>OY986436.1:195581806-196819306 GCA_963920525.1 Dichetophora obliterata | reverse complement strand
GAAAAAAATATTTTAAGCTTTAAAAAAATAAACTTTTTACTACGTCTTTACAACAAAAGATAATTTAATTTAAATTTTATTTCTGATTAAATTTCATAAAAACTAAAAAAAGTCATGATTTTGAAATTGAAAAAGTTTAGGCACATTCTGAGTGTGTACCATGTTTTTGCAAATATTACGGTAATATTATAGTTTTTGTTGGCGTCACGATCCGTTTGATTCCGTTTTCGTATTCATCCATTGTACTAAACACACTGAAGGCTGAACACACTGGTTTTAAATCTTTTTTTTAATTTTTGCTATTTTGTTTACTAAACACAGCCTACCGCTGTGGCTCCAGCCAAGCTCCATTTTAAGGAGGCGATCTTCCGGTCTCTTCTCTTGGACCCATCAAGAAAAACAGGTGGTCGTCGATTTCTTAACTACTTACATTTTATATTCTCTTTGAAAACAAATTACTTTTTGAAATAAAATACTTTTTAATTTTATATTCTCTAATTATTCTAATTTTTTGAAATTCAAATTGCATTCTTTTGAAAAAACAAAACTGAAATTGTATCTTCTAAAGTTCATATAATAACTTAAACCAAAATTGGAAATCTGCCTCAATAAAGGTTGAATTACCGAAATCCAAGCGTTTCCGTCCAGCCAGAGGGCTTTCTAATCGCCAACAAAACAGTTTTCTTTGATTTTTTTCATTTCTCTGCACATAATTATTGCGCAGTCATTCAAATATCAATTGATTTAAGTTAGTGTTGATCTTGATTTCGTGATATATTGAGCAAAATGGGCAGAGGATCCGATTTGGGCAGCCAAAAACATTTACGCTACACTGGAAGCGAATTGTAGTGGCCGCACTTGCTAAAAATCCTAAGATTTTGAATTTTAAACTGTGACATGAAATGCAGTAACGGTTTAAAAATCTTTGATGCTTAAAAAAATTTGAAGTATACTAAATAATGCTGGATATCATGGACGAGTTCCTTGGCGCAAGCCTTTTATTTCAGCTACAAACAAGAAAAAGAGGTTGGAGTTCGCAAAACTCCATGTAAATGAGCCAGATTTATTTTGCGATTGCTTTATATTTAGTGCTGAATTCAAATAAAATTTATTTGGCTCGGATGGCGCTAAAAAAATAGGGAAAAAACCGAACAAAAAGCTGTAGAAAAAGAATGTAACTAACACATTAACTTGTCGTTTAACTGACAGTTAACACGGTCAGTGTTGGGGTTAACTGGGAAACAATAATCGTATTCATTAAAATTTGTTAAGTCCTGCTAAACTGCTAAATTGTTAAAGTTAGCAGCTGTTGTTGTGAATGTACCTGCTAAGACATTTTACAATCAAGTGCTAAACTCAAGCGCGTCGGAAGCGAATTTCATCTGGGGGGGGGCAGTACAAATGAGGGGGCAGTACAAATGGGGGGCAGTACAAATGGTGGTGCAAAAAAAGTTCACCAAAATTTCTTCAAAGAAACATGAATGTGAATAAACAAATTTTTTATTTTAGTTTAAAATAAAAAAAAATATAAAAATATATAAAAAATATTAAAATTTCAATATTTTGAAAAGTTCTTCCAATTTCAATATTAGAGATCATTCTTTAAAGTATCTTTCATATGGTAATATGAAAACATAAGAAATAATTGTTGCTTTTATAAAGCAAGACTAGGTATATCTTTACATGGTTCAGATGCAATAAGGTACTAAAAGTTATATCAATTTAAATTATTCCAAAATGCTTCTTTCTGTCCTTGCGAGAAACAAACTCTTTCACCAACTCCATCGAATTAAATTCTTCAGTTTAATCTTTGTGAATGTGTATAAGTGCCCCATGAGTGAGTCGTTTCTGTGTCATAGTTGCTCGAAGATACGTTTTAAGTCGTCTTAGTGCACTAAAAGAAAGCTCAGATGAAGCTGCTGATGCAGGCACAGTCAAAAGCACAGCAATAAGTTTTTCAACTTTATTTAATAGTTTTTTTACAGTATCCGAATTTTTTGCAAATTGGGATAAAATGCCACTACTATTTAAAGGTGTTTGGCCAGACAATTACTTCAGCAATTTAAGTTGCGCGTGGAGGTCGCTCACATCAAAGTCATCTGCATAAAGATCTAGTTTTGTTTTTAGATTTTGTTCAGAAGGCACTTTTCCGTTGAAGGCTTCGATTACAATATTTTCCAACGATTCCAGAGTGTCAAGATCTGCTTAAATGTACAATAAGATTTACAAAGTGCCAGTTTACACTAGCTTCACTCAACCGACGCACCGAATGTTAAATCAAAGTGAATCGGTTGAGTGAAGCTGGTGTAAACATGCAAAAATAAAAAAATAAGTCAAATATCAACCTGTTTGATCGAATCTAGCCGTTATCTCATTTGAGAGAAGATCAAAAATTTCGAAATAATCTTTTCGTAGCCGATCATATAATGGCAACTGTACTGAAGGAACCGGATTTGATGTTTGTTTAAAGCGTCGAGGTAGATTTTCATCAGCTAATTCACAGTAGGGGCTTTTGCATGGTCCAAAACATTGGACCTACATGGCAGATTGTACAACATGTAGTACCATCCGTAAGCTAAAACGATAGTCGAAATTTTTGGTTTTTTTCTGCCGATAGTACAATATTGTACAACTATGTAAAATTACTGCTCAATTGTTAGGGCATCTAAAAGTTGCTTAGCTATTAGCCGGATGTGTCCTGCTTGAGAGCTTGCAATTAATGATGTTGCTTTACAAGTTCGATCGTTCGAACGCTCAATCAAATAGTCCCATTACTTTTCCATCTAACTTATCGTACAACATGTCGTCAAATATGGAAAGCCCCTAAGAACATGTCAAATTTTTTCTTACCAAAGTGGCAAAATTAACAAGCATTAAGCTATATACTTAAGGGTGCTTTTAAACTGAAGTGGTGGGTTTGCAGTAGAAACTCTACATTTTGTTTTATCTTTTTGCAAACACAGAGAAATAAAATGAAATTATGAAGAAGAGAGAAATAAGAGAAAAATATATAATACAAAAATATTATCGTTGTAAAAAAACTGATATTTTGAATAACTTATGAAGTTTTCTTTTTAAATTGTTTATCTAGCTAAAAAAGTGGGGGGGCAACTGCCCCCCTTTCTCCCCGATTCCGACTCCAATGGCTAAACTGATATGCCAAAATCAGCTGGAAGACTTCTACAGCTTAAAATTGAAAAAACTGAATTATTACAAAATTAAACGACGGCGTTTATTTGCACTTGGCTTATAAATAAATAATAAAGCTTAATTAAATAGAAATATAACTTTCTTACTTCAATTATTTATAAAATTATTTATATAAATTGCATATATATTGCAAAAATTGTTTGCAGATGTTAATTTGACAACTTTCAATGTAGCTGTGGTTTTAATAACTCGTGTAAACAGTACTCAGTAACCAAAAATGTATTTTTATTTTTATATTAACACATTTGATACATTGTCTTAAATGTCTTAAATCTCTACCATCATCTTTACAAAATTTTTGTTTTTTTTTATTAAAAAAAGGAAGTTTTTAGACTATAAAGCTGCAAATCATAAATAATTTGGTACTTGTTAAAACTCATTCACAAAACGATTCATTACTACACTCAATAACTTTGACGTTTCAGACTTAACAAATGGTATCTGCTAAACAAAAACACGGTGCTGAGCTTGTTAACATTCTAAGTCTTTTCCCAAACAAAATTTTGACAGGAGTTAACAAATTTGTTAGGCTTAGCAAGTTAACAGGGCTTGAAAAATGTAGTGAATACCATTAATATTTATTTTAACAGTATAACGACCCAAAACAATCGTGCTATCTTGTGCAGGAATGGCTGGCTAATCTACCACTGTAAGCTGTTCAAAACACCCCCTCCGTCATCTGATATGAACCACATTGAGCATATTTGGCATTTACTGAAGAAAAAAATTCGAAATTATAACATAACGTCAAAAAATGTGCTCAAGGAGGCCATACGCACCGAATGGTCAAAAGTAACACCTAATGAGACATCAAACTTAGTGAGAAGCATGCGTTGACGTTTAGTGGCGGCAATTCAGGCCAAATTACGCCTAACGAAGTATTAGATGATTCAAAATATACTCACCCTGATGATAAAACAATATTACTTTTCACTTGTGCTTAAACTTTTTTGATTTCAAAATCATGTCTTTTAGTTTTTTAACAACGTTTTTTAGTTTTTCTAGCATTTAACCTGAAACAATATTGTAATTAAATTATCTTTTGTTGTAAAAACATAGCAAAAAGTACATTTTTTAAGTGCTCATACTACTTCTTTCTATAAGTGAAGTGAAGAAAATTGTACTTACAAACTAACATTTTTAATAAGTTTGTGCCGAAACTTTTTTGATTCACTGTATGAACCGAGTTACCTAATGTTGAGTCGCAGCATTGCCAGGCTAACTTTTGACAGGTCTTAATATAAATTTAGTATCCAAATGTACTAGAATTTAGTATAAATTGTATAAAAAGCCAAAAGTAATACAGAATTGTACTTAAATTTGAACCAAGAAGACTAAAATTGAAATAAAAAAAAAACTAAAATCGAAAACAAAAAGCTAAAATTTATGCTGTAATATTACTTTTGGTTTAAATTCTAGTACAGAAGAGCTTTAATTATTAGTTAGTATTTGCAAAGTTTAATTTTTAAACCGCAAGGTTTAAAAAAAGCAGTAATATTTTAGTGGGACGTAAATTTAGTCCAAGATTTCTAACTGTGTAGCACAACAAAAAAAACCGATGAGCACCGAACAAGGTGAAAAGTAAAACACATATAAAAAACACACGGCGCTCAAAAAAAAAAATAAAAGAAAATAAGACAGTTTTGTATTTCTTTGACATGTATTGTTGTAATAAGATTAATAAAAAATTGTCCGTGGCGAAGACGCGGAAAGCCTGCAAGTAATTAATAAAAACAAAATAAAAAATTTTATGTTGTAACTTTTTGTATACTTAAAGTTAAAGGGTAAAAAAAATTTTTTACCTGAGCTTAACATTAAAATATGCAATTTGTAGCGGATGTTTTATTAAAGTTTTTATACATTTTAAACTATTTGCAGTACAGTACAACGTCAATAATCCGGACACATATAGTTTTAAGATCGTTCGGATTAGCGAAGTTGTCCGAACTATGGAAGTAAACATTTTAAAAACAATATTGATGAAATACAAAAAAAAAAGTTATTTTTTTGTTTTACATACATTAATGTAAAAATAAAGAGGATATGTATTTTGTGGGATAAATAAATATATACTTACCATGAATTATTGAAAAATTAACTTATTGGGGGTTGGCTATCAAAAATGGATATTAAAAATCGTTGACTTGGGAGCATTAAATTTTTCAGCAACCTACCTAATAGTTTTATCTTCATCAAGACATTCCAATATATCACATTTTTTTTAAAAACGCAATTGCGTTGCGTTTAGTATTTGAAAACATATTGCTCTATTTTAGCGTTTATATGCAAATGTAAGCTTGTAATATGTAAAGAACATTTGGCTTACAAGGAAACAGAACCTAACTAAAGTGAAGTAACGACAAGACTAATAAATTCGCAAAACTATTGCACATCACACAATGCAAACATACTTGATTACATACGAGAAAATGTGTGCAAATAACAAAAACGTAAAATAACATTTTTAACTGTCACTTTGGTTAAGCATTTGTCCGGATTGTAGAGTTAATAATTTGAAATTGTCCGAATAATGGAAGTGTCCGAATTATTGGAGTGTCCGGATTGGCGTGTGTCCGGACTAAAGTAGTTGTACTGTTCTTATAAATGAAGCTAAATTTCATATGATTTGGTTTTGTCCAAGTTTCAATTAAATTGCCACTTCTGTATGTATTGCGATGAACATAATTTATTTTTATACCTATTGATTAAACATCTTTATAAACCGCTCTTTCTTATTGCTTTTGTAAAAACTTTGTATTGTTCACTAACGTTTATGCTCAAACTACACAGAAAAAACAAATTTAATGAACAGCGTACGTTAAAATTAATTCATTGATTTAAATGAAAAAATCATTGAATTTTAATGAATTGCTCATAGTTTTTAACGTACTGTTCATTGAAAACAATGAAGTTGTATTCATTAAAAATGTCTAAATAAATAGCAATGATTTGTTTTCATTATTTTAATGGACTTTTCATTGATATCAATGAAAAGTACATTGATTCCAGTTGTAAATCTAACTTTAACGAACCATACATTGATTTTTAATGAACAGTTCATTGAATTCAATGTTTAGGTCATTAAATGCAATGTATAGTCCATTAAATTCAATGTACACTGTACATTGTACAGTTCATTGAATTTAATGAATAGTTCATTGAATTTAATGTATAGTTCATTGAATTCAATGTATTATTCATTGATTTCAATGTATAGTTCATTAAATTCAATGTACAGTTCATTGAATTTAATGTATAGTTCATTGAATTTAATGTATAGTTCATTGAATTCAATGTATTGTTCATTGACTTCAATGTATAGTTCATTAAATTCGATGTATAGTTTACTGAATTCAATGTATAGTTCATTAAATTCAATGCATAGTTCATTAAATTCAATGTATTCAGTTCACTAAATTCAAAGTATATTAATTTATTCCCTTCCCAATTTTGTTTGAAGTGAAACGCGAAGTTGTGAAGACGTGTGGCAATTGTGTGTGTAAATTTTAGATAAAAGGTGATAATAAATTAAATAAAAAGTGAAGAAAATGTTGTGCTTTGAATGTAAAAGAATATTTAAATCTGTTGAATTACTATTAGTTCATATAAAAGAAAACAAACCATTTCATATCTGCAAATAGTGTTTACCGCTGTTTCAATGAAATTTGCAATCTAGTATTTAGTAAATCTTCAGCCTTTAAAAAACATTTACGTGTTATGCATAGTCTTAATACAAAAAAAAAAAAATTGCTAATTACTAATCGTAATCGCAATTTAACAGCTGTGATATAATTGAACGAAAAAAGATCTCATTAAATTAATAATAAATATATTATATTCATTTATAATATCTTCTAGATTGATAAAGATTTCTCCGTCGCTTTCGGAAATATACCTGGCATTTTAAGTGACTGCTGCCATCATTTTCAGAAAGTGTTTACATTTTTCAAGGATGAAAACCACATAAAAGATAAAGCTGTGCGGGCAAAGTTGGCAGAAATTGATGATTTCACTAATTACAATAGTAAGCTTAATTTTTCTCGAGGCTAAATAAATAAATAGTTATTTTTTTCAATTAATATCTTTCCAGACAGTACTGCTATGAAACTTCTTTGGAGCCTTCATAGGTATTTGATGCCCTCTCAAAAAGTATACAGTTAGGACAACTTGGGAAAAAAAACTTTCCTAAGGCATAAAATTACCAGTTCCCAAGAGGCATTCGTTTTCGTTGGAAGCAGCATCCAGGAAGTCGAGGAGCAAATTGAGTTTTTAAAAACTAAAGGCGAAAATACTCAACCATTAATCCTTGATGTTGGAGAGAAGAACTTCTCCTTATTCCATCAATTTTATGTGTTCATGGATGGTGTAAAATTTTAATTTGCTAGTTTTATTAGAGCCGTAGATGTGTGCTTTAAAATTTTTCAATTATTTCAATTAAAATATCCTGCGGCATGCACTCTCGTGGGGGAGTTTATTGCCGTATATTTTTTTTAAAATTTGAAAACTATTCAATATCTTCGAAAATTTGTATATTAATTGACTCTTTAAAATAAAAAAATATTGTTTAAATTGTAATTATTTTCTTATTTTAAAAATGTTTAGAGAGGGATTAACAAATAATTCGTTGAATTTAATGTAAAGATCATTCATTCCAATGAACTAAATACATTAATTTTAATGAAATATACATGGAATTCAATGAACTGAATACATTAAATTTAATGAACTGTACATTGAATCCAATAAACTAAATACATTAAATTCAATGAACTTAATACATTAAATTCAATGAAATAAACATTAAAATCAATGAACTAGACATTAAATTCAATGAACTATACAATGAATTGAATGAACTTTAACACATTGAATCCAATGAACTATACATTGAATTCAATGAACTATACATTAAATTCAATGAACTATACATTAAACTATTCAAAATCTTCGAGAATTTGTATATTAATTGACTCTTTAAAATAAAAAAATATTGTTCAAATTGTAATTATTTTCTTATTTTAAAAATGTTTATAGAGGGATTAACAAATAATTCGTTGAATTTAATGTAAAGATCATTCATTCCAATGAACTAAATACATTAAATTTAATGAAATATACATGGAATTCAATGAACTGAATACATTAAATTTAATGAACTGTACATTGAATCCAATAAACTAAATACATTAAATTCAATGAACTATACATTAAATTCAATGAACTATACATTGAATTCAATGAACCTTACATTGAATTCAATGAACTTTACATTATTGAATTCAATGAACTTTACATTGAATTCAATGAACATTTCATTAAATTCAATGAAAAAATCATTAATTTTGGCATTTTTGTAATGAATGTGTTCATTGAATTCAATGCAGTGTACATTGATATTCAAGGAACCATTCATTGAAAATCACTAAGTTTAATGAACTATTCATTAAAGTATGAAGAAAATTCATTGAAATCAATGACCACAGTTCATTGGACCAAAATCAATGAATAATTCATTGAAATTAATGCACCTTTTCATTAATATAATGTACCTTTAGTGTAATCATTAATATAGTGTAATCACTTGCTAGTCGCTTAACTAAAAAGTTCTCTTGAGTGAAGCTTGTTTAAAATTATATGCTTATTTATGCACATTTTCGTTATACTCAAAGTTTAATTACATGTTTACTCTTGCCTTAATATGTTCATGCTTATATATACAATATTATTAAGTATTGAACGCACAAAATTTTTGCGATCATTTGCATCGAAACGGCAACCAATAAAGGTCACTGATATGCAACAAAGGAAATTGCTGACTTCGCTTTCTTTCAATATTTTGTTAAAAATATTATCAAATATAATAAGACGCAAGCTGACAATATTTTGGCTTTTGTGGCTAATATATATATTATATATAAACCCATAACGAAGACGGGTACAAACGCCAAAGCTGTCATCATAGACCGATATTTTAACAGTAACACCACATTAATTATTAGCACAAAAAGCAATTCTTTACAAATTAAAATTTTTATTATTGTTAAAATGTTCTAATTAGTTTAAGTAAATTTGTGTTGGTTTCTTTATAGCAAAGTTTTAAATAACTAAGTTCAAATATTATAATAAATATCTTTTTGGATTTGTTTTATGTGTATTGTGAGAATATTATCGATCTTTCTTTTGTATTAATTTTGTTCTTTATAAATGTTGTCCTCACTGATTAAATTTTTAAAAAATTATTAAAGAAATCGCAAAAACATAAAAGTAGCTGTTAATTAAATTTCATGGTTCTTACAGCTTTCATTATTCCGAAGCAGTTGAATCCCGATCTGGGGATTCGTAGTTTCAATTCTGATGATGGCGGAATTGTGAAAAATCTTTCGAGATGGGATTCCCTACTATGTATGTATGTTATTGACACATGTAACAATCTTAGACCTGTATTACAAAATAAAAATTCGTATCTTTAAAATAAGACAATGCTGAGAAAATATATGTTGAACGTGTTATAATCCTGTTTTGCTAAATCGTTAGAAGTGTTTGGGTCGAGTTCATCATTTAATTTTGTTTATCTTACAACGTTCCTGTGAAAAGCCTTAATTAATTCCATTTGATTTAAAGTCTGCAGCAATTCTTGCAATATTTTCGTGTTCTTACAAGAGTTAAGAATTAATTGATTAGCAATTTTATTGAGCGGCCACATTAAGACTCATTAACAACAAACAAGTAGTTAAAATAAAATTAATTGCACTCACAAAAAATACTCATGCTTTCGAGCGAATTGATTTTGCTTTATCGAGCTTCAATAAAAATTAACACTTGCTTCTCCACAAGTTGGCCAAGATGCAGTGGTTAAGATGGACGAACAAACGGACAGACAAATCAGCACAGCAGGCACACACAAATCTTAAGCTTATCCAACACAGAAAACCACAAAAATCGAGCAGCGCATTAAATGGTTTTATAGCCTATGCTGGTGGAGTGTCACCCAAGCTCTAAACAGTGGATTTAAAATTTATTGTGCGATGTCAAACGCTTTAAACGGAACCACATTTGCAAACATGCTCCAACCATACCATAAAAGCCTGAATCCACCACCACTAAAGGCTGAGCAAAAGAAGAGCAGCAGAAGATCGCAATGAATGCATAAAAAAAGTAGAAAAAAAATCTAAAAATAAAAGGGTTCATCTCAGCACAAGTGGATCGAATGCGATGAGTGGTGGAGGAGTATGAAGTGGATTGAGTGGGCATCTTCTAGAGCTCGCGTCACACCAACTGATTAAACAATAAATTAATAATATCAACAACATTAACGAAGCTCAAGACGCGGTTGCGGAAGCGCTGTTCACAGCTATACACGCAACACAATTATTGGCAATAAATTCCTCGGATATTATATATTGCACTTTTCTTTAACATCAGCTCAGAATTTAAAGCTTAACAATTTTTATAGGTCTTAGAGTCTCCAAAATGTTACTTTTACTTTTTCGTACTTGTTGCTCATCTTTACTAATAGTTTAAGCAGTGTGTTTTATGACTTGTCCGTCTGCTTATTTCTGCTGAAAATTAAATTGAATTCCATAGCGAATTCTACTCGTCGCAGTTTCATTAAAATTTTGTCTGAGTTTCGTACGGAACGTTTTGGTTTTTTGCTTTATAATTTTTTTGAAGAAGCGATTTCAGAACAAGTTCTTTGTTTTGTTGTTGCTGGTGTTGTTGTTGTCAAGTGGCAGTGGAGGAGTAGAGTTGTTCTGTCCTTGTTTTTGTTGCTGTTGTCGCTTAAAGATGCTGAAATTCAAGGTTACACACTCAGAAGTTTACAAAACCGCAACTTTGTGCTCGCTGCTCCCCCGTTTTCAACGCTATGGTGCTGCTTTTAGTGGGGTGCGGTGTCCAGTACGCACCCAAAGGCGTATATTATGTGGTTTTTGCAGTTCTGCTTGAATTGTTTCTTTTTTCTTTTCATTGTATTTTTTCGCCGTTCTGTGTATTCCTTTTGAAATGTAGCGACGACAACGACGAAGGAGACTTCGACGAATACAACTGAAATGAAAGGGATCTCATTATTTTTTCGAACCGATTCTTGTTCTACCGCACACGGAGTAGTTATTGGTCTCTGGTTTTCCTTTTATTTTATAAACCAGAGGATCCATTGGATGATCAGATCAGTTTCCAATTAACCGCTAACCATTTTGGTATAAAGTCGTTATGAAAAATTAAAGTGGTATTTAACGAGCTAAGACCGCGTTTTAGAGTGCGCACTATAGCAGATTTCCAACAAAATATTAAAAGTGTGTGAAGAGGCGAGATAAAAATCCACTTGGCTTTACTTCCATCTCGCTTGTTAACATAGTTTTAATTTTTTCTTTCATATTCAGTTTCAGTATTTGCACGCACTATAAACGCAGCTTTATCGGGTACCTGAAATTTTATTGTAAGTCCTCGCTTTCTAAGAGTGAACAGGTGTAGGGCCCAACAAGCACACAAGCTCCTGTAAAGGAAATTGCGGCATGCTTTACAGTAGCTTATCATCGAAACTACGTTACCTCTAAAAATATTCGTTTTGACTACTATAAGTGCGAATTTTTTATTGATTTATACAAGCTATTTGAAGTTATATTTAACTTTGGAAAGCAAACTCCGTTGAACTGTGCAAAGATTGCTTTTTGTACTTCGTAATTCGTATACTATGTAATTATGTTATTAATTGCTGAAAGTTTTAAAGAAGCTCTAAATTAAAAACAAAAAATTAGTTTGTTTAATTTTTTATTTTCAATTGTTGATTTCAAATGAATTTATTGGGTTTGGGAAAAAGTTCGTGGTCTTTATAGACAGCGTCAATTACAAAGGAAACACAAATTGAAAGCGTTACTTTAAGTGTATAAATATCGAAATTAGTGCAGCGGTTTAATAATTGTGTGAGTTTGAAAAGGGAGAAAAGTAAAAAAGAATTGCACTTTATTTTGCAATATTATTACAACAAAGGGAAGAAAGCTACTCAAGCTTATGAAAAAGTTTGTTCTGTGTATGGCTAAAATACTTTACCAAAATATGATTTTTTTTTTTTAATTTTGATGTAAAAGATGATTCACTCAAAAAGCTGATGAAATTTTCAAAAAATAAACGATAATAAATTGGCTATTACACTGCCGTCCTAAGAAAGAAAGTCACAAACACCAAAATTCCAAAATGTAGAAAAGGGCAGATTCGGAACCGACAATGAGTTTCTGATTTTTGTGTTTAGCTAAGATTACCCATATTTAACTTCAAATGACTGAAAAATTTAAGTAAATTGGTCACTTCTAGTGTGTTTCTTAGAAAGAAAGAAAAAAAAACGTAAAAGATAAATATCTCAAAACAACTCAAATGGAGATATGACTTTTTTACTTAGAAGGGTAGTACAGCCATAGAAAGAATTTTGAACGAGCTTCTATTGATCAATTGTAGACCGTTTGAACAAACCTGTCTACAAAAAGAGGCTTAATGTATGGGTTTCATATGAGTTAAGCGCGAAAACATTTGCGATGCGCTGCCGAAACTCAATGAAATTGAGCCATTTTTGAAAAGTGTCATAACCGGTGATGAAAAATGGATCACATGTTCTACTGTGGACAACTAGAGGGATTACGCCAAACGATTGAAAGAAAACAACCTTAATTGAATCCAATGGTAATGGTAATGGTAATGGTAATGGTAATGGTAATGGTAATGGTAATGGTAATGGTAATGGTAATGGTAATGGTAATGGTAATGGTAATGGTAATGGTAATGGTAATGGTAATGGTAATGGTAATGGTAATGGTAATGGTAATGGTAATGGTAATGGTAATGGTAATGGTAATGGTAATGGTTATGGTAATGGTAATGGTAAAGGTAATGGCAATCGCAATGGTAATGGTAATGGTAATGGTAATGATAATGGAATGATAATATTAATGATAATGATAATGGTAATGATAATGATAATGGTAATGGTAATGGTAATGGTAATGGTAATAGTAATGGTAATGGTAATGGTAATGTTAATGGTAATGGTAATGGTAATGGTAATGGTAATGGTAATGGTAATGGTAATGGTAATGGTAATGGTAATGGTAATGGTAATGGTAATGGTAATGGTAATGGTAATGGTAATGGTAATGGTAATGGTAATGGTAATGGTAATGGTAATGGTAATGGTAATGGTAATGGTAATGGTAATGGTAATGGTAATGGTAATGGTAATGGTAATGGTAATGGTAATGGTAATGATAATGGTAATGATAATGGTAATGGTAATGGTAATGGTAATGGTAATGGTAATGATAATGGTAATGGTAATGGTAATGGTAATGGTAATGGTAATAGTAATGGTAATGGTAATGGTAATGGTAATGGTAATGGTAATGGTAATGGTAATGGTAATGGTAATGATAATGGTAATGATAATGGTAATGGTAATGGTAATGGTAATGGTAATGGTAATGGTAATGGTAATGGTAATGGTAATGGTAATGGTAATGGTAATGGTAATGGTAATGGTAATGGTAATGGTAATGGTAATGGTAATGGTAATGGTAATGGTAATGGTAATGGTAATGGTAATGGTAATGGTAATGGTAATGGTAATGGTAATGGTAATGGTAATGGTAATGGTAATGGTAATGGTAATGGTAATGGTAATGGTAATGGTAATGGTAATGGTAATGGTAATGGTAATGGTTATGGTTATGGTTATGGTTATGGTTATGGTTATGGTTATGGTTATGGTTATGGTTATGGTTATGGTTATGGTTATAGTTATGGTTATGGTTATGGTTATGGTAATGGTAATGGTAATGGTAATGATAATGATAATTAATGATAATAGCAATGGTAATGGTAATGATAATGATAATGATAATGATAATGATAATGATAATGATAATGATAATGATAATGATAATGATAATGATAATGATAATGATAATGATAATGATAATGATAATGATAATGATAATGATAATGATAATGATAATGATAATGATAATGATAATGATAATGATAATGATAATGATAACGATAATGATAATGATAATGATAATGATAATGATAATGATAATGATAATGATAATGATAATGATAATGATAATGATAATGGTAATGGTTATGGTAATGGTTATGGTATTGGTAATCGTAAAGGTAATGGTAATGGTAATGGTAATGGTAAGGGTAATGGTAATGGTAATGGTAATGGTTATGGTAATGGTAATGGTAATGGCAATGGTAATGGTAATGGTAATGGTAATGGTAATGGTAATGGTAATGGTAATGGTAATGGTAATGGTAATGGTAATGGTAATGGTAATGGTAATGGTAATGGTAATGGTAATGGTAATGGTAATGTTAATGGTAATGGAATTGGTAATGGTAATGGTAATGGTAATGGTAATGGTAATGGTAATGGTAATGGTAATGGTTATGGTAATGGTAATGGTAATGGTAATGGTAATGGTAATGGTAATGGTAATGGTTATGGTAATGGTAATGGTAATGGTTATGGTAATGGTAATGGTAATGGTAATGGTAATGGTAATGGTAATGGTAATGGTAATGGTAATGTTAATGGTAATGGTAATGGTAATGGTAATGGTAACGGTAATGGTAATCGTAATCGTAATGGTAATGGTAATCGTAATGGTAATGGTAATGGTAATGGTAATGGTTATCGTAAAGGTATTGGTAATGGTAATGGTAAGGGTAATGGTAATGGTAATGGTAATGGTAATGGTAATGGTAATGGTAAAGGTAATGGTAATGGTAATGGTAATGGTAATGGTAATGGTAATGGTAATGGTAATGGTAAGGGTAATGGTAATGGTAATGGTAATGGTAATGGTAATGCTAATACTAATGCTAATGCTAATGGAAATGGTAATGGTAATGGTAATGGTAATGGTAATGGTAATGGTAATGGTAATGGTAATGGTAATGGTAATGGTAATGGTAATGGTAATGGTAATGGTAATGGTAATGGTAATGGTAATGGTAATGGTAATGGTAATGGTAATGGTAATGGTAATGCTAATGGTAATGGTAATGGTAATGCTAATGGAAATGGTTATAGTAATGGTAATGCTAATGGTAATGATAATGGTAATGGTTAAGGTAAAGGTAAGGGTAATGGTAAATGTAATGGTAAGGTTAATTTAAATTTTTCTCTATTAATTGATTTTTTCTCAGTTTTAATTTTTCAATTGATATTTTCTGAATTTCAAACAGAATTTATGCATTTTAATTGATTAAGTCCTTTTTTTATTGATCTGTTGTTAATTTAAAATTTAGTTTCTAAGCTTCAATGGAATTTTTTAAATTTAAAAACAGATTTCCTATCTGATTGGAAATTATTTAAAATAAGATTTGATTTCATAAATGGTTGGGTATTTTTACTTTCATAGAATAAAACTGTTTGTTCCAATGTGCACACTTTTTCAGAAATCTATTTCCCAAGTAAAATGAAAGGTTAAATGTAAATTGAATAAAAGAATGGCATATTTTAGACACTTTATATTAGAAGTTATTATATATTTCCGATTTGAACTTTGAAGTTTTGATAATATTGTAAATAAATTGTGGGCTTTTCATAATTTTACACGGTCTTACTTTTTGAGCTTTAGGTCAAGTAATTTATGAAAGAAAGCGACACCAACTATTGAAGAGGAAATGTACCGTAGGAACAATTTCATATTTTGTGTCAATAAAGTAACAGATATATGTCCGGTGCAAGTGTCAGTAAATGTCTGACCTCTGCACCGAAAGAAGTGGTGGTTCTGGAACACCTTGGGCAGGCAAAATGTACGAACGAAGACCGAATCGAACACTCATAATATTATTGTGTCCGAATATAGTCGCTCGTTTTTGAACACTTTATTGACATAACATAAGACTTACTACGGTACTATGCCAGGTGGCTTTCGAGGTACTTGTTGGGTATGTTTCGGGCACATTATAGTTAAGACTCAGGACAGTTTCAATACATATCAGCTACTTTTTTGACACAATATATGAATTCTTTTCTTGGGTCGTATTTGCAGTAGCTCGTTTGCATTCGGCTTAATATCAATGTGCAATTAATTTTTTTTTTTTCATAAACTTCGCAGTTTTTCGTTACTACTCGTAGCTTTTAAAAATAAAATTGAGTCCGATACTCGAGACTCTTGTGCCTGTGAAGTTTGGCATGGACACAAATTGTTTCTCAAGTATTGTGCACTGATTCGGAACACTAGCCAATCGATCAATCTGTATATATTATACGAACCTTTAAAGTTGAAAGATTTTTATTGTATGAAAACTATGGCTTTTAGAACATCTGTCTATTCCAACAAGCATTAAGATTGTTTATTAACTTACACTCAAGTGAAACTCCATCCTTTTTCTCATATCTCCAACGTTGGATATTTTGATAGCATTTACAGTCGAGAATCATAGCCTTCTACACAAAAACGGTACCATGATTCTTCAATATATTCTCCACTTAATCTCAACGCATAACTAAGTGTTATTTTTCAATGTGGAACATAATTTCTCCAATGTTTTCTCAACTAGATATCAGGTGTGTTTCACAATTTGATAACAAGTGTTATTCTCAAGTTGAGAACAAGTGACTTCTCATGGTGATATCTAATATAATTATAGTCCGTTTTTTTTTTATTTAAATTCTTCACATAAGTTATAAATATAAATCCATTTATTTTATTTAAAACTTATATTTGAATTCGTGTATTAAAAATAAAAAATAAATCTCCGGCTCAGAACCAACTTCCTGATAGGAATTTACGTTTCTACCAGAGCCTTGATCCTGTAATGGAAGGAGAGTCTACAACTGCGCTGCACTGCCCCCTGACTGAAAAACTCCATTGCCTGCATCACTTCACTTTTAACTTTTTTCCGATAGATTTTCAATTATTTCCTTTACATTACAAATGTAAGTTAAGAAAAATATTTTATAATCTCATATATATTACGCAAACGCAAATATTGTACAGCGTAAGCCTTTTTAAGTACAAGTCCAATCTTAATAAATTTAGTATGGTTTGGTAGGTTTAGACCTGTAGATGTGCAAACTGGACTTTTTATTTCTTAAAAATTTATAATTTTTAAGATATAGCGAGTTGAAATTTGCATATTATTGTTGTTTTTATGTTGTTTTTTTTTTCTTTTTAATTTCAGCATATACCTAAAAATATGAGAGGTATCGGATAATAGCTATGAAACTGTTATACTGACGAATAATCTTTTATAATTTCACAGCTAAAATTATGAATTCATATATTTAATACCAAAGTGATACCAGAATGATTTTACAGTTGAAAAAATATTTCAAAACTGTTGGTCGTATATTTATACATACATGAAAATTTCGTTGGAAAAAAAACTTGAATTAAAAATTTTAATAATGAAAGTTTCTTTTTATTACGACATTATTTTTAACGAAATTTTTTGTAAGCATTTACGAATTTCTTCTTGAAATTTATTTTTCGATAAAAACTCGAAAGTTTCGTTGCAAAAAAATTTATGTAGCTGACTTTTTTAGAATTAAATTTGAGCTTAATGCCAGATAAGTAAATGAAGCTACAGGTTATAACAATAACAAGATTTTTGCAGAACAAACCACCAAGAAGACTAGACAGCTGCTTTGTTGATCGCTACATCAACTCTTCAGTAGACTTCTGTATTTTCTGCAGTCCATCCACTTTGATAAGCTTTGATAAGTTTAATCAAAATTGAATTATTTGTTATTTTTGCCTTGCAAAACAATGTTTTTTTCTACTATTTTGCAAAAAGTAAATGTTTGGAAAAGTGACTGCATTGATTCTGCAAAGATTTGTTGTTGTGCTCTTTGCTTACTTCGTTATCACGAATCAATCTAGGTTCAAACAATTTGCATGTATTTAACCATGAAACGCGTGAAGAAAGTTTTTGAAAGGTTTTTTTATAATAAAAAAAAAAATAATTACTAATATTTTAAGCTAATAAAAAACCGCATGCAAACGGGCACCTCGAAGTGGTAATTTGAGTATTGGAAAGATAAAAAAAGTCAGCCGGAGACATATCAGGTGAAGACGATGGTTGCTTGGCATGATACTTTGAGGTAAGCCTCTAAATTCAGAAGAATTTATCTGCTGACATACTTAACCACAGTTATTATATCAACTTTGTCTTCATTAGCGAGTAAGCTCTTGTCTTTATTGGATCTATAGAAGTTCAATCAAAGCTTAAGCTGTCGAATATTAAAATGTTTTAACCTTATCGAAGTTCATGTGTTAGTTGGGGTGTATTTTTTATGTAAAGACAAGTTTTTTTATGTGTAATAAAGACATCAGACTTATTATTTAATAATGTTTCAAATAATTTATTAATTCCTTATAATATTTAGTTTTGTCCTTCTAAATAAACAGTTATTTTTTTGAGGTTTTGCCCACTGAGAATTTGTTACTTTCTCATAAATGCTTATAATGATTTCATTCTTTCTTTTTAACTCTGCTGGGTAAAACATAAACTTTTAATCGTATGAAAACTTTAAATATTTTGTGATCTTTTCTTCCTGATTTTCTTATAAAATGTATTAAATACCAAAACGCAACCAAAATATTTTGAGAGTTGTTATAAAATAGATCAAGTTTAATTTTAATCAAGGGATACATATGTATTTTTTTTTTCAATGCACCTTATTGTAAATGTATTCAAAGTAATCGGTTGCATGTGAATTCACTTAAACCCAACAACACTATTTAAAGTGCCCTCATCCTTGCAAAATGCGCGGGCGTTCATTAAACAACCTGTTGCTGGCTTTTGCCGTCTCCACAAACGACGCACAACGTCAACTAAAAATAACGATCGCAACGATGAACGCATCGTTTATATTTTTATTTTATTTTTTTGCAAAGGCGCGCAACCTCAAGTTCAGGATCAGAGCTCTAGCTAGGTGCAATTTTGCTGAATGATGCTGGTGCTTGTGGTGCTGTTTGTTGCTGGTGCTGGTGGCGACCACAGAATTAATCAAGTGGAATAAGAAGAAAATAAAAAGAATAGTTCTGCGAATACAGGTTGTTTTTGTGATACTTGGTAATATTTTACTTTTATTTTTTTGTACTTTACTCAATCGTTTTTCTCCAGGCTTATTTTGCATATCTTTTAATTTTGATATTATGCTGGTTTCAAGACTTTTCTTGGCTGATCTGAGAATGCACACCAAATCAGGTGCTGCTGCTATAGATCTATGACCAAATGTGGTTAAAATTTATGTTATTGAATTATTGTTAGGTTATTGAGAAAGATCAGTGCAGGATCAGTGGGAGATTAGTGGAAGATCATTGGAAGATCAGTGATTATTGTTGGGAATGTTTTTGTTCAGTTGAGATGGTCGTTAGTAAAGAGAACACGAAAGGGAAGGAGCAAGATTTGATATAGAAATTAATAAATGAACCAATTTATGATTGAAACTAATTTTCAAAAATAAGAATAACAACATGTTTTTGGATGTCATTTCATTGAATCAATACTTTTGCTAGCAACTCACCTCTCTACTGACAAATGCCAATGACAATACAGTTCTAAATCATTTGTGTTCAGGCTTATAATAAAAAATACAACATAAATGATCAATGGATGTCCGGTCAAATAGCTGAAATGGCCATTTAGTTTTTTCAAAAATGTTGAAGCTTTTATTCGTAACATGAGGATTATTGCAAATTTTTATTTAGTTTTTCTTTTTAGATATGATGACTTCCTGGTGACTTTGTCATTAAATGATGTTAAATTTAAAAAATGCAAAAATTTTGCCAAAGTTTCTATATTGCTAAAGTACAAACGCTCCAATTTATTTTGAACAATTTTAATCTATCAAAATTAAAACTTAATCGCCAAATGATACTATCGTCATCGGGTTTGATGGGATTATTAATTATTCTGTTCCTCTAATTTTCTGATAAAATGTATGTAATGTAACTCATATGACCTTTTGTAATGTAATTTTTTATTAAAGCCTTCCAGCTGGAGCTTATATTTGTTATAATTTGAATTCTTATTAATGGTGATTAATAATAAAAAGATTATGTTATAATTATAACAAAATTATTTGTATCCTGAAATATACTGATATATATATCAATAAAGAATTAAAAATTAACTAACTGATCTAAATTAAAATTTTTAAAACGACTTGTTTACAGTAAGTTTTAGAACGGTTTCAATTGAAATTGAACCACATTTTTAATGTTTTTATTTGCCTGACTATATGGCAACGATAGAGCGATTCGTGTTAGCATGAGAATCACTGAAAATTTTTTAACGCAATATTTTGCTGAATTTTTTCTCTATTTTTATAAAAAAATGTTCCAAATTCTTGTACAGTATTACAATTTTATACCATTTGTATATTTTATTTTTATTTTTGAGTAAATAAAATTAAAAGTATATATATAAAAAAAAAATCTTTTCTGAATTTCTGTTGATTTATCTGAATTTTAATTAATCTATTCCAGGGACCGAAAATAACAGTTATTTCCGAAATTTCTATTCAAAAAGTCAAAGGGAAAGAGTAAGTCAATACGATATTTGAATATAGCAATGTGATGCTTGTTAGCTGAGGAATAATATTCTTTAATGATTTTAATTTTTCTGATACTTTTAAAAAAGACAATAAATAATCGTTATTTTTTGACCACTTTTATTTCGATCCAAAATAAAAGTTAAAATTCGACTTTAATTTTTTTGATCAAACATTTAAGTTAAAATTTGACTTTTATTTTTTCGATCAAAAGAAAAAGGTCACATTTTAACTCTTATATCATCTGCTTGTAGCCACCGTCTTAGTCGTTTGCGAAATGAAAGAAAGCACAATGTGCAATGAAAAGCAAATAAGCGATGTCATTTAAATAACGATGTGCAACGATATGAAAATCGATAGTAATGTTTTCTTTCTCTTTGCAAAAATGTTACGAATAGGTGTAAAAGAATAATAACACTGTGTATGAATCGGTCACTTTTTTTGCAAACAAGCTACGGACATATCATTTTAGCATAATTCGAGGACACTGAATTTAAAGGCGTTTACTATTTTTTAACCCTTGAGGCAGTTTTCGAGAAATTGAAGGTTCAAGGTCAAGTGCAGTTTTTCTTAGAAAAACTTTTTTCTCATTAACTATATCGACTTCATGTCAACGAGTGAAACATTAACAATTACCTGGAGAATAATTTCTTAAAACAGTTTAACCCTCGAAACCCAATTCTTATGGTCCAAATTGTTCTCATAAATCAAGAAAACCTTTTTTCATATAAAAGCTTTGTTCAAACAAAAACAAGTAAGCTTTTTGATGGAAAAATATTCCCCTGATATAGTGGCGCTAAATGAAATTACAAATAACACCAAATTAACCAACCTTCTGTGTCCCTTAAACGACCTGAAAGTTATTAAAACTAAGTTTTTCATACATATTTTTTTATTTTCTCGGATAGATTCATTTGTTTTTTCTGCTTCTTCATGTAAATACCAACAAATGTCTCCTAAGAGAGCATCTAGTTTTTAACCATGCTCATCAATAATGAGTTGTTGGCATGGAATTGTGTCAAAGCGGTAATTAAGAATGTTCTAAGAATTTATCGACCCGACGATTGGCGCTTACACACTGACAGAATGCTTACCGCTTTCCATACTTTAAATGTAAGAATGTCGCTGAAAATTAATTTCCTGCATTGCCACGCTAAAAATTTGGACAACAATCCCCAGATTATTTCTTACTATTCAATAAAACCAGTCATCAAGCAGCATATTAATTCTTTTTTATATCGAACAAAGTCAAATTTTAACTTATATTAATGATCAAAAAATATAAGTCAAATTTTAACTTTTATTTTTGATCACAAAAATAAAAGTCAAATTTTAACTCTAATTTTTGATCGAAATAAAATCGGTCAACAAATAACGATTATTTGTTGACTTTTTGAAAAAAAATCATAAATCTTACGGTTCCTGATCTATTCTTATTCTCAGTTGATCTTTTCTTAATTTCTAATGATGTTTTCTTAATTTCGAATGATCTTTTCTGAATTCTAAATTGACCTATTCAGAATATAAATTGATCTTTTCTCAACTTGAATTGACAGTTTCTGAATCTAAAATGGAATTATGAATTTCTATCTTTCCCCCTTTATAAAACACTAAATATAAAAATAAACTGGCCATTTCAGCCCTTGGAAGGACTTTGACATAGCTTCTATTGATCAATTGTGTTGTGCGTGTTATTAAATGTTTGATCACAAATGATCGAGAACTGGACCTACGTGTTTTATGCCGACTCCGAACGGCTTATGTTCTCAAGAAGCTTTACATGGCAATTTATTACTCTCTGAGGTTTGCCATTGTCTGCAGAGAGGTGACGACCGAACAGAAAAATTAATTCAATTGAAAAAACTTTTCTGTCTGAGCTGGAATTGAACCCGGGCTACCCGCGGTTCTTTAGCTTAGGGGCCACGCACTCTACCCACTAGGCTACGGTCGTCACGATATATATATATATAAAATATATATATATATATATATATATAAACACTAAATATACCCCTTTATATAACACTAAAATTATTGAAGCAGTATTGAAAAATTAGTTCAAGTGTAAAAGTGCAAAAAGTAGAGTTTGGTAACAATCATATTCATGCACAAATTTACAAACTGGTTTTGTAACCATCATATACGTAGCAGAGCTGTAAAAGAATGCAATTATTTGTGATTTTAAATCATATGATTTATATTCAAAATGAATGCAATCATTTTTCCAAATCATTGAATGTGATTGAAAATGATTGCAATCATTTTTTCAAATCATTGATTGTGATTTGAAATTTCAAGTTCCAATCAATGGTTTGAAAAAGTGATTGCATTCATTTTTTCGAATCAATCATTGTGATTTAAAATTTCAAGTCCCAAATCTTTGGTTGGAAATTATTGACTGCATTCACGATATTTCATTCATTTATTTAAATCATTGAAAACAGTCACTGTTATCTCAATAATATAATGTTTTAAAATATCAGTGTGAAGTAAGTAAGATATTTTTTATTAAACAGTGTGTTTGGATCAATGCTTCAATCCGGCTTCGATTGAGTCCTTGGGACAAGATGAGAAAAAAAAATTGTATAGCGGGTGGTCAATGTTTTTCTATAACATATCTTATTATCAAAAGTATTGATATCTCTGTTGAACAAGTATTGGAAATTCATAGACTAATTATTTGTGTAGCAGTTTATCTTTGTTACTTGCAAGCAAAATTAATTTTTTAAGAGCTTTTTTTAACTTTATTTTGTTATTTATTTTTCGGTTCGCTCTCACTCTCTTTCACACGTTTAGCTTACTCTTTAAATATTTCAATTCCTTATACACGGTTAAAAATATTCCAATACATTTTCATACAGCTAAAAGTATACTGCATATTTTTTAACCATGCGGTTTAAAATTTAAGCTTTCACAAATACTAACCTATAACTAAAATTTTTCTGTACTAAAATTTAAACCAAAGAAATATTGCAATGCTGAAACTCAATATTAGGCTATTCGGTTCATATCCATGTTTATTTCTTTTGTTTCGTGCACAGTAAAAAAATTGAGGGTAAATTTTATCTTTTTTATTACACTTGTGTGGTATAAACTTTTTTATTTTAAATAATTTATAAGTTTTATACCACTCAATATTATAAAAATTATAAAACAAATATAATTTAAAAATTTTATATGGATATCATGTGTAAATCAAAATATATTGTGGTTCGAAAGGAAAAAACTCACCGAAATCGGGAAATTGAAAAATATAGTGGTTTCGATTGGTCTGACGAGAAAAATGGTCTGTAAAAATTTATAAGATTTGATGGTATAAATTTTAAAACATTTTTGGTTTGGATTTATATGTATACAAAATAGTATAAAATTTATGCTCATATTTTTTACTGTGTATAGTGCTGTGTATAGCGATAATTTCACGCAGCGGAACAGAGTACTGCTCTGACGATAATGTTGTAAAATTTGCACGCCTTAAAAATTTGTCATTTCTAACAATATATTTTAAATTAAATAAAAAAAATAAACCAAAAATTTTTTAAATGAATGAATGCATGAATGAATGAACTTCTTGTATTGCATTTATCTCAGTAAACTCTAAAATACCGTTAAAAAAGTGGATCAGGATATTCTTATTTTTTCCGCTCCAAAGATTTTTTGAAAAACAAATCATACCGAGGATCGAGAAATTTTGAAAGAGCCATAGCAAAAGTGCTTAAAAATATTAATAATTTACAGTATTATTAATAATTATTCAATCATATTTTTGAAGATAGCTATAGCTAACGCGTCATATATTTTCAAAAAGTGGATAATTTATTTTTAAACAAAAGGATGAACAAAATAAGTAGTTTGATCAAAAACGTTCTAATGTTAAAACTCTATCTTGTTACTTATAAGTCTGAAATTAATTTTCTTTGCATACTTTCAGGCTGAATATTATTGAGAACAGTATATGTTGTAAGATCACTGTGATGTGTAATGCCAAAAAATAATTACAGTTTGATCGATAATGTGCTTGTGGCAGCATGCTTGCTTTTTATGCATTAAGATTAGGCTTAAATGGTTTATGAAGCCATTTATGTACCTACAATAAAATGTTATCATACATAATTTCATATAAATTATTCAATTTTAATAGCATGATTGACAACGAAAAAAATTATCTGTGTCCACAAAAGCAGCAACGTGTTTAAGCAAGAACAAAACCTTGCGCGAAAAGTGCTACTATTTTGTGTTGGCTTCTTGCATTTTTTTTCTTTATCTTAGCAACATAGCCTTTATTTATTGGAAATAACATAATACTTAGTTTTTCTATGTTCTTAAAATTTTGTTTTTAGGAATAAACCTTAATAAACCCAGACCTAATAATCTGTAATAAAATCTTGAAAAATATATTTTTCCTTAATTTTGTAGGCAATTTAAAGTTAGTCCATTATTAGGTAAAAGGTTAATAAAATTCTTTTTTGCTTTACAAATTTTTACTTATTAAATTTATAAAATTAATCTTATTAAATCAATAAGATTTTCAAATTAAGTATCAAGAAGATAACTTTTAAAATTAATAAGAAAATCACATATGTTTAAAAAGACTTTTTTATAGTTTAAAAAGTTATTCTTATAAAAAACAATAAGATTCTTCTTAAGACTATATGATTTTACTAATAATAAAAAAAAGGGATTTAAGAAGATTTACTCTATGGTTTTAATAAGACCGTCTTTTTGAATGAAAAACATAAAGAATTTAATTGACCTATTTTATTAGGTCGTTTTGGCTATGTGTATCCGTTCAAAATGTTTTTAAAGAGCAATTGGGTCTGAAAAGAGTCAAGTCTCATTTGGTTAAAAGAACACTAAATTTTTTCGATAACTAATTTTGATCTATTCTTTGAAATTTTAAATGATTTTAATTGTGAGCTATTGAGATCAAGTAAGTTTGAAGAAGGTAATAATAACAACAACAACTCTGTATAAAGTCAGAGTCACAGAAGACTAGACAGCCTATGTCGAATATCGCTACAATTCCTCTTCAGTAGTAGCACTCTTGAGTGATTCAGCTGTGACCAACCCACTGTTTAAGTCTTATATGATTTGACACCTGTTTGAATAAACTTCTGTGAAGTATATTCTCTCATTGGCCATATATTTATCATACGACGATTAAAACAGTAAGTATTTTAGATCGAGCCTAAAACTCTACCAAGGCTTGAGTGTCTGTTGCAGTTGCTTCGTATTTGTTTCGCTTTTTTTTCGTCACACTGATTTCGATCTTCGCGGTTTTTCGTCAAAAAATCGACTCGCGTCGTTCTGCAACCACCTTCTTTTCCTGATTTGGCTCCGTGTGACTTCTGACTATTCAGAAAACTTAAAAGACCGCTCCGGGAACACCGTTTTCAATCGATCGAGCAGATAAAAGCCGAGTCGATAAACTTCTCATTTTTGTTCATGAAAGCGAGAGCTATATGGTAAACCACTGTATATTAGGGCGTAAACTTTTTTTTTCTTTTTAGAAATTTTGGGGGGCTGAAGCGGAATCCGGAAGTTCGTCACGAAAAATAATTTTGAGAATTTTTTCAGATTTTTTGAAAAAAGTTTAGAGGTCGCTCAAGGTCGTTTTCCCACAAAAATATTTTTTCAAAATAACACTTGTTATTTTTACCCAGAAAGGGAGCCTAACTGAAAAATATATTATTTCAAAGATCTTATTTGGAAAGAAAAATGTTAAAATTTTACTTTCGTGAGCTTGAAAGAGGAGTTCCGATTTTTTTCTGGACAGTACAGTCACAAAAAGGATTTTTTTTAAAAAATAATCTAATTTTTTATATTTCCACCTTAAATTTCTCAAAATTTCCGCTTTTAATAAAAAATCCTAGTATGCAGCTTCAAACAACACTTAATTTTAAGTAATTTAAAGAAAACATTTCAATAATTTATCTATCCTTTTACTAAAGTAATGCGCATTTTAAGTTTGGAAAAATATTAATTTTTAAGTAAATTTATTAGTGTGAGCAATGGTTTTACAAATAACAGTTATTAGGGCTTTGGTATGAGCGTTACCATGTATCACGAAGTTACAAATTAAAGTTTAGCCAAAAACCATTTAGAAATGATAATTTTTTTAGAAATTTTTGTTCTGTTTTAAATATTTTTTGCGGCCGTTCTCAACCACTTGGAGCAAATCTTGAAAGCTCTACTCAGATTTGGTAAGATGTCGGTAACCATTTGCAGCAGCAACACCACGTTCAGCTATATCATTCACAACGAAGAAACATTTGATAATGTCCAAGGCTTGCAAATAAGAGGGGTTTTTTTTCTAAGTATCTGGGTCGCTTTCCAAAAAATCAGTGCCAATATTAGTGGAGTCAAAAAACTTTATGGTATTTGTGGTGATATAGCTGAACGTGGTGTTGCTGCTGCAAATGGGTACCGACATCTAACCAAATCTGAGGAGAGCTTTCAAGATTTGCTCCAAGTGGTTGAGAACGGCCGCAAAAAATATTTAAAACAGAACAACAATTTCTAAAAAAATTATCAATTCTAAATGGTTTTTGGCTAAACTTTAATTTGTAACTTCGTGATACATGGTAACGCTCATACCAAAGCCCTAATAACTGTTATTTGTAAAACCATTGCTCACACTAATAAATTTACTTAAAAATTAATATTTTTCCAAACTTAAAATGCGCATTACTTTAGTAAAAGGATAGATAAATTATTGAAATGTTTTCTTTAAATTACTTAAAATTAAGTGTTGTTTGAAGCTGCATACTAGGATTTTTTATTAAAAGCGAAATTTTTGAGAAATTTAAGGTGGAAATAAAAAAAGTCACATTTTTAAAAAAAAAAATCCATTTTGTGACTGTCCTGTCCAGAAAAAGAGACTCCAGACTGTCCAGTAACTCCTCTTTGAAGCCCACGATAGTAAAATTTTAGCATTTTCTCCAAATAAAATCGTTGAAACAATATATTTTTCAGTTAGGCTCCCTTTCTGGGTAAAAATAACAAGTGTTATTTTGAAAAACTTTTTTTTGGGGAAAACGACCTTGAGCGACCTCTAAACCTTTTTCAAAAAATCTGAAAAAATTCTCAAAATTGTTTTTTGTGACGAACTTCCGGATTCCGCTTTAGCCCACCAAAATTTAAAAAAAAAGTAAAAAAGGTTTACGCCCTACTGTATATATCTTATGGGATGCATTTTGACACAGTTGCCAAACACAGTGCCATCAAATTAACAAAATACTTAGGCACCTATAAAGCTCAGATTGCACCTATAAAGCTCAGTTCAGTTGACTTCGTCTATTAGTCGGTGTCGGTTGTGTTAATTTGTTTTAATAAGTGTACTTCTTGTTTGTTAATGTTATTCCAAAAATTATTTGTTCGTAATACATGTGAGTGTGTTTATTATAATAAACAATAATAATTATTAATGTAATATTTGCATTTGTGTTTTATTATAACATAATATAAATAACGTAAAGTAATAGCTTGCCTTTTAGTTCTCAATTTAATGTTTTAAACATATTAACAAAGTGTTGTTGTTTTGCATGCTTGCTGTGTTTTGCTTTCCTCTTTGTGCAGTGATTTGTTTATCTTAGTCTCAGTGATTGTTGTTTTTGTTCTTTGTTTGAACTTAACTGTGCGCTCGTTGTGTTAAAATAATAGCCCTAAAAGCACATTTGGCATCTGCTTACTTTTTCAATCTTTAAGCATGGAATATTTTTCTGTGGAAAATATTGTCGCTTGTTCTTTGAACGAGCTATGTAAATGTCAAAATATTCTGTACCCCATGTTTAGTTGTTCTGGTCCATGTGAGCAAATGTTTCATGCATCTTGTGCCGGTATTTCTAAATCATGTCTAGACGATTTAGTATCTGTACGATCAGGTCTTCGCTGGTACTGTGCTTCGTGCAGGGCACTTTCCCCAGATGAACTTTATTCAAAAATAAAGCTTTTCGGGGAAAGTCTTAATACGTTAAATAACAATTTTCGAGAAATTGTCACATTTTTTAGCGAAATTAGAGCCGCACCCAGTACCAGCGTCTATGATGAAATATCTATTCCGGAAAATGTCTTACCTTCTTTGTCACAAACTGTTTCTTCCGGGACTCAAACTATTATTTCATCAGAAAAAGACCATTCTATTTCAAAAAGAAAGAGGAAGAACAAAAATAAGAACAAAAATAAGCGTCGCAAAGCATCTTTGAATAACAATACTCCAGTTTCTTCTTCGTCACCCACTAATATTTCTACTTTGTCTAATAGTCCAGTTTTACCTCCTATTGAATCCACAAATCATTTAAATTTAAGGGCAGTGTCAAGGAGGAAAAATTTATTTATTTCACGTCTTCAGCCTGACACAACTGTTGAAAACGTATTGACGTTTATCAAACATAACAACTTGTTGAGTCAAAAAGACTTTTTTTCATGTAAAAAAATAGGGAATAAACCTTCCCACGCTTCCTTCATTCTCACAGTTCCAGCTGAAGAGTTTGCAAATGTTTTAAATTCTAATTTGTGGACCGATAATATATTCGTTTCAGAGTTTCTGCCTAAGAATAAGTCTAGAAGGACGACTCAACCTGTTCGTCAAACTCAAAAAAACTGAATAGGCTATCCCTTTACTATCAAAATGTAAGGGGATTACGCTCTAAGACGCGAGACATATTTTTAATGTCTCAAAATTTGTCTGAAGATATTATCGCATTGACTGAAACGTGGTTAAATGGAAGCATTACTGACTTGGAATTGTTTGATAATAGCTTTGAAGTATATAGAAAAGACAGATACGCTGGCAATACTTCTGCTGTCGGTGGTGGTGTCTTATTAGCTGTTAGGAACTCCTTCGTTAGTTCCATTATCGATATTCCCTGCTCTTCTAATATCGAACTTATATGCATTAAGATTGTACATTGTAATTCTTATGTATATGTAGTTAATGCTTATGTTCCTCCAAAGAGCAGTGTGGAAGTTTATGCAAGCCTTGCGGATTGCATAGAATACGTTATAAATATTCTTGACGTTAGTGACGACATTTTATTGTTGGGTGATTTTAATCTGCCTGACTTGAAATGGGAATCTTCAGACGATGATACATATTTTTGTGCATCTAATTCGAAGACACGCCAAGAGCATATATTTGTTGATAATATATGTTCTGACTTACAACAAGTAAGTTGTATTTATAATAGTCGTGAAAGACTTCTTGACCTGGTCTTAACTACAGACTGTAACAACGTGATTGTTAAGAGGGCCCTTCATGCTCTAACTTCTGTTGATGACTACCATCCACCACTGAGCATATGGTACAAGTCCGACAGGGAAAATATGGTGAATTCCAATTCAATAGATAAAGTTTATGAATTCAATTTCAAAAAAGCTGACTTTCTGAGGTTGAATCATTTACTTCATAATAAACTTAATGTAATTTTAGAATATTTTAATGGTAATAATCTTGAAGATTCAATTAATTTTTTTTATATGGAAATCTTTACTATGTTTTCTGAGTCCGTGCCGTATAGCCTAAAATTTGCGAAAAATTGTGCTTACCCTTGGTACACAAGGGAATTAAAGACTCTTCGCAACAACAGGAATAGGGCATGGAAGAAATATGTCTGTAGCTTAGACTTAAATGACCTAGAAACCTACAAGCGTTTGTTTCTGGATTTTGAAAGTTGCTCAGCTACCTTATATCAAAATTATTTAGACAATATTAAGCTGAGAATATTGTCTGATCCAAAGAAATTCTGGGGTTTCATAAACACCAAAAAAAAATCTGATGGATTCCCTTCATCATTTAAGACTTCTGACGGATTTACTGACGATCCCGTTATAATTTGTGGCCTATTTGCCACTCTCTTTAAAGAGTCATTCTGTTCAGACTCTTTTAGTCCTGATGAAGTTTATTTTGAATATATGAACTCTACACCCAGGGTTTCGTTGGGCCCTATATCTTTTAACTCAGAGGATATTTTAAAGTATATTGGATCGATCGAAGAAGATTTCAATGCTGGACCTGACGGAATTCCTGCCGCAGTGTTAACGCAATGTGGTTCCGTTCTAAGCCAACCACTCTCCATATTATTCAATAAATCAATTAGGGAATGTAATTTTCCACTTTTTTGGAAAAAATCTTTTATAAGTCCTATTTATAAAAAAGGTTGTAGGAATGATGTAAACAACTATAGGCCTATCGCTAAACTCTCATCGATTCCAAAACTTTTCGAGCGGCTCGTGTATGATCGTGTGAAGATTCATTGTGCGAGGGTCATAACAACTCGTCAGCATGGATTTGTTACTGGCAGATCCACTGTGTCTAATCTCCTCGATTTTACAACATTCTGCTTAAATTCAGTTTATTCAGGTAACCAGGTCGATTGTATTTACACTGATTTTAGTAAAGCATTTGATAAACTACCACACAAATTAATTGTATTTAAACTAAAGTTAATGGGTTTTCCACAATTTTTTGTAAGCTGGATTCAATCGTATCTGACAGAGCGATCTTATCAAATACGATTTCGAGGTGTGTTGTCTGGTGAATTTATTGCTGCATCAGGTGTTCCTCAAGGTAGCCACCTTGGTCCACTTCTGTTTATTTTAGCCATTAATGATGTAACCCACATCATCAAATACTCTCATCTGCTCATTTATGCAGATGATATGAAAATATACAGAACAGTAGATTCTAAAGACAATTCAGTTCTACTCCAGTCTGATTTAAAATCCTTTGAAGTTTGGTGTTCTAAAAATAATATGTTTCTTAATCCAGATAAATGCCAAACTATGACCTTTTCGCGTAAAAGGAATAATTTAATTTTTGATTATAAGATAAAAGATACAGCTTTAAATCGTGTAGATTCTGTCAAAGATCTTGGTATATGCATGGATTCTAAGCTATCGTTTAGCGTTCATATTGATAGCATTTGTAAAAAAGCGTCTTCTATGCTCGGTTTTATAAAACGCTGGGCCAAAGAATTTAATAGTATGATAACAACTACAACGCTGTATTATTCAATTGTCCGTCCTCACTTGGAGTATGCAAGTCAAGTTTGGTCGCCAAGTTACAATGTACATGTTGAACGAATAGAAAGAATTCAAAAACGTTTTGTTCGGTTTGCTCTAAGGGGCTTAAGCGGAACTGACACTTTTAATCTTCCTCCTTATGAGGATCGTTTAAAACTATTAAAAATGCAATCTTTAAATGAGAGAAGGAAGTCTGCTGATATCGTCTACTTACACCAACTCATAACTGGTGGGTTCGATTCACCAGAACTCCTAACTCTTATAAATTTTAACACTAACCGTAGAAGCAGTAGAAACGCTAACAATTTAATTTACTTACCTTTTAGTAGCACAAATTATATGGCTACTGCTCCTTTAAATCGCATGAGTACCTTTGTTAACAACTGTAGCTTTTTTGATGTTAACTTATCGAAAGGTCAACTCAAAAGTAGATTGAAAACTAATGTATGATTAGATCTATATTAACGCATGGTTAGTTGTTATGTCTTGTGTTGTCCCTGAGCCCAACCCATATTATGGTGGGTAAATTTTTCTCACTTTAGATTGTTTTGGACCACTCTTATCGATATCATTAGGGCTATTCACGGTTTGAGCGTACTTTTAACAAATCGTATTTATAGCATTTGTTATTGTTCAAACTGTGAGCACCTCGCCATGTGACCGTCGTATTAAAAAATTGTGCAGCCCTGTGATGTATGTCATTATGCGGCTGTTGACAGATCATAAAAATACGAGGTACAAAAAACACGTCTAAGGGCTGCTTTTATTTCCGCGTGCCTGCGTATTTGCGTTTGTATGCAAAGCAACAGCAAGGCAAAATGCGCTTTCGTAAATTGGCATACAAATAGCGGATCGTACAAATGGCGGACCAGCGTATTCGAACTGTGAATGGCCTTATTGAGATGTTGTAATGTTGTTTGGGCTGGTTCTTAAGATGATCTAATGCGGAGAAAGTGCGAAAAAGCTGTAGTAGCTGAACTCTATTGTTATTGCATGTTTGAGTTGATCAATCCTGTTTACATTTAAACACAAACCAAGTAGAGACACAAACCATTTTTTAATAGTGAATCGAAGAGTTAAGTATCAAAGCAAATCATTACAAAACATAATATTAGAATTTGTTAGTAGAGTGCACTGGAACACTAGAGCCCTAAAATTGAAAACAGCTGTGACTATTACTATAAAAGGGAAGCGATGTATGAATGATCTGGATTTGACAATGAGAAGTGGCTCCTTAAAATAAAAGTTGTAAGATACCGGGGTCATAAGCTAATTTAACAATGAAAGTTAATTGAAAATTATTAAGTTTACAAACACATTAAATAAAAAGACAACTTTTGCTAAATATATAGAATATATAGAATGAAGGTAGAATATATCATGTGGCAGATCACCTTTCATTATGTGTCTATAAACTCTTCGGCCATTCATTGGAAGCTATACTCAAGTTAATTGAAAATTATTAAGTTTTCAAACACATTAAATAAAAAGAACACTTTTGCTAAATATATAGAATATATAGAATGATGGTAGAATATATCATGGACCGGATCACCTTTCATTATGTGTCTATAAACTCTTCCGCCATTCATTGGGAGCTATACTCAAGTTAATTTAAAATTATTAAGTTTTCAAACACATTTAATAAAAAGACAAATTTTGCTAAATATATAGAATATATAGAATGAAGGTAGAATATATCATGTGGCAGATCACCTTTCATTATGTGTCTATGAACTCTTTGGCCATTCATTGGAAGCTATACTCAAGTTAATTGAAAATTATTAAGTTTTCAAACACATTAAATAAAAAGAACACTTTTGCTAAATATATAGAATATATAGAATGAAGGTAGAATATATCATGTGGCGGATCACCTTTCATTATGTGTCTATAAACTCTTCCGCCATTCATTGGAAGCTATACTCACAGTCAACCCATCGCCGATTCATTCAATCTTAACTACATCTTTTTCACCAACATCCTGGTGATCAACACTTTCTACCATTGTTTGTTCTCACTTTGTCGCTCTCTCTCTCTCTCTCTGCATCTCTTTCTCTTTTTCTCCTAACTCTACGCATCTATACCGCACCTACCGCACCTATGAAGTTGGCTCGATCTTGAACTGTAGCGTAGCGTAGCGCACAACAAACAGCATGTTCAATAATGTTCCTCGGGTTTTTGTTTTGTAACCTGTCGAAGGTGTTGAAGATGATCATGTTTTGCCGCAATGAACAATGAAACGCGCAAACCCAAAGATGGACGGACAAACGATTGGACAGACAGGGAACGATCGGCTCGTATAGACACAGAGGGCTTAGATAAACGGACAATGCAATACAATCGATTGTTGTTGGTACAATCGTTTGTTCGCTCTCAGCGCCCTCACCGCCCTCGAAGACGCTGACGTCGACGACGTTTTTCCTCCACATTTATTCTGGCAAGTTGTGGCAGTTGGTTGCCACTTGTACACTTGTTTCTGCGGGTTGCTTGATCGTTGGCTAGCACGATCATCTCGGTCGATCTCTGCTTGTTTGCGCTCGATTTGGTAATATTTCTTTTTAATTTTTGTATTGTTTTTTCTACTCTTTTTTTTTTGGTGTGGAGTTACTTTTATATCCTCTATCTTTGTTTTACTTTTTACTTTTTATTTTATCATTTTTTTTTTTTTTGGTGGGATACCTTTTGTTCTTCACGCATTCATTTGCGGGTTGCTTGTGGTCAGTGTAGACTAGAGTTTGTTCACTAGAAGCAGCAACAACAGCAGCATCTTTTGTTCTTGATTCTTTTATTATTATTTCCTTAACTTATTTTTTAACTCGTTAAATTTGTGTCTGTTTGTCGGTCGGTCGGTCGGTCGCTCTGTCTGTCTGACAGTCAGTCTGACTGTGCATGTGTCTACCTTGTTGTCCTCCACATAGCACAGTGAGTGGAATTCTTTTATAATTCCATTTAGCTGGAAATGCCCTTGGAGCAACACGTTAATCGAGCTAGAAGGAAGCAGCTTAAAATATTTCTTCTTCATCTTCTTGCAGTAGGTTCTCTAGAACCCTACGTTTCTGCTGCTGCTTTTGTTGTAGGTGATGTGCGTTTGTGTGTATATGTGGCTAAAGGGTTACTTTGGCTAAGCAATGTCTTGTTGTTAAGCTAGAGTGGCTGATACCTGTTGCCTCAGTTGCCGCATTGTACCTGTTGCTTTATTTTCGCTGCTGCTGATCGTGCCTTTGCTGATCGTTCTTTTGTATTATTATAATATTCCTTGTTGTTTTTTCAGGTCTTTTTATTACAATTCTTTTTAACTTGGCTAACTAGCTTACATTGAGCACATTTTTATGGTTTTTAATATTGTTAATATCATTTAGCCTAAAGCGGGTTCATTACTTTATGCGGGTACAGGTGAATTTGTCCTTGGGTTAGACGTTTTTTTCTTGTTTTGGTGCTATAAATGAAAGCCAGCGCCTTAGCTATTGCAATGTACAATAATAGACTTGAGCTAAACATTAGTGAACATTTTTTTATGATATGAAATAAAATTGTGCGTTTAACACTCTTAAATGTTTATCTATGATTATAAGACTTGGATATCACAAGAATCTCAAAAGGTAGTTTATGGAATCATCTGATATGAACTATTTGGCAGTGTAGTTTGCTTAAACAAGTAGCAAACCAATTTCTATCATAATGATTTGGATTTGGCATTATTATGTTGGAGTGATCTTCGGCGAAAGTGATAAAGTTAGCTCATAAAATTTTATTGAGAGAAGATAAGAGAATATTGTGTAAAGAATTATTGACAAATGAAAAACAACTCAATACACGGTCAAAAACCTTGAACTAAATTTTAGTAACTTCTTTCACTCGTGTATAACGACGTTAAATCCTAATTTTTATATAATCGACGTCAAATATTAAACACAGGTCTTATACTCAAATAAAAATAATAAATTAAAAAAACATGCGTATAGTAATATAATAATACTATAGTTTATGTTATTATGAAAAAAATTAACGAAACCTGTGTTATTTAAGCGTAAGACACACAATTTGCCTGAAATTTGTTTAAAAATAGGTAAGATCAAAAAAGTTTCTGATCGGAATTTTAAAATTTTTGTCTTTTTCGGCTTTTTGGTCATAAATAAAATTTTCTTTTTGGCTATTTTCTTCACCTAAGATAAAAGCTGTTACAGTTGAAACTTTTTCAAAAATTTTAGAAATGACTTTTTTTAACTTTGAAATTAGTTTGTGAGCAATCCGTTGAAGATTATTGATCTATGTTTTTATAAAAATTATGTGTTAATTATCTTATTTAAATTTATTATTATTTTTATTTATTAAAAATAAAATTTATTTTATTAATTAAAATTTTAATTAATAAAATTCTATTTTAAATTTATTTTTAAATTTTATTTTTATTATAATTTTTATTACTTTTATTAAATTTATTTTTATTTTTTTATTTTTGTTTTTTTTAAATTTATTTTTAATCTAATTATTAATACCTAAACACAAAATTTTAGCCTCCTTTTTAACGACTTTTAGACAGTACATTCTAATGAAACTTGTTTCATTTGAAAGCTCTGGTTCATACCAAGTGCACAATATAATTTTTATTCAAATATTTTCTCATTTAGATAGGTGAAAATTAAAAAGACTTTTTCCCCCACATAAAATACAACAGCAATAAAATACAAAGTCGGCCTTTGTAGTCTAGTAGAGAGTGCGCTAGATTATCAACCCAGAGGTTCCTGGGTCGAATCCGGGCTCGGGCATGGTTCTTTTCACTTTCTTTCATGGTTTTTTCTACATTTAAGAATTATTGAAAACTAAAAATCCACAAATAAAATTATGGAAAAAGTGGAATTAAAGGACAGGAACAACTAAGGGCTGGAAATGTTTGCCGAAGTTAAGGCATAACACTAGCCTAGGTTAAGAGCAATTCAAATTGTCTTTCACGGTTGTTTCGCCTCGTCAATAATTGACGTATGGTTCTAATCAATTCTTCTAAATAATCTATCACTTTCCTTTCAGATCATAGACCAAACATTGTTTGTATAAGGCGCATACCTTGGTTTCTTGATCTTATTTAAAAAAAAACAAAGTCACTCATTCGCTCTATTGAAAAACGTTGCTGTGAGAGAGTAGAATGCAAGAGTGAAAAAAAACACAGCTGTGTGGTTGCTCTATTTTTTTTAACACATTCACCAGCGTTGTTGAGACAAAATCAAATAAAGTGTGTCTTAATAAAAGTGCACAATATAATTTAATAACAAAACTCAGATTTATTGAGCCAGTGTTTATATTTCTATTTTAATGTAAAGCAGACATGTTCCGATAAATATTAGGTCTCTTTCCGTACTAACTTCAAGTACAGTTCGAGTGAAGTTCAATCTGTGAGAGTAACTCAATTATCTGTCAAAATGTGAGAATATGCAAAAAAGTACGGAAACGACTTCAAGTAAGTTTCGAGCAGAACATTTGCAATAAATAAAATAAATTAAAATAAATTAAAGCAATTGAAGGAAGTAGATTCGTGTTCGATCTTTCTAGTAAAGTTCAAGCTAGTTTCGGGTAATTGTAATAGAATAGGGAGTGACATTTAGCTTGTTCTTCTTCTCTCTAGAGCTTGAAAAATGTGTAAAGATACGGTTTCAAGCAACTTCAAGCTTCAAGCAAGCTTTCAAGCAAGACCTACACGGAGAAAATTAATTTGCTTGAATCACGCAATTGTTTTGCTTAAATGGAAATCAGCAAAACTTTACTCAATCACAATGTGATTTTAGAAAAAGATTGCTAAAGTGCAATCACTCCTCATGTATTTAGGAAAAGCAAAATTTTGATTAAATTCAACCAAAATTTTGCTAAGTTATTATAAACTGAACTTTTTATTTAATTCAATCAATTATTTGCTTAGTTATTATAAATTGGAGTAAATTTTTACTTAATTCAAGCAAATTTCTTCTAAACACACGAGCACACGTTTATTCTTAATGAAGAAAATTAGGCGACGATTGGTTAACAACTACGATGGTCGAATGGATAAGCCCATGCACTTACACAAACGCCGCCGAGGTTCAAATCTACTCGAGGATGGTAATAATTTTTCAATTTAATTAAATGTTATTAATTATTTCACTTCAAAAATGTGCTAGATTTCAGCAAAAACTAATCAAAATTTGCTATTTCAATTTATAATAACTAAGTAAAAACTTATCTGAATTAAGTAAAAATTTGCTTTTACAGTTTATAATAACTAAGCAAAATTTTGATTAAATTCAAGCAAATATTTGCTTAGTTATTATAAACCGCAAAAGTAAATTTTTACTTAATTAAAGCAAATACTTGCTTAGTTATTATAAATTGAAATAGCAAATTTTAATTAGTTTTTCCTGAGACTTAGCACAATTTTGAAGTGGCTGAGAATCAAGCGCAAGTTTTGCTTAATCACAATACAAATTTAGCAAACAGTTTTCTCCGTGTATTAGTAAAATTTTAAAGCTCTCAATTTTAATAAAAAAATTAAAAAAAAATTTAAATCGTGCACTCTTTATGGGACACCCTACATTTTCGTTCTAAGAAATATATGGTTGCTTGCCTGTATATTTTGTTGCTGTTTTTTCTTTTACTTTCTCCAAAAATATTTTTCGTTACTTAGTACCATGATTCAATTATTATAAGGTTATTCGTATTTTTTGACGTATGCTTATTTTTTATAAACAAACATATTTTGACAATCTGCTAAAAGTGTTTTGTGCTGTTGGAAAAAAAAGGTATGTTTCAGTGTTTCGTTGTGTAGTTTTCTAGTGTAGTAGTTTTTCAATGATTTCTTGCCAAGTTAATTAGAAAAAGAAACTATGTAGGTGTTGCGTCGTAAGTGCATGCTATGTTGCAAGTATATTCTAGGAATTTAGATAGCTCTTTTGCAAATTTAAAATAAAAAGGTATTTATATCATTGCTCAAAACCTAATTAATGAATTTTATTAATTGAACGTGTAATTTAGAAGAAAGTGAGTTAAGGCAGAAAACAAATTATAAAGAAATACTAGTGGCATTCAATGAACGCCGTATTGTCAATGTAAACAGCGTATGTTCGGTAAGTTTACATCGGCATAGTTTGCAATAATAAGGGATTAAACATACGCAGCTTACGTCACAAAAGCGGGGTGTATACAATACGTATAATACGTATTATACGACCGTGGTTTCATTTTTGTTATGACGAATTTTCGTTTCTTTTTTCTTTCTTCACAATTTAAAAAATTATATATGCACTTGCCATTAATGGATCTAAAATTTCTGTAAAGTTCCAAATAATTTTGTGATGGCAATTTATTTTTAATACAATTACGCAATTAATTCGGTTTTTATGCAGGGTGGGTTCGTGAAAGTGCTAAGCGTAAAATTATAGCTATACGCTTTCAGTATATATACTTCGTTAATTGAATAGCATTACTATATTATGTTGTAAAATAACTTCAATTTGTAACAGAATGTATGTCTGTAACGTGTGTTTTTTGTCACAAAATATGGATTGGCAAAAATATCAGAAAATTTGCTGTTCTATTAGAACCAAAAATCCGTGACCGGTGGGAAAAAATATGTGTCATGAAGTTTAAAGCGTCTTCTAGGGTGTGCGAAAAACATTTTTCCCCTAGCTACTTGAAATCCTTAGGCGCAAATCTTAAACAAGTATTTACTGAGGGTTAAGCAAAGAGATTGCGCCATAATCTAGTATAAATGGTATGAAGTAAACCCAAATAACTCAGCGGAAATGCTCAGCGGTTGTAAAATCCAATTTTGACAGAGTGTTACGAAGTAAAGTTTTGTTTTTTGTTTTAAAAAAGACCAAAGAACCAAGACATGCGCCTTATACAAACAACGTGTGGTCTTTGACCTGAAAGGATAGGGATAGCTTATTAGAGGGAGAATTGATTGGAACCATACGTGAATTATCGATTTGACGAAACAAACGTGAAAGACAATTTGAACCGAGGCTAGTGTTATGCCTTAACCCCTTCAAGCATTTCCATCCCTCAGTTGTTCCATTCCTATCATTTCAAATTTTCCACAATTTAGTTGTGAATTTCTTGGTTCAATAATTCTTAAATGTAGTAAAGAACAAAGAAAGCAAAAATAACCATGCTCGCATACGGATTCAAACCGGTGTCCTTTGAGTTGATAGTCTAGAGCACCCTTCACTGGACTGTTGTGTTAAAAATCACTTAATGCTATTACTATGATATTATTACTATTTATTTACTTTTCCGACTTCAAGAGTAACAACACATTCAGAAAAAAACATCTCTCACTAAGGTTCGCTACCACAACAGCTCACAACTGTTGACTCCGCTGAATTTGGCCTATATGCCCAACACTTTTTAACAACATCTGACATAAGGCCGCCGCTTTAATTTAGGGATGAAAATTGAGCGTTAACGGAAAGCGGCTGAGAACACGACACTAAACGCTCTTATTTAAGTTTCATAGTTGGGTTTAATGTGTATATTAAAATAAACGAACAAAATTATATTTATTTTAGTATTTATATTTCCTGTATATTTATTAATTTAATTTTCATTGAAGTTAGCAAATTAAAATAATTTAAAAAGTTATTAATGCACTTAGAAATCGGAGCAATAAAAGTACTATAACAAAATTAATAGTAGTCAATTTAGTACCAATTAGTATGATATTTGGGCAACCGTGTGCATTTTTAGCTCTAATGACATTGCTCTCATGATTTTTTTCTGCTCAAATTTTCAAATAAGCATACCGATTTGAGAAAACGTCAAAAATACGAATAACCTTTAAATAATTGAATCATGCTTAGTACAAAACTTTTGAAAGCAAATTCGTTACTTATGATGGTGTTGTCCATTTAATAATTAATACATTTAGAGATGAAGGAGTTTAGACATTTATGACGAAATGTGGTATTGGGAGCGTGGATCAACATTTATGACGATACGTGAAATAGAAAAGGGAGGGGGGGGGGGTCTGTCATGATTTGCGTCAAAAAGACAAATTTTGTTTTAATATCTTATTCAATATTCTTCAATATTTTGTACAGTTTTTCGGAAAAAGTTCAATCTGGTGGTTTTAGTTTTGGCGGTCAAAATGCTTTATTATTTTACCATAAGATGTGATGTAACAAAAGCTATAAATTAAAATATAAATATGTGGACATCAAAAGTTGTCGCACGCTTTTTTAATATTACTTTTAGAAGAAGGGTAATGTAACGTATACCATTCGAAAGGTACTGCACCATCGATATGCGAAACATGTTCGATTTTAAACTGAAGGCACATGTCCCCAAATATGAGCTTTGAAAACTTATATTCATTTTAGTAAGTTATCTTAGGATTAGTTAGAGGTAGAATGAGGTTTCGAATGAAATGTATGGATGAGAAGGCTAGTAAATGTAATTGGATTTTAGATTGGTGAGCTTTGACGTGAAACAGCTCTGGAAGAGCATTTCTAAAATGAAAGCTAAACTATTAAAGATGGAAGAACATGATGTAATAGGGTATTTTAGACATTGATAATATGTATTTACAAGAAAATAATACAGACATTTTTCGCCATCTCTTACGGATACCCTACAATAAGAATTTATTTTATGTAAAATGTGTCAATATAAATTGTGATGGTGAAAATGTTATAAAAAGTATATGATCAAAAGTTCCCCTTATTTTGCTATCAAAATTTTGCGATATCTCAAAAACCCTAGATTTTCTGAGCATCTACACTGAGGGAAATATGTGTTAAAATTAAATGAAATTGTGTTCATATTAAACGAATTTGTTTTTAAAATAGAGCTTGGAACAATTTCATTTAAATTAAACAAAAATGTTTTTTAAGTTTAATTTAAAACAAAAGTTGTTTTTTTCAAAACAATGTTTTTTAATGTATTTTCATTGTAAAAATTTTAAGTTTAAACACATTTATTTAAACGAAAAATTTAATGCAAAAACTTTTATATTTAAAACACATAAATTAAACCGCCATTTTTTCGATGTCATTTTTTTAACATTTTCGAGTCTTCGAAGTCAGATTCGTGATTAGCGACCCCTGGGACCCCCGAATAACAAATTTTTTGGACTTAATTTGATAAAAGTTGCGTTTTATTGCTGCTTGAAATATTTTAAATATCAAAATAATTAATCAGTTTATTTCATCTTATGTTCAATTTTTGTTAGACTAATTAAAAAATATTTTCAAACAATCAAATATAAAATCGGAGTCTCAGTTGTTTGGCAATAATTTTCAATGATTCTACTGCACATTATTTTTTAATTCAATCGCTGATTGCGACGTATTTTTGTTATTGGAAGGAAATAATAAGAGAAAATAATACAAGAAACAGAAATGAGTTCATAGTTGAAAATTTAACACGCTTGTTTTACATTTTGTTTTGTAGAAACGCAAATGAGTTAAATTTCTATTTTAAAATTTTTTGTTTAATTTTAAAGTATGTTTTTTTTCTCAGTGTGCAATGTATTTTGTATGAAAAATCGTTGATTAAGAAAAGTTACGGTATACGAAAGATTTATTGGCAAAATTTTTTTTCATCTAGCATTTTAAAAAAATGCCCTTTATTTTGACATCAAAACTATTGCGATATCTTGAAAACTAAAGTTTTTGTTCTAATTTTCGTATTTTCTTAAGGCAAGGTCATCGGCTCAGAATAAGAGCAAACCATTGAAATTTGAAGTTTTGATTTTGCAATCAAATATCTCCATCATTTTCCAAACGGTTTCCTTCAAATTTTCTTTGACTGAAAATTCAATTAAATCACTAAAGTAAAAATTAGCTCTATGTTACATATTGCTTTCAAAAAACCTCTAAAATATTTAATACTTGATCAAAAAATAGCACAATAGTAGTTTTTGATAATATTTTTTTATTTTAATTTCTAACACTCATTCATATGATATCATTTATCCGCAAACATTGCTTCGTTGTAACTCAATCAAGAGCACAGGGGAGTAATTAGCGGGGGGTAAGGGGAAGACTACCCTCCTTACTTTTTTGGAGTCGGCCTAATTGTTATTTTTTACTAATATTTTTTAAAATATTGATTTTTATAAACAATAATTATGAACGCATCAAAGTCAGTCGTACCTTTTATTGCCATTTTCATAACAAAAATCAACTTTAGTCGGCTATTTCATTTAATTCATACCCAAAACTATCTTCAGTCGGCCAATTCACCGTTAGTCGTACCTTAAACAAACTTCACTCGGCTAACTCACTTTCAGTAGTACGTTACACAAACTTCAGTCGGCCAACTCATTTTAAGTCGTATCAGCGTTGAATTGTTTTAAACGAATCCAGTGTTCCTTTGTGACAATATGCAAAAAAAGTACAAAAAATAGTAGTCTAAATTTTGTTAAAAAAGAACGGATATAGTAATGCATAGTAATGTAAAAGAGAGCAGCGGACCAAAGGGAAAAGATGGAACGTTTTTAGTCCAGTTGCGCAACCGTATCCTTGACCAAAAATAAAAGCCCAAAATGATATTTTTGTTTGACCAAAAATATTAATGATTTTTATTGAAGATTTAAAAGATAAAATAAGATTACTATTTTTATATCTGAGCAAAAGCTTGAAAATTATAAAATAATGATGAATGCTTAAGTTTTTGGATACAGCTTAATGATAACAGTCCCTGATACAAATACCTTGTCAAAAAATTTAAAAAATAAGTGGAAATAAGCCCAAACGAACAAAGGTTAACTCAGTCGCCACACATATTCCCCTTTTTAAAATCTAATTAATACATTTTTGTAGAACTTTCTGAGATTGAAATTTTTATCCAGAAATACCCAAGAATTGTAATAAAAAAAATTAATTATCGAAATCGGCCAACATATTCAAAGAATTTTCTTAGCTCAAAAACTCTGATGTGAAATCTTTAATTTCATAGACTTAACATTTCAGTTTAAATACAATTATAACAAATAAATAAATAATGAATTTAAAGGATTTAGTCAAACTATTGAAAAAAGGTCCGTTTAAACTTAAAAACTCGTGATGATGGCAAGAAGACCACCATTATTCAATCTGCATTCAAAATTCATTTATTATAAAAACATCGCTTTATGTCATTGTTGATGTTCTAAACAAAATTTCCCAAAGCTCTAAGAATATTGACAAGTGGACTCGAAATTCTGCATATTCGCTATGAAACCAACTCATTTCTGTGGCCTTCTTCTGAAATTCCACTTCTGTGGAAATCTGTGGATTCATAATCTATGAAACTTATTTCTGTTACCCTTAAATCATTAGAAAAAATAAATTAGGACTCTGAAGGCACGGATAACCTAATTAGTAGTGCTGTTGAATTGTTAAAATCTTTTAATGTTGATGCTGAAAAGGAATTCTCAATTCGCCATCGTCTTCGTCTTACGCCGAAAAGTTAACATGATAACAATGCCAGCGCAGCTTGTTTTTCGATAACTTTTTTAATAGAAAAGAATTTAAACTTGTATTGCATAAGATAACCTCACTGATGCGAGATAAATTAAGCAGTTGCTTAGAAACAATAAATCCTCTGTATGAACTCTTTAAACCAATTATTTCTTCTACTAACTTGACCCAAAAGCGAATTCTAGAATCAATAAAATTGTTACCAAAAAATTGTTTATTAGATTCACTTCAATTGAAAGCGGAATTTTAAGTATTCTATGATCTATGCAAAGGCGTAGAAACTCTATCGGGTACAGCTAATATTTCAGAATGCATTAAAAAACCTCTTCCTGCAGTTAACAAAATGTCGCGTTTGCTGGGCACAGTGCCTCTTACTGTTTCAGGAAATAAGAGAACGTTCAGCAAATTAAAATTAGTTAAAAATTATTTAAGAACCACGCAAAAGGACTCAAGTCTTAAGGAAAAGGACATAGCTGATCTCATTAACTTAGATAATATTGCGCAGCAATAGACTACCTTAAAAAAAGAAGAATTAATATTTAAATGCAATACTTAAAAATTAAGTTTGTATTTTTTGTCTAAAACACTATTTTTTTAAATTAATTTAAAAAATTAAGAGAAAAAATGTTAAAGAAATTGAAAGCCCAGTTTAATTTTTAACACAAATACTTTTGTTTGATAGAGGAAACGATATGAAAACTGCCTTTAAGGGATCTTCTTCTCTTGAAAAAGATCGAAAGATTGAAAAGTGTTTCTAAAAGTGGGTTAAAAATTTCAGGATTTCCTAAAACGGTACAAAAGATTAACGAAAAAGTCCATTTGAGCTGAAACTGTTTTGCATTATATTTATTTTTGTAAAAACTCTGAGATTATTACCTACAATCATCTAATAAAACCAAAATCTCGAATTTTTAGAGCGTTGGAAATGTAAAAAATAGGGTAATTTTTCAATTTTGTTTTGAAAATTTCGCAAAAAACAGGTATGAGGTTTAGTTGGCTGATTATACGTAATCTTATAGTTTCAAGTATTATCGTTTAGATGAACTAAAAAAATTTTCAGTTACCTGTTGTAAAAGTTGAGAAATCGTTGCCACCTTTTTGGATTCGAAAAATGATGTCCAAATTGTGAAAAGCTTAAGAGAGCAGAAAAAAAGGCCAAGCCAAAAAAACAACTCAAAACATACTTAATTATATGTATTTTGATGTACACAAGTTTTTTATTTCATCATTAAAAAAGTTTTTAGTAAAATAGTTACAAAGGGTTTTTCTTAGCCGTTCAAATGAAAAAGACCCCTTAAGATTTATTTATATTGATCGAACGTATGAATAACTTTATATTATTCAACTATATTGTATTTAAAAAAATGTCGGGACTTAAGGGTATCCAGTCGGCCGAAATACATTGATACCCCCCCAATCAAAATGGCCTCGGTACGCACCTGACCAACGTTGTTTTCGTATTTTTTATAAAGTAATACAGCTTCCAAAATAATTTTGTTTAAAATATTTCCTTAATATCTCTCACCAATCAAAAGCTATAAATAAATATATATTTTCATACTATTTTATAGGAACGAAAGCTCTCGTACATTTTTTAGTATTTATTATTAATGGAGAGAAACAAATCATAAAGCATTCAAAAGGTACGAAAAAGTTCAAATTATTAACGTCAAAAAATTTAATTTCCGAAAAACGATAAACCATGAGAAATAAGAAACACCTTAGCGTGTCTAAAAGAAATTTTTGAGGATAAAAACATAATATCACCATCTTACTCATTTGACTCCTCTAAGAATCACCTGACGGATTAAAGCAGATATAAACTTTTTTCGGCTATTTTCTTCAGTTATTGAGTTCTTTGTAAGGGGTCCCAAAAGTTTGACTGAAAGGGGAGGGATTTGTTTTTAAGAAATATTGATAGAATTAATAATAAAAGCTGCTCATACATTTTACCCCTCTAGAGGTTGATTAAGGGGAAGTATAAACTCTGTTGGACATGAAATTTCCAGTGAGGCTACGGAATGACAAAGTTTGTGTTAATTTTTATGCGATGGCGAATAATTTGGGTTTATTTTTGTGTTTCAGTCAAGTACCTACACAAACTTCAACGCTACAAAGTGGCAAATGAGTAGAACCGTCATCTACGATGCGTCTTTAGTGTTCTGTTAACTCAAATCTACGCTACAGTGCCATAACATACGCTACTGCTTTACCGGCATTTGGTCGAAATTCGACCGCAGGCGACACTAGTAATATAATAATACATATAATATAATAATTATCCGTATGTTAAGTGGTAAATTTGTAACGACTTTTTTTAATTTCATTTGATCTGTTCTGAATTTAATTCGATCATTTTTGATTTCAATCAATGTTTTTCAAAGATAAGATTACTTATTTCAATTAATCTTCTGCAAATTTCAATTGATCTCTTCTGGATTTCAAGAGGAGTTTATGAATTTGAATTGATTTTTTCTGAATGTCAAGTGAAATTTTGAATACTATTTAATCTTTATTGAATTTCAGTTTGAGTTTTTCGTTTGTGAAATGGAATATTTTAGTGTTTATTGAATGTAAAAAACTTTAAATAGAATTTCTGAATTTCAATTGATATATTCTGAATTAAGTTTTTTAGTTATATTTTGTAAACTTGGTTGCTGTAAATGATGATTTTAAATTTATTTTTATTTTTATAATATCATTAATGTACTTATTTAACCTTTTTGATAAGGGAACAAATAAAGTTTCTTGTTATATTATTTGTTTGTTATTATTATTTTTTAGCAATTTTGGCTTATGAATTATTCTATTTTACTCCAAAGATTTGTCCTTATGGAAAAACTTACGCAAATTTTTTACATTTTTTATGGTTTTTTAATGTTTCTCAATTATAAATAGTTTATTAATAAATTTTTTAAGAAAGCTAACAGTTTACTAATTAATTATTTATGGTCATTAAGATTTAGCCACAGGGCTTTATTGTAATTTCCAAATCTTGTTTAATGTAAGCCTTTCTAATGGCCCAGACTGCGATCACCTGTCACATGTAGGCCTAATGGGAACTTCTTCGTTAAACTTTCCATAGCAAAGATTAATTACCTCATTTTTTTTAAACAATTTTGCACATTTATACACATCAAAATAATTTTTATTCGTTTTGCTTAAAGAACTTACAAAACTTGCTTGATGTAAAAATTGGAATAGTTCAAATGCTGAACTTAAAACTTTGAGTAAAAATCAATGTTACTAACGCGTGTAACTTGACATATTGTGGTTGTTGTGTTGTAAATAATTTAGGCCTACCCGCTGTTAAAAACTAATTAAGCAAACTGTTTAGTAACAGGTCCCAAAAAAGCTACAACACAAAGATTATAAACGATGACGGCATTTTTGTTAAACAAATTTTCAAAACATAACTGTTAATTAATGTTTAGACATTTTTCACTTAACAAGCTCGTTGTCTGCTTTGGATGGGTGTTGTTGTTGCTGTAGTTTTGATGTATGCGGCCTTTAATTTTTCTCAATATATACAACATAATCTCATAACGCATAAAATAAGCACTTATTCAAAAATTACAAAAATGCCGAATTCTTAACCAACACCAAAAAAAAAGTAGCGTTTCATATAGAGCAAAGAAAAAAAAAATAAATTCCAAAAAACCACCCATGATTACTGTAAAAAGACAATAAGAAACCAAAATATAAACGATGGCTTAATAGGCCTAAAAGCCAATAAAAGCACAGTAGGTGGTATGCCATAATAACGTAATAGAGCAAGTGAGATAGAGACATAGAGTGAGAAACATGAGCAGACACTGCTGGACAGCTTGGCAGACAAGATCATTAAGGTGGCACATTACAACAATAATACCACTGCTAGCTGTACATAGCGCATTCAATACGGTCAACAACAAAAATGTACCTGTTCCAGCTAAAGAGTCCAGTTTTGAAAAATCACCGCTGCCACATTTGATTGAATTCCCTCTATAAATATATTTATGCAAGTGTGTTTGTGTAGTGTTTGTTAAATAAAAACGTTGATTGTGATCAGTGGCGATCAATCAGTTGCGCATGCACAATTGCAGTCAAGCAACTCATCCAACTTTACACATTTTTTGCACTATACAGTGGCGCAAAACTATCAACGCACACTTGCCATATGTATCTCAAGCAGCAGTAGCAACAACAACATGTTCATCGTATCACTCAATCACAATCGACAGCATAACGTTCAGCGCCATGAAGTTGACTTGATTCGATGAATCAAACGATTGCATTTTATCACAGATGCATATCGCTGACGCCCATTAAATTTAAATATTTTGATTTGACGCTTTTGGTTTTGTGCACTTATAAAGATGTCGCCAGAGTGCCAAAATGCTTCAAATGGTGATTTTAATGATTGTATGCTTATTTTTGGAGTTATAACGCGATTGGCTTGGGGAAATAGGCTGATTTATTCGGTAAGCGCAGGCGGCATGGACGGACTGAAGTGCATTTTTTGCTTGTGCTAATTTATGCAATAATAGAATGAGCTCTGAAAGTAAACCAGAATAAGAAAAAAGTATAAAGAGTTAATTTAACAAGCTTATTAAAAGTAAAAAATAAAATAAATAAGGTATAAGAAAGTTATTTTTTGGTTTAAGACATATGTAGTTTTTCTTACTAAAATCAAAGCATTTTACAATCGTTATTTCTTACGTCAGGGCCGTAGCCAGGATTTCAGAAACACCCAAGGGTGTGTTTTGATGAAAGTTTTTTATTCATATGGAAAAAAGTTCCATTTGTACCTCTCTAAGAAATAATCTTGTTTTTTTATTACGATTCCTAAAATATTTCGGCTGTAACGATAGCCGCCAGTTAGCAAAAACCTCAAAAAATCATTTTTTTTTGTAAATATATTGGCTGGTAGAATAGTTGTAAGAAAAAAAGTAACAGATATTTAAGGCCAAAAAAAAAACTCTTCAAATCTTCATAAAAAAAAAAAATTTAAAAAATTGTAATAGCAATAATGCTATTTTTCATGCATATTTTTAATTTATTTTCACTCAAATTGAAATAACTTAACTATTTCTAATGCTTACTGTCAAGATATGGTTGGAAAGTTATTGAGTGCTTGCATTTATGGACAGCATTTCTAAAATTTATACATATTGAAGTTAAAATACTAATCATTAAATAAACAGCTTCTGAAAAAATTTGTAAGATATTAAAACGAAATAAAATAAAAAATGGAAATAAAAATATCAAAATTAAGTCTCATTTTTTCGCAAATTCTACCAACACGTACTGCTCTGTTACTGTGTGATCACTTCTTATGCTGAGGGATGCACATCCGTTGAAACGTATCTCGCCCATTGGGATGAAAACGATATCTCATTTAACCCAAATTAATAAAACTTTAGAGACACAAAAACTTTTACATTAACTTAATAAATGTTAAAACCTAAAAATTCACAAAATTACTTAAACAATTGACTCAAAACTTTTCTTCGGGTCAGAATTCTGAAATATGTCAATTTTTTATAACTCGTGATCAACTTCAAACATTCTTCAAAAATTAAATCAGATTTAGACTCATATCTTTACTTCGTCAGTTTATTGTATAAAATCTCTTGACTATAAAAGAATCACAATGAACAGGGCAGAAAATGTATATAATAAACAATTTTTTATTCCGTAAATAACGAAGAGGCTGTGATGCAATGCCGCATGTGTATGTCATTCTTGTTGGCTTCACTGTTATCATCACTACCATTATCTACAACTGCCGATGTCAAGGATAGTGAAAACAGTACTGATGGTAATTTTGAATGTTTCACGTTTGATCCGATAAATTAAAATACATTTGTTTTCACTATTGTTGTTTACATGAATCACCTCATTACAAAGACTTCTTCACTTAAACTCAACGTCAGTATATGATTTGTTAAGTTTTTTAGAACATACTAAAGTGAGTTAAGGAAATAATTATTTAAATGCATTAATTTTTATTAAAATTTCAACCCTCTGGGAGGGTTTTGAACTCCAAAACTCCCCTTGGCTACGGGATCAGTTACAAGTTCGCGACGAACTTACTTCGTCGTATTTTTTATCCGAAACGGATTGCGTTTCGCATCCGGAACTCATCTTTTTGGTATAAAATTTCTCTCAAAAATACGAATCGCTTTTTCAACATTTTCGGATTCGTCACGGACTCGGAACGGATTTCATATACGAATCCGTTTCGGACTCTTTTTTTTTTTTAAATAATGCGAATTCGCAATGGACTCGTTTTTTTTAATAGTTCGGGTTCAAAACAGAACAATACGGTTTATGCTATAGTCAAAATATTTACTTTTTTATTTTTTGTTGTTTCAGTTCTTCAGTTAAGTACGTGCCTTGTGATATTAAAAGTTATTTAAAGTAAAAATAAGAACACAATTCTATTTCGTGTCCCTAATCCACTGAAAATAAAAGAAAAGATTTTATAACAAATTTAATACTGCCTTTTAGGTTAACGTTATGACCATTTTTTAACGAATTCGTAACGGGTTTGAAATGGATCGCATCCGTTTTTGTGTACATTGGGATATAACACAAAAACAAGAGTACAAGATGTTTTTATGTAGTGACTTTCACCAAATCAAACACATTGTGCTAGCTAATGGAAAATATAGAACGTCTGACGTGCCTATTCCTATAAATTATAGCTCATAATGATAATCAAAATCGTACAAAAACAAAAACAGATGCGTCGTTGGACACACGAGAGAAGCGAAGCTTTTTCACAGTTTCATAGATTTGATAACTCAATAGTTTTTTTATAATACAATAATAAAAAAAAATTTTAAATTTAAAAATTTAAAATAACATAAAGTTAATTAAAAAACACTCATTATAATAACACCAGAAATTTATTTGCATTTGTTTATTTTTTTATTTTGTAACATGTTTCATTCATTTTGAATTATTTTTGTAAATGTGTTCAATTATTATTATACAATTTTATTGATGAAATTATGGGCTTATGATAACTGAAATAGAAAACGTATGTTATCGATGTTATGTCGTCAACATATTTAACAAATACTGCATCACTAGTTGCCGTCGTGTTGTACAAATATTGGAATCGCTTATTATTTGTAAATTAAATTTATCAAAAAGGAATTGTTTAAGTTCCTGTGAACATTCATGTCTTCAATCTATCATTCATGTCACATATCTTAAAGAAGCTGTTTGGATTAGATGGTAGCATGCTGAACTATCTATTGAAAGGATGCGGGTTCAATTCTCACTGCTGTCATAGAAATATTTTTAATTTTTTATTAACTTATTGTAAGTTTTTATTAACTTATTGTAAATGACGCAAGCAAAAAAACAACAAAAATTCTAAGAAAAAGGTGTATGAAAAAAGTGCGGTTTTTCAGTTTTCACTCCAAGCAAATCATAAAACGAGGCGTAAAAAGCTTCGCTTCAAAAAACAAACATTTTCATTTAACACATTTTATTATAAATACAGCCAAATTTGGGCATAATCTCTTAAATTGCCCTGTTGTGAAACAAAACGGTGCTTGTCTCGCAAAGGTTGGTCAATAAATATGCTCGTAATAGTCGCAGATAATGTCACTCTCAGTAAAAATTTTGATTAAAACTATCGAATTGTTATAACAAGAAAAAACGAATCGGATTTTATATAAAAACCACTCATTACTTGTGGTAAACAGTTTGTTATATTTTGCTAACAAATGATTGCTTACAGTAGAATTGTCTTTGAAATCAGATCAGATTACAAACAAGCAACAACAACAACAACAATAATGATAATAGTACTAACAACAACAAATAAAGGTCTTTAAAAATTGCTCATTAAATTCATTCATTTGTTGAATTCTCCAAAGGCAGCAACAACAACAACAACAAGAGCACTTCATTGATATTTGATTCAAAGTAAAGTTGTATGCGACAATAATAGCAAAAATAAAAAGAAAAAAACTAAGGCAACAACAACACTTGTGCCAGACACTGACTGCTTTATTTAGTGGAAACAATAAATAAACTATAAAAAATTATAAAAATAAAAGGAAAAACAAAACAAATGCATCGAATTAATAAAAAAGTTTGGCTGACTTTGGCTTGCATGACGCGCATTGCTTGAATGGATGCTGGCCAAAAGAGACGACGACGACGACAACAACTTGGACTGCACCTTAGTTTTCGTCTGGCGCTCAATTTTGATTTGGCTTTTTTCTTGTTCTTACATTCTGTTTGTTTTTGTTATAGCGGCCCAGAGCACATCTGGACAGACGTGTGCCAATGTTGCCAGAAGTTAGATATTTTTTTCTTGCTTTCCTTCATACATGTACTCAAATATGAGCTAATATGCAAAAAGCTGCAGTTTTTTTACATCTTCCTTTTTTATAACGTTCATGATTTTACGCTAACAATCTGGGCTAAAGAATTGTTTGTCTACGCAACGTCAAGAAAAAATAGCTTTTTGGCTAAAAGCTGTTGCAGTGATTGTTTTTTTTAAGCTTGTCTGCACATGCAGACAGTATAGCTGTTGTTGTTGTTGTTCTCATTGCATGTGCAGCTCAAAAATTTGACTATTTTTGCACTTGCAAACAATATTGAAAAAAAAATAAATTAAAAAAGTATTAAAAAAAAATGGAGAAAAGAAAAGGTTTGCCAAAAAGTCAACTTTATGGCTAGCAGTTGTATTTATCTCTAGTACTTTTTTTTACATATTTTATTTCAAGCACAGTTATTGTAAATTGGATGTAGAATTTTTTGTTGCGCTGCTTCAGCATGAGTCATGCATTGTTGCATGTGTTGTTGTCGTTTTTGTTGTTATTGCTGTTTAGCATTTGTTGTTTATGATTTTATTAGCTGTAATTTTTTTACTTTTTCACCGATTTTGTTGTTGCGTAGTGGCTTGGAAAATTGCATGCACTCTATTAGCTTGTTGCTGTTGTCGTTGTTGTTATGAATGTAGCTGTTGTTGTTGTTGTTGTTGTTGGAAGTAGCATAGCAGCAACTGTGTATGTCTGCGCCTTTATGTGTATGTTTCGGCAATTAAGCAGCAAATTGGTAACAAATTTAGTGCAATGTTTTACAAATTCGCTTAATGAAATTTCATTAATTTTTTGTCATTTACTGTAGATATTTTTTTTGCACTCACGATAGTTAGAATTAATGATAACTCAGCAGGAAATACAACAAAATATTAACTAAAAATGTTGGCAGCTTATATACATTTATTAAAATTACTGCAAATTGTTGATTTAATTTTCTACACAGAAGACTTAAGCAACAAACTTGATTTATGACTATATTTATGACAATATATTGTCAGGAGTACAGCTGACATAATTCGCAATTTAAACAAAAGATTTAGAAAACAAATTTCATTCGAAATAAACATTGATGCAATTAATTGAGAGGTTACAACATACTTGTTTTAAGCTATGACTTTTAATATGTTTTGTGATAATGGGTCATTCCACAGAAAATTTTGGTCAACCGCGACAAAAAATGACAACTTATTAAAAACTTATTATTTTATGTTAATATCTTAGAGAAACATTTATTTATTATTCATTTTAGCAAGTAGTACATAAATTCATTTACCATGATGATCAAATCATTTGCACTGTTTCACAAATGTTGTTTTTCTTTTTCGTAAATTTTTAGCAAATGTTTAGTAAATTTTTTAAATAAGTAAAAATAGATGGCATTATAAAAATTATAAATTATTTTATTAAATGTATTTATAAAAATTTATTTATAAAAATTTAATTATAAAAATTATAAAAAGATAATAAATAAATGAAGGAAAGAAAAATGTACGTATTAATTACATAATTAACCGTAATATATTCTTGAATTTTTACATGATTTTAATTGTGAGCTTTTAAGATCGAGTATTTGGTGGACAAAAGTCAGCCAGAAAACCATTAAGAAGAGACTGGACAGAGTCCAACGGCTGGCGTGTGTTGGAATAACAGGTGCAATACGCATCACTCCAACAAGCGCAATGGAGGTTCTGTTAGGTATGCTGCCGTTGGATTTAAAAATTAAGAAAACAGCGGCGCTGTCAGCCCTCAGGATGTTGCGAAATGCTACGTAGCATGGGGCAACGGCCCTGCATGGTCATATGCGCATCTTTGATATTGCACAGAGAGATGTCAGGGAGGCGTGTTTGCCTATGGATGGAAGGCAGAGAGTAAGAATAACAGAAAAATGATATAAAACTCCTATAACAGATGGAGCCAGCAGAAGAATTCTGTGGACCAGAACTAAGTATCGCCATAGGCGACAACATGGTGGCAGGCCTTATTAAACAATAGACGGACTCGGAACACCGTACAAGGTGGGAAGAAGCTGTTAATTGCAGGCAATCAAAGGCAGCCGTGAAGTGGTCTCGTACTGAGGCAGCAAAAGTTATCCGATACAATCGAAGGACTTTAAGCTGGGTTTGGAAGCGAAGAATCAAAAAGAGCAACCGACTATATCATATCCAGTGTAAGATTCGGCACAGAATATACCACATCCATCCCCAACAGACAAGAATGGGAAAAAAACGTCCATAGAATTCAATGAAAATCTCCAATTATATACTGATGGTTCCAAAATGGAAAACGGAACTGGATCAGATGTATATTGCGAAACGCTACAAATCAAAGAGTCCTACAAACTCCCCGACTACTGTAGCATTTTTCAAGCAGAAATATTCGCTATTGAAAAAGCTGCACAGGCCATTCCTAGGAAAAATGTTACCCCACAAGGGTAGTTGTTTTTGTGGATAGCCAAGCGGCCATCAAAGCGCTGAGTAGTAAAACGACGAAGGCTCGAACGGTACAAAACTGTAAACTGGCACTGAACAGTATCTGCAATACCCACAACATCACTCTCTTCTGGGTTCTCGGACATAGCAATATCGAAGGGATGAACTGGCTAGGCGTGGAGTAACCGCAAGTACAAACAGAGCTAATACAGATGTGCACATTTCAATAGGCGTCGTAAGAAAGAGATAGTGCTATCACTAACTGGGCCTCCAGAGGTGACTGCAACATATCTCGAAGGCTCTGGCAGGAGCTTAATGTGAAGAAAACCGAAAGCCTTATGCTTTAGGCCAAACGAGAAATCCGGATTCTTGTGGAAGTTCTAACACGTCATTGTCCCATTGGGGTAATGGCCAATAGAATGAACATAACAGCCCCAGACTTTTGTCGGAGCTGCAAGGATCCGGAAGAAACAGAAACACTAGCTCACCTTCTATGCGAATGTCCAAGTGTAGAGAATCGTTGACTCCGATATATGGGCAACAGATTTTTCAAAGACCTGGAAGATTTAGCGAACACACCACTGCTAGACATCTGGAGGTTCATAAAAAGCACAGGCTGGTCTGAGGAATAATCGAAATAACGGTGCGCAGCCCTATTTACCTAACCTAAGCTGGCTTACTGCACTGGTCACAGGACACGGTCCCTTCATGTACCATATCGGAAAGATGACTCTGACCGAGAACGATGCGTGTAGGTTATGCCTAAATGAGCAGGAAACAGCAGCACACATTTTGTGCCAGTGTCCGGCGCTGGCAAGCATAAGACTGACCACTCTGGGACGCCCATTTGTTGGCGAAGCCGAGATTGGTCAACTGACCTACAAGGATATGCTTGAGGTGACAAAGGCTGCTTATACAAGGAGAATGCTCAAGTATGATAGCTCTAAGCAGTAGCATCCCTTGTCCAATAGGGGACGAAAAGGGACCCACTGTGGTCTGCTTCGGCAAATCCCCGACTTATTATATATATATATCAAGTCAGAATTCGTTTACAGAATTTTCACTTCTCAGGTATAACTCCAAGTAGCCAGTCACCAATTTTTAACACTTTTTACCAAATTTTAACCATTTACAGACTTTGTTTTCAAAATTATTTTTTATGTAGATCATAATCAAAATAATATTATTATTATATTTAATTTTTCTATGCCAAGTAGTTTAGGCTGTGGGTCAATCAGTGAACAAGTCAGACAGTAAGAACCGAATGCTCTATGAAATAATAATACGGGAATCTTTAAACGACTTTTCGGAAAAATTTTATCGGAGTTATATGGTCCCAAGGAGTTTGTAACTCAGAATTTAATGTAGAATCTGAAAGTGAATGTTACCAGCATGAAAATTTTCGACCGGAACAAATTGCTTCTACCTAATATTTATGCTTAGAAAGTAGAACTGTGACGTCCTCTTTTGCTTGTAATCAATAACTTTTTCTTAAAAATTTCTTATGTTAACTTTTACTAATGAACAAAAAAGCTATGTTGTCGATTGATTGAGTATATTCCAATCTGGAATGCTTTTTCGCGTCTCGAATTGCTTTTTTGTAGGTTCTAAAAATGTCTTCATACTGTTGCCAATAACAATGTTTATGGAACGAGTTGAAAATTCTCCTAATAATTTTTCTAAGGTCGTTGAGATCTTTGCTTTGCCACCGAGGAAAGGATTTCTTTCTACTCCTGGTAACTGAACATGAAACTCTAAAGTCAAACTGCATTGTTTGCATTAGGGCCTCCACGAAAGAGATTAGTTCCTCCGCAGTTGAGAGTTGTTTGTATTCTAAGGATTGGTTTTTTTGGCAAGCTACCCTGGCAAATTTAGCCCAATAAGTATTTTTGGGATTACTAAATGGAGGAGGAGACTCTTTTCCCAGATTCGCATTGAAGAGGATCAAGTTGTAATCCGAGTACTAACTTTTGCTAGAAACACTCCAATTAACAACTTTTAGAGACTCGTTTTTGGATAGTAGGGTAATGTTTTGGACTTCACTCCAGCTTGTAAAGTTGTCAGTACTTAAAAATATAAAAGTAGGTGCATTGGTCTTGCTGTATTCTTTAGATTTGAGTTTATAGCGAAGTCGAATAAAAACTAACCTCTTGTGTTGATTTCTGAGCTGCCCCATAGAGTTTGCCTCGCATTAGCATCGCCTTGGATCGCCGTGGCCACTTATTGCTTCAGCTTGTCTAGAGGTTATTTCTTGTCGTGCCTCATGTAGGCTGAAGCTATAAGCAGGTTATAAGCGCCCTCTAATTTGGTGAGTGTCAGGTCAGGAGAGCTAATCTTATGGAATAGAAATAAGTTTATGTACTTGGGTTCTTGGCTTACCTGCTGTTCTTTTGTAGAAGGTGTTTTACTGGTTATTTTGGAGCCCCTTCACAGCTGAGTCTCTGGCTCAGGACTCCTGTATTTGTCCACGTCGATACCATCCTCCATCATAGCACATCTAAAGTGCTGCAGGTTAACCTGTACGACTGTGAGCAATTAAAAGCTGGTAGCTCTCGATGAAATTTCCCTGAAATTTTGAAGTTTGACACGACGTATGCTAAACCTAAGGCGTTGCCTGCATTCTTCAGAGAACCCAGGAACTCATCCGAGATGAGCAGAAATTAGGTCATGCCAAACCTAAGGCATTGCCTGTTTTCTTCAGAGAGCCCAGGAACTCATCCGAGATGAGCAGAAATTAGGTCATGCTATTGCGTTGGAGTCTTCATTCTTGATGAATGACCCGTCGTACATGGGAATTCTTGCACAGCCAAATACGAGCACGATGCCTCTTTGGAATATTCTTAGCTGGGATAATCTTGAGGTTTAAGCCATGGAGAAGATGGTTAATGACCATCTTGGACAGCTAGGCCTCGATGTTGCCTCACTCCTCCGAAACCAGCTTTTATCTGTTCGAATTAGCGTCTTTCAGCACTACCTGCAGGTGATCCCTGGCCAGGCCCCAGACGCGCTGGCTGGTTGTCGGTTGCTCAACCACGGTTAGCTTGCCGCTGACCTTTTCCCTCTTCACAACGTTACCGATCGATTACGTTTGAAATTGACTCCGGCAGCAGGCTGAGAGGCCTGGTACTTCAGGTACATGTCAATTGAAGCCTTGCATCTCTGTCTGTCCTACACGTCACGCTTTTCAACAGTACTCCGCTCAGTACTCTTATCAATCTAGTAAAGAATGTATAGAGCTCTACCGTACCTTATTTTCAGTAGTGCGCCTTGGGATTTCCTACTCCTCGAACCACTTTTGCTGGTAGTCTCAGAGGAAGTGGATGCAGGTGGTTTTGTCGAGCCTTTGTGGCTGGTGGTCTTGGATGTGGCATTGGATAGTTGACATGAAGACCCAAGGGTATTCTGGCTTGTACTGCCTGTGCCTTCAAATATTGTCTCCTTACTAGAGACAATTCGTTTTCTATGCTATCCCCTAGCACTGCGGACAGGTTTTTTTGTTTTTTGGTGGGAACATTCTGGATTTACGCCTCCTTTGCTACCGGAGTTGCGCAGGAGGCTATGAGATATAAGAGAGAAAGCAAGGTTCGCAATGACGAGCCCCAATACCATGGTAAGGCCAGTGTTTCTCTCTTGTTCGGCCAAGTTAGATAGTGGATTCGATAGAATACAGCACATATTACCCTTGCCTACAAATTTAGAACTCGGAGGGCACAATCCTACGAGGTCGATGGGTTAGGGGTTAGGGATAAGTTTTTGTTCATTGTCTTACATCAGCCTGTGTTACTTGGGTGTTCCTATTAGGAACCCAGGCTACAGTCATCATAGCCGGTTGTGTTATTGCAACCGAAGCCTCTACACTTCGCCAAGATAGTTATCCTTATTTAGTAGAAGGAGTGAAGTGTATTCTATATACACAAAATTAAAAATCATGCAAAAATCAAAGAGTAAGTCACAATAAATTATCAGAACGGTAAAGTTTATAAAAATATTTATATAACCACCAAATTAGCTAGTTCAAGGTTCTGATACATGCAAATTGGCAGAGATTTGCAGCTTGTTTATTGACCTACAATTTAACTGCAAAAATATAAGAAAACTTTAAGCAAATAATAAAATTGTATCGTGTAACACTATTGATATCTTATAAGTACGAGTAGTACACTTCACTTAACGTAACTTTATACGTTCTTAAGAACCTGTTGCGTGGGATGCTTAAAACCTTCGATTACGTTTTTTTTCTTCTTTTCATATAAACTTCTAATTAAATTTTCAAGCTGCAACGGCGTCAAGCATGAATCATGTTGTTGTTAATGATCAGACATTTCATTTAAGTGCTTAGAACTAGCTTACGAGGTGATTTTAAAGCAACATAAATAATAACACACAGACGGAAAGACATGCAGCTGTGCCGACAAAACTTAATTAATATCTATAATGCTAAAAAAACTTCAGCAGAGACTTAAGTTGTTCAAATGCAATCGTTTAAAATTTACAGAAAGCGCTATACAAGTTTTATCTAGAATAAAGATATTTTTAAATTTTTTTTTATTTTTATAAAAAAGCAGCTATATGAAGATTTTTGTCTATAAAAATTTTTTAATTGTAAGTACTTATTTCAATACTTTTTCAATCCTTCTATCGCAAGCAGAGCAGTAGTCAAAATTTTTCTTATTTTCTTAAATTTCTTGACGTCGACAACAGCCAGCGATCCAACAAACAACATAACATAGTTGCTGTAAGTTGTCGAAAAACCAATACAGCGCAGCAGACATAGTTAGACAAACAAGAACAAAAGCAACAGTTACAACAAACAGTAACAACGAAACAACACAACTTCTTCAAGTTTAAAACAAATATTCGTGATTCCTGATAAGAATCAGTTTGTTGCCAACTGAAAAAAATGCGGAACAGACAATCAAAAACGCGTTACAAATAAAATAAATAGTACCTACTCTGTGTCAGCCGGCAATAAAAACAACAAAAAGAAAAACGAAACGGCTAAACTGAAAACCGCAACAGAGATCAACGAAATTGGCCAAAATAGGCGAATAACCGCCAAAAACAGCGCAGCGTCAAAGCCAAGTTCAATACTGTCTCCTACGCTGTCTGTCTGTATGTCTGTCTGTCTGTTTTCATCAGTTGCGCAATTACGGAGGGAATAAAGGGGATTTATCCCTCACTTGACATAATATATGAAGCTATTTTTTAATTTCAAAAAATGCAATTAAATTTTTTATATAAATTGTTTTACAAGGTTTGTTTTACAAGGGTTTGAAAAAGTCACAATTTAATTGTTTTTATTTTATTTACTTTTTTCACAAATTCTGTCAAAATGTGCCGAAAAAAGTACAAATGTATTTAAAAAAATCACTGCTACCAAGTAAAATAAGTAAATTTCTAATAACACCATTCTGAGGTTGTATTTAAGTCTGATTGAATATTAAATAGAAGCTTTTTGTCCGTAGTTAACTTCTAACTGTCCCTAGTTAGCTTCTTGTCCATAAACTGTTCATCATCAGCATAAAACTGTGGGACTATATAACAAAAACAAAAAAGTAGCAAGTTAAGATCTCTGGGTATTTGTTCTTTAATTATTTTACTATTTAATAATAAAAAATGCCACTGTGTTGTGGCATTGAGCTGAATTACGAATAAAAAAATAAAAATAAATTAAAGCTTCGATGGCGACGAAAAAAAATTAAAAACAAAAACAACAACATGAGCACACTAAGCTAATGTCTCTTTAAAATAAAAAGTTCCAAAAATAGAATTTAAGGACCTGACGAAACCCAAGTCTTTTTTCTGATACTTGGCATGTTAATAACGTTAATCAATATATAAAAAGCAATCTTATAAAGAAAAAATTTAATTGAAACTAAAAATGATGAATTAGTAATTTTCAACACATAACCTTGCTTGGCAAAAAAAGGAAACTAAGTTTGAACAAATAGTTCGAAAGTTACCATGTATGTATATACTCTAATAACCCTGTAGGAAAATCAACTAATTTAAAAGTAGTTGAAAAAGTAGTTTTTTTCAACCACAACTAGTTGAAATTCTGACTTTTTTCCATAGAACGAACTAACATATTTTGTATGGTGATGTCCGCTAAGTAGGTCAATTGGCTTTCGTCTGCATATGTTTTCAACTACTTGTTAAATTAGTTGAATTTAAATAATTTTTTTAACTACTTTGAAATAAATCAATTGAAAACCGCATACATTTTCAACTTCTTGTTAAATAAGTTAAATTTAAATTCTTTTTTTATTTACTTAAAAATAAATCAACTGAAAACTAGTTAATACTGCACTTACTGAAGATGAATTTAAGAGAATAAAAATTTTAAATTTCTATACATCAAAGAGATCTTTAATGTTATTGTTTAAAAAAAAAAATACATAAATTCATATTACTGAAAGCCTAAAGTTAATAATATTTGATGAAATAGCATGGTTAAATATATATTAACTTGTAATCTAATAAAAATTTTGCAATAAAAACATGTCAATTTCAGAGTAGTCGCCGCCTTAATATAATTCATAGTAGTTTTTAAGCCACTTGTTTTGAAGTAGTTTTTCAATTACTTCATATATAATGCAATTAAAAAAAATCAATATTGAACTGGATGCCACCTTAATATAATTCAAAGTAGTTCATAAACTAGTTTATTTTAAAATAGTTTTTTAATTTGTTATTTTTTAAAACAAGTTAGTTTGTTCCTATAGATAACAGCCAATACTTCTATTATTTTACTAACTTAAACTCATTTTCATACACTTCTGTGTGAAATAATAACTAAAACCATGCTTAAATTAGGTAAAAGAGCTATGGGACTTACAACCCTGGCTTAAAGCCAGGAGCGCACAAGTATTACAAACGCTTAAATAAAATATGTACATAGGTATCTGTTTTTAAACCTAATATCAAATTTTATCTACCCGTCCCTCTTTTGTAAATCCTAGCTACGCCACTGGTCTGCATGTCTGCTGCCACTCGTGCAGGACTTAAGACGTTGAAGAGCGGTGTATGTGTGTGTATGCCTGTGTGTATTTGTGAGCGGACGTAGCTTAAGCAATGTAAAGAAAATTAAATTTACATCTATTTGGCAGCACTGGCAACACGTTTAAAATGCCATTTCGTTGTACTTGATGAGGTTGTTGCCACACTGAGGTTCGCAGTGAGTTAAGTGCGCAAGTTCCTAATGAGCTGAAAAAATGTAGCAGGTACGTTGCTTAAGTCTTTTGTTTTTTATTCTTACTTCAAGGATTCTTTACCATAAAATAAACGCTGCAAACTTAAAAATGTATAGCAGAATTAAATTAATTTTTTACTTTTCTGCAACTGTAAATGATATTTTATGCTTTCACAACGTTCCGAAAAATAATCGCTTTTAATGCAACTCAAAATACGATACTTAAAATTTGTAAGAGTATAAATTTCAAATTTTCTGAAATGGATCAAATTGTAGAAATTAAAAAGTTAAATTTAATTAATCAGCTTAAAGCCGAGGTTAAAATAATAATAATTTGAAATGTTCTTTTTAACTCAGAAAATATTTTTTAAAAAACAGAACGGAATTATTTTATTTTATTTATTTATTAATGTATGTAAGTACACTAAGAAATTAGTTCTTTTAAGGTGCAAAGTAGGAAAAATTTTACATATTGAATACATAAACTATAAATATTAATAATCATATAACAAAAATTCAAGCGAAGATACAAAATCATATTGTTTAAAACTTTTGATTTCAAGATTTCACATATTGAATACAAGAGATATCATTATTTAACAAATGTTATATTAAATTAAAAAAACCAAAATTAAAAAGAAGATAAAAAATCATATTATTTAAAGCTATTAGGAATGAGTTGAGCTTAAAAAATAATTGAGCAAAAGTAAAGAAAGAAAGGTATAGATTAGATAAAAGAAAAAAGAACTAATTACTTTAATCGACTAGGAAAATTTTCATTAGGATTAATGTTTATAAATGGCCTGTTTGAAGCTTGCCTCTCCGACTATTGATTTAAGATTGGTTGGTAATGCATTCCATAATTTGATGGCGTTAATAAAAAATAATCGTGTTGAGTTCAGAAAGTTGAAATTAGGAACTATAAGCATAATAAGCATTTGTTATAAAATAAGTAAGGAATTATCTTCGACTGAGTCGAAGTTAAAATAACCCCACTGCCGTATTTTAAATTATTTGAATTCTTGAATGTTGTATTATTTTGATGATGTCACTTTTATTGGTTGCGGTTTTTATCCAAATATTTAACATTTGAAATTGAAAGTCCTTTTTACTTATTAAAACTTTTGTGTACAACATCAAGTTCAAAAATTATTTTTTTTTAATTTAAAAAGGTTTTACTATTACATATATAAGCAGTGCTTTTGCGCGGCGGAAACGACATAACTATTTCGATTCAGTATTGTTTCTAGATCATAAAAACCTTTTTCGAATTTTAATGTTGGTTCCATTTTTATTTTTAGACCGATTTTTCGGTTTTTTTATCTTTCGAAAAATATTGCACTAGTTATGTTCAAATAACTCCAAAACTATATGATCATTAAACAAATTTGATATATGGCCAAAAACTAGACACTTACACATTTAAGCTGTCACTTGTTCCGTTCCGACAATTTTTAGAGAAATTTTCTGAATACTACATCCGTAAATGAGTTAAAAAATAACTTTTTTTTTAAAAAAATCCAAAGTTCAAGAACGCCAAAGAACAATAAAAATGTAAAGTTTTCCAGCTTTTTTCCATAAATGTTATGAGGAATATTTTTACAAAAATTTCAAGATATATTGCATATTTGTAGCAAGTCGGATTCATTACTTACAGACGTTTTGGTGAACTTACCCAAAATTGAGTGCACAAAAATCGACTTTGAGATTCCTTACTCAAAAATTTTCAAAAATCAAAAAACGCAAGTTTCATTAATTTGAATGCAGGAACTCTTTAGAAACAGTATTGTTGTATTTTTTGCAAAAAATTTTAAAAAAACAACATCGGAAATTGAGGTTTTCGCAACATAAACCTGCATATTTTATTCCACAAATTTGAATAAAGTCAAGTTTTGCATTTTAGAATTTCTATTATATTGATGGCTTTTATTTTTTAAAAAGTAATAAATTTAAAAAAGTACTTTCAAAAATGATTCCTTTTTACTATATTGGAACGTAGAGTCACGCAGAAGAGACCAGCAGTATTACCCAAGCATCTCTACTCCAAAACGCTCATAAAATCCTTCTTCAATTTTTAAAATATCTTGGTGAAAACGTTCACCATGTTCGTCGCTAAAACTACCTAAATATTTCGGAAAAGTTTCAAAGTGGCATTTGAAGGGACATTTTAGCTTCAACTTCTTGGTAGTTGTCCATCAACTTGTTGTTAAGCTGTCTTGCATTTCGAGCACGATTATTTCCCAAGAAACCGTTGACCACACATCGACGAAAGATTTGTAGGCTTTAAGCTCATTTAATGATAGATGCAGCTCGAACTCTTCTCTTGCTAAGATTCTTCGGATTTGTAGTCCATTGAAGACGCCTTCTTTAATTTTTGCGACTGATATATTTGGAAAAGTTTCTGTTAAAAATTGAAAAGCTGTTCCATCCTGCGACAAAGCCTTTACAAAATTTTTGAACAGGCCCAGTTTTATATGTAGTATTCTAATATTCTTGGTGTCATTTTGAAACGCGCTAGCGAAACTTTTTTATATCAAGAATTTCTGTCATTTTTGCTATTTCGTGGCTTATTAGGTTAATCCCCAGTTTTTATTATAGGAATTTACAGAGTTGCAACTCTGGTTTAGAGGTAAAATTTGAAAATCGCACTATTGTAATAAATTTTCTACATCTGCAGTAAATTTTTGTATGTGCTAGGAAAAGTGCAGTGCAACTAAAACAGTCCTCATAACAGTCTAGGGAAAAAGCTGGGAAACTTACATTTTTATTATTCATTGGCGTTCTTGAACTTTGGATTTTTTTTAAAAAAACGTTATTTTTTAACTCTTTTACGGATGTAGCATTCAAAAAATCTCCCAAAAATTGTCGGAACGGTACGAATGACAGCTTTAAAAAAAGGTGTAAGTGTCTTGTTTTTGACCATATATTGAATTTGTTTAATGATCACACAGTTTTGGAGTTTTTTGAACACAACTAGGGCAATATTTTTTGAAAGATATAAAAACCGAAAAATCGGTCTATAAATAAAAATCGAACCAACATTAAAATTCGAAAAAGTTTTTATAATCTAGAAACAATACTGAATAGAAAAAGCTATATCATTTCCGCCGCGCAAAATTTTTTTTCTAATTTTGTTTATATGTGTTATGATCACATCATTTTGTATTTTCAGTTTTTTTTTAAATTTCAAACATCGGGTGGATGATTAAAATTTTAAGTAATATGATTATTTTTTGCGGAATTGAAAGAGATTTTACCGTTTTGGTAAACTCACTTTGTATGGGAGGCAGACGTGATTTTTATTCGACTTTTACAAATCTCATACGTGCAAAATTTGAAGTCACTACATTAATTTTTGTGAGATTTAAGGAAATTTTACCGTTTTGGTAACCTCACTTTGTAAGCTTGGTAGCCGTGGTTTTTATACGTTTTTTTTCCATTTCATATTTAAAGTACATTTTAATTGTACCGTTTTGGTAAACTCACTTTTTTAATGAATTTATTAGAGGGGAAAGAAACAATTCTGTTAGAATTTTTTTTCTGTGTGAAATAAAACTTTTCTATCTCCCCCCACTTTTACTCTAATGTAATTTGTTTTAAATTTGGTATTGGAGCCCCCTAATTGTTGTTTCTTTTTTTTTAATTGAGAGCAAAAATGATCTCGTCAACTCAAAAACCATACCATGCAAATATTGAACGAAATCTATTGATCGATAATTAAGCACATCAAAACTAAAAACTGACTTTTTACTATCGACAATTTAGCTTTGTACTTTCATAAAAAGTAGCACATCTACTTATTTAAAAAAATTAATGAAAATACGTAAAAAATTCGGTCGTCACAATGGATAACTACCATAATTGTATATGCTTTTGACATAATTGTTCAGTTCACTGACCTATAATGAAAATAATGAGTATTTTTTTGTTGACTATTTTAACCCTCTGGCTCCTTTTTTTATATGTCGCGTTTGACTCTTTTCGAAAAAAGTTTTTAAAAAATATCCTAAAAACGTACTCGTAGAGGGCTAACACCAGGGTTATATATTACACATTTTTTTTAACTATGTATACAACCCTCGCAAAGAAAAAGTAGGAGTTTTTTTTTGACAAATGCTTATGTCCTAGACTATGTTGTTGAGAAAAGTATTTTTATTAATTTGCACTCCGATTCGTGTTTTTTCAGATAACTAAAGATAAAAATATCTTGACTCTTCTTGAAAACCAGTATTTTTACTAGGTATCGTAACGCTTCCATTTAAAATAATTTCAGGTAGAATTGCAGGCAGAATTTCCATTAGAAAAACATATTTTATTGGTTTGTTCAACAAGTCAGTATCAACGCCGTAGATAGGTGTTTTTTAGAGGAGGTTAAGGTAAGGTTAAAGTGGCTGTCACTGAAGAAAAAATATAAAAAATCCATTCAATCGCTTCACTTGGAGCTGGAAGACAAGTATTTATTTAAGTAAAATAACGAAAACAGACATTTTAAAAAGAAAAACATATGTATACATTAAAACGCCTCACGGAATTAAGTTGTTCGGGGCAGTTCCTTAAAATAATCCTTGGCTTATGTTGATTCCCCAAATATTTCGACTCTAGCGATAGCCATCCTTGAGCTGTAATGGTTTGAAATAACCTCTAAGAATCGAGTTTTTTAAAAATATTGGCTGGTGTGTTGTTGGAAAAACTGAAATTATCTGAAATAATATTTTTGAAAAGTTCTCCCAATCTGCATCAAAAAATTTTACATTTTTGCAATCGAGTTAAAAATAATGATGTTTTTCGTGCGCATCTATGATTTTTTTTTTAAGTTATTTTCACAAAAGTTAAAAGTTATTTCTAATGATATCCTCACTGGTCAGAATTGCTTTAACTGAAAAAAATTAAAACTAAAATATTAATTATAAAATAAACACCTACTGAAAAGCTTTGTAAGGAATAAATAAAAAAAGTTATAAAGTTATTTAAATTTTTAAAATTTTGTATGGAAATAAAAAAAAAATATCAAAAATTTTTTGATGTAGATTGGAAGAGATTTTTCCGGCCTATAATTTTTGATAGTTTTTTTTTAAACTAGTACGCCAGCCAATATTTTTATAAAACTCGGTTTTTAGAGGCTATTTCAAACCATTTTAGCTCACGGATGGCTATCTGTAGAGTCGAACTATTTGGAGAATCATCATAACATAAGCCCAGGTTAATTTTGAAGGAAGGACTCGATCAACTTTTTTCTTTTCTATGGAGCATTAGGCGCCTTAATATACATAGTTGTAGATACTTACATAGTTAGTCAATTAATTTTTTTGGAACGCGAAGCCAGTTTATTGATGACAGTTTCCTCTAGAAATATCCTTATGAATATTTAATAAAAACCATAACATCATTCTATTAGATCTTTTTCGATTTTTTACAACAGTATAGTCAAAGCTTACGTAAATTAATATATTTTATGTATTAAATGAATACCAACGAATTCTGGACTCGTAACTGCATACATTAATTGGTGTGCTTGAGACGAAGTGTCACCGCTAGAATTTGAAGAGTATATATTTTAAAAACCACTTTGCGATAGTCACACACAGCTTAAAAAATCGTGAAACTGACAAATGTACAAATGAAATTCACTTTTACGTTCATTAAATAACACTGTAGGGACGTCAAAAAGACACACGAAGATGCCGAGAATGTAAACTTATTTTTTGGGCGTAGAATTTAGTGGCATACTCAGTTTTTTCCAATCAGATCAAAATCTCGAGATATTTGTGATTGAAATCTAGTCACTTTTACACCCATTTTAAGTAATATTTTCCTTATTTTTGGAGAGCAAAAATTTTGACCACCTCTGATTTTGATTTAACTTTTAGAATTTAATCTACTTATAAAAATACAAATTTGAGTAAAAAAATTTAAAGATTTTACGTTTTACATTCAAATTTGGTAAAAATGGAGAGAAATGCAAATTTGCTTAACCTTTGAAAAATCATAGATTACACAAGTCTTACTTAATGTTCACGTTGGAGGCATTTTCGAAAATGTCTTTTCAAAAGTTGAAAATTTACCTACAGTGTAATTAAACGAACAATAAAGAATTGCTTATCATCGCATCGTCAGCATGCTAGTACGTTAGCAACAATACATAGGCAAACAATTAAGAAAACCATTAATATTGTATTAGAATTTAACTTAATGTCTGTTAAACAAATTAAGCATGTACATTGCACAATTTTCAATTTATCTTCACGTAATGGTAATTAAATAATTTGGAATATCTGTGCTTTAATTAAATATATAAAAAAATGTTTAATTGCTAAGGTGGTGTTTGAACCCCCTGTACCCCCCCATATCTACGGCGTTGGTCAGTATTGTTTTTTATTTACAGCTTAGGCTCATTTATTAATAAATCAAATCAGAACTAATCAATTATATACTCGCCGTTTTGTACGATAATCTTCTTCCATCTCTTTGGTACCTTTATTATAACGCGCAGGTAGAAGTCTCCATTTTTTTCTGCAACAAAACTCTCAAGGTGTTGTTTTCTAGGGGCCTCATTATCCAAGGTTTTAAACATTTAGTGAGTTTTGCAGGGACAAAAACATATGGTAATCCAAGGACGGGATGGGGCAATAACATCTCATCTGGAGTGTCTTCAAGCTCTTATAATCGTGGTGGATGTTAGCGTTATCGTGGTGGATGTTCACCCCCTTCCGATGTACCAGCTCAGGACGTTTCTGTTGGATGGCATCACTCAATTTCTGTAGTTGCCAGTACACACACTTCATACACTACACTTCAGAATTAATTAATTAATTAAGACAAGCACCTTCCAATCCACCAGATTTAGAGCATAACCTTCTTCTGGTGAATGCGTACTTTTGCTTGCACAACTTTTGCTCTTCCACGCTTCATATTTCTTGGACCAGCTTCTTTTTCTATTGACATTGTTGTAGACAATCCACATTTTATCACCCGTAATCACATATGATCATATATAAGTATACGCTTCAAAAATGATTCGATTTTTCACGTTTTATGAGCCGATCGCAAATATCAACTCGATTGACTTTGTGAAATTATTTCAAATCGTGCGGGACTTAAAAATCCAATTTTTTTAAGAAACCGTCGAACTTTAAATGACCGTGAATTCTTTCAACGTTCTTTTCTAAGTTATTTTTTTCTGTCGAATGGTTTTTGTCTTTATTTGATTGTCGTCAACCTCCGAGAACCTACCAGAAAGAGAAGCATCCATGATTGAAAAATTTCTAGCACGGAAACGGGCAAAGCATTTCTGCAATTGTCTCTCTTTAAACACATCTTCGCAATAAACTTCTACTAATTTTTGTCTGGCTTCAGTTTCTTTTTTGCCTTTATGGTAGTAAACGAGTAAAATATGGTGAGTTAAATTTTGTACTGTATTTTTTTCTGATTTTTACTGTTTTTCTGATTCATGGAGTCAGTGAATACAAAAAAGTGATTAGTACCTTAGAAGGAGGATGTTAAGAAACTCGGAAATCCGAAAAAAAAAATTTTAATATTCTTAAAACGAAACCGCTCAAAGTGAAACTCTTATTTTGTGCCAATTTTATTGGAGTCTCACAATCAGTTTTTTAAGCCTATTTAAATCAGACAAGAAATAACTTTGCCAACCATTGCCAACATAAACTTGAGACTCAGATGAACTAAATAGATCTTTCACCTTTAGCGTAAGGTCTATTCCTCACTTTTTCAATGTCTCTGACATATTGCTATTTAATTCTGGAGCTTCCGTTGATTTAATTATAATACCAGTAAATTTCTTCGGATTTTCTTCTCCAAGAATCTCCTCTACGGTATGGTTCCACATTACTTTTATTTTATCCTTTTTAAAGAGCCTATCTTGCATTACTTTTTCCGCTCTCAATTTATCACGCCTGTGTATTAATATCACTTCTTAGGCAAATGCAGAATTTACTGCTGCATCAAATTTCATTATCAGAAATTGCAAAAAATAATTTCAAAAACAATCTTAGTCCGAAAGTGGAGAACATTTCACAGATCTTTGACAATAACAGTGATATATACGAGAAAAAACGCAATTTCATTTTGAACAACCAAATAGAATATTATTTTTTGCGTTGTGTATGTAAAAAAATGTCAAGTTGCTATTTATTACAGTCTTTTTAGAATAAATGTGTAAACTAAAATCTACTTATAAAATTCCAACGCAACATGTCACTTTTACAAGAATTTCAAAGATTTCAGCTTAAGTTTATTTTAACAATAAAATCGAAAAGAGAAGAAAAAAAAAATATAAAATGTACTGCAAATTTCCACTAAAAATGTAAACACAAAACACTAAAAAAACGTATCTACCAAACAACTAACACCAATTAATTAAATCAATCAAATGACAACCGTTAAAATCGCATAAAAACTTAACGTCTCCTAGATCTTTATGTGTTTCAACAATTAATGCTTGCATATAAACTAGTTATTTATGTGTCGTTAACCACACCATCTATCAGTTTAATATCTGAAATAAAATTTGGAGAAAACTGAACTTAATCTTGTTCATAGAAGCATTGAGCCAACTTGCAGCAATTAAGATATGCGACACACAAGTGGAGCTGCGCACATTTGCGATAAACATAAAGAATAGCTTTGTGTGAAAAATGCTGCAAGATGATGTTACGCTGCAAGGCAATAAATTCTAAAAAGCACACCAGAGCAAAATTCACTGCGCCTTGAATAACCTGTGTGTGTGTGTGTGTGTGTGTGTGTGTGTGTGTGTAGACTCTAAGCGCAATTAAACAATATAAAGTAAGTGCATTTTAACTAATTCAACACCCTGTATGGGCTATCAACACGCTCTTAATAACTGTCAGCTCATAAATCTTAAGACTTTTTCATCACATCAAAAAAATAAACACCTGAAAATTGTATGCAATTTTAAGTTCTTTTTTATTTTATTATGCTGCTGCTTCATAGCAAGGATTTTCTTCTATGAAGACATGTGCAGCAAGAGCAACGGCAAAAACTAAGACAGCAGCAACAACATCATCATCGTGATCATGACTATAAAATCTATGCTATCTTTGGCTAACAAGTGCAAGCAAAAAAACACACACAAGAACACACTTAGTTACTCACACAGCACATTGCACACAGCTTAATATTTACGTAAAGGCGACAAGTTTTGTATGCAACACTTTGGGAGAAGCTTCAAGTGTGGCAGCAGAAACAACAACAACTCTGGTGAATTCTATTAAAAGCCAATAAATTAATAAATTAACGCATTTACAAAACTGCTGAGAAGAGCGCAAAAATAAGAGTCTAAAAAAATTAAATCTAGTAAATTGCAGCTAAATGTTGCCAAGCTGCACATTAATTAAGTAGATTGAATGATTTATTGGCAGATCAAGTGTCGCTCACAATCGCTGGCAAGCGTTGCAACAACATCAAGATGTTGTTGTTGTTGTTGTCATCTCTGTATATGCATCATGTGGAGCATGACGTGCTCCGGAACGGACACTGGCTTTGGCTCGGTGGCGTTGCAGCAAGTGCGTTCGTACGTTGTATTTGTTTCTGTTGTTGTTGCTGGTGATGTTGATTTTCTATCTTGCTGTGGATATTGTTGCTGCTGCTGTTTAAATTGCACTTGAGTATCATCAACATCATCATCATCATCATCGTCATGATCATCAACAGCATCACAAGTTTTATGACAACATCAAGCGCTGTTGTTGTTGCTCATCATCTCATCGTGTCTGCTACATTTGCTGTAAGCAACAAGAAGCAACACTTTTTTTTTTATTACATACATGTTCAGGCCGTGGCTTTTTTATCACTCTATAATTGATGTTGCTGCCGTTGATAATGATGCGTTGATTGAGTGATAATTAGTTATGAATTGTTTCACAAATTAGCGTCATATTAATTGAGCGCCATATTAATATATTAGCGCCATGGAGAATTTGAAGAGTCTTGCAAAAAGGCATGGAAAACTGTACGATCGTCTCAGTAAAAAAAACATGCGTTTATCGACTTTTTGTAAAGTCTACATATTTGTGATATAATAGTTTTCGGTTTATTCAAAGTTTCATTATTTGCTGAAATAAAGTGAAAAAAAACTTGAAATATAAGTATACATATAATTAATTTAACCCTCTAGCACCATTTTACAAAAAAAAAACCTTCCGTCTTAGTTAGTGGTTTCCCAAAAATTTAAAGCTAAAATCGTCACGTTGTGAACGCAATTACAACTCGCTAAGTGCAAGAGTTACAAAAGGTCAATTCTTGCATCTTATGAGAAATATAAATAAAAAATTATGACGTAATCATGATGAGAAAGAAGACGCTTATGCAGCAAAAATTAAAAATTGTTTCATGGAAATATTTATCGCAATGTCCAGGTGCTAGCGTAAAAATTATAATACTTGCTTCAGTGTCCTCTATTAAGAAAAAAAAATAGACAAAAAGATTTATGACCTCGTAACACCGTCGAGAGATACGTTTCTAGATCGATGATGTCAAGATCACGTCATGTCGTAACATGAAATTATTACTCGGTGAGTAAATGCGCAACATTAAATGTCATAATATTAAAAAGAAAAATGGGTCCGTGGCCTCAAGACAAAAAAAAAAATAAGCAAATGTTATGTCATCAGGTTGAGGTCGATACTGTGATTTCCTGATAAGAATTATAAAAAATGCAACAAAAATGGGCTGCTTAATAGTAGTCTAGCTGGTCGTATTCGAAATTTTTTATTTACTTTTTTCGAATGTGTATGATCAAAGAATATTGAATTAAATTTTTATGAAGATCATAGCAGAATAAGTATTTTTTTATCAACCCATAACTTACTACCTGCATGCACGTATCTGAGAGCTCATAACATTTTAAACTCGTTTTTCTCAAAACAACGTTTTCACGGACGCAGATTCTTCTGAAATTTTAACCATATATTTTAAAAATAATTACTCACAAAATAGGCTTTATTCATGTTAAATTACTGATTTTTGCTTTATTCTTTTTTACAAATAACAGTGAAAAAAACAATTTTAAAAATTTTTTTTGGTTTTTGTTACAACAACAAATTAACAACAATTGATAAAAATTAATATCAAGAGTCTGTTTTGTAACCATTCTCATACCGAATCTAAAACATTTTGGTTTTTTATTCAGATAAGCCGTTGTCGAGATAAAGTGTTGAAGCCGGACCTGCCTCAAAATTATGGCGTTTCGTTTAAGTACGAGTTTTGTGTAAAAAAACTGAATAAAAAATAATAATAACAAAATTTTTATTTTATATAACTTTTTTTCTTACACAACAAAATAGACTACATCCTTAATGCAACAAAAATGTCAAATCGTTGCATGGAACTTTAATCTTGGTGACTGTATATTACTGGTTGTGACAAAAATAAAGAAATAAAATTATGCTATCAGGCAGATTGTTATATGTCGTAAATGCACGGCCGTAGTCTACTGTGTAGAGTGCATTGCCCCAAAGCTAATGAACCGCGGTAACCTGGGTTCAATACACAGCTCAGACAGAAAGTTTTTCAATTGAAATCATATTTCTATGAGTTTTAATGGTATACCTCAGAGAGTAAAAACTGCCATGTAAAACTTCTTGAGAACATAAGCCGTGCCGACTCCGCATTTAATAAATGATAATTTGTGTTCGCACAATTAATAACACGCACATCACAATTGATCAATAGAAACTCAGTCATGGTAGCTTCAAGGACTGAAATGGCTACTTTTTGTTTACATGCCCCATCAATGCATCGAATTATACATAGCAAGGCAATGAGGTAAAAGTTAATCACCATTCTGTAAAAGTTGGTGAGTAGAATCGGGAGTAAAAAATTAAAGACAGAAACGAAAACAAAGAGTGTCCTAAATAAAAAATAAAATAAAAAGTGCATTCGTAAAAGCAAAAGAGGAAGAAAAAGTTAAAGATAAATCAGCAAACAAAAAACCAAAAGCTAAAGCATTTCTGCAAAAGCAAAGCAGAATCAAATGAATAATTACAAAAGAAGTAGCAAAAAGCAAAGTACAGCTTTTGCAAATCAAAAGCAAAAGCAAATGAGAAAAAGCATAATCAAAATCAGAAGTAAGAGAAAAAGAAAAAATTAAAAGCAAATGACAAGAAGGCAAAAGCAAAATAATTGCAGAAAAACGAAATCAAACGAGCAAAACCAAAAAAATAGCGAAAGCAAATGAGGAAAAGCAAACAAGAAAAATATGGTGTAGGTATAGTTCCTAGTTTTCATTGATGTTCTTTCATTTTTACTACCAATTTCTGCAACTATATTTACAGCTTTTTGTACTAACACACAACTTTTTGATGAACATCGTCCTATTTTCTACTACGTTTGAAATTAATGTATGTTATGATTGTGTGATATAACGGTATAGTATTATAATATGGTACGCAAAACTGGAATGACGCTTAAAAAAAGTACTTTATTGTAAGGATACTGCGGTATGATATGAATATTTATTCTATTATTTTCTACTTTATTTAATATTTTTTCTTTACAATAAACTCTTTACAATTCATTTGCAATTATTTAAATAAAATATGTTAAAAATTAAGATGTTTAAAATGCAAGTTAATCGGTCGAGCATTCATAAATCAATCTGTATATATTAAAAATGAATGAACGTTTGTTGGTTTGTTTGTTTGCTTGTTTGTGTGTCCTGAATACATTTCTACACCGTTCATCCGATCGCGATGAAACTTTCCAGATTGGTTGTTCGCATTCATGCGCAGGTTTAAGTCGTAGTGCGGACAGCATTGGACAAGGGGGCGTAGCACCTCCCATACAGCCCAAATTTGAGATATCGAATAGCCTTGGAGTTATAGATCGCACAGCCTCGGAATTCGGTATTCGAGCACAATTAACACATGTTGTTTTACTGAAAATATTTTATGGGCGTTGGACATGGGGGCGTGGCACCTCCCATACAACCCAAATTTGAGATATCGAATAGTTTTGGAGTTATAGACCGCACTGTCTCGGAATTCGGTATTTGAGCACAATTTACACATGTCGTTGTACTGATAACATTTTATGGGCATATTTCAAGGGGCCTTACAACCTTCCATAATTTACGATATCGAATAGCTTTTGAGTTATAGTTCACACAGCCATCGAATTCGGTATTCTACCACAATCGACACACGCCATTCAGGTTGCGTGGCACCTCCCATACAACCCAAATTTGCGATTTGCGATATCGAATAGCTTTGGAGTTATAGGTCGCACAGTCAAGGAATTCAGTATTCGACCACGATTTACACATGCCGTTTCGCTGATCAAATTTTATGGGTTTTAAACAAGAGGGTGTGGCACCTCCCAAATTTGCGATATCGAATAGCTTTGGAAGTATAGGTTCTACACACTCAGAATTCGGTATTTGACGTCAATTTACACACGCAGGTTCACTGATAACATTTTATGGAAGTTTGGCAACAGGGGCGTGGCAGCAACGCACCGGGTTTCAGCTAGTATTAAATAAAGATACATAAAGTTAAGATATATAAACTTGCACTCCATCATCCATGTTTCATCGAAACAATATAGAGTTTGTATACAAGGGAACTGTATTCCAAACAACTAACTTCATATACATATTCGAAGCGCCCATATGGCAACACTGTAACTTTCCGCAGTGATGCCAAATCGACTAATGACATACCGCGTTTGAAGCGTCATTCCAAGCAAATTTTTACAATGGAACAGTACACGCCACACGAACGCTCTAAAATTGTTGAAATTTACATTCAACAAAAACAGTCAATAGTGAAAACTCAATTCAATGAGCGATGAAGCTCATTTTCAGTTGAACGGAACGGTAAACAAACAAAATTGCCGTATTTATGCCACTGAAAATCCACAAAAGATTCAAGAGGTACCTCTTCACGATGCAAAAGTCACTGTTTGGTGCGGCGTTTGTGCTAAAATGCTCATTGGGCCGTTCTTTTTCGAAGATGATAATGGCCACAGAGTTACTGTCAATCAGGAGCGTTATCGCGATATATTAAACTATTTTTTCATGCCAATCGTTCGTCGAAAGCGTATCAGGCACTACTGGTTTAAACAAGACGGTGCGCCACCACACACAAGCCGCACTACAATCGATTTTTTGAAGCAATTGTTCCCTGGCCGTTTGATGTCAAAAAATGGTGATTTCGATTGGCCGCCAAGATCACCAGATTTAACGCCTCCAGACTTCTTTTTGTGGGGTTATTTGAAATCAAAGGTTTACGTCAACAAGCCAAAGACCCTAGAAGAGCTGAAAACCAACATCCGTCAAGAAATAACCGCCATTCCCATCGAAATGTTGAAGAAAACCATGGAAAATGCTGCAAAACGGGCACAATATGTCGTAGAGGCCAATGGCGACCATTTACGAGATATCATATTCAAGAAATAATGTAAGCAAATGGACAGCTTCGAATATGGACAACCCTGTACAAAAAAATTCTTTTGCTCCACACACAAGTGGCGACACTATCAACTTAGCATTGCCGAGTAAGGCTTGCTTTTGTTGTTGCGCATATATTAACTGTTGACTAAGAGGGTGCCGGTACATAGCCCCAAGAGACCTTATCCACAATTGGGATTGTTGGGAAATTTGGGATTATGACCTCTTTAAAAGAGGACATGGTCCCAAATGGGATTCTCATCCCTTGGGATTATGTCCGCTTTTAAGAGGTCATAGTCCCAAATGATTTCAGTTTACAACGGGCGTTCAGTGGCTGCAGAGCTTAACTTATACCCTGTACAGCCGTTGTTGGACCCAACTTTCTGCCGTTAGGCTTTTTGCTTTATTTTTAGACCATTTTCGTTCCTTGTACGGCTTTGCGGCCCATGTTCGACCGCTGTTCGCCTGCTTATATTTTTACTCTGGATGGTATAGTGGTACGTAATGATGATTTCTGTATGATTGTGAACTAAATGTATATTTCTACTACTGTTACCTGCTCCTTTTTTTACTGCTATTTCTACCACTATTTTTAATTACATTTTCTACTTCTATTGCAAGTATTTTTCAGCTACAATTTCTACTTCTACATTTTACTATTGCTGTTGTTACTATTTATACTACTATTTCTTATTCATATTTCTTCTACTATGCTTATTACGTATGGAATGAAGTTATTTTATGTTGGTGTGATATGATGATGATATGGTGCAATGGTATATGATGATGAGTTTGGTATAATGGTGATGTCTAATATTTATGTTTTAATATTTCCTATTTGTTTTTCTTCAACTATATCTTATACTACTTTCACCTTAACTTTTCTACTATTTAGCTTCCTTTTTTACTACTATTTGCTACTGCATTATTTCCACTACTATTTTCAACCACTCTTTAACTATTTTTTGTACATTTTTTGTCAGAGTTACTTCTACTACTATTTTTATTTCTATTTCTATTGCTATTTCCTACTTATTTTTCGGTTAGTATTGATTCTTTTATTTTTGACTTCTATTTCTGCTATTCTTGTCTATACACGGTAAAAAATTTTGGACTTTTTTTTAATCTAATCTTTGGTTTAAAGGAAGTTTAAATCCAATTAATACTATTTTTTAATCCCTACTTTAGTTGATTTAAGCTAGGTCTCGAACCCACGTGTGTGATAATAAATAACTTGCATTCGTAATGATGCGAAATAAGCGGAACCTTGTTAACAACTGCGTTGTACGAGTGGATAAGGTGTTGGACCAGTACATCAAAAAACGTGTGTTCAAATCATGAAAAGGTCAAAGTACATTTTTTATTTTCTTGGATTAGAAAATTTTAAACTTTTTGTTGGATAAAAAAGGGATATTTTTTGGCGTTGTCCTATATGTATTTCAAAAAAGTTTACAATTTAGTACAAGATTTTTAACTGTGTACCATCATGGAATGATGGTGTGACGTGGTGATGATATTGTATAATGGCATAGGAAAAAGGGTTTGGTATTATGGTAAAGTCTAATATCTACATTTTTTATACTCTTTCCTGCAACTATCTCTAGTATTATTTCTAATACTACTTCTTATTTGATTTTTTTTCCTTACGCTTTACTATTTTTGTCCACTACTTTTAATTCTTTTTTTTTAATACTAATAGTTTCTTCTTTTTTAAGTAGAACGTAGAACGCATAACCGGGTACCCGTGTATCCACTAGCAGTTTTAAACTGCTGTCACTGAAGAATGAACTATATTAGAGCATTGAAACTTCGGATCTAAGAAATTTAAGTTTTTCTGCGTCGTATGAGTGGTGTGGTGTACTACTTCATTTCTGTAACTAATTTTGATGCCACTGTAACTGCTGGACCTATTAATGGCTTTACGCCGTACTTTTAAAAAGGAAAGAAAGGAAGGAAGAAAGTCTTTTAGATTTTTAGACTTAGCACAAGACTGACTCTTTATTCAATTTTCCATATCTATATAAATTAAAAATACCAGTATTTTTCTTTTATACTGCAGCCAAAACTCCTCCCCATATTTTCACATACATTGAAATTAAAAGTAGCCAAAACCAATTAATTAACATATTGAGCAATTTCTTTACATTTATAAGTTCTTTGTTTTCTTTTATTCTTACACTTCAAATAATTACTATTGCTGCGCTTGCAATTTCAATGCAGCAACATTGTTTGCGTCAGTCGCGATGTAATATGAATCATTTGACCCAGTGCAGAAATGAAGATAAACAAAACGAAAATTAGTTTGTTGTCATCGACTCAAATATTTACTGTACCACGGTACAGGCTGTGCTATGACACTACAGTGGTCATCTATGAAATTCGATTCAGTGGTTCCGCAAGTTCCTAAAGTCAAAACCCACGCAAAAACATAACCAGGGTACCCGTGTACCCCATATGAAATAATAAGCGAATATGTTCTGTTCACAGGTATCGTGAAATTTTTATTAAGAATATATAAAAAAACATGAAGAAATAACAATACAAAATTCATATGAAATTATTATGTAAAAATATACTAATTATTTCGGTCACAAAGGATGCAGAAACAATTTGTAACAAAGTGCTACAGGCACATAGGTTTTTTGCAGTTGGTGCATGTTTTTCGCGTTTTTCTTCTACGTTTTTTTTCCTGCATGTAGCATAAGTAGCACGATCCAGTTACTGGCTTCCTCAAGGCTGCTGCAGAAGATGTTGATGGTCCACTGTTGCATATAGTTTCAAGTGGTCGGTTCAGATAATTTTCTATCGCTTTATCCGTTTGTATGCATGCAGCCCGAGTGTCTGCGTTATCAAATCGTATAAAACGCAACAGTGCACAAAAGCGGTTGTTTCCCAATACTGCACGATACAGTGGAAAACTTCTGCCGCTCCATAAGTCCCGAACGCTTTTATTACTGCTGCGGTTTGTGCCTGCCATCAATATTCCAAAAAGGACATATAACTCTGCTACCGTCACCTTTTTCCATATCCTTGGAGTTGCATTGAGTGGCTTCATTCCATGCGTTGTTAGAATTTCTGACCTTTTTATTGGTACAACGCATAATAATGTCCACCATCTCTAAATTCATAAAACATTTGAACGTTTGTTCCATTGACATCATTTTGGTTTGTCTCAATGGACCACAGCGTTGTCAAACAATGTTATATATCAATGCTTGAGGAGCGGCATTTGGTTGGGAGCTCCATTCAGTGCCGTCAAGCGCCACAAATTTAACGGCCCCCAGATAAATTGTTGCCACTTCCTCTTCTTCTTCATTTTCGTCATCCGATTCGTTGTCAAAGGCTGTTTGATATAATTCTTCGTTTTCAGGAGGCTCTCCGCCATAAGAGATTTCGACATTCCTTACATTGAGCACCTGTTCTTCTTCGTCCTCTAAAAAAAAAATCTTCTTTATCGTTCACAACGTTGACAAAAATAGTCTAAGTGTAAGCCTCTTTCATCACTCATTGTCACATGAGTCTCCACTGTGCCTGGTTCCTTGCACTTCCAGCAGATGTCATCCGTGGTGATGCCCAGCCTCCTCGCATAGGCTGCCGCCTTGCAGTGACCAGTGAGTATACCCACTAGTGTCCCGAAATTTTTGCACAGGCATGCCAAGATAAACAGAGTTTGTTGCATTGCACATTATTTTCGAGATTTTGCACGATGTCATTTCTCTCCATCTATGATTCGCTGCTAGTGTGGCTCTTTTTTGGAGGTTCCTGTACTACTCTTGTAGCGGATTAGGTACATGTTCTGCGAATTCTGATCCCAGCCCACCATCTGCCATCTCATTCCCTTCAATGTCCTAGTGGCTAGGGACACAGTACATGCGCACTCTCTATCTAGTGCATCTAGTGCATCTCTGCCAGCCAGGACGCTTTTGGACTTGATGGTAGCGGAGCGCATGGATTTGGTCGCCACTTGGCTGTCGACTAAAATTCTGATATCAGAGTAGTGTGTGTACATGCCGAGGGCTAACTCCGAGGCCTTCTTTATGGCGAATACGTCCGCCTGGAAGATTCTGCAAAGGTTAGGTAGTTTGTATGGCTTCCTTTTACTAGGCTCTTCACAATACACAGCCGCACCTACCGCCTTAGGCATTTTGGAGCCGTCAGTATACATGTTGACCGCCTGCTGTGCTTGTTCTATACTTTGGCACCAGTCGTTTGGTCCTGGAAGTATTAGTGTTTTTGAATGGACTATCTTGGGAGGTAAGATGTAGTCCGTGCTACTAAGTAGATCCTTTCCGATGGTACAATGACCGAAATTTTAAAAGAGCATGTTGCCAGCTGCCGTGAGGCGTTGTGCAGTTTTTCCGGTTATTAGTTTTGGGTATATGTCAATGGCGTCCATACATAGAATGGTTTCAAGCGCTTTAGTTGGAGTTGACTTCAGTGCCCCTGTAATGCATAGCGCTGCCTGCCGCTGAGTTTTCTGCAAGTGCCTGAGGTATGTTGATTTGTTCAGTGCATTCAGATCCAGTGCATCAGAAAGGGCGAGAGACCCCACGTGCTGCCTAGCATCTTCTTGAATGTGTATAGCACAATGGCGGCTTTCTTTACCCTTTTTTCTACATTAATTTTCCATGTCAGCTTGCTGTCCAGGACGACTTCAAGCAATGTTGTGTGTGTTTTCGGTATGAGTTATTTTTGGTGGTATCCACTGTGGTATCTTATACCTTTTCGTGAACAGAACAAGATCCATTTTATCTGCGTTATTATAAAGACCGACTAAATTTGACCATCCAAGTATATGTTTGAGTGTGTTCTCCATTATGGAGCTTACTGTTAAACGACATTTCCCTACTATAATTATGCTTATGTCATCTACATAGGCTGTTATCTTCGGAGCTCTACCTACGAGCTTTTTTAGTAGTTCATTGACGACAAGACTCCATAGTAGGGGCGACAGGACTCCTCTCTGGGGTATGCCACTGCGAGCTTCCCTTTCCATGGATTTGGTGCCCCACTCAGCTCGAACCCTTTTGCAGTTTAGCAACTTGCCTATCTATAGGTTTATAGCTAGTGATGCCTTTATTGCATGTAATCCACTAAAGATTGCGGTAGTTGATACAGTGTTGAATGCACCTGAGATGTCTAGAAAAACACCGAGTGCGTATTCTTTGTGGTGGAGGGCTTTTTCTATGGTTACTACTAGAGAGTTGAGTGCCGTTTCAACAGATTTCCCAATCGTGTATGCATGTTGGTTGGTTGATAAGTGGACTGCATCATTCCTAAGGTGCAAGTCAATCAGTTTCTCGAGGGTTTTGAGTATAAAGGAGGTTAGACTTATTGGCCTATAGTCCTTCGGATTCAGATGGCGATGCTCTTACCTGCTTTAGGTAGGAATACAACCCTTGCTATCCTCCAGGCCAGTATGTAGCTTAGCCTGTTTTAATGTTTGGGGCTTCAGCTCAGCTAGAAAAATTTTCTTGTAAAAGTATATGTAATAAAAATTTCCAAAAAAACTTGGTGGCAATAAACTTGATTCAATACTATAGCTCCATGCTTGTTAATAAATACAACTTTAACAGGCTCAAGACTAAATAAAAGTGTCAATAAATTCAAGTAAAACTAAAGACTTAAGACACGAACCAGCTTTAAACCGACAACTATGGCACATTTTAATTAAATTGCATTTGACGCATAAAAGCTTATTTAATGTTTCATGTTACTACTACGTATTGTTGCTTCTGTGTTTTACGATGCTTGTTCACATTTTGTCTTCTCTAAACTCAAACGATAGCCATGATTTAAGCACCTCACAACTTGTTCAACAATAAAATTCTTTTAAGCGATTTGATTTTTAGTGCCATTTTTATTGGAAAAAAAAAATAAGATACAACAAATACTATCGCAACAAAGTATCAAAGTTTAAACGCAGTAGTGCGGAAAACAACCTCCAAATGACCATCATTAGTGGTAAAATCGCAAAGAATTACACAAAAACAGTAGACAAAATGTAATAAAAGCTGCTGTTCCAACAACAACAACAACAACAACAACAAATGCATCTGATAACTATAAAGCAAAACATTTATACATGGAGCAATACAGTTTATTTGTTCAAGCAATACAAACAATTGTCAACATAAAGCAAAGTCCTCGATAGGACGAAAACAAAAAAATTTACTAACCAAAAATTGCAGCTAGAAAGGAATGATGTTACCTTGGTTGCTGGTAGTCATAAACGTAGCTTATGATGTTGAGAGCGCGTGTGTGCGCCCAACATGCTGTTGGCCATGGACGACATGTGAACCTGAACCTGCTGCCAAGAAAATGCTGGTTGCCAAGCATTGTTCTGGGAAGTGTACGAATTGTTATGCGGCCAGCCAGAACCTGTGCCGAAATTGGGGACATTTTTCTAAACTCCCAACTCAGGTGTTCTGTGGTTTCGGCTAAAGATTTTAAGCGGATTTCTATTGGTTTTATCACGGTGCTGTTGCTATTGTTGTTGTTGTTGCAGTTTGCTTAACTAACCTGCCTCAACTAGCTAACTTTGTTTGTTGCTGTTATTTAGCTTATCTTAAGGAAGCCAATTAGGTACGTTTGCACCATCAATGAAAGCGCATCGCTGTTTTGTCATCTTATTCTAACCGACATACACGCTGTTAGGCTGTCTCATTCATGCTCGCTGTGCTTCCTGCTGCAGTCTTGCAGGCAATTACGATGACGATAGCAAATTTAATGGTTTATTACATGTGGTTAGCAGCAGTTCTCCAAGCTTAACTGGGCTCTAGTTGGATTCCAGCCTGTGCGGTTCTATGTAACATTTTAAGTTTATGTGCGGGTGCGATGGCGCAGAACGATTTGAAAAATTTATGGATTTTTAATAAATGTGCTAATTGGCTGTGACTGGATGAACGTTCTTGTTTAGCTTCTCGTTTTGAGTGGATAAACTGGGAAAACGTTTCAAAGTTTGGAGTCTCGATCCTTAATTTTAAAGTTTTATAATTTATTGATTTATTCATTCATTAAAAATAAATTCCAGTCTATTTTAGATTTTAGGCTAGCTGCTCTTAATGAAAATAAAACCAGCAGCTTTTCACAGGTACGTAGCCAAGATTTTTCATGGGGGGAGGAGGAGTTTTTATAATAAAACATGCAATAACAATAGAGTTGAGCTACTACAGCTTTTTCACACTTTCTCCGCAATAAATCATTTTAAGAACCAACCCAAATATCATATATCTTTATTAGTACCAATATGTTATTCAAATGGAATAAATATGTAACTCTTTCCAGCAAAATTGGCTGTAATTTTTGTTTATTAATAAGAAAAAAACGAACAACACACGTTAGATAACACGAAATGAGCGCTGCACAGTGAAATGCGAATGAACAAAATTAGCTACAGTAAGAACGTCGAAAATTTAAAAAACTATATATACAGAATCATAACTTTTTAGTCCTGTAAATTTAAATTTAAGATTATTTTCCATTCACTTGTGGACATGCACCCTTTACAAATTGACTTGAAAATTATAAGTAAATTTTATAATTTAAAATTTTCAAAACTTTATCTTAGATATATTTCAGAAGTACTACCATAATACAATGTATTGTACACTTAAAAAAAATTGTATAAACGTAGCCCTTAATAATTTAAAAAACGGAAACGTTGACATCAAATAAATAAAGGCAGTTAATTAATTTGTTATCTTTTTAATTATGACGTGAATTTAATTGCCAACTTTGTAAGATTAGTCAGCTAAGTGACTGACTCTGTACAGAGTCGTTGTTGTTGTTGTTGTTGCTGCCTTCTTAAAAAACTTACTTGATCTAATGCTCGCAACTAAATTCATGTAATAAATAAAGACAGTTTAGTTTTTTTTTTATAATGTCGGGAAATGGAAAAAATTCCTAAAATTTATTTTAATTTAAAAATAAAATCCCCTTTCGATACGTATATTGTTAAAGATTTAATTTTACTTTTCAAAAGTTGTTGTTGTTTTTGTTGTTGTTGCTTTCTTAAAACTTACTTGATCTAAAGCTCGCAATCAAATTCATGTAACTTTTCAAAACATTTAAAAAACAAATATAATAGCAATGACCTGAAAAATTTTTTTACCAATCAATTAAAAAAAAATTCATGTAACCAATTAAATTCATGTAACTTTTCAAAAAATAAAAAAACAAACAATATAGCAATGACTTGAAAACATTTTCTACCAATCAATTAAAAAAAAGCAAATCGCATTTAAGAAAACATTAACGCTGTAGCACTTGAAATTTTTGCAAAAAGAAATTAATATGAGATTGTGAAATATGCATTTTAAACTTAATAAAAATTTAGATTCAACTTTTCGAGGTCGAAGTTAGAGGACCTCTTTTACAGTTTCTGTTTATAGTTTAAAAAAAGAAATATTTTTTAAGGCTAAGGAGTTGTTGTCGTCATTGATAAAAAAAATTAAAGTGTGATAATTTTTTTTAGACTAAGAAAATACAAACGAAACTTTTAACTTAAGATTGAGTGCACTTTATACTTTCTTTAAATATTTTTATACTTGAAATAGCCCCCAGATTGATCTGAAATAAAATATCGACTGCATTAGCAAAAACACCATTAAATTTTTGTGAACCTGTACTTCAGCACAATTAAATTACAATCAATTTAATCTCATGGTGGTAATTAAAACTTTTGCGACTTTTGGGGTGGATTTTTACTAAGTATCGCTTGCAAAAATAATATTAAAATTTTGTGTAAATTTACTAAATATCTACAGGGTTGTACAAATAGTATCTAATTTAAGCAGTAAAAGTGGAAGTTATTTGGTGATTCTGTTTGCATTTTATAAACCATGACGTTACAAAAGGTTTTGTTTCGAAGAAAACGAGTATGAATTTAAAAATCCTTTTTCACCAACATTCTTGACACTTTAAGTTTTCAGAAATTGCTTAGCAAAATTTTTGAAAAATACTGCAACCAAAAAAATGGCAACCATTTAAAAAATAAAATTAAAATTGTTGCGAAATTTTCAATAAAATTTCAGTAAAATTGTTTATAGAAATAAAAAAAAAAAATTTAAAAATGGCTACGTCCGGATGAAGAGGCACATTTACTCTAAATTCCATTTTAAATCAAATCGATCGGATGAAAATTGTCTTAGTTATACTGTCAACCAGGTTAAAAGAAGTGTTTTTGAGTAAACGGTGTTTAAAATCTTGGAGAAGTTGTTGAGAAAATTTTAATTTTTTTGTTTTTTAACTTTTAAATTTACTTGCTTTAAGAAATTCTTACCATTCACACATTTCTTTACATATATCAAAAAATAAATGAGAATAAAGATTACTGATTAGATAAAAAAATGCGATAAATTTGTAGTAGCTGATTATAAAGAATTCTGCAGAATCCTTTTTAGTAAATATAATTTTATGATTTCTTAAAAGACCAAATAACGATGTTTAATTTAGATTCTTAAGAGAGGTGGTGGCCAAACATAAATATTAAACACCCTAACCAGTAAGCCGCCACCACAGCCTTTTTTTAATATTAAAATGGGAATGGTTAAATTTTGGTTATTAAAAATTTATCTTTATACTCTAAACACTATATAGATTTTTTCAAAAAATATGAATAATGTTCTAGTGTTGTAATATTTGTATTAATATTTTATACATCCTATGGGGTGCAAGAAACCAAAAATTACCCCTTGGCTACTGACAGCCTTGCTAGTTTGTTTTCATTTAGCTATAGAACAGCATGAGCTACATTTCCATAAATTTCCGTTGGATGCGCTGCTTTGAATGCCTTTTTTGTTCCACCTTCCATTTTTAACAAATACGTCAATGAAACAGTAACAAGGAGTAACAAAGCTTAAAACACAAAATCGTGCCTGCGGCTTTGATATGAAGAAGGGCATGTTTCTCCTTTTATTGAATTCCAGGCTTTTAGTAGAGCACGCGTGTGTGAACTTTGGAGGTCACTAATGCAAAAATAAAATAAAATAGGTTAATACTAAACGTGGAACATTTTCTTTAATGGAAACTATTTAGGAATTCCGTTAGGAAAAAAGTTAAAGCAGTGAAAATGCCTCTACATGCACGAAAAAAAAATGTCCTGAAATAGCAAGAAAAACAAATATGGTCTCTTCAAGTAAAATAAACGTATAGGGCAGAATTACAATCAGGGGGCTGTAAAATTAATAGTTGTTAAGTAGTAGATAACTTTAATCGCACAATTGTATTGGGAATCAGTAAAATTGATCTAAAAGAATCAAATTGAAAAACAATATTTAGGTACTTATACATATATTCCTTTAAACTAGCTAAAATAGCTGACCAAGAGGAAATTTGGGGGGAATACAAATGTAGGCTCAAACTTTTTAAAACAAACGTACGCAGAGCAAAAAGACACTCTTGGAAGAACTTCTGCTCAAGCATAGAAAAAACTATGGACACAGCAAGGCTCAGGAAGCTACTCTCAAAGCAGCCTCCATTCAGAGCCAGCAACGAAAGACAATGGCCAGTGAACGGAGAGCAGTCAGGAATCCCTCGAGGTGCTTTTAAAGGCGCATTTTTCTGACTGTACCGAAGATCCAAACACTGCTTTAATACGAGGACACAGGACAACCCCGCTACAGGATCCACACGACTTAATAACGTCGGACGGAATCGTATGGGCTATAAACTCGTTCTCGGGATACAAATCTCCGGGACCAGACGGTATAATTCTGCCATGCTGCAAACGGCCGAATCGCGAGTCATCCCATGGCTGAAGAATATATTTAACGGATGCAGCAGGCTAAACTTTGTACCTGTGGCTTGGAGGACAGCGAGGGTTGTATTCTTACCGAAGTCAGGTAAGAGCAGCCATCTCTATCCGAGAGACTACAGGCCAATAAGTCTGACCTCCTTTGTACTCAAGACGCTCGAGAAACTGATTGACTTGCACCTAAGAAAAAATTCCATCCAGTTATCAACCAACCAGCACGCATACACGAAAGGGAAATCGGTTGAAACGGCACTACATTCCCTAGTAGTAACCCTAGAAAAATCCCTCCACCACAAGGAAAACGCACTCGGGGCGTTTCTAGACGTCTCAGATGCATGCAAAAATGTATCAACCACCGCAATCCTTAGTGGATTACGTGCAATAGAGGCACCACCAGCAATAAACCTATGGTTAGACAAGTTGCTAAGCTGCAGAAAGGTGCGGGCTGAGTGGGGCACTAAATCCATGGTAAGGGAAGCTTGCAGTGGGACACCCCAGGGAGGGGTCCTCTCGCCACTACTATGGAATATTGTAGTTAATGAACTACTCGAAAAGTTCGCAGGTAGAGCCCCGAGGATAACTGCCTATGCAGACGACATAAGCATAATTATAGTAGGGAAATGTCTATCAACAGTAAGCTCCATAATGGAGAACACACTCATAGATGTACTAAGATGGTCAAATTCAGTCGGTCTTAGTATTTATGCAGAGCAAACGGATCTGGTTCTGTTCACGAAAAGGTAAAAGTTACCACAGTGGATACCACCGAAATTGAAAGATATACGTCTCATACCAACAACTCACACAAAATATCTAGGAGTCGTCGTGGACAGCAAGCTGTCATGGAAAACCAACGTAGAAGAAAGGGTTAAGAAATCCACCATTGCACTATACACATCCAAGAAGATGCTAGGCAGTACCTGGGGTCTCTCACCCTTTCTGTTGCACTGGATCTATGTAACGGTAGTGCATCCTATTCTACTCTATGGGATTATTGTGTGGTGGCCGGCTGTGAACAAATCAACATTCCTCAGGCACTTGGAGAAAACTCAGCGGCAGGCAACGCTATGCATCACGGGGGCACTGAAGTCAACTCCAACTAAAGCGCTTGAAACCATTCTAAGTATGGACCCCCAGGACATACACGCAAAACTAATAGCCGGAAAAACGGCACAACGCCTTACGGCGGTAGGCAACATGCACATTCAAAATTTTGGACATTGTACAATCGGAAAGGATCTTCTTAGTAGCATGGACTACATGGTGCCTCGCACGATAGTCAATTCCAAGGCACGAACTCTTCTGGGACCAAATGACTGGTGCAAAGGATTAGAACAAGCACAGCAGGCGGTCAAAATATTTACAGACGGCTCCAAAATGCCTGCGGTGGTAGGTGCGGCGGTGTATTGCGCAGAGCCTAATATAAGGCAGCCATATAAACTGCCGAACCACTGCAGTATCTTCCAGGCGGAAATATTTGCCATAAGGAAGGCTGCTGAGATAGCCCTCAGCATGGACACACAACACTCTTACATCAACATTTTCGTTGACAGTCAAACGGCGATCAAATCCATGCGCTCCGCTAGCATCAAGTCCAAAAGTGTCTTGGCTGGCGGAGATGCAGTGGGCATGCTCACTGGTCACTGCATGACGGCAGCCCACGCGAGGAAGCTTGGCATCACCACGGATGACAACTGCAGGAAGTGCAAGGAACCGGGCACAGTGGAGACCCTGGAGCCCCTACTATGCACATGCCCCGCCCTACTTAGATCGAGACTAAAATACCTAGGCTCATCGACATTCCCGTCGCTTATAGATGTAGCCAGGGTCTCTGGAATTCCTCCTAAGGTTTGCGAATTCAACGCAAATCTTTAAAGTCTTTTAAATAAACACAAAGGTTCCTTTTGTTCGCTACCGGTTCCACTAAGGACCTGAATTGGTCTATGTGAGCCTTCACGAAGGCATCCGGTTTAACCTAACCTATACATATATTCAGAATCTTTTACATTGTTTTTGTTGAGGCAACCTGCATTATACTATTAATTGATGTGTTTTCTTTGACCTTATTAATTGATTTGTTTTTTTTTTAAAGAAATATGATAACAATGTGAGTATTAGCATCTGATTGTGAAATTAATTAAATGGAAATGCTTCCATTTAATAAGTTATCAAAATTTACTTAAATAAAACTTGGTTTTTTATTAATTTAAGTGCAAACTTTAAATTGATTGGAAGTTATTTAATATTAATTGAAAAAATTCAAAAGTGCAAATTAATTATTTATTAATTAATTATAATAATTTATTTATTTATTTATTTATTTATTTATTTATTTATTTATTTATTTATTTATTTATTTATTTATTTATTTATTTATTTATTTATTTATTTATTTATTTATTTATTTATTTATTTATTTATTTATTTATTTATTAATTTACTGCCAGGTGATAACAAAATCATTTTAGGCATAATTATAGTTAAATATACAAAGTAAGTGTTATATACCTTTTACAAAAAAAAAAAGAAACTCTTAACTTAAGTTAACAAAAAAATCTGCCACAATATTCTTAAATACTTCCTTAGACATAGAGAAATCTAATGGAATAAGTGAACACAAATTGTTAAAATTATTTAAAGCTCTTGTAATAGGCTCATTGCCCGCATAATTAGACTTATAAGCTCTGAGATAAAAAGGATTAAATGAACGCAATGGTCTTCATGGAGTATAAACATTTATACGTTCCAGCAGAGATGCACAATCAATAGTACTATATATTAATCCACGAATAATTTAAAGAGACTGAATAGTTCTTCTATCTTTGAGTGAATTTAGATGCAAGAGTTTACAGCGCACACTTTAAGACGGTATCGGCTCAGTTAAATTCAAAGGCTTCAGCGCAAATTTTAGGAATCGTTTTTGAACACACTCAAGACGATTAGAATGAACTTAATAAAACGGATTTCAGATGAAAGAGCAGTATTCAAGCCTAGACCTAACATAAGCAGAAAAAAGAAACAAACGCGTATATGGGTCTTTAAAATCATAACTGTTACGTTTTATAAAAGCTAAAACCGAATAAGCCTTTGGAATAATGAAATCCAAATGCTTAGTAAATGAAAACTTTGCATCGAATAAAAAACCCAAATCTCAAACTTGGTCACTGGAATTTAACACATTATTATGAATTGTATAGGAAGATAATATATTATTGCAACGCTTAGAAAAAGTAACGTGGAAGCATTTTGTTAAGTTTAAGGCAAAATAATTTCTAGCACACCAATCAACAAGATTCGACAGATCAGATTGAAGCATATCAACATCCAAAACTGAACAAACTCTACGGTAAAGCTTTAAATCGTCGGCAAAAAGCAAATAATTACAACTATTAAAACACATTCCTATATCATTTACAAATAAGAGAAATAAAAGTGGCCCAAGAATACTTCCTTGCGGTACACCAGATGTAACATAAAAAGTGTAGGAATTTACATTATCAATGGATGGACACATCGGCGATTCATTAGATAAGAGTTAATCCAATCAAGAAAATTAGAATGAAAACCTAACTTTTTTAGTTTACCAACTAACGCATTGTGGCAAACTTTGTCAAAAGCTTTGGAAAAATCTGTGTATATGACATCTACCTGATTTCCAGTCTCAAAGGAAGAGATACAATATTCAGAAAAAACTGCTAAGTTCGTGACAGTTCACCGACCAGTAACAAATCCATGTTGAAAAGGGCTTATTATATTTTATACTGCAAAATAAAGTTTATTTTTTACAATAATTTCAAAAAGTTTCGATACCGTTGAAAGCTTTGAGATAGCTCGAAAGTTTTCTACGTTATTTTTTGGCCCAGATTTAAAAACAGGCGTAATAAAAGCGTATTTCCATTCATCAAAATACCCGAACTTAAAGATTGGTTAAAAATAAAAGTTAGTGGATTAATTAGAGAATAAACACATTTTTTAAATAAAAAAGGAGAAAAACCATTTATATCTGGCTTATAAGAATTTTTTAGGGACATTATACCATTTAAAAAATCTTCCATCGTGATCGCAAAATTTCACAAATTTAACTTATATTTACAACAAAAGAAAACCCAAAGTTTTTTCTCTTTTGAGTCATAAATAACATTGAGGCACGAAGACTCGTATACATTTTTCTGAAAAGAACATCTGCTCCTCTTAACCCATTTTCGGCCAAGACCATTTTTTTCTAGAAAATTTAAATTGTTCAAAACACAGATCTTTAGGAACCTAAGGAATAGTTTTTTGCTTTTAAAAAAAATTTTGCAATTTTCCGGCTGGAGGGGGTAGGGTAGTCGCATTTTCGACCACTGGCTGGAAGCGATATCAAATTTTTTGAATTGGAAATGAGGTGATTTTTTAAAGAATTTTTTACAATGCAAATACACTTCATCTAGTGTTGTTATAGTTATTTTTCACACATACATTTTGAATAACTACAATTACTTATGTGGGCTCTATAATGTGAAGTATTTGGAATGCAAGTGAACGTTGCAGTGCTGGCAAATGTTGATGTGTGCTTACTGCATTATTTGCAGCGACGATATTTTCCGCCAGGTAAACGAATGATTAAATGGGTGCGAACAGCAATTCGTGGCAAACCAAGCGGACGATCTTGTTCGTATTCTATCGACTCATTTTCACCCTCCCATACCTAAGTTCATCGACTACAATACACAATAACTATCCTTTGAAAGGAAGTTCGATGTATTCATTTACTCTCGAGAAGGGTGGGAACTAGGAAACCGTTCACCTCACAATGTTATTGAGATCTTTACTGATGGATCAAAACTAGATGGCAAAGTAGGTGGAAGAGCCTACTCGGAAGCATTCAGCATTAATTTAGCCTTTTGGCTCCCTGATCATTGCAGTGTATTTCAAGCTGAAATTTCTGCTATACATGAAGCGTTAACTTTGCTTCAGGTAAATGAGATATCTTCCTGGGATACTAGCGTACCGATTACAATTATTGGCACCCAAAAATTTGGTCAATTAAAAAATGTTTTAGAGTGCTGATATCAATAGCGAACTGAAATTTGGTGAGTACTGTTTCTTATTTATTTATGGATTTTTTATATAAACGCGTTTGATTTTTTGATTAATTAAACATTAAATAGTTTATTTTCGTCTAAGTATCTAAATTTTTACCGCAGTAATGTAATTAAACTTGGGTGCCAACAATTAATTCCAAAAAACAAACAATTTAATTATTGGCAGGGGGTGCCAATAACTGAATTTGACTTTACTACAATAATTGGCACTGCCAGTCATTATACTTTTATCTAGTGCCAATAATTGAATACTTCGTATTTTCATATAAAAGTGCCAAAAGAAAGAGCTCTTACGATGAAAGTATTTTACAAAAATCTCTGTCAGTAATAAAAAATTGCAAAATTTCTTAAAAATCTTCAGTCAAAAAATATAGGGTACCACGGTTTACACTCCAATTTCGTCTGGATCCAAAATTTTCTAAAATTTGGCCAGGTCCACAGTCTCCCAGCTGAAAGTGACGTTAAATCAGAAAATTGTGGCATAAGAAGCAATTATTGCTTAGCCCTTTCATGCTCGACGTTATCTACAGGCACTTATTGGCTTCTAAGTACCGTTATTTTCATGTTTTTGCCTATTGGTTTTTGCATCATGTGGCATCGTGTGTTATGCAAGCTTACAGCTATTTGTTCTATGGAAAAAGCCGTTCTTCGTAGAGTAAAATGGTCAAAATTAAGATCGGGATCGTTTCGCAAAAAAGTTGTTTATACAAAAAAGTGCTTAAAAACATTTAAAAAATTGCTTAATTGTAAAACCAAGTGCACAATATAAATAAAGACAAGAGAGATATATACATAAAAAAAAATCATGAGAAAAGTGTTATAACTACCCAACGTTTCAAATAAGCAACATCCTGTAAAAGTTCATATTTGAATAAAGACTAACACATATCTGAACTCAAAATATGTGTAGCCCAACCCATATTAATTCGTGCATGAAAGGGTTAAAGTCCCACCAAATGTCTTAAAAAAATTAATTGTGTTTATTTACCAAAATTTTTTTGTAAAACATGTCCAAGCTAAGGTCTCACATTAATATTTTAAAGTTGTAGAGCTGTATCTATAAATTATTTTAAATTAATCAATCTTTTTTTTTATTTTAAGATAAAATTTGTATGCTAATTTTTTTTCATTTATTTTTACTCTTTATGTACTTAAAAATGGTTCAGTTCAATTTTAAATAAAATCTGTATTAAATAAAATTGGTATGTAGGCAACTATGAAAAATAAAGGAAATGTTTTTATGGTTTAAAAAAATAATTATATAATTACAGCCAGCTATTATATAATTTTTATAGATATTGGGTGCCAATTATTACGTTTTTATGGGTGCTTATAATTGTGGTAATATGCCAATAATTATAGTTTTTAAGGAGCCAATAATTGTACTGAAGTGCCAACAATTGTAGTAATCATTGTGCCAATTATTGTATTCACGTGCCAATAATTGTGGTTTTCAAAACACTTTTTTATTTTGATTCTCACAAATCGCAGATAGAATATATAAATATGTTAAAAATTATTTTAAATAAAGAATTTCCCAAAAATTAAAATAAAATTTCAAAAAGAACCATCACTTAAAAACAGAATGAATTCTATAGGTTGCAAGGTAAAATTTCCATATGGGTGCCAATGATTGTAGTCGGTACGCTATATGATAGTCAAGTCACTTTAAAAGCCCTAAAAACTGTTTAAATACCATGATATACACTGCCTCAGATTTCTAAATGAGATTTGACGAAAATTTGACGGAATGTACAAAAATCATGCACAAATTTCACTTACAGTTCAAAAAACTAGAACAAAAACAAAGTAATTGACAAAAATATGCAAATTTAATATCTTTATTCCGAACCACTTGTTTCTGCGTTGATATCTAAAAACAAAATCCAGGTGCACATACGAAATGTCACAAAATGCTCAATGTGCGATGACAACTGAAATGACACATATAAAGCCCGTTTCCGGCCAACCACTCCGGATTTTTCGACCACTCACTTTGGTAGTCATCGGGTATATGATCAATATACAGTAAATGGCCAGGAAATGAATGTTTTGTAAAGTTTGAACCTTTTGCTTGAATTCCTCTTCATTCGATATTTTTTTTTAGTAATTTCAATATTAATTATAATTTCATTAAAAAATGTCCAAAGAAGGCGTTCATATAAATTTAGGTATGCACCAGGTGCAAACGAGCCAATCTTGGCGACTTATTAATATTTCGAAAGCCAATGATTCAAGGTTTATTTTCACACCTTGCTTATCGCCATAGCTAGCACAGAAGGTAAGATAGAATTTTTTGAAATAAGGTGAGATTTCTTAGAAAAATCGACCAGCAGCCGAAAATGGGTTAAGAAAAACTGTACTTGAAAGTGGATACTGATGAAGTCACGTCCCTGAATAAAAGTAATGGGTAAAAAGGATTTTAGCCCCATTAAAGATCTATAACGTTCTCCTTGATTTCCATAGTTTCGGACTAGCATGTTTTGATAATGGCAGTAAGATTCTTTGCATCATGAAAAATATTTCATCTCAAAGAATCTTTACCACCTGACCAAGAAAGCTGCAGCCATCTGTAAGCATTTTGATCGTAGCCGCAAAGATAAAAATGGAAAGTTCCATCTTATTTTAGTAGCTTCCAGAATCCACAGCTTCTACAGACAAAGAATGTTTAGCAACCGGAAACTAAAATCTAGCACTGCTTCTGCTTTACATATTGTAATAAGCGTTGGTAAGGCGAAGGTTCTATCGTAAGAATATATGTAAATATGAGTTTGTGCTTTATAACAATAAATTTAAAAAAAAATACCACTTTATTTGGGTCTTTATTTAAAAAGGTCTGATTACATTTTATTTACCTATGCAACTAGGTTCAATCGCACACGAAATGTTTCTAATTGCATTATTAATAAAGTATAATTTCTTTGTTATCTCTCTGGTTCTCTCTCTCTGTTTTCCACTCTCTCTCTCTCTCTCGCACTCTCTCTCTCTCTCTCTCTCTCTTATTTATCTGACACTTTTCGTATTACATGAATGATTGAAAATTTTTTTATTGATTTTAAATTAATAATAATGTAATTGGTAAAGGGCATTTTTTCAGGATGGGTCCAACATTATAAAGGGTCCGCCAAATAACTTTTTTTTTTTGAAAATTCTATAAAAAAAAACTACTGGATATTTTCTAAAATTTCATTTTTTATTTGAAAGTACAATCCTTCCGGTTAATAATGGAAAATAATTTCATTCAAATTGCTGCCTCGGCTGGCCATGCAGTAGACTACACGATCGGTCCAATTTTTAAGCACATTATCGATTGTGTGCAGCTGCATTTCACCAATGGCTTCACGAATATTGTCTTTTAAAGCGTCAATTGTCTCTGGCTTGTCGGCGTAGCACTTATCTTTGAGGGCACCCCACAAATAATAGTCCAACGGTGTCAAATCGCAGCTCCGAGGTGGCCAAACGACATCAGCTCTGCTGCTGATAATGCGATCTTCAAAAACAGGGCGCAAAACATCGAGTGTAGCTTCGGCTGTGTGGCACGTAGCGCCGTCCTGTTGAAACCAAATATTGCCAATTTCCTCCTCTTCAATTTTTGTGAACAAAAATTTGTTCAACATGGCCCGATAACGATCGCCATTGACTGTAACGGCCACTCCTTGCTCATTTTCGAATAAAAATGGCCCAATTATGCCTCTGGACCAAAATCCACACCAAACAGTGAATCGTTTTGGGTGCAGCGGTTTTTCAATGTATGCGTGCGGGTTTTCTGTGCCCCAAATGCGACAATTTTGCTTGTTTACATACCCGCCAAGATCAAAATGAGCTTCATCTGAAAAGATGATTTTTTTGGCAAAATCGACATCTTTTGTAAGTCGATCGCAGGCCCACTTCCCAGCATTGTTCAAGCGTATACACAAACATATTCGTTTAGCGGAAGCATAAAACGAATTATCTGTCAAATCAGACATGAGCTAAGTGTTACCATTCACGAAATAAGCACTAGTTGAAAAAAAATGTTAGATGGCGGACCCTGTATAATATTTTTCTGTAAATCTTTTTGATTTTGCTACTAATGATGGTCATTTGGCAGTTGTTTACCGTACAGCTGCGCTTAAACATAGACTCTACTGTGCTTGATTTTATAAATTTTTGTAGTTATTTTCGTTTTTGTGAAAGAATAACATTAAAAATCGAATTGTTTAAAACAATTTTATTGCTTAACATGTTCTGTGGTACTTAACAATAAATCGTTTTAAGACTTTTAGTCATGGCTTTATGAAAACTATAAATGTTAGCAAAAAAAAAGAAATCAAACCACAACAAGGCAACAAATTCAATGTAGTAAAACAAAACATTTAAATATAATACAAGCTAAAACATATCATTATAAATTTAAGACAAAAGCGCCATAATTGTCCAAATAAAGTAAGTTTATGTCTTACGTCTTTAGTTTTACTTGAATTTATTGAAACTTATATACATACATATATGCACTAGTCAGTTTAGTTTTAATTTATTAACAAGACTTGAGTTATAGAGTAGAATGCAATGTTTTTATGACGACTGTCAGTTATAATTTGTATTCATAAATTTATAGAACAATTTATACAGAGTAAATAGCAATAGCAGTCTCAAATATATAAGCTTTTGACCTCATTAATAAGAATCGACAGAGATAAATTTTCTTTGTCCTAAGAGAAATCTTCTGTCTTTACAATTTACAAAAACCTCAAATATTTAAAAATTGCACATCTAACATATATTTTAGCTACAGGGTCATTTATTAAGTACGCTGTAATATTTGCTAGGCTTAGCTGCCATGTTGTTAAAGCAACATCTGTCAAATTTGTTTCGATTTGTTCACAACTAAATTAAAAATGTCCGTAGATGGTTTTACTGGTATACAACATGTGTAATAGACCGTCCCATTTTTCTTTTACTTTTTCGAAAAGTTCCCGGGACACGTTGATTTCTGATTCTACTCTTAAAAACATGAATTTTGGTATATAACACTTTAATATTAACTAACCGTCAATAGTCGCGCATTTATTTTTACGAAAAAACAAGAAATTTCTTCTTCAGTATTTTGCATAAATAACAACAAAACTAATAAAACAATTTTTATTAATGTATACTTATTTAAAAGTTAATAAAATTGTCCATCTTATGCTATAAGAAAAATTGCATTTTGTTCAGTTCCTTTTTTTTTAAAAAAAAACTCTGCAAAGTGAAATTTTGATTAAAATTTTTTCGAAAATTTGATAACTTCAACTCACATTACCCCGCGTTACAGGAGCATAAAGAAAAACTTTTTGAGGTTCGAATTTTCTTGAAATGGATTATTTATTTAAGACACTAAACAATTCAATGCTATAGCAATATTTTTGCAGCAATTTTTTTTCTATAGCAATTTTTTTAAGCAAAAATCTGTACAAACAAATTATTTTAAAAAAATAAGTTAGGGCCTTTCTATATTAAGGTAACGATAAGTAGGTATGTAAAAGTTATATGAATATGATATTAGCTTTAATTGCAAGACATTCATTTTAATTTATATAATGTGCAATTATTTAAATGACTATTTAGTATTGAAAAAAAAGATATTTTTATTGCACTGACTCCGACCTTTTTTCCGAAATATATGAACCGTTACAAACGAAATATATGCAAACATAAGTGATACTCTATTATGTGTAAAAAGTTTTTCCCTGCATTCTTCCAAAGATTGGCAAAAAAGGAAAATGGCGTATCGCTTTTTTACGATAGCTTGAGTTTAGTCATTCTTTCTTGTGACCATGGATTTTATGCTTTTGATCTGATATTGATCATTCTTCGAAAAAACAATTTAACAAAAGTACGGACCTTAATGCACTTGTTTTTTAGTTGGGCAATTCACAATCTCGTGTATTTTGGAAATTTGTGCTTTTGTTAAAAATTTTAAAAATTTCCTATCACTTGTGAACGGTCATTTTGATATAATTTGCTATAGTTGTTGCAAAACATGAAATTTACAGCTCATTGATGAAAACCAAAATTATTTTCCTCTGGAAATTTTGCTTAGCACAATTTTATGTCGAAAAAATCTTGAAGCACAATTAATTGGTTTTTATTCGCTGATCTTCCATTTCAGTTTTTTCGCCTTTACTTTTTTTATAATCAGCAGTCAGTTTGCAATTTAGTATTGCAATGTATAGTAAATTTTTAGCTATGGATTTTAGTGTTGTATATATGCAATAGCGTAGTAAATGCATTCCTTTTTATTTTTTAGTGTAGAGTAAATATATAGCTTATCATTTTGCAAATGATATGGTGCAAGACTATTTGCACTAGATTGTAACTAGCCCTAGTATGTTCTCAGCATTACGATGTATTGTACATATTGCATTCTTCTGTTATTTTTTTTTTGTTTTTATACAGCTTTTCTGCTATGAGTTGGCCTTTGAGACCTTCGCTGGTTTTACTATACTATACAGTTTTTCAATATTGTTTTCTTGTAAGGAATTTATTGAGATGCATCCTTACTTGTGAAGTACGAATGAAAACTTTTTGGATATTCAAAAATTGTAAAAAATTTAACTATTTAAAATGATCCAGCAGAAATAGACGTACGGCTTCTAAATATGGTAAGTAATACGTGGACAATGGATCCAGGACAGCAAACTTGTGTTATCCAAGTAATTGAACATTACAATAAAAATCATCCGGACAACAGAAAACGTACGATACTTCGCAACTTAAACTAATGTCACATAATTTTTTTATAGTTATTTACATAAATATATTTATGTAGCTACGTTTGATAAAAATAAAATTGAATTTTTTTCGAAAAAATTAACTGTGCAGTTGTGTTGCTTTTTTTAAAAAGTACCGCATCAGAAATCTTTGAATTATACATCAAAATTTTTGCAGTAAAATCCCTCAAAATACGAAATTTTTATAATCAAAATATTCTTCCTCATGCTCTTGTAACGCGGTGAGTTAAGTTATCAAATTTTCAAAAAAATTTTAAACAAAATTTCACTTTGCAGAGTTTTAAAAAAAATATACTGAACAAAATGCAATGTTTCTTATAGCATAAGACGGATTATTTTATTATCTTTTAAATAAGTGTAAATTTGTAAAATTTGTTTTATTAGTTTCGTAGTTATGTGCAAAATACTAAAGAAGAAATTTCTTGTTTTTCCGATTGCGCAACTATTTACTGTTAGTTAATATTAAAGTGTTATATACCAAAATTCATATTTTTAAGATTAGATTCAGAAATCAACGTGTCCCGGGAACTTTTCGAAAAACGTTGAAAAAGTGGTACGGTCTAATGTGCACATAACTTAATTCTGTTTTCAAAATCAGTGCTCCGTTCCTCGAGTTATGTGATTTTAATCTTCAACACAAACTTTTTGGATGATTGATTTATGAACAAGCAAACTTTTAAGATTTAAAGCGATACAAAGGGACATGAGATGAACCTGGACCAAATGAATTCCGACCAAAGTCACTTCTTGGTGTAAATTTTAGGTCTTGCGGAATCAAAAAGTATTGCATTCCATAGAAAACAATCACGACAAAAAGTAAACAAATAATATTTAATACATGACTATACGAATTATTTTAAATATTTAACACATAACGTTATTTACAAACATAACAAATAACATTATTTCTCTACACTTACAATCGAAACGGATGATTACTAATCGATGGTATGATTGCCAATTTGTTGAAGATATCATTGGCAAGATTTTCGAATATCTTCTTGAACTGTTAGAATGTTTAAGTCCGTATGTATTGTGTCGTTTCTTACAAACCAGGGGGCGTTTAATATCATCCTTAGAGTTTTGGATTGGTTGTAGAACGTTTATGTTTGACTTACTAGCAGTGCCCCAAAGTTGCACTCCGTAGGTCCAGACTGGCTTTAAAATAGCTTTTTACAACCGAATTTTATTTTCAAGTTTTAACTCAGATTTAGCTCCAAGTAGCCAATAGAGTCTTTTTGTTTTGTTGTTTAATTGCTTACGTTTTGCTTTTATATGTTCCTTCCAAGTAAGGTGCCCATCTAAATGCATTCCGAGATACAATATTTTACGCAGTTGGTCCCAGGAAAAGGCCCAACCAAAATAGACGATTTGCTCCGTAACGAGTAAAAACGTAAGTCTTCGGTTAAATGCATATTAATGTTGTTACCCAAAATGAGCAAACGTAACTGAAAGAAACTAAACGAAACAGTTTGACAAGACGTATTATTCCGTAAGAACCGAACTGCTAGCGTAGCAACTCGTCAACAACAGCTGTGCAGAGTGCGTTTTTATTTTATTTTCATCAATTTGTTTCGATTTCGAAATTATTTCACTCATTTTTCACAAATCTTTATTGAAAATTACAAAATGCACAATATAAATAAATAAATAATACTCGATTGCCTACTGATCAGCTGTTTCAGACGAGTTGAGCAAATCGTTTCATTTTGGGTTAAATCCGTAAACATCCGTAACGACTGCAGACGTTCGTCAAAATGCTATCGTCTCGTTTCGTCTATTTTGGTTGGGCCTAAATAAAGAACCGCTTATAGTCACCTGAGGGCAGTCACCTTTTCGCATCGTGAATGCCGAATGTGCAGCATTTTGAGGCATTTACTTTAATGTTCCACTTTAGTAGCAATCGTTCTAATTCATCAAGTTCTCTCTGTACAAGAGCAGATGCGTCATCTGGTGATGTATTTGAAGCCACGTAGCAGTGTCGTCAGCATAAGTTGCACTAAAAACATTGTCAACCACAGGCATGTCTGATGTAAATATTGTGTATAAAATTGGACCCAAAACACTACCTTGGGGCACACCTGATAATATTTTGTGCACGTCTGATGTGTCGCCTTTATGTCTTACGTAAAAATATCGATCCAGGAGATATGATATAAGTACTAGAAAATATGGAGTTGGCAGAAGATTTTTTATTTTGTACAACAGTCCTGGATGCCCAAACCCGATCGCACGCTTGTTGAATATCCAAAAGTACATTTTTTCTTTGAATGAGTCCTCAATTACTCGGACAGTATATCGAGTCAATCTAATATTTTTCAAGTGTATGACACACAAACATGATGTTTGAGAATATTAGTATGCCTATAGTATATACCACATATCAGACAAAGTAGTTAATAGAAAATGACAAAATTGGAGTAAAGTTGCGTTATTTTCAGTACTTAGCTTGAAAGATACTGGGTGTTGTCCCCATAGGTTCAAAGTGCTTGGTTCTTGGCCCGTACACCCCTGCGCCTATACCTTCCAATGTCTTGGACCCATCTGTATACCATGCTATACTGTGTGGTTTCTTGACTTGCGATATCACCTCGCTGTCCCACTCTTTCTTGGTACTAAGCTTGTTTTTCGAAGTTATACCTTTTTACTATATCGTCTCTTGGTAGATCTATGTAGGGAGTGTGCTTTGCAATATCCTCCTTCTCTCTACTGCTGATAGTTTTACCTAAACCTGTCCCCTAATTTGCAATGCACAACAGAGTTCGCTTGGCTACTCCCTCTATGACAAGGTGTAAGGGTGTTAGGTCCAGAATAACTTCTAGTGCTGCTGTAGGGCATGTCCTCATTGCCCCTGTGATGCATACACAGGCCAGTCTCTGCACCTTTGTTAGCATATTCCTCATTGTGGTTAGCTTGGTTCTCTTAGACCATGCTATTGCACCATAGGTGAGGATGGGTCTCACCATCATGGTATACATCAAGCGAAGAATTTTTGGGTTACAACCCCAGCTTTTCCCCGCCAGGCTCTTACATACCATGAGTGCGCGCGTTGCTTTATTTATAGTTACCTCTGCATGTCTTCTCCAGAGAAGCTTTGAATCTAGTGTAAGTCCCAGATACTTTACTTCTCCTTTGAAGGGAATTTCAGTGCCATCCATTCTCATTGTTCGGAGGTTTGGCAGGCTTCTTTTGTTAGTAAAAGGTACTATGGTGGTTTTCGCTGGGTTGATACTTAATCATACTGTGTTGCACCACTCCTTTGTTACTGACAGTCATCTCTGTATCAGGTTACAGAGTGTATCCTCGAACTTCCCTCTCGCTATTAAGGCGATGTCGTCTGCGTAACCCTGACATTTAATGCCATTCTCGGTTAGCATCGTTAATAATTCGTCCACAACAAGACTCCACAGCAGTGGAGAAAGGACTCCGCCTTGTGGGCAGCCTTTTGTTGTTTTGATTCTTATAGTGGTGTTACCCACTTTTGTTTCTGCAGTTCTAGTGCTAAGCATTTGGCATATCCATCTGCTGAGCATATCATTTACTCCTTATTTATGTAAAGACTTCTTCACAGCCTCGTGATTATCAAAGTATTATCAAAGGCTCCTTCTATGTCTAAAAAGGCACATAGTACGATTTCTTTGTTTTTGAGAGCTGACTGGATGTTACTAGCCTACCTGCCCTATACGCATGTTGGCATGGGTGCATTGGCGCCTTCTCCAGAATCTCAGTTCTTATGTAGTTATCTATTACCTTTTCCATTGTTTTAAGTACAAATGAGGTAAGGCTAATGGGTCTAAACGACTTTGGTAGCGTGTTGTCTGTTTTCCCTACTTTTGGTATGAAGGTGACTATGGCCCTTCTCCATTTCCTTGGGATATAGCCCAGCGAAAGGCTGCTTCTAGTTATTTTGACTAGGTGGGGCAATATAGTTTCTGCACCCTTTGGAGAAGTGCAGGAAAGATGCCGTCTTCACCTGCTGATTTGAATGGTTGAAAGGTTCTGAGTGCCCAATCTAAACGAGCCTTAGTACGAATGCTCGTTGCGAGTTTCCATTCTTCTTGATTTGGAGCAATTTGCCTGTCTGCCGTCTCATACTCAGTTACTGGTGTGCTGCCCGGGAAATGAGTTTCTCGAGCTCGTTGATCTTCTCTAAGCGTATAGTTTCCGTCCGGCAATAAAAGTGACATTCTTGTCTCCACTATGCCTTTAGCCATTGCTTTGTGTATCCTGGCTGCTGCTGGCGTGGAAGAAATGTCTTCACAGAAAGTTCTAAAGCTCTGTCTTTTGGCTTTCCTGATTTTTTTATTATACTCCGTCAGAGTCGCCTTGTGGTTTTGCCATTCTCCGTTGCGCTTTGTGGCATTAAAGCTGCATCGCACCTTCTTCCGGAGTCTGGTCAGCTCAGCGCTCCACCAAAGAGTATGTTTTGTTTTTGCCTTGTGTCCTGTTGGACAGCTAGATTCGTAGGCATTATATACTGCATTGTTTACCTGCTCTACATAGCATTCAAGTTCTAGGATGTTACTAAATCTACTCCTAGCTTTTACGTTCTGTAGGTTTTCTTTCAGGGTGTTGGTGTATGTGTCCCAACTGGTATTTCTTGGGTTTCTTTTGGATTCTATCTCTTGAAATTTTGCCCTAAATCTAAACTCTATTATTCTGTGGTCAGACATTGAAGGTTCCATTGATACCCTCCATTCCCTAATCATATCCCCAACATCTGGGCTTCCTATGGTGAGATCTAAGACCTCTTCTCTAGCCCTAGTAACAAAGGTAGGTGTTACCCCCACATTGAAAAATTCTAGATTACTACTTAAAAGAAATTCTAAAAGGTACTCACCTCTGGTGTTGACGTCGGTGCTTCCCCAAATTGTGTGGTGTGCGTTGGCATCACAGCCGATGAGTAGTGGAAGTTGCTTCGGTGTCCCTAAACAAAAAGAGAAAAAATGAAAAAATGTAGAAAATCGATCATACAAAAAAAAAATCAATGACCCCTAAAGGGGTGGAATGTATCTGATAATTCATACCACTCCCAGATTTCTTCTAAGGACACTTACGCGCTATCTGTCTCTCTTCTAGGATTTTCATACTTCTTAAAATTAGAGTCCCAAAGCTCCTCGAAGAGTGGTAAATAGCTAGTTGGTGTCTTTAGGAGAAATGGCGGTAAAAAAAGGAATAAGGCTATTTTATACATTGGCTCCCTCTAGGGGGTCCTTAATTTTTATTGTAATGAACGATTTATGAAATTTTTTATTTGTAAATTTCTTGTATGGGGTCACAGAGAAAAGTGCAGATAAGTGATGATGGGTGTGTATGGAGGATACGTATATGTTGAGGTTGAAATAATAGTATGAGCTTTTTACATATTTTATCCCTACGCGTGAAATCAGAAGTGATATGAAGTACTTCCGAGACTTTTTAATTGTTTTTTCACTTTTTGTATGAAGACCCTTAGAAGTGTTGTAAAGAAATTTTGAAGGTTAAAAAAATAATAGAAAAATAGTCAAACATTTGACCTCCTTAGAGGTAAATTAGGCAGTGATATTTTGTATTTTCGATATTTTTCTTTATTTTTTGTATTTTTTCTAGGGGAACCCTGAGTAGCTAAGCATGCAGGAGGTATACCGAAGAAATGTTGGAAAGGAGAAAAATAGGACTTTATTTTTATCAAGCAATAATTCCTTTCTTGAAGCAAATGTGCATTTGACGATTGTGTTGTGTTTTTTTTTTATCTTATTACTGTGTTCAGTGACTGACCACTTTACCCCGCAAGCAACGAGTTTTTTTGAAAACCGTGTTTTAGGGGAGTCTTTGGAGTACAAGCCATTGCAGGTCTCTGGTCCCCACGTTTACTCCAAAATCGATGCGTAATTAACGCTCTGTATTTATTATTATTGCCGCATATAGTAAGTGCTGCAATGTAAAAATATAGTCCAATTTTTTCAAAAATTTTCTTATACAAACACAAAGGAGTTTACCACCTGAGGCACTAGAGAGAAGACGTCTTACTCTACTTGTTAAGAATTGCAAAAATTATGACCGATAATTCCTTTTTTAACTATCAGACATTAAAATTTATTCATTGAATTTAATCGCTCAATATTTCTTAAGTTCAATACTAATCATTGTGCAGCACATTATGTCGTTAACATTAAAAATGCACCCTCTTTAGCGGTCACAATAAATAAAGTTCCCATGGTGAGAAGTAAAAAACATAAATTCTGAGTTCAAAGGCAGTTATTTTTATTCCCACTACATCGTCAGCAGCAGGAGCATAAGCTAGAGTAACACCAACTCTTTTGTGAATGATTGAAAAAACCAGCAAAAGTAATGGCAGCAGCCATAAACAACGAAACAATATTGAACACTTCAGGCAGCAATAATAAAAATTGCTAAAATAGCAAATAATAATGACAACACTTGAGAGTAGTTTCGACATGGCCAATATGTTGCAGACGCATTAGCGGCAACAGTCAGCAACAAAAACAACAAAGAGATTAAAGCATGGAAAAAACGCAAATACAAGGGATGATCTCTGGTAGAGCAAATAAAAACATTAATAAACGAAGTAGCAGGAAATTCGCCAAGGGATGCAATTAAAATTCGAATGAGGGGGTTTCAGATGGGAATTCAAATGAAACACTTAAAAATGCAACATTGACGCAGTGTGTGTGTGTGCGTGTACGTGTGTTGTTTAGTTGTTGTCAGTGGCATGTTGAAAAATTGAATGAACTGAGAACAAGTAGCAGGGAAAATAGATGCTGGGGACATGTCGTTGATGAGGATGAGGAATGAGATCATCCACCCTGCGGCCTAAAATAACAACAACACTGGCGACATAAGCAACACCAACCAGCCAAAACAGACACTAGCAGCGGGCACGTATAAATCGTGGGAACTATGCTGAAAGCTTGCAATGTGCTTTGTTGTTGGTTCTTTTTCTAGGGTTTAAGACCCTTAGAGAAGAAAAATAAACCAAATAGTTGCAACATTGGGCAACATCTTGAGCGTGCATAATGCGTAGAGTTTGCCATACAACAAGCACCACCAACAACTTAAAGTAAACTATTCAAAATTAATGCATCAGGATGCGTGCGCAGCATCAGGACACTTTGTGCTGGTCATCAATTTTTTTTAAACAGTTTCTTTTTGCCTGCTGTGCTACTTCAAGTGGAGCAAACATGTATCAGCCTGATTTCATCCTTGCTACAGCTGCCACTTCTTGATACTATTCGCATCTACTTGATTGTCCCTTTTGATTGCTGTGGTTGCTGTAACCAGCCACTTGAGGCTTTTTCTCAAAGCATATGATTTGAGCATAAACTCCATTTTTGTAACTTAAGTATAGCCACCCTTCTACTCATCATCGTGAGTTGATTCGATTCGATGGCAGAAATCTGTTTGAGCAGTGCACGCGACATTGTGGCAATGAAGAGGAGGTGAAGCTGCTGCTGCTGCTGATATGTTAGTGCAACTAACAATGAAGGACTGAGAGTGCAGTTAATGGTTTTGTCTACTACTTTTTTTCATTAATTTCTCCAAGGAATTTCACGTTATCTCAAATAACATCAACCTTATCAGGTCCATCGTTATTGGCATTAACAAGGGTCACGTGACTCTGTTCTGGAACCTGTCACATTCACGTCTGTTTACTTGCCAGAGCAGAATTGTAGAGATAAGTAAATATTTCCGATTAATATTTTATAATCAGTGTATTGGTTGTATTTTTTGGCATTATTTGCTGAGATTTTATGAACACTGATATACACTGAAACTATAAAATCGATACACTGAAAGCACCCATATTCTTAGCATACTGATTTTATGTTCTTTTGCACCTTAAACAGTTTACTTAACACTTTCATTAAATATAACATCTGAGGAAGAGCGGTAAGGGTATTCTTTCTGGTTAGCAAAATTGCATGAGAGCATAGATTGCAACAATCCTATACTAAAATATCCATGGATCAAAAGCGCCCTATTGTACAAGTGTAGCAAAATTAACAGTTCCAAGAACTCTATAATGAGCTGGAATTCATGCTCATTCCAATTTCTGTTTGGCTGCTCTCTCATTACAAACACTGGGTTGCATTTCATTAACTATTTATCATAGTATCACAAATGGGAAAATCTTGTACGGTTTTTTTGACTGTTTATTTTGTTGTTGCAGCAGTGTACGGATTGCATATATCCTATTCTTGCACCGACATAACGGCATATCCTAGACATAGAGAATACCTGGGAATTACATTTTGGTAGTAATTCATATTAGATTCTGAGCTAAGCAAAAAGAATATTTTGTCCATAGTAATTTATAATGTAACCGAATGTAACCACGGCATGTTCCAAACCTGATTCTTCCAAGAATTTCTTTCAGAATTTATTTGTTAATTGAATTGAATTGTGTTGTTAACTTTTTAATGTTTTATTATTTTGATGACGTCACTTTTATGAGGCATTTCTTGACAAACATTTTTTAAATTTCCATATCAAGAATGTTTGTAATATCGAAGCTTATGTATAGATTGTAAAGTAAATACATTAATTTTTGTGAAATTTGTGAAGGTTTCGCTATTATAATTACATCACTTTATGCACGCGTGATTTTCATTCGATTTTGATAAACTAAAAACGTACAGGGCATAGTCAAAAATCAAGATTTTTTGCAAAATTTGAAGGTATTGTAATCATTTTTGTGAAATTATAGAGGCGTAACTGTTTTAATAAAGTTATTTTGTACGGGAGGTATGCGTGGTTTTAATTTGAATATAATTAATTTCTTACTCAAAGTTCATATTTAAGGTTATTTCTTATGGAAGAAAGTAGATAATATTTTGGGGTTAGCTGTTGTAACCAAAATCGAACTACTTATATCCAAAATAAAGAAAAAAACCAAGATAGCTTTTTAAGTTTTGCTATAAGTTTAAACATATTAATCTTAAGTCTTTATAATAATGCAATATAAAATCTAGGAGTTTAATTGGTAGGCAAAGCGTCGCACTTTTTGTAACTAGAACAAGGCGCGTACGCATGGGGGTTTTGGGGGTTGAAAACCCCCGAAATGAATGATTTTTTAACGAGCTTCGAGAGAAACACTCAGCATAACATGGCAGCTGTTGTGTGTTTATGGTCACTACAAAGATCTTGATCAAAGTAGATCAAAAAATAAAAATCAAAAATAAAAAAGTAGATTCAATTTAAAACATTTATTGTGAAAAGACGATAGTATATGGACTTAAAACATTTTTTCTGAAAAACTGTGTTCATATTAAAGAATTTGGTTTTGAAATATAGCTTAAAACATTTTTATTTATGTTAAGCTCAAATGTTTGTACAGTTCAATTTAAAACAAAAGTTTTTTTTAAACAAGGTTTAAAATATACTTTTATAATAAACATTTGCAATTTATAAAAAACTTTAGTATTGAAAACAAATATTTAAAAACATAATTTTAAAATATTATTCTTAAATTAAAAATAATAAAATTAAACCGCAATTTTTTCGATGCCATTTTTTTATTTTTTCGAGTCAAAGTAATTTTAAAATATGGTTTTATTCTCAGTGTAAAGAATATAAAAAAATATTCCATGGGGCATAAGAAAAGCATTCAAGATATTTTTTTCCCAATTTATTGGAAACAAAAATATCAAAGTGCATTTTAATAGGGGTACTTTCAGCTACAACCTTTTCTAAAATTATTATTAAGTTTGACCCAATATGAAAAAATTTTGCACGACTTTTAAAAAATGCTGTAATTTTCAACACGTTTGATCCCCATAGCGAGGGAAAATTGTCACCAAACCTTAAAATAGTAGATAAAGTTTTCGTAATTTTATTAATATGCACTTTGATTTTTTTTTCCGATAAATTGGGACCAAGATATCCTGAAACCGTCATAAAAGGACAACTGTTCTTTATGCCACCTAGCAAAAAAAGGATGCGTTTAAAAAAAAACAAAAAATGTACTTTGAAAAGTTTTTTTGTACTATTTACGTAAAAAACTTTTAAGTCTCTATTTATTTTAGTCTTTTCACAATATATATCAACGCTAGTGGAATTTGTTGAATAAGTTCTTACGCCATAACTTCTGAACCCTTAAAGAACACACTTTCATTTCATATCTTTGGAAAGGTAATGAAACGTAAAAAAAAAATTAAAATAACAAAATTATAGCGCCTGTTGCTGACATGGTGTTAAACTTTGAAATTAATACGGGGTCATATAAATGCAATTTTTTCAAAAGTTCAACATTTTTCCCTTAAAATAAAATTTCCAATGATACCGTATTTATGAAAATCGCATTTAAATTGACTGAGCTGCTTTGTCTCAAAATATACCCTATTTTGACATTCGCAACTCTATGGGTCCGCGAAAAAATCTCAAAACTTCAAACTCCGGATTTGGTTTTCTAAACAATAAACCAATCTATGCACAAAATTTGGCCAAATCGGAGATGGTCAGTGCAATTGCAATTGCACTTCAATGTGAAATGGGTGACATATTGAAAACAATTTGTTCCTAATTGGACGAAATATGTTTAATGCAATTTTTTTAATATTTTGTATGAAAAATCATGCATTGATATTAAAAGCATTGTGTTGAATTTAAAAAAACTATGGTTTTTCAGTATATATATTGATTTTGACAAATATTTTTGACAAATTTTTGACAAATATTTGCTCAAACAAATCGACTTGTAACGTTTATATATCATTACGTTATATATCCATCAATAAATGGATTCTTGAAGATTGGTGCAACGTTGCCGGTTTCAGTCGCTTCAAGCGAACCCTCTATTTCGGCGCTTTTAAGACTCAAAACATGCATGAGAAGTAAGACTGCACAGTAAAAAATATGAGCATAAATTTTATACTATTTTGTATACATATAAATCTACACCAATAATGATTTAAAAGTTATACCATCAAATCTTATAAACTTTTCCAGACCATTTTTCTCGTCAGACCAATCGAAACCACTGTATTTTAAAATTTCTCGATTTCGGTAGATTTTTTTCTTTCGAACCAGAATATACTTTGATTAACACATGATATCCATGTGTAATTTTTAAAAGAAATTTTTATTTTTTTATTTTTATAATATTGAATGGTATAAAATTTATAAATTATTTGAAATAAAAAAAGTTTATACCACACAAATATTATAAAAAAGATAAAATTTACCCTCAAATTTTTTACTCTGTGGAGAAGAAAGTCTCAATGGGTTAGCTCTTCTAAATGTTCACAGGGATGTGGAATTGACCACGGAAGAAATTTTAAATGCACTAGCCCGAAAAATAAATTTATATATTATTATTATATATTATATGTATAATAAAAAAAATTGGAATTAATCTAAAAAAAAAATATTAAAACCTTCCCCCCGAAATTTTTTTCTGGGTACGCGCCTGACTAGAACACATACCATTAGCTTTTGCACGAGATATCTATTCAATTTTCTGGCTGCCAAACTCTATTTTGTGCGAAAGTAAGCTATGTTAGATACTGAAATTCCTGATTTTTTAAAGCTCCTTAAATATTTGACTAATATTTCTCTATTGGTTATAATTCTGGACAATTCGGTGGATTGTTTTCTTTTGCAACAATTTTGATTCCGCTGACTTTATACCATTCAATAGTGTCTCTTGAGTGGCATCTGTCTTGGTCGGGCTAAAATAGCGATTTTGTCATGTGAGATTTTACAAATAGGAGTGATCTTTTTTTTAACCATTTATGGTGGCAGTTGTAAAACAAGGTTGAAATTTTTCACAGCAAGAACCCAAACTGGGTACTTTTTAGGAAATTTGGATTTTATTTTCTACTTGTGCGTCTGGATTGTGACTTGTGCGAATGGTCTGGAGCGTCCTTACGACTACGTGCTGTGTAAAAATCTTTCCTTGCGATATACCGTAAGTTGGCAAAACAATATGTTTCATCGTCGATAATCAAACATTTAAATTTTGTCAATTACTTTTCGTAAAGACGTCGAATACGTGTTTTAACTGACGCATTTTGTTTTGCACTCCGATCTGGACATATCTGTGCTTTATAACACTTCTTCAGTTTATTCTGCTGACTTACATTTTGTACAAAATTTTGCGATTACTTAATTTTATTTGCGACCGCGTGAGTTGAAATAAAAGGATCTTTCGTAAATGTTTTAATGACCTTTTGAGCCGCTTTTAAGTCTCTTTGGCCACGCTCACCACTACTTATACCCTTTCATTCAATAGTCAAGCATTCGTTAAAGCTTTTTATAACGTTTTGTACTGTGGAATATGGTAATTTTATGTTTTTGCTTTTAACCGTGTGGAAAGTTGTTTGTTTTTATTATACTCTTTAAAAATAAGTTTTCTACGTTCAGGCTCTATAGCCATTTTTACAAAACTATGACAAGTGAAATGAAAATTTATACATGGTCGTAAAATAAATTAAACACAGTTTTTCAGATAATTATTTTGTTGCATTTATTGAATTGATTTTTAAAATAATAATAAATTGCTCTTATTGTTTTCATAAATTGACAAGAGAATATGGCTCAACCAACTCAAGAAGTGATGCTTATCAAGACAATAAATACTTTTGTGTGCCTGACACGTCTCGTTAGGGGCGTTACAAACAGAGTGACAAATTTAATATGCCACTTCAGTTGGTAATACTCAAATAAATATCGGTTTGCCCAATTTTATTTTTAGTTAAAAAATTTTGTAAATTTTGTGAACGTACACTGAAAAAAAAGCATACTTAAAAATTAAACAAAAAATTTTAAAATAGACTTTTAACTCATTTGCGTTTCTATAAAACCAAATTTAAAACAAGCATGTTTAATTTTCAACTATAAACTCATTTCTGTTTTTTGCATAATTTTCTCTTATTATTTCCTTTTAATAACAAAAAATACGTTGCTATCAGAGATTGAATTAAAAAAGTATGTGCAGTAGAATTATTGAAAATTATTGCCAGACAACTCAGACCCCGATTTTACATTTGATTGTTTGAAAGTATTTTTGAATTAGTCTTACAAATATTGAACATAGAATGAAATGAAAACTAATTAATTATTTTGATATTTAAAATATTTCAAGCCGCAATAAAACGATGCTACCTTTATCAGATGAATTCAAACAAATTTGTTATTCGAGGGTCCCAGGGGTGGCTAATCACGAATCTGACTTCGAAAACTCGAAAAAGTTAAAAAATGGCATCGAAAAAGTGGTGGGTTAATTTATTTGTTTCTAATTTAAAACATTTGTTTTAAATATAAAAGTTTTTCATTAAATTTTTCGTTTACATAAATGTGTTTAAACTTAAAATTTTTACAATAAAAGTGTATTTGAAAACATTGTTTTGAAAAAAAAAACTTTTGTTTTAAATTTAACTTTAAAAACATTTTTATTTAACTTAAATTAAATTGTTTCTAGCTTTATTTCAAAAAAAATTCGTTTAATATGAACACAATTTTGTTTAATTCTAATACATATTTCCCTCAGTGTAATTAAAAAAAAAAGTAAAAATGTATTATTCGATTGGTGCAAATTTTTTATTAAAGAGCCAAAATATCATTTAAAAAAGTTGATTTATTTTAATTAAGTTTGACTTATGATGACATGATTTTAATTTAGAGCTTTAGAAATTTTTGGACTATAGTGTGCTGTGTTATTGACTTTATATACAGAGTTGACATTGTTGCCTTCTTTCATAACTGACTCGACCTAAGGCTTTAAATTAAACTCTGGAAAACTTTATTTAGTCTATATTAAAAGCCTGTTTTCAAAAGCTAAGCACAATGCCCTGCATGTAAAACTTTGTCGCGTTTATTTTTTTTATATTCTTTTGAATTGTTTTGTAGATTTGGTTATATGTGTATCAACATTTTTGTTGTTTTTGTCTTAGCTAATAATCATCTCGAAAGAAACTGCAAACTGAGTTCTTCATTAAAATTATTAAGTTGTGAAGAAATTAAAAATTATATGCTTTGTGCAGACTTTCAACTGACCACTGTACATAAAAACACTTTTTTAAATAAAATTTATACTTTATTATGACTTTGGTTATATGTACCTTAGGCCGGGTCGATTTGTGGGGACTCTTTGACCCATTTAGAGTGCCCCAATCGAGTCCAAATGTATGACCGACCCCCACTTACTCTGGAGGGCCGATCCACCTATGCCAGTGGCACACCCCCTGGAACCTCTTGGGGGGTTCCCCATACAAACATTTAAAAAAATCACAATATTTGGCACTTTACAAGGATCGGCCCTCCAAAGTTAGTGGGTGTCGGACATACATTTGGACTCAATTGGGGCACTCTTAATGAGTCAAAGAGGGATTTTTTAAAATTTGACCCTACGGGACAAAAGTCAAAAGTTGGGGCATTAGAATTTGTTTTAGAGGTATAGTTTCTCGGGCAAAGTTTCTTATTTTGGTCCCTAAAATACGATTTTCACTGAGCAATGGGCGATTTTTAAATCGACCCGCCCTAAAGGTACATTGTACCTTTAATATACAACAGCCGCCTTTAGGAGATCTTTTACAAATACAGAGAATAAATTGTATTTCTCATTGAAATGTTATATCACATTTGTAGGGCCATATTAAAATTTATTTATATTTGTAGCAGTGGCATGCAGTTAAGTCCGTGGATCGAAATCAAAATATCCTTTAAATTCCATCTGAAAAAAGAAAGTGTGTTCAGTTTAAATTAATATTTATGTGGATCGTAACCTTACTTTGCAGAAAATGGCAAACATCAGAGAATAAAAACATGCCATATAAAGCTTCTTAAAGAGCATAAGCCATTCGGAATAGGCATAAGACTTGTGGGTTCACTTCTCGGAAATCTGTGTTCAAACATTTAACACCACGAATAACTGACCAATTGAAGCGCAGTCAAAGCCTTTTTAAGGCCTGGAATGGCTAACTGTTAATTTTTTGGTTTTATTTTTTTTTCAAATATTTTTTCAGTGTAATGCTTGAGAGGCCAATATTTTATGCAAACATTTTTAATTCCAGTAGCAAACAAAAATAAGTATTAATATTTATATTGAACTTGTACGTCATTCATCCTTCTTCTTAACTCTAAACAGCAGCTGCTTTGTGGCATTTCCATTATCTTATTTCCGCTATAGTATGTGCATTAAAGCAAAGTCACGTGCTATCCATCGATACATGTTTTCAACCCCCACACCTAGAGAGCCACATGATTCACCACCCACTTGAATTTTTTAAGAAAGTTTCAGATGTACCGCAACACAAATAAGTAACGAAACAGACACTTGTGCATAGCGTATGCATCTAAAAGCGTGCCACAGCAGGACTCTGAAAGGATGTTGTATATTCCATCTAGAATGTGGCGGATGGGTGATTGAAATAATGTCGGGAAAAAGTACAGTCAGTTTAGAAAATAAAAAAATCCAGTGCTTGAATGCGCACTTCATGCGTAGCAGAGAACAGATTGCAATCAATTGTCATGATTTAACTCAGCTTTGTTGCTTTTGTTGTTATTGTTCTGGCACTCTAAAGTAATTGTGGGTGTCAACAACAGATGAATAACAGATGCAATAAAAGATGAAATAACAGCTAAAAGAACAAGAGAAATTTAAAGAGTTTTTGATTTTAATTGAATTATTGACATTTATTTCCTGGGTAATAAACTAAAAACTGATTCTTCGCATTCAAGGTATGTAAAAAATTACAATATTTTACATAAAATCTCTAATCTGAAACACTGAATACGAAATACTAAATACCAAATATTAAATACTAAATGCTTAATAGTAAATACAATATAGTAAATACTAAATACTAAATACTAGATATCTAATGCTCCCATCTTTTTTTTTTGTCAAAAACAGGACAAGCAGAAAACATTTTTAAGAATTTACAGGATTTACAGGACGTTTTGCAAAAAAACAGGACGTTTTTGCAGGACGAAATTTAAATTGAAAAATTATTATTACTTGTATGTTCAAGGAATTAATATAAGCATTTTAATTGATAATATTATCAAATTTATTATTTAATTGAGGAAATGCAGCAGAAGCTTCAAATATCAATTAATATTATGTATGTATTTGTATTTAATATGCAATTTTGTTAAAATAAAAATAAAATTTCTTCTTCTTACTTAAATTTTCAATTTTATTCAATATAACAAAAATATGAGTACTCGCATGAGTACCTTTTTAACAACTTTAACGTGTTTGATGTTAACTTGTCGAAAGGCCAACTCAAAAGTAGATTAAAAACTAATGTAAGATAAGATCTATGTAAACGCATGGTTAGTTGTTATGTCTTGTGTTGTCCCTGAGCCCAACCCATATCATGGTGGGTAAATTTTTCTCACTTTTGATTGTTTAGGACTATTTTTATCGATATCTTTGAGATATTTCAAAGATATTTGGGTTTGTTCTTAAAATTATCTAACGTGGTGAAAGTGTGAAAAAGCTGTAGTAGCTAAACTCTATTGTTATTGCATAAAAAAAACAAGTTGTCTTACAGTACCGTATCTAGGGTACAGCGAGAGCATGCTAAGTATTCTGATCGATTTGAAAAATGTCCTTACATAAATCTTTTAATACTTAGGTACATACGTATTTATATCATATCAGTGTTATCGAAAAAAATGGGCGATTCTTGAGCGCTATATCGTTAGAAGTTAAAATATCACTCACATGTTGAACCTACACTTTTGAATTCAGCGTTTTGAACGTGACGCCTTGCCTGTTATAAAGTCACTCATTGAAGATGTAAAAAATGTAAAAACTGATGAAAATGTTCAACGAATACTTATGACAGTGACAAAGATTTGAAAATGACTTTAACTTGCCGAACCTGTGCGTAGAGGACGGCCGGCAATAGTCCGTGAAGAAGATGTACTGTTATCATTATTTAACAAGTGCTTTGACGTTGTTATCAATGAGTTGAAAGCACGCTTTACAAAAAATAGCGATATTTTAATTAAGGCATCTTCTTTTGAAAAATTAGACTGTAAATTATTGAAACTACTTTCAAAACTTTTCGATCAGGAGATTCAATCAGCAAAATCATTCTGCGAAAGGCAAAAAATGTAAATTAAAAGCCGAAACATGTATATTTTGCAAACTTTTTGTGAGTTTAAAATCGTTGCCGCGAGTTGGAAAAACTAATCGAATGTCAATGAGCAAGAGCGCTTACGCAACCTCAAGTTTATGAATTTTTTGTCGGATGTTTAACGAAGAATTTAAAAATAGTTAAGTGGCAGAATGGTTTCTGAAGCCGATAAAAACCAGATTTTGGGATTTTTTTCTCAGTTCTGAGTGAATAGAATTGCTCAATTTTTGTACACATTAAAGAGCTATCTTTGGAGAGTATATAGAAAATGCTATAAGGCTATTCACAGTTTGATTTAGCTGGTCTGTTGTTATACGACTTGTTATTTGTACACCAATTTACGAAAGCGTATTTTGCTCTGTTGTTGTTTCGCATGCAAACTCAAAAACGCAAACACGCGTAAATAAAAGTAGCCCTTGGACGTGTTTTTTGTACCTCGTATTTTTATGCTCTGTCTACAGCCTCATAATTACATACTTCACAGGGTTGAATAATGATTGAATACGACAATCACATGGCGGTGTGTTCACAATAACAAATGCTATAAATACGATTTGTTGAATGTACGCTTAAACTGTGAATAGCCCTTATTATTATGCTATCAATTGCTTTTCAAATTTAAACGCGTTTTTCTCAAAACTACTTATTTGAAGTAGGAACATAGCTCAAAAAGTAATGCACCGATTTTAATTAGCTTTTGCAGGCATTTTTTATATGATAAATAACTGTAGGTAAATGATCGTTTTTATTAAAAAAAAGTTTTACGATTTCTTACAGGTAATAATAGGTTAATTTTCAATGTGAAAATGGTACCTGTTAATTCAAAGCCGCGTCAATAGCACTATGCGCCACTGTTTTTTTACACGGCATCCCAGTTTATTTTTATTATGGATATGGGGACTCTAATCACGAAAAATGACAACAACATTTTTTATGGATACTTTTTTTTTTAAATTTTTTAATATTTTGTCTTTTTTTCACATATAGTTGCATATATTTAGACATATCTTGGATACCACTTAACCATGAGGCTATCAAATAAATACTCGCCACTTTTTGCACTTTTCGATTTTTTATAAATTTTTGAAAATCTTTTCGACTTGCATTTTTACGTAAAAAATTATTTTTTCAAAATATTTTATTTTATAGCGCAAAAACTACTCATCCAAATGAAAAAAATTGTTCAATAAACATGCGGGAAACTTTATAAGGCTTAATTTGATAGGCTGAATTATAAAGATTGGTTAAGTGGTATTCAGGATATGTCTTAGTATATGCAACTATATTTGAAAAAAACGACAAAAAAATTAAAAAATTTTTTAAAAAAACAAATCAAAAATTTTTTTTTGTTTTTTTCGTGATACGAGTCCTCAAATCTATAAGAAAAATATAGTGGGATGCCATAAAAAAATTTTTTTCTGATCTTAGCGCATAATGTAATCGAAGACATCTCTTTCAATATAATTTCGTTCATCAGCACAAGAAACTAATATATAAAATAAAGCACTTCGATTTTTTGATTTCAGATAACACTGTGATGTTAGGTTTACCACAGCGCTGAACGCTTTTTTAAGCGCCTTCGATCTACCGCCATCACAGGATAAAGAATGAAATATTTTTTTATACAGGGTCCGCCAAATAATTTTTTTTTTTTTTGAAAATTTTATAAAAAAAAACTACTGAATATTTTCTTAAATTTATTTTTTTGTTTGAAAGTACAATCCTTCCGGTTATTAATGGAAAATAATTTCATTCAAATGGCTGCCTCGGCTGGCCATGCAGTAGCCTACACGATCGGTCCAATTTTTAAGCACATTATCGATTGTGTGCAGATGTATTTCACCAATGGCTTCACGAATATTGTCCTTTAAAGCGTCAATTGTCTCTGGCTTGTCGGCGTAACACTTATCTTTGAGGGCACCCCACAAATAATAGTCCAACGGTGTCAAATCGCAGCTCCGAGGTGGCCAAACGACATCAGCTCTGCGACTGATAATGCGATCTTCAAAAACAGGGACGCAAAACATCGAGTGTAGCTTCGGCTGTGTGGCACGTAGCGCCGTCCTGTTGAAACCAAATGTTGCCAATATCCTCCTCTTCAATTTTTGTAAACAAAAATTCGTTCAACATGGCCCGATAACGATCGCCATTGGTTGTAACGGCCACTCCGTGCTCATTTTCGAAGTAAAATGGCCCAATTATGCCTCTGGACCAAAATCCGCACCAAACAGTGACTCGTTTTGGGTGCAGCGGTTTTTCAATGTATGCGTGCGGGTTTTCTGTGCCCTAAATGCGACAATTTTGCTTTTTTACATACCCGCCAAGATCAAAATGAGCTTCATCTGAAAAGATTATATTTTTTTGGCAAAATCGGTATCATGATTTTCAAAGTAATGTCGCAATATTTCCCAGCGTTGTTCAACCGTAAACACAACCATATTCGTTCAGCGGAAGGATAAAACTAATTATATGTCAAATCAGACATGAGCTAAGTGTTATCATTCACGAAATAAGCACTAGTTGAAAAAAAAACGTTATATGGCGGACCCTGTATAATAATTCCTACATGCTCTTCAAAGATTTACTCAGAACCAAGAAAAAAATCGAAAAATTTTTATTTCGGCCTCGGAAACAATCATGCCCCTGAATATTGTGAAGATTTGATGAAGCCAAAAATCGAAGAGTGCAACTTTTTTGATATTTACTACTGATCTCTTATTTATATTATACTAGTTTCGCCTGTGGTGGAAATTCGACCAACTTTTTGAAATTTCAATCGCTTTTCTCATTCTGAAGCATTGACCTTTTTTGTATTTGTATTTGTATTTATTTATAAGGTAGGCTAGTACAAGATTAATATCTTACAATTAAAGAACTAGCATAATGAAGTTAAAAAACATAAAACAAGAGTGATTAAATTTAATAAAAGTAAGTGAATTAAATAAACATGACTATTAAAAATACAAAACTTAGCATTAATTAAAAAAATAGCTTAACAACATTACATACACTAGACAACATTATTCAACAAGTGACAGTTTACTATACTTGAATATTAAAGGAAATTTATTAGGTAAGATGGTTAGAGAGTTTGTTTTTAAATTGTGATGCGTTGCTGATTGACTGATCTGGGAAGTGAATTTCAAAGCCTTATCGCGTGAACAAGGAACTGTCGTTCAGAAAAAAGACAAGAATGACGTATTGGTAAAATGTTATTGTTCCTTTCAGAACGTGAAAAACTCATGATGTCAAACAATTGCGACGGAATTTTTGTACGTACAATCTTGTGAAGAAGCAAGATTGTTCTAAAATCTATAAAATTATCTAAGGGCATTTGAAGAATTTGCCGAGAATAGCGTGGAACGTGATCACTTCTGCTAAGTCCTTGCCTTAAGAAAATGTGTTGTACTAAGAAAATCTTAAGTTTCGAAAGAAAGCAACAGAATCGAGATATCGTCATAACTTTTAAATAAAAATTTTTCAGAATTTACTATATGTAAAATAAAAAAATTTACTATAAAAAATGCTTATTGTAGGGTATCCATAAGAGATAGCAAAAAATGCTTTCCCTTCTTTGTATTAATATCTAAAATTTCCAACTACGCCATGTTCTTTCATTTCTTATAGTTTAGGTTTTACTTCAGAAATATTCTTTCAATGCTCATATTTCAGGTCAAAGGTCACATAACTGTTCAGTGAACTTCTTCTCCCTACTCTAATTTATTTAAAAAAATTATCAAAATCGGTTCAGAAAAACGGAAGAACTGTTTCTCCTACGCCTATTTTTTTATGCTAGTATCGCTTGTCGTCGAAATTCGTCCAAATTTCTGAAATTTCAATCGTATTTCTCATTCTGAGGCTTTGACCTTTCCTTAAGAAAATGTGTTATACTAAGAAAATTTTAAGTTTAGAGAGAAAGCAACAGTTTCCGAAATATCGTCATAACTTTGATATCAAAATTTTTCAGAATTTACTATTTGTAAAATAAAAAAATATACTATAAAAAAATGCTTATTGTAGGGTATACGTAGGAGATACTGAAAAATGTTTTTTCTACTTTGTATTAATATGTAAAATTTCCACCTACGCCATGTTCTTCCATTTCTTATAGTTTAGGTTTTACTTCAGAAATATTCTTTCAATGCTCATATTTCAGGTCAAAGGTCACATAACTGTTCAGTGAACTTCTTCTCCCTACTCTAATTTATTTAAAAAATTATCAAAATCGGTTCAGAAAAACGGAAGAACTGTTTCTCCTACGCCTATTTTTATATATAGCGAAATGGCTTAAACCATAGATTTGTGTATATAACTTTGGAGTGGTTTGAAATATTTGAAAATTTTTTTCACAGAAGTTATTTTTTATGCTGTAGAACTTTGTAGAAAATATAAAAACAACATTTAGAAAAATTTAATTTTCATCAAAAAAATCATAGGGGGTAGCTCATTGAAACTGTTTTTGGCATTATGTGTCAAAAAGCAATTTTTGCTTATAAATGATAAGTTATATGACAAAACTGAATATTTTAGAGGTATTGTTAAAACCATAAAAAACATTGAATTGGGGAGATAACGGTTAATCTTTTCTTATTTCTCCAAAGTCAATTAATTGATCTTTCAGCCAGATTGAAAAATGGCCAAGATATTTGCTTGCAAAATCAAAACTTGAAATCTCAATCTTTTTTTTTCTCATTCTAGGGCGATGACCCTGCTTCAAGGAAATACGTTGTACTGAGAAAGTCAAAATTTTTAAAGATATCTCAATAGTTTTGATGTCATTACACGGGAATTTTTTTTGTAACATATTATCCGAGAAAAATATTACCAAAAAAGCTTTTGTACACCGTTATATTTTTGAACCAACGACGTTTCATACGAAAATACGTTGTACTGAAAATATCTATAGTTTTCGAGCTATCACAATAATTTTCATGTCAAAATAACGGAAAATTTTCATGATTTGCTCTTTGTAAGAAATTCCACCATCACAATATATATTCACACTTTTAACATTAAAAAAATGCTTTTTGTAGGGTATCCGTAAGAGATGGTTCAATATGTCGCAAGTATTTTTCGCACAACTTATCAATGTCTAAAATTTCCTCTTACATTATATTCTTCCATCTGTTACAGTTTAGCTTTTATTTAATACATGCTCTTTTTATGCTCATATTGCAGGTCGAAGGTCACCAATCTAAAATGTAATTATACTGTGCAGCCAGATCTTTCATTTGTTACCTCATTCACTATTCTACCTCTTTTTAGCCCTGAGATTCCTTATTAACACTAATACCAAATATCAACGTTAATATTTCGAGTCAGAGGTCATAAATTTAAAATCTAAAATGATTCTGCACATATAGGGCGCAGTATTTTTTGAATGATATAAGTTTCATTGCCCTTGTTCTAAAATTAATATCGAAAAAGTGTACGACAACATTTGATGTTTGCCTATTAATATATGAGATATACTATTAAAATTTATTAAAAACAAGTAAAATAAATGAAAAATTTAGATTTATAACATCGACACCTTTTTTTGTAAATTTATTGATTGCAGATAAAAAAAAAATATTGATGATTGTGCAATTTGGGTTCTAGATACGGAGCTGAGTCTTATTAAAATTGCACATTTATTGGATTTTCCAGGTACTCCTTTGCACTTTGAGCAGAACACCTCACTATCACTATTTGTTTTTTTCAGGAATGAAGAGTTTCTTACAACATTTCGACGAGTTTAAAAAAAGAGTTGCACAGACACTTTTAACAAGGTTGTAAAATTGAAAAGTGTATTAAGGGAAACTTTTGACTTATTACAAGAAAAAAGTATAAATAATTAACAAAGTAGATTAAGTTGCAAACATGGGCAAAATAAAAAAAAGGACAAAATAAAAACAAGCTGGATTTTAAGCCCGTTACTTAGGACTTAGACCGAAAAAACAGTACTGTCCTGCGAAATACAGAACAGATGGGAACGTTATAGATACCATATAATAGATACTAGATTCTAGATACTAGATAAAAGATATTTGATACTAAATACTTAATCCTAAATGCTGCCAACTTGATATTGAGTGAAGAGTGTAACCAAACGCAAACGTGTTTGCGTGGGAACTTAAAGTACACTCTAAAAAATAAGTTTAAGCTTACGATTATTATTGTAGTAATAATTTGTTGAAAATTCATTAGAATTGTAATTTTCCCACAACTTTTAAAGTAATCTTTAATTTTTTCAACTAATACGTAAATTAAAGTAAAATTTAACTCATGTTGTTTTATTTTGCTACATCTACAATTTTTAAAGCAATCTAATAATTTTTTACATTTAGCATAAATTTCAGTAAAATTAAACATCAGAAGTTGGATTTTGCTATAATATCAATAGTAAAAATGTATACTAATACATTAACTGTTTTAAAATGCAGCGATTGTTTAACTTTCAGCAACGGTAACAGTCATGCATAGTTTGCTTATAATCGCGTAAGGACCTTTTTTTTGTGGTGCTGTTGTTTTATTAAAATTAATTATGTTAAGCACAAATATTTTCATTCAGTTAAAAAGTCAAGTCAAGCAATATGTTTTAGTAAAAATATGTGAAAAAAATGTATGTATTAGTGCATAAAGAACATAAATTTAATGAGTTTAGCCCTTATTTCCAAAATGCAGTAGCATGTTCTTTACTTAGAACTTTTATGAAGTGCACATATTAAATTTTTCTATAACATCAATAGTAAATTCAGTATTGAATTTTACTACAAATTAGTTAAACACATGTTGAATTTTAGTAGGTGTGTTAATTTAATACAGAAACAGCAGCAAAACTGTTGCCTACAAGCATTGCAGTAAATTCGAACAAAAAATTTTTTGAGTGTATATCTAAAAAAATAGGCTCCAAACTGAACTTTTTGCATGTGAAGTCTTAACAAAAGCGTGAACCTTAAAAAGGGCATTTATAGCACCCACAAAACAAAAGCTGAATCCTTCAAAAGGTGCCAAATAATGCACTGAGGCTAAATTATGGTCTCAACTTGAGTGCAAATAAGGCCAAAACAATAACAACAGCAACCTAAAAGTAAAAATGAAAATTGAGGAAGTGCTAAGAAATGCGTTAACTGTTAACTAGCCGCACTTATACGAGCCACCAAATCATGGTTGACTCAACGTTTGAAGCGTCTTAGATGCCTTTGGAGTAGCCATCTAGCGAGCGCCTTTGAAGGGGTTTTACTGCTTTACTTTGGTCTGTGGCGGCGTTACTCTTGTTACGCCTCAGGGGCTCAACCGGCCTCACAAGCTTGATTGGTGTCAAACATAAAACTGAAATGTTGGCAATATTTTTTTCAATGTTTTTGTTTTGTTTTGTTATTCCTTTAAGACGCTGTTGTACTTTGCATGAATGAAGTGGCGCCAAATGAACACATCAGCAAGGGTTATGCGACTAAAAGTTAGACAGACAAATGGACAGACAGAACGAGAGCGATACAACTAGGCAGGCGTTGCAAAATGGACATCTTGTCGCCAGTGTCATTTGTTGTTGTAACTGTTACGATTTGTTTTTTTTTAAGTTAGTGGCTGTGGGCTGGCTGGTCGAGCAGAAAAAAGTTGCAAAGTGGCAACGATGTTGACGCTGATGGCGGCGCTTGTTTTGAGTTAGAAAATAAGCAACTAACTCCCACTTATGTGGGATCATGCTTTATTACCCTAGTTTTATTTTATATTTGAAGCAACTGAGTGCGGTTGCTTGAGAGTAGTGAGTGCTTTACAAATTATATGCAAAACCAAAAATGATCTTCGCGAGTCAGTTTAAATTTATGCTAAAAAATAAAATTTAAATATTTTCTGAGCATAGCAAAGTATAGACATTTACAGCTAATCTCATTTTAAAGGCTGCGTAACTTTAAGCCAGCTTTAAACAACAAGATATTTTTATCATAGACTTGCTACCCATATGACTTTTTTAGACTTTTTTCAGTAACAGATTTGCAAATGTACAAGAATTCTTCGTTTTTGTAAAAAAAGTTTCGATTGTTAAGATACAAACCTTACAAAATAAAAAAATTATTATGAATAACAATTTCAGCAAGGTTGCGTTGAGGATGCGTAAAGCCTTGAACAGTGCGTACCTATATAAGCGTTGAACGTTTGTTTAAGGAAATCTATTGTATAACGCTGGTAAATTTTACAAGCCGCTTAAAATTGCAATAATTTCTACTATAGCGCTCACATTAACACAATGTTAATGTGAAATTTATTTTCGCTCGAATAGCACCAACTCACAAAAAAAAAGATAACCATTTAAGAACTTGCCACTCAAACTTGTTTTAATTAATGTTTGTTGAAATCAAGTTTGTCGCTTAAGTCTTTCGTTTAATCACCCACTGCTTCACTGTTTCATGCTATAAACTAATAAATTAAAAGGCAATTTCAAAAATTTAATTTTTTAACATAATTTTTGCAGAAACAGCAACAAAATATCATACCAGTAACGTTTAGTAATTTTTTATATTAATTTACAAGCATTGCCTTAATTATTGTCATTTTATAGCAGCGACAAAAACCATTCAAACAGGATTTACACTATGAAACATTTTCCGTTATTTCAAATGCAACACTTAAAAAATTATTACCTACAAGCAAAAACTAATTAATGTTTAAAAGGATTTGTGCTTGTCTTAAGCTGCTGAAAATTAAGTTTTTTTGTTCGATTCAGCTTAGTCGCGAAAACTCTGCAATAATCAACAGAATATGCGTGTGTGTGTGTGTGTGTGTGTGAGTGTGGTTTTTCTGACACCATTTAACTGCTGGTTTATATATTAATAATTTAATAATATTTTACTGTTTTCATTTAAGGAAAATTTTATTGCTGCTCTTGTGTTTTTTGCTGATTGTTTAACGTAGCGTTGCAGCTTTTCCTGCTTCGACGCTTATATCGCGTTTTTATCGCAAATTGCGAACGTTTTTATATTGCGCATTGGCATTTATCAAAATCACACATTTTCAATATTAATTAAGTTGTTGCTGCACGGCTGCGGCAGGAATTGCAAGTGTTACGGATTTTGGCGTCTTGTGTGATAAAATTGATAACGACTTTATTAAATTGACGTGTAAAACTGTAAAAATATCATAAAAAATAATCTGTATTACTTGTAACAGTAAAATAAATGAGTTTAATAAAAAAAATATTTAACTGTTGGCATTGATTAGAGAGAAAAACAAGCCTATATAAGTGATTACATCTTAGTTTTATGGCAAACATAATTGACGTTGACACCTATTTGAAATTTAAAGCAAAAAGTATTGCAATGAAGATAAAATTAATATAGTGTACTAAAAATTTGTTTCTGATGCCTTTTAATTGTGTTGTTTAGACTCATAAGTTGTACTGGAAGTAAGTATGTATTGGAAAAATATTACATGTTAAGAAAAGTTGAAGCTATTATCTTTTGAAAGAGCATTTTATCGCAATTCATGGATTTTATACTACAAATTAATAATTATTTGGAATGAGAAAAAAAATATCTGTAAATTGAATATATGTTCGAAATTTTTTTTGCACAGAATATTTCGAAGGATGCGGGTTCCAAAAATGTATTTTTTTAAAAAATTGTCTGTCTTTTTTAAGCGCATCACGAGAGAACTAATAAATGGATTTTCTTCAAACTTAACATGTATGTTCCGTGTGTCTCTGGTCGGGACAAAGGGTACTTTTCATCACCAAAAAAAAGGGATTCACTTAAAAATAAAGGCTCTTCAGTAAGGCTCACTGTAAATTTAAAACCGTGAAAAGTGAATTAAAAACTGGAGGTTCCTTTAAACAACCTATAAAAGATTTCATGCCTATAAAAAAGCCACCTGTTTGGGTACAAACACTGCCTGGAGTATTTCGTTTATTTTCAATGAGTAACCTGCAATATGTATTTCTTATCCAATATATGTTATAATGTATGCTTACTTTTTCAAATTTCTTAAGGATAATTAAGTTGAAATTAACTGTTTGTTTGAAACCAATAACGGGTCTTTTTGGAAATGCATGACAATTCGCAAACCGCTTTTACAGCACAAGCAAAATGTTCGAAAATTCTAAAATGCATTTTTCTATCAAGCGTCACTCATCATTCGCATCAAAAAATTCTCTCTGCAGTTTGAACGGTTGAAAAATTCCAGTTGTGCGCATACTGGAAATCGTGATGCATTTCCGAACAGATACAACATTTTTTTATCTTTAAAACTATAGAAAATCTTAGTACAATGAATTTTGAATATGACATCGTTGTAACATGAATTTAATTGTGAGCTTTAGATCAAGTAAGATTTTTAAGAAAGCAACAACACCAACAACAATTCTGTATAGAGTCAACACTTAGCTGACTAAACAGTCTGTTTCGGAAATCGCTACATTTCCTCTTCAGTAGTCTTCGGGCGATTAAAAATCCCATTCAAAAAAAAAAGAAGTTGCCTTCTTAAAAATCTTACTTGATCTAAAGCTCACAATTAAACTCATGTAATAATTTAAACTCGACCTGTAAAACAGAGAATGAACAATAAAGTAGCGTATGTTAAGGCACTGTAGCGTAGATTTGAGAAAACATAATTAAAGATGCATAGCTTAAATGACAGTATCTACTAAAAATGTACAACAGCTTTCGTTATTCATGTTATCGAAATATATATTTTTTACCAAAATTATTTTGGTAGTTTTATTACTTAATAAAAAATATAGGAACAACATTTTAAAAAAATTAATTTTCACCAAAAAAATCCAGGCCAATGCCCATAATTTTGAATCGCACAAACTGTATATTTCATATGTCTTTTGTGTGAAAATTTAAAAAAAAAAACAGAAAATCAACACAAAAATAACTTTTGACCTTTTTTTTCTGAAAAAAACATTGAATATTTTAGAGGCTTTTTAAAAAGAATACATAACTCAGAATTGGTAAAATACCAATAAATATTTTACCATTGTTCTATAAGAATTTAATTAAACTTTTATTCAAAAAAAAAATCTGAGGGAAATCGATTAGAAAATAGCGGATATATTTGCTTACGAAATAAAAAAAATTGCATTTTTAATAGTTTTTCTCCTTCTGAGGCGATTTGATGCCTCTAAAAAAATGCCTTTTAACAAAAAAAAATTTTTAACATAATAGTTGTAAAAATCTATAGTAATAAAACTCATTTTCTGTTTGTTTGTTTTGCCTTTATACAAATCTAAACGGCTCAACGAATTTTGCTCAAACTAAGTACACATATTTAATGCAACATCGATAGCTAAGAGTGGAAAAAAAATTATATGAATATTAACGTTCATCCCAACTTAAAATGTTACATACTTAGTTTTTGCCAGGCTCCCTCCGAAATTTTTCAATTAACGGTAATTTTGTTGTTATAAAACTTTCAACATCAAAGACACTCACATATATTCAAAATTGTAGACATTTTCAGTACAACGATTTTTTCATAAAACATCGTTACCTAAGAATGAGAAAAAAACGACATGAAAATGAAAGTTTGGTTTTTCGATGCAAATATCTCCGCTGTCCATTAACATATTTCATTAAAACTTTTTTGTTCAAAAGCTCAATAAAATCACTTTACAAAGATAGGTTGAACTGTACCGTTAAGTCAGTGTAATTATGTTTTATAATTATGTCAAAAAAATTAAAAATATTGACTTTTTACTCAAAAAATGACTCAAAAAATGTTTTTGTTGTAAAAGTTACATCAATTTAAAATTGCACATTGCCTACCTTTCATATGACTTAGCATTTATTTGCAAAAATTCTTCCAGCTAAACGCAAAAATTATTTTACTCGGGTTTTTTTGATTTTTTTCGCAAAATTTATTTCTTCCAAAATGTTGTTTTTATAGTTTTTACAAAAAAGTCAAGTCTCAAAAATAGTGTATGTGAAAAATTACCCCAATATCTCTTTCCAATCAAAAGTTATGGCTAAAAATCTATTTTTGCATACCAGACTATTAAAACTGAATTTTGTTTTAAAATTCTCTATATATTTTGAACATCCCCATTTATCTTAGAATACAGTTGTGTGTCTAGAGTAATTACGAACATTTTGGATTAAATAAAATCTTCCTTATAGTAATCAACTTAGTTTTTTGCCTCCCCTCCCTCCCCTCCCTCCCCTCCTGTTAAATTTGTTTTGTTGTGATGGCTCTATTTTTTCTCACTATTTTGTCACTCAGTTCTTTATGACTGGTGCTTTAAATGTTGTATATATATCACCATTTCATCGAAAACATGACTGTGAATAAGAATGCTGTAAAAGTTAATATTTTCATGCAATCAGTTTCAGCTATATGGCGATATAATAAAACATATGCGCATCTGGTCAGCACAATTATTTCATTAGTTTTGATCTGTACGTTATATTCACTGATAAATGGCGCCGCATTTGTAAGTACTGTGGATACAAGCTATACACCTTGCGGTGAATAGCTGAATGATGTGTACCAAAAGTTTCTTCAAATTTAACCCCACACGTTTGGGATTACAGACAGGTGACACTATATCCTGTTTACAGAAGAATATCTAGTCATGCCAGTTTTTTCAGTCACAGCGTCATCTAGCCGTCAATAACGGCTAAGTGTTGTCTACTTTTACAGTTGCGCTTTCAACACTTAACAACATAGAATTGGATCAATTTAAATGTCCAGCTCACTTGCTGAATTTTTTGTTGTTTTTGCTTTGCTTGCAAATGCGATCATATGATCCTGATCTACCATGAAAAAAAGCAGCTAATAAAAATTTTAGTACAATCATTTTTAGTACAACTAATTTTTCATACAACATGGATAGCTAAGAGTGAAAAAAATTATATGAATATTAACGTTTTGTCTTTTGGTGCCAACATCTCTGCTGTTTTTAATATATTTCATTAAATTTTTTTTTTGTTAAAAAGTTCAATATATTTTTTAATATAATCTGTTTTTAGGAGTGAAAATGTCCATATTTCAAGGACGCTTTGAGTCCCAACATAATTTTTATATTGTTGAAAAGGTAATTTTGCTAGCTTTAAGATTAAGTAAATATAAAAATTATTTTTAATTTTTAAAACATGTTTTTTCGTACCCCTTCTTTGAATTCAATTAACTCACCGCAAGAGATGGAACCACCAACAACAAAAATTTTCCAAAACTTTTTTGGATTAAAGTTCATTCAATTACCTTTCTAACGGCAGCTTACAAATAAAATTCAACATGTTTTTTATTGTTCCAGAATTTAAAAAACATTAAATCGAGAAGCGTATGTTAAATTGTTTATATAAATGACTCTCGAGTAACACCGGTTATATCAGCTAGTATTGTAATAAAAATGTTTTTGTGTACCGTAATTTTTTAAGCAACAACTTTTTATACAAAAGAATGTTATATTAAGAACATTTATAGTTCTCATAATATCACAATAATTTGATGCCAAAATAAAGGAAATTTTTAAAAATTTACTATTTGTTAGAAATCTTATCATCACAATATATATTCATGCATGCTACATAAAAAAATTTTGTCTAAATTTCCATTTTACATCATGTTCTTCCATCTCTTATAGTTAAGCTTTTATTTAAGAAATGCTCTTTTTACGCTCATATTTCATTTCGAAGGTCACCAATCTAAAATCCAATCATATATTCCAATACTCTTCACCCAGACCTTTCATCCGATACCTCATTCACCATTCTATCCCTTCCTAGTCCTGACATTCCTTACTAAAATTAATATAAATTTTCAACGCTAATATTTCGGATCAGAGGTCATAAATCTAAAATCTAACATGATTCGGCACATTTATGGTGCAATACCTTTCGAATGACATACGTCTCATTGTCCTTATTCTAAACTAAGTATCAAAAAAGTGTACGTCAACATTTGATGTTTGCGTGTTAATATATAAAATAATAGATCACAAATAATTAACAATGACTATCGTTAACTAAGGCAAAAAAAAAAAAAGATTCAAAATTCAAAGTTTTTACTTTCGATGCGCATATCTTCGCTGTTTTTTAAGGCAGTAGCCCAGTGTGACGACTGAAATATTGACGTTTTTAAATAAAAAAATTAAATGCGATCGTTTTGAAATTTTAGCATGTTTTTATTGCTGTCTTCGCGAGTACAAAACATTTTTTTTTATTTAATTTTACTTTAATTTGTTTATAATTATTTATATCAAAGTAGAGTCCTCGAAAAAAGGTGAGTTGTTCCGGGGAAGCACCCAGCAACTCACGTAATCATCTGAAATAAAAAATTCAAATAGAATATCGTTCTGCATGCTTAATTGCCACCTAAAATATGCATAATTGCGAAAAAAATTGTTAAAATCAAACTTTTCTTTATTCGTTTGAAAAATTGACTTATTATTATAAAAATAAATTGTTTTAAAGATTCCGGACTTATCTATATATGTCTTAAATAACGAGTTAAATTTAAGTCACATCGGTTAAAGAGTTTTTAGTCAGTGCTTTCCAGCAGTTTGGAAAAACTAGTTTCGAGAAAAACGTGTTTAAAGTTCTTACAGCACTTTCACACACACTATGGAACGCTCTCTTATTTGGATGTAACTTTAAAAATATATTAAATTTCGGTCTGAAACTTTTAGAGTTTATTTTTAAGATATAAACTTTAAATGTGACAAATGTGACAAAAAAAAATTATTTTTGGAATCACACTAGATTACTAACTTAATACATTTTATATAATCTTCTTTTGTCTAAAAGTTTAATCAAAGTACTTCAAAATAATTATTGCAGCAGTACCGTTAACTGAAGATTTATATTTTTATTTTTATTTCAAAAAATTCGTAAAACCTCTTTTTCTTAAAAAAAAAAAATGCTTTCGTTATAAAAATAATAAAAACCAAAAATTTCAATTTTTATACTCTTTCATATGACGATAGTTCTTATGTAAAACTCTTGTTCTTTTTTTAATTTGATGCATATATTTATTTTTTATACCATTGACTATTTATAGTAATTAAGTAAACTCATTTTTTATTAAAATTATCTATCCTTACAACAATTTGATATAGATTGCAATTCCAAAAAATAAAATAAATGAAATTTTTTCATTGAATTTAGATTAAGAAATTTTCTAAGCACATACATTTTAACAAATTATGTGTTCTTTAAAATTAGTTTATAAAAAAAAATAATTTAGAAATGTTTTTACCAAAACCTCAGAAGTATCAGTACAGAATCTTGTAATCATTCATGACTCATGATCAATATAAATCCCTGATGCATTTTATTTCATTTTCATGTGCTTATAATTCCGTTAAATACTTTTTAATTTTTTGCTTAAACTGAAGAATAGAAACATAGATTTCGAACTTATAAAAGGAACTTTCATTAGGCTTTAAAAAGAAAAGTAAAAAATTAAATGGCTCCCCTGATAGAGTTTTAGGCTATGATGTAATAAAAACTTCTGCTTTAACTTCGTATCTTTTTAAAGAATTTATTCGATCAAATGCCAAATCATAAAAAAATTAAACAGAAAGTTGGTCACAGCTTAATAACTCAAGACTATAGAACATGGAAAAGGAACTGCCTTCCGAAACTATTTGTCTAGATCTGACTAGATCTACACAGAGTTGTAGTTATTGTTGTTGTTTTTATTGTTATTCTTATGTTGCCTGCTTAAAAACCTTAATTTAGACATTATAAGGCCGTTGTTTGTCCCAACTTTCGGCCGCTTGGCTTTTTGTATTATTTTAAGGCCATGTTCGACACTTGTACGGCCATGCGGGGTATTGTTTTAAATGCCGAAAGCTAGTGAAAAGAATAAAATCGTAAACTATTTGATTCAAAATGTGCTAACAAGTAAAACGTTTATCGAAGCTAAGTAAAACGTTAAAAGTTGCTGTAAACCAAATTTTAGGTAAGGTGCATATAAATTTACTAGTGGTATTATCACATAGCAGAGGAATAAACCAAATTGCTTCAAAAACTTAAAAAGTTTTTTTATAACGTACTTGGAGTTGAGCACATACCGATTTTGTAGCTAAATAAAATGCCGATAAATGTGTGTTTTTTAAACTAGTATAAAAAAATTTTAAAGTCAGTGGTTGAGGTTGAGTAAAGTGTAAGCTTTATTCAATAATTTTTTGATGGAAAGTTTTTTCTATTTTGTACCGAATTTTTTTTTTATCTCGAAATTAGGGGCTATTCAAAATATGGTTTTTGTGTAATGTTTTCTACTTAAATTTAATAATATTTTTTTCACCAAAAGTGAAAAAGTATTTCCGATTCCGATTTAGATATAGGTACAAAAGTGGCATTAAAATTATTGTTATTACTTCCCAATAATAACCCCAAAAAACTGACTTCTTTCCATAACAAACTTTGTTTTTTCCTTATATGTAAAAATTTGCTAGCGTAAAATTTTTTAAAGCAATACTAATGACTATTGTCCGACCGAAACCGGATTTTTGGCCGAAACTGAATATTCGGCCATTTTATAATATTTAGCTGAAACCGAAACCAAAACTGGTTATTAATATAAAAATTTAAGTTTTTACAAATAATTTTTTTTTTATTAAAAGGAAACAAAAGTACTTTTATACACATAAGAAAAAAATGTAATATAAAAAAAGAATTATTTGAATATTGAAGTTTATAATAATTAATTGAAGTGTATTTTAAAAACAGGGCCGGATTAACCATGTCGGGCCCCTAGTCAATGTAATTTTCGGGGCCCCTTTACCCTTTTCTAACGCCTTAAAATACATTTCTTCTACCACAATTCAATTATCTTAATAATTAAGCTACTAATAGTGTGAATTCTACGCGTTCTATATCAGGGGTATATTAACTTTGTCACCCTGCTTATAACGTTGATAAGGAGGCGTGGCAGATATTGAAAATTATATATATTGTTGATCAGCATCACATCCCGAGTCGATTTCGCATTTTGCGTCTGTCTGTCGACAAGATCGAGAATGAGCAAATTTGGATTAAAACCACGCCTACCTCCTATACAAAATTACTTTATCAAAGCAATAAAATCTCTAAAAATGTCAAAAACAATTATGTACTGACTTGTCATTTCGTAAATGAGCTTTGAAGTAAAATTTACATCATATATTTGAAATTTGTGAAAATCGGATGAAATCTACTCCTCCCTCCCATGTAAAGTAAATTAAACAAAATGGTAAAATCTTGATAAATGCCACAAAACTAATGCGATGACTTCAAATTTTGCACATAAGCCTTGGTCTCGAATATTCATCAGATAATTCAAATATGTAAAAATAGGCTGAGTTCCTAAATGCATTAATAAAATTTAGTGGCAATGTAAAATTTTAATGGTAATGAAAAAATTTGCATTACCACTAAAATTTCGGTACAAAAACTCAGTAACCTAATGCCAATATTAACTAAGATATGTTTTTCTAACAGCAACACGCATACCTATTCGTGTTACGAATTTTACTACCGTAGTGTCAATTTTATTCGAGATACAAAATTTTTAATATTATGTTTTCTACGCCCCTTTCTCTTATAACGCCCACTCTATTGACAGTAATTTTTCAAACCTGTGCCTACCCCTGCCCAACATTTTTATTTTTCTGATATTGCCATGCTCCTTTCTCCAACAACACCCACTCTTAGATGGGCACCTCCGTATTCAAGGTCTCTTTTTGTTGACAAAAAGGTACGGCAATCGGACAAGTGCGTTATCGATGTACATTAGAGTGGAACGATTTTTTGACCTAATGTATATGAACGATTTGTCAGAACAAACTTTTCTGCATCCTTAGTTTTTTTCTGCGCCATAACTCTTGACTCTGCCCGAGGGTTTTTATATTTCATTGGCATATTTTTTTTCACTGAAACATATTTTTTTTAATCTGGAATTTGGATTTTTTATTACAAAAGTATGAAGACTTAAATAGTATGCACCTGCAATGTACATTTTTATAGAACTACAAAACAAAGTATTTTTTTTTCTTAAAAACCTTTTAAGTGTTTAAGTGTTATTAAAATAGAAATATTTCGTTTTTTACTTTATTCCACACACACAGAATTCGTTTGGAAGTTAAACTATCAATTTTTGGCTTCAGTACCTATAAAACTTTAATAGTAATTGCAATAGAGAAGATAAGATCGAAAATGATAGTATCGAACGCATAAAATTAACCGAAATGTTTTGCGTTAACACGAGAAATCAAATTATAGACAAGTTCATAATTTTTGTTTTGTTTAATGCGTTGTAAATATTTTTATATTTGAATTAAATGACTGATGCAATAAGTTTTTACTAAAAGTTTCAATATGGCCGAATAGCCGAAACTAGCCAAAACTGACAAAAAGGGCCGAAACTGGCCGTAACCGAAACCGAATATTCGGTCGAACACTACTAATGACTTAGTGGTTTACATGGTACTAGCATACAACTGGTATAAAAATAACTAGTATTCAACTGGTAAAAATAACATAAATATAGGTATAAAGTTTTGTAGAAAGGTGAGTGAGGAATATTTGATTTTTTTTTTTAACCTAAAACATTTCCTTTCGACTTAAACCGATATAACTGCATAACTACAAATTAACGGAAGAAGGTCCTGACCGACGTGGATTCCGTTGAGGACTTTGCTCTCATGGAGGATGTGGTAACCATGTTAATAGCACTTTTGCAAGAACGAATCCATAAGTAAATTGGATTATACGGGCTCGTCATCAACTTGACCATGTAGGATAATTAAAATTATATTAATATTTAACTAATAATAACTATACTCACTTTGCTAAAGCAAAACATAATACTTAAAAAGACAAGTAAAAATATAAGTTGAACTCATATCGATAATAGAACAACTGTATTTTCTTATGATATCAACATAAGTTAAAAAGCAGTTTCACCAATTTTTGTGAAGTATTTGAGCACTGGTTTTTTTGTGAGCTAGTACATTTAGTAGTATTTGAACTAGTTGGCTAAACGGCTGATTATTTTAACCACTTTTTTAGTTGAGAATTTCCATAATCAACATTAAATCATACACTATCATTGAACTCGCAATCTTTGCAATTAAGGAAATAAATGAGTTTCAATTAGAATAAGAAATTTACATACATATTTAAAAGAATCGAAGAAGGCAATTAAATAGTAGCTTGTAACTTAAATTTTCTTTTTTAAGTTGCATGAAGTATTTAGCAACGCATTCATTTAACTTAAATCAAATAATTAATTGAAATTTTTTAGCTCTGTGAAGAATTCCATTGAACGAATTGACAGTAAGGCGGGACTTTGAAGATTGAGGGGGCAGGTTGTGTTGATGCTTATGAACTATACTGAGGAAGCGGCTGTTAAGATTACTTCCCAAACACTAAAAAACTTTGAAAAAAGTTTTTTATTGAGCAGGTCAAGTTGCTTAAAATTGGCTATAAATGAATTTATCCACGCGGCGTAACGCTGGTATTAAATGCATATTTGCTTTTAATTGATAAGCCAAGCTTGTAAAAGGTGCTTATTTTTGTGTGAGCCCAATGCAACATTCATGACTAGTTTGTTTGCGAAAAGACAGAAAAATAATACAGCTTTTACTGCACAGAATTTTATTTGAAGTAACCAAAGGGATGCTATGGAATTCATGGTCAAAAAAAGACTTTCTAATAGATGTATAAATTATGAATATGAAGTTCTCTATATGAGTGTTTTTTTAGAAAGAATTATTTAAAAACATGAACTATGTTTACTTTATGGTTGCTGAGAACAAATCCATAGTTAATAAAAGTTCAAAATTTCTACACTGAAAAAAAAATTGTCCTAAAATTTCAAAAACACCGAAAATGCAAATCTTTTGATCTTCTTAACGAATTGAGGTATCTCAATATTATTTTTTTCTGTAGACTAACAAATAAAAAAGCTCTTACATTTCATTTAAATAGACCTACAGGACGCTAAGGAACTAATTTTTGAAGGTAGGCTTATTGATTTTTGTACGGCAAGCGTTTCAGAACCTTGCAACCATTTAAAAAAATTCTTGCAAGTTAAACTTACAAAATATGTCAAAAAGACAGAACAAATTTCAAGCATCAGAATACTAAAGCGCTAAGCCAGGGGGCTAGAGACTTGGTAAAATATTTATTATTTTGTATTTTCGACACTTAGTACCTATTGTGTCCGTATGTTTGATTTTAATATTACTTAAATTGAAAATAGTAACTTATCACCAAATTTAAGCTTTAAAATTATTTTTTAAACTGTTCTTTACTTAAAATTCCAATTATGATTCCTAATTTTAAGAAATATTTTTCCTGAAAATGCCTACCTTAATATGAACGTGCTATATAATGTCACGTCAAAAACCTGACATACCACTACAGAACACAAATTATAATTTAAAATAGAAATTTGGCAAAACATATATAAAAACATAAAAAAATAATATAATAAAAAAAATAATCATCCCATCTACATAAAGTGAAAAAAATCGACCTAAAACGTAATCCTTGCCTTGTAGGAATAAAAGCATTTTTTACGGGATAAACATTCGGTGAAGTAGGAGTAATATCTTTAATGTTCTGCAATCCGATAGAACTAGCAACAGAAGTTGCCTTTGTTATCAACTAATGATTTGTTTGGCCTTTTAGTTGCAGATTTTGAAGTACTTGGCAATCGTCGGATATGTCTACTACCTTCTCATAGTGGATATAGGTACTTTCTGTGGCCTATTTTTATATTTGCTTTATTTAATAAAGCCATTAAACTTTTACTCTATCAAATACTGCATGTATTTTTTCCCGAATTTTTCATCAATGATGTTAAGAAGTTTTTTTTTATGCTGCTCCGAAATCTAAGTTAGTTGATGAACTTTTGAATATTTCATATATGATGTGATTTGAAAAAGACTTTTTTACAGGTGCTTCTTTATAGAACAAAGTGAAACGCTCTGTTTTCAGCTTTTTGAAAAACTTATAGGAAAACTTATTGAATATTACTATTTCTTCTATATCCAAATTAATATATTTCTTTCCATTTTCCTTCAAATAAGTTGAAAGAAAGCATAACATTTTTACTACCCTAAATATAAATTTTTAAACTACCTTCTTTAGGTAATCGAATTCTTAAATTTTTCTACCTGCTAAAGAAAGCATAATATCGAGAGTTTATATTCAACATGACCTATCTACAAAAATACATTTTTTTAGGACAGCAAAAACCGTTTTAATCTTTCAGTATACAATCATTTACCAATCAAAGTACTACAATATTGTACAAATCGGATAATAAATTTACATGATCAAAAAAATTTAATTCAATCTTACACTTTCCTTTAGGTCATTTTACTTATCAAATTTTTTTTATTTTTTGTGTAAATATGTAGATAAGTAATAGAAGAAGTAAGTTCTTAATCATTCTTTGATGCTTTTATTTAATTGTTCGTTGGTTAAAATATTAACAAAAAACTAGAAAAATATCGAAATTTTAAATACAAATTCTAGTTGTTTGATAGTTTAAAATCGTTTTTTGAGCTTTAGGTAAATGTAAGAACAATTAATTGTTCTAACGAATCTTTCCAAAGAAACAACAAAAACAACAATTTCATTATGAAAAGGAAAACATCACTAGCTGATTTTATTGCAATTTCGGCCCTGCTAAAGACTTCATCAGAAATCTTTGTGATACGCCGTGCGAGCGCGCATTAGCGCAATGCACCACAGAGGCGATGAGATTTTAAGTGTCAATTTCTCAGTTTTTCTCCCATTTCATATTTTCATGTTTGTTGTTGTATTTTTGCTTTGCTTTAGATTTTATGCTTATGTTATTATTATGGAGTCCAAGAGTCTGTTGGAAGTCTTAAAATTACAAAGCATGGTTACTGAAGTTGTTTTTTCAGATTTTGCTGATATATATTTAGATCATATAAAATCAACATAATAAATAACAAGGTCATTTAGAGAAAAAAAAAAGAAAACAAAAACTGTAACTATATTATTTCTATATTATCATAATAAAAGTGATATTACGATGGGATGACAAACTTCAATACTTGCAAATTTTTCCATTTATTTTGCTTTATTGGCAGCGCACCAGTGTGTAAACATTTTATATATCTTTAAATACGAGTTGTTAACTCTGCGTAATCTTCATCAAAATCCAACTTGAATTTAACTACGCCGTTTGGAAGATATTTAAGTGATCTAATCTGGGAAACTGTTGGATCATTTTTGGTTAGGCCAGGTCTGATACTAGAAAATCGCAAAAGCTAAGCATCGTTAAAGTTCCGAAAGAAATCATAATTCTTATATAAAGCTTCAAACGGCGTTTTTATTATTTTGTTATCAATTTTCACTGTTGCCCGCGCTTCTTAAGTTTTCCTAATGTAATCGCTTGGCATATATATTGACTGAATTCTTAATTTTACATCGATTTTAGCATGTGCACTATCACACTAAATTTGCGTATGTCCTTTCTCCAAAAATTTCTGCTAGATTATTTTATTATTTTCAATTGCAAAAATGGACTGTGCATTTGATAACACATCGTTACGAATTTGATAGGCAATTACGAAAATTACGATAAGCAATGTATCTGACAAGCAATTAGGGTATTCACAAGGTGTGCTATCATGTCATATTGTCATTTGGGGTGGCCCTTAGCTGTATGGGAATTTTATTTATAAATTGAATATGTGCGGTGCCCTCGTTTGTTTCTTATCATATTAAAAGTATATTCTAAACATTTCAGGAAAAAATATTAATATATAAACGTGCCGCTTGTGACCTTAAGTTGAAAATCTGATTTATATGGGGGAAAAGTGCTCCTTTTTCTTAAAAATCCCAATAGCTTTTCTTTAAGTGCATGTTTTTATAAAAATGGTATGCGTCTCGTTTTTTATTTCATTTTTCTTTCAAATGTTATTTCAAACATGAAAATTAGACAAAAACTAACAGAGTAACTAATCCATTGTGAAAACATGACATCTTTTCTCTTTATCTTGCAATAGAATCCTGCTGCTTTTCAAATTGAGCTCGCTTTTTGTTTTAAATATGTCAATTAAATTCTTCATTTGTGATATGTTTGGCTTTAAATCCAAATCATACCAAGACCATTTTGTCCAAGTTATCCAAATATTCATTTATATAAATTTTCGAAGCAGTTTCTTTAGATTTTTTTACAGGCAAATTTTTCTTAAAATTCCCTTTTAGCCAGTACTTTAGCATATTTCCCCCAATTGATAAAGTTGAAAGGAACATTGATTTACATACTTGTATACACACAGCTCTGTGACTTTTTTGACTTTTCCACTGTGGTACGTTTTCTGGGCAACTTTGTAGCGTAGTCTTTAACAAAAACTTTCTTAGCCTCCCAGCTATATTCCAAAACATCGAGAAAATATTGTTCCTGGTTTCTTCATGAAACTTGTGACAGTGCCTTACTTTGCTTTTCAAACAAAAAGCTGACGAGCATTTTGAACCAATTTTTCTTTCTGGTTTTTATGTTTTTTGTTCGCACTTGCTGCCAACTGAATGGGTGGATCACCCAAAGTATTGCTTCGTTGCCTTTTCTGTCCTTTTATTAAAATTTGAGTCATAATTTCTCACTTTTCTTCGAATAAGGCCAATCGTCAAGTTATCGCCAGAAACTGCGTAAAAAGTCTTAAGATTTTAAGAGAACTTCATTCGATTCTATAATAACCTGTTATATGTCCAATTTCTTCCTCTGTCGATGATGCATAATCAATTGCTATGGTTTTCAATGCATTTTCTTCTTTATTTTGCACTGCCATTGTAATCTACCACGATTTTGTTAAAATATCTTAGATATTTCGAAAGAATTGTGAAGATGAGTCGATTTGCATTCACAAAAAAAAAAAATTGTAGTAGATAAGTAAAACAATAAACTATAAAAACTATGCTAAACTTTTTTTTCGTTTTAAAATTAATCTCACGAGTGACAGATGATGTCAACGGTTTCTTTGCGATAAAAAATCGATTTCGTGGAAAATGTAAATAGGTCATATTGAATATAAGCTCTTGATGTTCTTATTGCCCCTGATTTTTTAAATTTTTTTAAATTTGGAATTATAGCCTGTATTAAAAACAAGGCTTGAAAAACTCCTTTACTTTTGTTTTTTTCCTGATGTGTAAATCATTATTATCTTCACTTCTTGCCTAATAAAAATTATGAACTTCAGGAATATATTCGTTGGGGTGCCACATTGGCATAACAAGACAAATAAAAGTTTACAATGTTGATTGCTATTTTATTTCAATATTCCAATCCATTCAGTTATTATGAACTATATCATCAAAAATGCCAGAACACGCTCAACGAAAGCTCAACTGCAAGAGCATGAAAAAAGTCACAGGTGTCTTGATAAAAGTCATTAAATCTCATTTTCCCGACATTTCCCAACAATAAAACTTTTTGTATTGCTTTAGAATTGTTCAAAAAATTTAGTTTTTGTAGTCGGAACTTACACTTTTGCGAACTTTTTTTAAAGTCTCTTTGAAGTTGAATAAATGGGTAAAAATAGTGTTTCAGAAAAGTACAGTCACTACCTACATTAAAAAAAAATGACTTTATTTTTAGTGTTAGTTGATAGTACAAATACCGCTTATGTCATATATGTAAAAAAAAAATAATTTTTCTTTCATAACTTCCAGAAAAATTTTAGCTTCATCGTGGAATACAAAATAAAATATAAATAAAATTAAAAAACTCGAAAAACCATCAACTTTCACCAGCTCTACAAAGCGAACTATTTTTCCAAATTTGTTAAAATTTTACATTGGCAAGTTAAGAGAAATTATCTATCAAACTTCATCATTAGATTTGCTAATTTCCACCAAACCTATATTGTTTTTCGCAACCACTTTTTAGAAATGTGGCCACTGTGCGGCGTAGGTTTTTTCATTTCACTAGCATTTGCTTGTGGTATATATTAATATATATAAATAATTTATTTTTATTTAAAAAAGAAATTAATTCTATTCTAATATGATTAAGCAACTTGTAGATATTCAAATTTGTGAATTTTTTTTTTTTTTTTTTTTTTTTTTTAATTACATGCAATAACAATAGAGTTCAGCTACTACAACTTTTTCGCACTTTCTCCGCATTAGATCATCTTAAGAACCAGCCCAAATATCATTAAAACATCTCAATAAGGCCATTCACAGTTCGAATACGCTGGTCTGCCATTTGTTCGATCTGCTATTTGTTCGCCAATTTACGAAAACGTATTTTGCTTCGTTGTTGTTTTGCATACAAATGCAAATACGCAGGCACGCGTAAATAAAAGCAGCCCTTGGACGTGCTCTTTGTACCTCGTATTTTTATGCTCTGTCTACAGCCGCATAATCACATACATCACAGGGTTGCACAATCTTTTTATACGACAGTCACATGGCGAGGTGCTCACAGTTTGACTAATAACAAATGCTATAAATATGATTTGTTAAAAGTACGCTCAAACCGTGAATAGCCTTAATGATACTGATAAGAGTGGTCCAAAACAATCCAAAGTGAGAAAAATTTACCCACCATAATATGGGTTGGGCTCAGGGACAACACAAGACATAACAACTAACCATGCGTTTACATAGATCTAATCATACATTAGTTTTCAATCTACTTTTGAGTTGACCTTTCGATAAGTTAACATCAAAAAAGCTACAGTTGTTAACAAAGGTACTCATGCGATGTAAAGGAGCAGTAGCCATATAATTTGTTCTACTAAAAGGTAAGTAAATTAAATTGTTAGCATTTCTACTGCTTCTACGGTTAGTGTTAAAATTTATAAGAGTTAGGAGTTCTGGTGAATCGAATACACCAGTTATGAGTTGGTGTAAATAGATGATATCTGCAGACTTCCTTCTCTCATTCAAAGATTGCATTTTTAATAGTTTTAAACGATCCTCATAAGGAGGAAGGTTTAAAGTGTCAGTTGCACTTAAGCCCCTTAGAGCAAACCGAACAAAACGTTTTTGGATTCTCTCTAAACGTTCAACATGTACATTGTAACTTGGGGACCAAACTTGACTTGCATACTCTAAGTGAGGTCGCACAATTGCATAATACAGCGTTGTAGTTGTGATCATACTATTAAATTCTTTGGCCCAGCGTTTGATAAACCCGAGCATAGATGATGCTTTTTTACAAATGTAATCAATATGAACGTTAAACGATAGCTTAGAATCCATGCATATACCCAGATCTTTGACAGCATCTACACGACTTACTGCAGTATCTTTTATCTTATAATCAAAAATTAAATTATTCCTTTTTCGCGAAAAGGTCATAGTTTGGCATTTATCTGGATTTAGAAACATATTGTTTTTAGAACACCAAATTTCAAAGGATTTCAAATCAGACTGGAGCAGATCTGAACTGTCTGTAGCATCTATTGTTCTGCATATTTTCATGTCATCTGCATAGATAAGTAGATGAGAGTGTTTGATGATGTGGGTTACATCATTTATGGCTAAAATAAACAGAAGTGGACCAAGGTGGCTACCTTGAGGAACACCTGATTCAGCAATAAATTCAGCTGACAATACGCCTCGAAATCGTATTTGATAAGATCGCTCTGTCAGATACGATTGAATCCAGCTTACAAAAAATTGTGGAAAACCCATTAACTTAAGTTTAAATAGAATTAAGTTGTGTGGCAGTTTATCAAATGCTTTACTAAAATCAGTGTAAATACAGTGAATGTCTGCTTTTCTGAACTGTTTCGGAAACCAATAAAGAATTGAAAAAACTCGAAAATATAGCCCAACAAAAAGCATAATATTCACATGTTGCTTGTTATTCACTTGTTGGCGTACATTTCCACAACAACTCCACAACAAAACTTATGTTTAAAATTCTGCAATAATTTCTTGGGAGCAAGCAATTGTTCAACATGCAAATTCACTAATTTGGACGCAGCCAAAGCCAAAAAATTTTGCAAACCAAAAAAGGTGCAAAAAAGGTGAACAATAAACATGGCAAAAAAAAGGAGCAGTGAGTTTGAGGCACTGTACGGCAAAAATAAGGCTTCGAAAAAAATTTGCATACAAAAATTGAGCATATGAACGATATGAAGGTAGCAATGGCAGCAGCAGCAACAGCAGCAGCAGCAATAGCAGCAAATGTTGCTCTAAAAAGCACTACATAAGAACTCTGTCAGAATTGTTGAGAAGGAGGGAAAAAAGTAAACGAACTTATTTTGCTTTGTACTTGACAAGGATCAAGGTTATGTGGCTAAAGCTGAGCAGAGGCTATGTTGTGCGCAATGTTGTTATTATTATGGTTGTTGTTCTTGTTGTTGCAGCAGGGCATGGGAGTCATTGCGGCTGAGTGTGCTTGCCTGGGCGTATATGGAAATGATTTTTATGTCTTGTATATGCAGATTAACCTGCTGTCGCGATTGCTGCTGCGACAGTGTCTTCCTCTACCAAGAATTTTTGCCATATTCTTGCGCCTTTTACGACAGGTTCAGCGCGCACAAAAAAAACAAAACAGACAAAAAACAACGCCAAACTTTTGCTAAAATTTATGCGCAAGCGTGAAGCTTACTGCTTTAGTTTCCACTAACAAGAAGCAGCATAAACTCGTCGCTGAAAAGGAGTTGGAAATCCTGTCGAAAAAAAAATCAGCTCCACGAAATGAAAAAATCAATTTTCTACGGGCGAATATATTTAATTTTTTTTTTAATTTTTTGGCTAACTAAGTTTTGCATAACTTGCAGCGCAATTCGTGATTCAACGTTTATTTTTTTGTATTTATCTGCAGCTTACTTGGAGCTGATTAATTATTTTGTAGCTCTATATCTGTTGTTGTTGTAGTTATAGAGGCTGTTTCACCTGTTTGCAACAGATTCCTGCAATGCGATTAAAATCACCTGCGCGCGCCTGCGCGTTATTGCAAAATGAGCACCCACGCAACTTTGGGATGACTGTCTGACTGAGTTGGCTAACTGGCTGGCTGACGGGCTGCCTTTTTTGGGCTTGGTTTGGTTTTGCGGCGCTGTAGAGCGCTTAAAATAAAGTGCTTTAATTTACATTTTTTTTGTCTCATCGTATCTCCCTCCACTAAATTTTTATTGCTAAAATAAGTAGATTTATTTTTAGTTTTTTCAAAATTTTTCCAAAGCAGTCTGCTAACGCAAAATTACACAATACGCAACAAGCGAAATAGTTCCATTTACCAATTATTCGTGGGCTGATGTATCGTTGATGTCTGCTGTTACATTATGCATGCGTGCCAACTACGCGTATGCGCATGTTACAAGTCACGCCTTCTTTTACGTCCAAATCAATGTTGTTGTACGACGATGATGATGCTGATGATGCGCAGAGCTGCACTTGCAACGAGCACGCACAGTGAAATGCTTGAAATGCAAATTAAATTACATGCAAAACAATCAGCTCAACAACAACAACAGCAACAGTCGCCACAACAACGATGACAACAACAAAGTCCATAATTTAGTCAGACAAAAACAGGCGTACTACCAAAATTGGAGCACAAAATAAATCACACGCTGCACATCTCACTTTAATTGAGCGCGAATGTCAAGCAAAACAAAAGACTTAAGCAACGAACTCGTTTTTCTTATTTGTGTCTGACTTCAAAAAGTAAATATTATTTGTTTTTATGGAACAAAAGCGCGTGCTGCCAATCAAAAACTTTTGTAGCCAAGTTGTTATAGTTTGTGTTTTTATTGTTGTTGTTGTTGTAATCTTTACATAATACCACCTGCAGCAGCAACACCAAACAGCAGGCGAACCAAAATAAAATTTCAATTAATTGACGACAACATGAACGCATGTGCAAAGCAATCAATTGTTGGCAATCTGTTGTTGTTGTAGCCACAGCCAAAATAGTAACAACAACAACAAAAACATCACCATATTTATATTTCCAACGTCGATTGCGCCTAATCAGCGAATTCACTCAATAAATCGTAATTAATTAAGCTTGAATGAATGCCTAACGAAATTTTTGGTAAAATATAACCAACAGCAAGCCTCTCAACAACAACGACAACAACAACTAAAAAAATAACTGTAACAGCACCAAAATCAACTGATTGCTGCCTTACAATTACAGCAAAGCTGTCGAAAAGCAAAAAAAATCAGCGCCACGCCAAAACGTCTCACAATCGGTGCAAGAATAAAAGAGCAACAAATTTTGCTTGGGCCAACCCCAAAACAATTTGGTGTTTCTATTTTAATAATGTACAAAAGCTCAGTGATCTAAAACAAGCTTGATTTTATATCTTTATACATTCACCTAACATAAATATATATATTTTGAAAATTAGCTCAACAATTATAACAACTGGCCATTTGTTCAGCTTGTTTATTGTTTTTTTTCAACCTGCTGTAGTTCTTGTTTGTGATAACATCATCAAGCAATGGATTTTATTTTCTTGTGCCATGTTGTTGTTATAGCTTAGATGTGAGCAAACAAAAAATTAATTTAATCGAAAAATGGCGCAATATTTGATTGGAGATCAATGTTAAACATTAACACTTGCTCATTTTTTGGTTAAATTTTCCACAAAGAGCTGGCAGAAATGCACTTAAAATATATTTTCATTTCAATTCATGGGAAAAAATCAATACAGATTAAAAAAAGTTCAAATAGTATTTGAGAATATTTTAAAGAAACTAATTTTGTTTAAAAAATAAATTTAGTCTTGGAAGCTAACAATTTACTCAGAGTAACTCGCTTGTTTCAAGGATAAAAAAATGACTGAACAAAGTATACTGCTCACATGAATTTCTATGGGACTTGCACAAAACAATTTTAATATGAATTTCATATACAAAATAGTCCTAAATAACTAAAAAGGTATTAAATTAATTCATAGATTATATTCGAAATACTATCTTTATTTGGCAAAATAAGCTGTTCTAAAAACTTTAATTTTTTTTTTGTTATATGAAACAATAAAATTTAAGTTAAAATTATTTATAAATTTTTTAAAGTTAAACTCCTGAGACGGCGATTTGATATTGAGACTGAAATTTTTTAAGTCTCGTCACGAGAGAAAAAATTAATAAGGTAGAGAAAAGAAGAAATAAAAGTCATTGTCCAGAAAAATTTCAATACAACTAACTTGTATATTAGATTTAAAAATGTGTTGTGCAGAGACTTACATATGTTTATAAATAAGCAGTAACATCTTAAGGCCCGGTTTCACAATCAATACTTAAGTTGTACTTAAGTTTTACCAATTAGTTTTTGCTGATTAGTTTAACTATTTTGCAAAATATAATCAGTTGTTGACTGTCAAACTTAAGTATAACTTAAGTCACGCATTTTCGTACATAACTTAACTTAAGTTTATCTTAAGTATGGCTGATGAAACGCATTTTCAAAGCTTATACTATAGTAAAAGTTATGTATTGATTGTGCAACCGGACCTAAGTCTTGCTTCAAGTCCTTTGTTTTGGCTCATAACTTTGGATAAGATCATACTTGAAGCTCCATAATTGTGTATTTGTAATGCTATATGCGTGACCTACAGCTACATCCATAACTCAGTTCTGTCTTAAGTCGACTTAAGCTATTATTGCTTCCAATCACACATATATATCACTCTATTCAAATATTTCTAGTTCTAATATTTTTTGTGTGATGAGAAAGAATTTATTGTAATGAGAAATTATTTTACTTGATTCAAGAGCGTGTCCAAATAATCCTTTTACATAGAATCAAGTAATTAAAACTATTAATCTTTGAGAATTGGGAAATTAACCTTTTCCTAATAATGTTTTGCATCCATTATACATATGATTGGTATTTTTTAGTTGTATATGTAATTCGAAGAGTACACAGCAGTGACACAAAAATGAGAGAGATTGAGCAAGACTTGATTATTTATATTATAATCACGCATGTGATTGGACCAAGTTACATTAAAATAGGAAATATAAACAGGACATTTTTTAGAAAGTTTTTTTTTTAAATTATTGTGCCTACAAAAATTCATCAAATCACGACACTCCAATAAATGCGCAACACTTTTGCAAGCTTCTGCAAATATTTTCCTCTATGGTATTATTTTGGTTTTTATTTTACAGTTTTTTTTTTGTCATTTTGTGAAATTTTTTATATATTTTCTTATGCTTTGATTCTTCCTAATCAATAGTTTATGCTTAAATGAGAAATATAAATAGAAAGCCTTTTTATATTTATAAGCAGTAAATGGGTATTTTCACAGAAAGGTCTACTTTTCGTCACGTAACGACAGAAATTGTTTGTCTAATATTTTGGGACACTACTTTCGACCGCTTTCAGATTTTACACAAAATATCTTTGACTAAATTCTAGCAAATCCTTGTATTGCATATTTGATGGCACCAAAACTGTATTAAAACTTAAGCGATGCCAAATATTAAAATTGTGTTTTATTTCCTCATGGGAAAAATCTTAATTCATGCTTGTATTAAAATACTTTCGGAAAAAATAAAAAATAAACAAACCTGTGAGGTTCAAACCCAGTACGTTAGGGTTATAAGATTATGGCTCTAACGACAGCTCTATAAAGTCACGTGAGTAGAGAAATAACAAACATACGAAAGAGCCTAACTAAGCCGAGAGCTGCTTTCTTATAGTATTCCAATATATATTAAATATTATTATAGTATTCTAGAAAATTCTAATATTTTGAATAGTTTAAACTCTAATAGAAATTGCATGATTTCCTCGATTGGATTAAAATAAGTCCAAGATTTTTAACAGTGTACTAAAGTGCTATCATCAAATGAAAACAAGAAAAAAACGAATGATGTTAGTCCCAAGATATTATCAAAATATGTCTATCGTTACGTGACAAAAAGTATATTTTTCTCCGGAAATGTCCATGAAATATTTTGTGTGTGTTTAAGTGGGTCACTGGATATAAATAAAAAATAAACTGACCATTTCAGCCCTTGGAAGGACTTTGACCTAGCTTCTATTGATCGATTGTGTTGTGCGTGTTATTAAATGTTTGATCACAAATGATCGAGAACTGGACCTACGTGTTTTATGCCGCCTCCGAACGGTTTATGTTTAGAAGAAGCATGGCAATTTTTACTCTCTGAGGCTTGCCATTGTTTGCAGAGAGGTGACGACCGAAGAGAAAAAGTAATTCAATTGAAAAAAACTCTTACGTCTGAGCTGGAATTCAACCCGGGCTACCGCGGTTCTTTAGCTTAGGAGCCACGCACTCTTCCCACTAGGCTACGACCACCATGGATAATTAATATTAATTTGGAACCGGCATTTTTGAATTTAAGTTTTGAATTTAAGTTTAATTAAAGAATTTAAAAAAAGTTAACCAGTTCAATCTTAGTCTTATTGATTATTTTATTGTTTCTGACATGTCAACTATTTTATTGTTTGACGAAATTTACTTTTTATCGGACCATGCATGACCTTATCTTTTAAACAGTTGTGATTAATCTGTCTCATTCTGTTATGTCAAATACGTTCTCCTATCGTAATTTTAAGTAGATTGACTCCCAGTCTCTCCTGTGTGACCTGTCTTTAACACTGTGGAATGATGTGTGGTTTTGTCCAAAGGTAATTGAAGATAAGGTAGTGCTATTTACAAGTGCAATAAATGAATTATTTTTTAATCATGTTCCTCTAAGAACCGTAAATGAATTAAATACGTCTTGGCCGTGGTTCACCAATCGTGCTCAACTTGCCATAAAAAAACGAAATATGTTGCGGAGCATATGGAAAAAGAACCCTTCACCGAAGAAGTGTTAGGTGTGCTTGAAATGCCTCAATTGCTATTATAAGGCAATCAAAAATAAAATATTGCGCTGCTAAACTGAGGACATGTCTTCCACCAAAGGTTCCATGGAATATTTGAAACATTTAACTGCTAATTTCAACCTGACTGTCTGAATGAATATTTTGTATCTAGTCTGAACGTAAATAAAACTAGCATATCTACTTCTTCAAATATTTTAGACTCTCCTGCTGAGCAGATATTTCATTCTCTGCGGTAACAGAAGATGAAGTGAATAAGGCTATTTTGAAAATTAAATTAAATGTGGTTGGAGAAGATGGAAGGATTATCTTTTCCTTCTTTATGGAAGTCTGCAAGACTTCAGGCCTATAAGCATCTTGTCTTCTCTGTCCAAAGCATGCGAATTTCTTATGGCTAACCAAACATTGTCATTCCTAAGTAAAAATAATCTTTTGTCTCCATTCCAATCAGGTTTTCGTGCAGGTTGCTCTACTGCAATGCTTAAGGTATTAGATAATATAAGGTCCCCTCATGATGATGGTCACCTAACTCTATTGTGCTTGCTCTGCAAAACTTTGATACTGCATTTGACACTTTAAGTCATAAACTCTTATGTCAAAAATTGAAATACCTCTTTGGGTTATGGGACAACGCAACTCGTCTCCTAAGTAGTTATTTGACAGGTAGAAAACAGGGTAAAGGTTGGCACTAATTTTTCCAATTACAGAGCTGCGGTGTGCCCCAGGGATCGGTTCTTGGTCCTCTGCTTTTCTCTATATTTCTAAATGCTTTTTTTTGCTGCTGTACCTGCTCATCAGAGATCTGCAGCGATGAACTGCAATTGCTTTTACGCTCAGTACATACTTGGTTTTTGTATGACTCAATATCATATGCAACATATTCTACGCCATCGAACTCACTGACAACATCAAGCCTGTTGCATTAGCCGATCGTACCAAAGTCAAACACTCTGTGATGTGTGCTGCGACTTCAGTGGAAGATATGGATGTTTGCATAAAATAATTATGTGTATAAGCGCACGAACGGCAATCGTTATAAATATGGATTATTTTGAGTTACTGCCTCGTGTACCACTGCAGGTTGATTTCAACTTCGGCTAAGCAGTGATACAAAAGTAAGCTTATGAACGATGAAATCAGCGCGTACACTGCATTTTTACTCAAGTGTTTGTAGATTACTTCAGTATGAATAGAGTAAATAGTTTTTATAAGGGCTGTTAACATATTTCAGGCTGTCGCATAGTATAGTATCTCAGTTTCTATCCAGTTTATATAAAGATGTGCAATTTGATAAATATTTTAAAATATTTAGAAATTTTATATCTGATTTTTGAATCATTAGTACTAGAGAATGCGAATTTTTGCAAAAAAAAAAGTTCATTACTTGATATGTACTTTAAAATGCCTCACCAAAAAAAGTTGTGGTCGGTTCCTCAAAATAATCATTGGTTTATGTTATGATAATTTCCTCAATATTTCGACTCTAGTGATAGCCATCCGTGAGCTGTAATGGTTTGAAATAACCATTAAAAATAGAGTTTTTTGTAAAAATATTAGGTGGTGCGGTAGTTTAAAAAAAACAAACGGCCAGAAATAATAGTTATGGAAAATTTTTTCCAATCTGCATCCACTAATTTTAAATTTTTGCATTCGAACTTAAAATAATTCTGTGTTTAGTGTATTTTTCAATTGCTTGAAGTTCTTTCAATTCTTTCACTAAAATTAAAAAAACTTAATTATTTATAATGCGATCCTACCTAACTTTCAAGATATCGTCGGAAAGGTTTTGAGTGCTTGCATTGATGCCTGGTTAGAGTTGCTAAAATAGATCGAAGTTTAAACTAAAATATTAATTATAAAAAAAACTGAGCCTACTGAAAAAATACTGTAAGAAATAAAAAAAAATAAAAATGAATTTATTTTAATTTTGAAAGTTTTTGTACGGAAATAAAATATGCATGAAAAACAGCACTACAGTAAAATCTGGACACAATGAACCCCGAAATAGTGAACAGCTTGAAAGAGTGAATGCTTTAGAAACAGACATTTAAAAGAATCAGAAGTAAATAAGTAAAGAAAAATAAAGTTTTCAGATTTAAGAAATGCGAACAGTTTGGATACAATGAACAGGCCTTGCAAAAATTAGTTGACTATATCCAGATTCAACTGTATTTTTAATTCGATTGCAAACATTTACATTTTTTGATGCAGATTGGAAGATGCTTTTCAGGCCAATATTTTGTTACAGTTTATTTACAACTATTACACTATCAAAAAAGTGCGTTGAATTGACATGAATGGTCTTAGCCTTTTTGTGCTCACTGTGCTCGCTACTATATCATTCTACATACCCTTTCGTCTGTTTCACCACACGCAGATCTTTTTTTATCATTGAGGTAAACAAAGCTACCCCTTTTTCGAGAGGCAATGTGTTTGATTGAAGGGACTCTATTAAAAAAAAAAATTATGTTTTAAAATTTGCATTTTTAAATTTTTCAATACGAAAAAAAAACGAAAAATATTGTATAAGAATCACACTTAAATGACCTAAAAAAACTGAAAATGATGTTAAAATTAAAAATGTCCAAAAGTGACAATAAAAAATTTGAAATCGCTAAAAACTACCAAAAAATGCCCTAAACCTAGAATTTACCAGAAAATTAAAAACGACAAAAAACAATGAAAATAACGAAAAAATTACGTAAAAACTTTTCATATTTGGAATTTAGGAAACATGAATAAATGTTCTAAACAACCATGAAATGTCGTAGAAGCAGCAGAAAAAAGATGACATGTCTTCGAAATCCTAGCTCTGCTAATGACGAATTTAGACCTCAAAGAGCGATGCAGAAAATTTTTCAAACAGAAAAATGGCGTCTGATATCATTTTTTAAAAAACTAAATTTATTAAATATTTTTTAAAAAATTTATTAAAATTTATTTACTAAACTTTAGAATTTATTTTAAAAAAGAAATCAGCTCAATTGAACCATAAGTTTATGAGCTCTCAAAAGTCACGCAAAGTTACTGCAACGTTACTGCAATGTTACTGCAAATACTTTGTGTTCTGAGAACAAAAGAAGCGCTGGTTATTTTTTATGCAGAGTTACGCTTTGTCTTTGTTGTGCTGTTTGTAAATGACCATACTTACCATTGCATACCAGAAGTTTAAAAGACCCTGTGCTGGTTATCAAACCAACAACTCGAACATGCATTATTCGGTATTACGACACTATCATACACAGTTGGCTTCAATGTTGCAAGTATGTTCGACACAACAATCGCAGCGCTTGCGAAATGCGGTCATACTGTTACTGTATTTGTTGAGGGTAGATTGCAAGTAGCGAAAATGACATCGCTTGCAGATCTCTGCTTCTCATCAATGCACGCTTATGCTGATGACTTTCAGATTTATTTGTCTGGCAAAACAAACCTTATGGAAGATCTAGTTTGTAAACTTAATGAAGATCCTCACAGTATAAGCCTATGGGCTATGAATAATATTCTCCATCTTAATGTCTTAAAGTGCTATGTGTTGCCTATCTCTAAACTTCAAATTAGCCCCAGCTCAGTTTCAGATGTCTTAATGGATGATAAGATAATAAAAATTGTTAATAGTGCCGTTAGTTTTGATTTAAATGGTAATAGTTCCCTCACATGCACAAATCACATCAACGGTGAAGTTCGAAAAATATATTACATTTTGAGAAATCTTAGAATGTCGGCTGAGTACAGTCCCATTGATAAAGACGTAAACTTGTAATTCAGCTGGTTGTTTCAATCATATCGTATCTAAACTTGTTTATAGTAAGTTAGATTCACGGTCCCAGTTTAAATCACAAATCGCCTTTAATCATGCTACACGTTATGTCTATGGTTAACGTAGGTTCGATAATTTAGCTGAATTAAAAAATTTTATACTTGGGTGCGACATAATAAGTTACTCTAATATCAGAAACTGCATATTTTTACATAAACGTATACACTCCAAAACTCCTATTTACTTATTTGAAAAACTATAATTTAGTAGATCACATAGAAGTCAAGCGCTAATTTTACCAACTTTTAACTATCTTAACTCCACAAGACTATTTTTTATCAACGCCGTTCGAACTTGGAATTCATTACATGGTCAATTAAAATCGATCCAGTACAAAACAATAGACCCCCAAAAAGGCAAAATTAATTCTTTTTCACTTGTTTGATGTAAACTGTTGAGATATGGACAATAGGGAGTAGCGAATTAAAATTGCTTCCTCGAATTTCACATTCTAAGAGGTCTCAAAAGTTGCGGAGGGTTGCGTTGGAAAAAAGAACATGTCTCCCTCTACCGCAAGAACAAAGTTGTTTTTTTAAAAAAACAGGTAAAAATATAGATATCAAAATGCTGAGATTTTTGTAAGAAAAACTACATATGTCTTAAAGTAAAAGTAAATACAGACTTTAACTCAAAATATTTTGCCAAACACGGTGTAAAGGATATTCGAATCTAAAGGTTCTCGCGAGATAGCTCAGAACTTTTGATTGCTGTCTGATTGTCTTAATTTTGGTGGTATTGATTAAAGATCAAGATCAGGATAAAAGTCACCAGGATAAAGATCACCTTTTTTCTATTTCGATAAATTAAAAAGAGTGTTACTTTCTAGCATGAAATTTATTATTTCTTCAAAACACCTCACCTCAGCATTAACAAATATGTTATACTAAAATTTTGAGTTTTTGAGTTAGCCATTCGATGGGTCTCAATTAACTTATTGTTTTTAAAAAGTGTTTTAAAGAAATAATTACCATAGAAAATTTTTTTTTTTTTGATATTATCGCCATATATGTAATCGGTACTTAATTATAAGTTTATTCTTGCAAGCGCTTACATTTAATTAGATAAATAAATAAAATAAATAAAAAGGAGATATGAACATAATAGTTAATTTTCATGCAAGGAAATATTTTTTTTTAGATATAAAAATCGGAAATATATCTTTTGCCTTTTCCTGGTGTCTTAAATAAATGTTCTTTGAAAAACATTTGAAAAATCCAAATTGAGAAAATTTTTTCGGTGCCACTTCTGATGACCGAGATATAACACCTTATATTTATTTTTTTGGAAAAGTTAAATAATTGCGATGAAGTATACATTTCTCAAAAAAAAAACATATGCGAAAAATATGGAAACTATTAATTCGCCAAATTTAAGGTAAACGTTGACACTATAATCAATACCACAAAAATTTAGAAACTTTGATAACAATCAAAATAATTGTGCTATCTCGAGTTTACCTTTAGATTCGAATATCCTCCTCACAGGAGACTGTGGGTAAGAAACGAGAGTGGCATCGTGTTGGACAAGATATTGTTAGTGAAAGTTTGTATATACTTGTACTTTAAGACATATGTAGTTTTTCTTACAAAAATCTAAGCATTTTGAGATCTTTATTTTCACCTGTTTTTTTCAAAAAACAACTTTGTTCTTGCGGTAAAGGGAGACATGTTCTTTTTTCCTAAAATTTTTTTGGGAGATCTTGACAGCCCTATGCAACTTTTGAGACCTCTTAGAATGTGAAATTCGAGAAAGCAATTGTGATTCGATATGTCCTATTGTCCATATCTAAACAGTTTCAATTAATTTTGCCTTTTGGGGTCTTTTGTTTTGATATGGTGGATCTAGGGTAATTTGGTTGTTGGAAGACCCTATAATTTTTTTTATAGGAATAGTTTTTTGCCAACACATTATATTACATTGCTCAATGGTTTGCAGAATACAGCTATGCTAAAATAAATTATTTTTGAAAAAAGTAAAAATTATGATATAAAAAGAATTTCAATACTGCTATACATCAAGAAAATAGATTGAAAATAAGCTGACCTTGACAAAAAAAAAATTAAAAATAGGATTTGATTGTATTATTTACTTCCATTGATCAAGCATGATTTTTTTTTAATTTATAGAAATACTTAAGTGGATTCAAGAAACATATGCCAAAATTAAGCAGTTTCCTTACTTACTATTAATTTTGTAATTTCTCGATTAAAATTCTCTATAAGTTTTTATAAATTCTTATAAAAATTCTATTCACTTTTTGAAATGAAACTTTATATAATAGGAAATTCATGAAAAAATCACACATTGGAAAATCCAGACTAAAATTAATTCTCTGCCTGACTCCAATACGCAGTGAATTCATCATAATAGCAAAAACTTTGTAAATATTCCACAAAAATTAGTGTACAAATTTATATTTAACACACAAACTTTAATATTCAAAAGGTTCTCTGAGTTTTTTGGAAAAATTTGGATAAAAACCACGAGCCCATGGTGTGACAAAAAAAAATCCAGTGTACACAGCTTCGAATGCACTAAAACAGTTATGAAACCCTTTCATAATTTTGCAAAGCTTATTTTTTTGACTTCATGAAATTGCTGATTTTCTATACGCTATCTACTTCCCAAGAAAAAGTTTAACTTGATTTCAGTTTTATTTTTAGAATGAGGTCTTTGGTTTGTATTTTTCTATCGTCATCGTGTTGTTTAGTTTTATGTCATTGAACAATTTGGTTTGCTTAAATTACAAAAAGATTATTACATAAAATTATTTTTATTGTTTGTTAAAATTTTCATTAATTGCTAAAAGAATATAAGTAAGGTGTTGGAATTGGTTTTTGTATAAAAAAAAAATAAAAAATGTTTACAATTTTAAGAAACGATAGACTATGTCCTAAATATCGTACCTGTCCACTGAATCATACCGAAAAAATGTTCAAAAAGAAAAAAAATCCTTTTGCTTCTTTCTTTACAACTGTTAATGATGAGAAAAATTTAGATGAGAATGAACACACTTTAAAATAACTTTAATAAAAATCTAAAATTTTCTCAGTGTAAGTCTGTGCAAATATCAATTACCTCCTTATAACAAAATAAATAACACGTACTTAATAACTAATATCTCTTAAATCTAAAGTATAAAACTTAAAGCGAAAACTTATTATACTCTACTTAAAGATATTAAAAAAAGATAACAAATAGTATGTTGAGTCAAAATTCGCAACATTTGGTAAATATATGTAGATATGTTTTAACAAATTTATTTTATTGCGAAATATTGTTTAAACTTAACCAGCTTGTATGCGCAATACTAAGCAACTTCTTTCCAATTTGAAACTAAGAAATTTTCTAAGAAATTATGATTCAAAGCTCTGAATTAATTAAAATATCATATTTGAAAACAGCAATTAAAAAACAATCTTAAAAGTGTTCACAACTTTGAAACCACCGCTTAACATATGCAAAGCAATCAATTAAATTGGCTTAAAACATCAAATTATATCAAAATTAATATTTTATGTTTGCCACCCAGATTGCTGATAGTATTCGCTGTTTGAAGTTCTCGGAAGCCTAAAAGCTGCATGAGGCACGTTTTAATCTCTAAAACCACAGCTACATAAATCACCAAAATGATCACATTATGCTTGGAAGTTTTGTTTTATGCAATTTTATTGCTTAAAGTATTTAATTTAAGGCAGCATAAACAACCAGTAGAAATATTTTGAGGTCCATAATGCACATTTTAGTTCATATTAAAGCGAAAGATATACAATCGACACTTGCTTGTGAGTGTGAAAATAAGTTTGTTTTTTATTGTTTCAAAGTTATAATGAAAAAAAAATTCAATAAGTTAGAGTAAGTTACTTGACTACATCCAAACAAATGCATTTTGCAAACAAATTTCTAAATTTGGTGTAAAAAGATAAGTGAAATGTTTTATGAAAAAAATCTGTTAAATATATTGTATATACACTTGGAAAATTTTTTGATTTTTTTTTACTTTACAGCCTTGTTTCACTTCTTAATAGCTTTCCTGCATACAAAAGACTTAAGCGACAAACTCGCTCAACTAAAATTCAATTATTACACAGATCTTAAGCTTATTCTGAACAATACTGATTACATTTTCTACTTTTCAACTCGATTAGCAAATTTATATGCCTTTCATGCAAAAAAACAAACACCTAAGCAACAACAATTTCTGACCAAATTTATTTGCCCCCTTTCTTATCCTGCAGCTTGTCCACTCGTAATTCTTTCAACGTCATCAACAAGTGATATTTTTCTAGCTTGTAGCATTTAGCTGTCTGGCACACATTCTAAAATTGTTTGGACATTTTAGCAGCTTCGACGCCTCAATACATGTCCACGCTGTGCGGAACATTCATTGTGCAGAGCATGTCCACTAGAGGCAACACTGAACACTGGCTTAAAAACGAAATAAAAATAGACGCTAAACTGCTGGAAAACTAATATAATATATGTCAGTGTTGGCAATTTTTATTTTAAATGAAAATGAAAATGAAAGCCAAAATTATTGAAAAGGAAAAATGTTTAGAGACGCTAGTTTTGTTTCTTTTTGTTTTTTTTTTTTTGCTTGGACAACGCTGCGGGGCAATCAATATCAAAACAATTTTTCAAATTTGCTAACATATGCAGAGCAGAGCTGACGTTATGGCGAGTGTGAAGCCAACTGAAGCTGAAATTATTATTATTATTACTTAATGGAGCGAGTTGGTTGATTGGTTGGCTGGCTGGCTAGCGTGCCACAACGACTTGTTGTCGTCGTCATCGTCATAGTCATCGTCATCGACAACGTCACTGTTGTCGAGTTGTTGCTGCTCATATCAATTTCGTTTTGGAATTGGCGTTTGAAGTGCGACCATTGATTAATTTTATCGCCGTATTTTAAATGATTTATTAAGAGTTGAAGATAAATCATTTAAAAAATAGATATAAAACAAAATACAAACAAAAAATTTTGATTTACATAGTGAAATCAACAATAAGGCTTTGAGCCTGGATTGTTTGTTTTGAGCAAATAAGTCAATTAAGTTGTATTGTTTTGAGTCACTCTGAAATATGTAATAACTCTGTTTTTCTGTGTGTAAGCAACTCCACGCTATTTCGAAGTATTGCTCAGCATTTAAGAAATGCTTAACGTATGTTTAAGCTTAAAATTAAATCGGAGCATGCAGCACGAACAATTACTGGGTAGAACCTCTACTGCAACAACACGCAATGCTTAAGCCTTAGCTTAAGCTATAGTCACAGACACAGACGGACGGACGCAGCATCATTATCTGCCGCATCCTCATCATCCCATTATCACATTCCAGCAAGCGCAAAGAACGCACTTGCGCATGCGCAGCGCACTTGAGATGCTCCAATGAAATAAATCGCGCATTTATTGCCCCATCGGCCATGCTTTGGATTTGGATTATACGAGTACAATGTGGTTGCACAAAAGGGTTGAAGATTGCAAGTAAAATAAAAATGGGTACAACAACAAAAATATGGCAAGCCATAGAATGCCACTAATCGAGGACGTACATGTGATGCCGCTGCACAGTGCTTCAGAAACGTTTTACAGCTTCAATGTGAGGGAAAATTGTTACTTAAAAAAGTTGGTTTCTTTTATATAATATATAATGTTTAAAGCAATAATTTAAAATAATAATAATAATAATTTTCGCTTTTTCATATAAAAACACAACTTTTTTGCATAACAATTTTCAATCACATTGTTCCAATTCGTTGTCATATCGCCCATTTACGTGAAGACCGTCATAATTCAAAAAACGCGATTTTGCAGAAAATGCATTTAAAGCAGCGCTGGGTGCCCCATAGCTCAATGAGCGCTTTCTGAGCGCAACTTTTCGCATGTATACAAAATTCACAACAGAAAAGAATATAATTCAGTCGTTCGCTGACGGTGATGCTGTGAAAACCTGTGTCGGAAATTTTATGTACACTTTTAAAAAACCAATTTTTTGGTTTGTAGATTCATAATTCTTTTTCATATATTTTTTTTTTTTTAAGGTTTAATATAATTCGTACATATTGCCTTTAAAAATTCTTTGCATTATTTTGTTCATATTATTTGCATTCATTACTATTTTGATACTAATAAATGCAAATAATAATATGCAAATAATATGAAGACCTTAAAACAATGTTTGACTCTGGTTTGGAGTGTGACTTCTGTTCTGCAGAGAGCCTTTCTTGCGAAGCAGAATGTGTTATTTCCCACTGCAAGCAAACTAATATAATTTATTTACTTAGAAGAAAAAGCTGGAGCAATAACGATATAGAAGAAATAGTAAACAATACCAATGACTAAAAATAAAATCTAAGCACATATACAGTATGTGTAGGGGTATAAACATACCAACTTGCAAATCAAGATAATTGTAACAACTATTTCGTTCAGTGTGTGCTATTTGAGAGTGCACCAACACTAACAAGACAAAATAAAATGTGACTGTGTTAGAATGCCCAGCCCTGATTTAAGGTTTTCAATTCACTCGCACCTTGAATAAAAAGAGAGAGCATATTCTCTTCCACTCGAAGAGTTTTCAATGTAGTACCATGAAATTTTTACACAAAATGAAGCTTGATATAAAGAAAAATTCTGCAATTTTAACTCAAAAATCGTGTGTATGAGTTATGACGGTTTTCAAGTAAGTTACCGATATATTTTTGAGCAAAAAAGAGTATTGCCCTATGGCACTTTGTCAAACGTGGAGCAGCTTTTTTGGGAAATGCCTGCAGTGTTTGAAATAAGTTGACTGATAAGGTCATTGCATTTTTTTTTTCATCCACAATGCATTATTTTGCCGTACCCCTCCGGATTATTTAAAAAATTTTGAACAAAATTATGGCTGCGTTTGATTTTTCGCGCAATTTCTATTATTCCTGAGTTTTCTTCCGAAAATGCTAAAATGTGACTTTTGTCTGCATCGGAAAAGCTGAATTTACGTGGTATTTTAGGAAAATATGATTTTTCCACTTTTCCACTCAAAAATATCACTTTCTACTCTATGGTTCGCGCGATATATAACAAACATTGAAGTGGTTTTATACTCATGAAGTGGTGCGAATATTTTTTTTTTGCTCTCAAAAGTACCGTTTTACAGCAAGGAGTTATCAACAAATTTTCAGTGGTTTTATATGTATGAAACGTAGCTTAGATAATATCTACAAATTAGTATGTTTTTATTTTTAAGTCTAAAGGCATATAAAGGCTATTGCTTATCCTTCGCATACATTAAAAGTTAATACATCTATACTATTACATAAAAAGCTTCTCACGTATCTGCGACGATGCTAAACTTAAAAACTACTGAACCGATTTTAGTAATTCTTTTACTAATATTAATCTGTATGTTTAAATAAAAATCTCGCATCCTTTTTTTAAAACCATTCTTAAAAGTGCTTAAAATTCAAACTTAAAAAGTAGCAAAAAAAACAAACATAAAATCCATTGCTTCATTAAATTGTTAGACACACAAGCAGCATTAAGCTTTATCTGTCCCCAGAAGCTCGCGGCATCATTAACGAATTTTTCGTGATGATTTCTTAAAGGAAGTTTCTGCATGAGCTGCTGGACTTAAAAAAAGTTCATACAAAATAGATTGCAAAGTAGCGGTTGTCAGCGCCTAACTTTTTCCACTTTATTACAACAATTTCAAGATATGCATGATTGTTGTAATTCGCCGAATCGTTCAGAGGCTAAACTGTAGAGTTCGCAAACTATCGATGACACTATCTCTACTGTTGATAATTTCACACTATCGTGACTATCGATAGTTTTGGACTGACTATCGATGGTTTTCGATAGTATTTAAATATTCATTGACACCACTGCTTAGGTGTCTTTGCCATTGCTGTCGAGTTAGTTTGATTTAGACAATATGGTATAATTGTTTTTCTGTTTTGTAGAGTGAAAGCTCAGGTGATGTTTCTTATAAATGTATGAGCATTGTGTTGATTTGGAAGATGGGTGATAGTTAGTTAGAGGTTGAAAAGATGGTGTAGTTTCGGTGAAGATTTGTTTTAAATTTGCACAGCTCAAAACTGACGCGAAACACGCTCGCAGGGAGACTATTCCTCAACTTTACCTTACCCGGCGTCTCGACAGGCAATAATCCATTGCTTACCATCTGTCAAATTCCATTGCAAGCAATGGCAATATTTCAAGGGTGGGTTTTGTCATGTTACGAAATCAACATATAATTTATCATAAATTCAAGAATAATAGATAAAAGGGTTACGTATTGCGCAGGTCCGTCATGTTGTTTACTTTTCATTTTGACTTTTCTAGCTACGATAAAAATATTTTTTACGATCATGACGTCAGGCTAGACGAAGTTTGTTTCTTGAATCTTTTGCCAGTGCAAGTTGGTTTCATTCCAATTTGCTTTAAAACCAAAAAAAAACTTAAAAACTACCACGGAAATTATATGAGCAGCACTCTTTCATAATTCTTTATTCATATTTTAATAGAAAATGGTGGAAAAATTTGTTTAGTCTATTTTATTAACAATTTTATTGCACTGCTTATAGACTAGTTTCATATTTGTTTACATTAATTAACAACAATCTCATATCGTAAGTTCATATCGTAAGGCTATCATGACGAAATGCGCAGATCGTAGACAATTATTTTTACGATCTGCGCAATCTAATATTCTATCATTCTTGATATAAATTTATTATTTTATAAATTCATTCTGCACGCTACTTGATTTTTATAGATATACACATTTAAAATTTTGGAGAAAAATTAAAAATGGCTGTCAAACAAGAAAAAATACAACTCATTGCTTGGCAATACATGGAAAGCAATATTGCTCGCCATGAATTGCCAACCATGGCAATTGAGTGGTCTCGATTAGCAATAATTGCCAATTGACAGATGGAAAGCAATGAATTATTGCCTGTCGAGACGCCCCGTTACGACTAAAGAACGAATTATCACTACAACGTGTAGTTCTGTGTGACATCAAGGCAATGGTAAAGGAGTGGGCTTGGACAGCTGCCCGAGCGGACCTGGAAAACATACGGTGTAGTGGCGTCAGACCATTACGAAACCAGCATTACGTCGATTTCCAATAGAGTTGAGATAGGATGAAATATTTGTATCCCCTATCAAATATATCGCACGACGTTGAATTCGGTCCAAAAGCACGTTGCTATTTTAATTCCTTGACGAATTTTCTTTATATATCTCTCTACTTTTTGTTAACGAAACTTCCTCAATATTTTGATATTGGGTTCGTACATGATAAATCTGACCTTTCTGCATTGCGTCTTGCACGAATTTGGAACATTTATATGAAATTTTCGTCAATAAAATGTATGGCCAAATCAGTATTTCGTCAAGGATCAAGAAAAATCGTACATGATTCATTTGAGATTTCTTCAAGACTGAAACTACTGGGTCTTTTTCTCTGCTATAGTATTTGTCATTGTTTCTATTGCGGCGTCGGGTAGCTTCCCTCCAGGAAAAATCAGAAGGCTTCCATCTAAAAGTGATAAAGAAACATTCCCCACCGTATCTTTTGAAAGCTTAAGGGTAGTTTTGCATTTATATTGTTTCCCCACCGCATCTTTTGGAAGCTTAAGGGTAGTTTTGTATTTATATTGTTTCCAAACCGCTTCTTTAAGAATGCATGTGGAAACTTTTATTTATTGTCAAGCAATGACAATAGAAAATATTAATATCATTGTTTTCTAGCCGCTTATTGTAGAATTCGATAGTCTAGCGGTAGCGCGCTCGACTGTCGCTCAGGGGTCCCGGGTTCGAATCCTGGCCGAATCCATTTTCGTAACAAGGGAGAGGAATGTTTCCACATGACTTTTTAACACAGCGGGGCGGAATGTTTCCCTCTACTGACATGCTATGTTAAAAAAGCAATGGAGTGTGCAACAAAAGGGGATGCTTCCTACATTCCATGGAATGTTTCCTGGTAACATCCGGGAATGCTCACATTTCCTGGTGGGTTTGCACATTTATACTCTCCCATATTGAGTATGTATTAATAAGCGCTTTAAAGATCATGCTGAAAACAACCCCGTGGTAAATGAACACATGACGTAACCAAGTATTTTTTAAAAACAATGTAACTGCGAGGCCTCCGAAACCTGTACACAATTCTGAATTACATTTGTTTAGGCATGGCCGTTTAGACAGTAAACCGCTTTTTGCAAAATTCTTATTTTAAATCACTTTAGTTTATTTTTTTTGTGCTCTGATTTATATTGCAAAATTAAATAAATGTCTAGTGCACGAGCTGTCAAAATTAAACATACCGACTTACGGATAATGTGGAATATAGGTTAAAAGACGGAAATGTAAAAATGCAGATGAATAGTTAAAAAAAAAACAAATCTTTTTAAGCTGGAACAAAAACTGAAATATGAACTTGCAGTAAGGTGGAGCGAAAATTATTTGTTTTTTGCAAATTTTATTTTGCTCGGCCGCGGTAAAGTTGAGAATGAATGTAAAATTATTTATAAAGTGTTAAGTTAATTAAAGTGTTAAAGCGCATTAGTTAATAGGTATTGGTAAGAAAGTATTGCTAGATGTAGTGTCAGGAAATCTATTAGTTTAATCTTTACTCTAAAATTATTGGAACAATGTATAACCCAAAACTACTTATTTTATAACATGTTTTAGAAAAAAAACTCTTCCAAAATTTTTTATTCGTGTTAAATAAAACAAAATTAACATTTTGTTTTTATATGATACGAAAATAGATTCCTGAAGGAAAATATTATCGGGATATAAGTCGTACATCTATATCTATACTATTACACTGAACCAAAAAGGTACATTTATTAATGAAAAGGTGCATTAATTTCAATGAATTATTCATTGATTTTGGTCCAATGAACTGTGGTCATTGATTTCAATGAATTTTCTTCATTCTTTAATGAATAGTTCATTAAACTTAGTGATTTTCAATGAATGGTTCCTTGAATATCAATGTACACTTCATTGAATTCAATGAACACATTCATTAAAAAATGCCAAAATTAATGATTTTTTCATTGAATTTCAATGTACACTTCATTGAATTCAATAAACATATTAATTAAAAAAATGCCAAAATTAATGATTTTTTCATTGAATTTAATGAAAATTTCATTGAATTCAATGTAAAGTTCATTGAATTCAATGTAAGCTTCATTGAATTCAATGTATTGTTCATTGCATTTAATGTATAGTTCGTTGAATTTAATGTATAGTTCATTGAATTCAATGTATAGTTCATTGAATTCAATGTATTATAGTTCATTGAATTCATTGCATAGTTCATTGAATTAAATGTATAGTTCATTGATTTTAATGTTTATTTCATTGAATTTAATGTATTAAATTCATTGAATTCCATATATATTTCATTAATTTTAATGTATTTAGTTCAATGCAATGAATGATCTATACATTAAATTCAACGAATTATTTGTTAATCCCTCTCTAAACATTTTTAAAATAAGAAAATAATTACAATTTAAACAATATTTTTTTATTTTAAAGAGTCAATTAATATACAAATTTTCGAAGATTTTGAATAGTTTTTAAATTTATAAAAATATACGGCAATAAACTTCCATACGAGAGTGCATGCCGCAGAATATTTTAATTGAAATAATTGAAAAATTTTAAAGCACACATCTACGGCTCTAATAAAACTAGCAAATTAAAATTTTACGCCATCCATGAACACATAAAATTTTTGGAATGTGGAGAAGTTCTTCTCTCCAACAGCAAGGATTAATGGTTGAGTATTTTCGCCTTTAGTTTTTAAAAACTCAATATACTCCTCGACTTCCTGGATGCTGCTTCCAACAAAAACGAATGCCTCTTGGGTACTGGTAATTGTATGCTTGAGGAAAGTTTTTCTTCCAAAGTTGTCCTTACTGTATAATTTTTGAGTGGGCATCAAATATCCATGAAGGCTCCAAAAAAGTTTCATAGCAGTACTGTCTGGAAAGATATTAATTGAAAAAAATAACTATTTATTTATTTAGCCTCGAGAAAAATTAAGCTTACCATTGTAATTAGTGAAATCTTCAATTTCTGCCAACTTTGCCCGCACAGCTTTATCTTTTATGTGGTTTTCATCCTTTAAAAATGTAAACATTTTTTGAAAATGATGGCAGCAGTCACTTAAAATGCCAGGTATATTTCTAATCTAGAAGATATTATAAATGAATATAATATATTATGTTGACTTCATATGATTTAAATACAAATTCTAAATGTTTGATAGTTTAAATCATACTTGATTTTAAATACAAATTCTAGTTGTTTGACAGTTTAAAATCGTTTATCGAGCTTAAGGTCAAAGTATAATATATTTATTTTTAATTTAATGAGATATTTTTTCGTTCAAAATTAGAAATTAGCAATTTTTTTTTTGTATCAAGTCTATGCACAACACGTAAATGTTTTTTAAAGGCTGAAAAATTACTAATTACTAGATTGCAATTTTCATTGAAACAGCGGTAAACACTATTAGCAGATATGATATGATTTTTTTTTATATGAACTAATAGTAATTCAACAGATTTCTTTTACATTCAAAGCACAACATTTTCTTCACTTTTAATTTAACTTATTATCACCTTTTATCTAAAATTTACACACACAATTGCCACACGTCTTCACAACTTCGCGTTTCACTTCAAACAAAATTGGGAAGGGAATAAATTAATATATATATATTATGAATTTAATGCACTATACATTGAATTCAGTGAACTATACATTGAATTTAATGAACTATACATTGAAATCAATGAACAATGCATTGAATTCAATGAACTATACATTAAATTCAATGAACTATACATTAAATTCAATTAACTGTACATTGAATTTAATGAATTATACATTGCATTTAATGACCTAAACATTGAATTCAATGAACTGTTCATTAAAAATCAATGTATGGTTCATTAAATTTGATTTACAACTGAAACCAATGTACTTTTCATTGATTTCAATGAACAGTACGTTAAAATCTATGAGCAATTCATTAAAATTCAATGATTTTTTCATTAAAATCAATGAATTAATTTTTACGTACGCTGTTCATTAAATTTGTTTTGTCTGTGTATATAAAAGGAGACTCACAAAATTTTACGCCAGATAAACTCGGTAACCGCTGAATCGATTATTTTTTGATAATTATTTATACTAGTTCTTTGATTACAATTTGCTAATTCTTTGATTATTCAATTCCTATGATAATTTCTAGTGTCAAAGCTTACTAAGTTTTTCGTAGGTCTATTCTTTAATTATTAGGTTATCACGCCCTTTTTTCTTAAATGCGGCTGAAAAATACTTTATTTTGCATGTATTTAAATACATTTATTTATTTAATTTATTTTGTAATTTTAATAGATGCAAAATTCAGTATTTTTCAGCCGCATTTGCAAAAAAATAGCTTGAGAGCGGTTTCGCGTTCGCGGCAAAACCGTGTAAATTGGCCCCAGCCTTACAAAATTAATGTATTTTATTTGATGCTTACATTCCACAAGTATCACAATACAACAGCAAACAAAGGTTTTCTCTCTTTGTCGCAAGAGCTTCTCTTAATATAACACGACAGCCATATTGTGGAGTTGCTTTCAGTGTGATTCTTGCTGTCCTACATTATTTATAATATTGTTTGCAAATGTTTTGACGGGAGTTGTCAGAATTCAGTTATAAGCATAAATTGTGTTTTGCAGCCTTGCCAGTTAGCTTTTCCCAACCTGAGATTGTGTTAGTCTATATATCTATACTATCTATCTATCTATACGATTAAAAGCGTTGTGACCTGCACAGATGTTTGACAAGCACGCGAGAACCACTGAACCGATTAAGACGATATCAGGTATCAAACGATTTGTTATTTCAACTAAATCGTGATATTTGCCTCTCCTACTTTCCACGTCTACTATTTGGTAAAAATTATATATTTCAGATGGTTTCGGTCATACGAGACTAAAAGTTTGTAATTTTATTTTTATGGTTACTTTCGGCAACTATACTAAAAATGAGCTTAACCGCCGCATTAACATCTCACAAATAAATGAAAATGCTATATTTCAAACGGTTTTGGTCGTATAATACTATGTTTAAATTGGGCCGAACAACTGATTTGGAAAAAGTCATTTTAAAGTGCGTACATTGATTTTTTTTTTTTGCAAAAGTATCTCATTCAGTTTGACAACTGGTTCTTTGTTTTGTTTTAACTGCTTGATATTGGCAGCATTCAGCGCAGACAACAGTTGGCAACTATTGTGTAAAAATTCGCTGAATGGTAAAATTTTGGTAGCGCTCAGTCAAACTAATCAGGTAGCAGACGCAATTTAATCGAGCGAAAAAATACTATGCTACATGAACACCACTGTTGAGTTAACTGTCAGATGCTGCCACTGATGCTGTTAAGGTAAAAAAATAGAAAGAACGAAGCAAATTTAAGTGGGAAACCTTTGTAGTTTAATAAAATTTACATACAAATTATATATAATTGAGTAAAACTAATTTCTGACGTGTAGAGTAGCAACACATTCAGAGAAAAACATCGCTTACTAAGGTAGCGCTACCATTACAGTTTACAACAATTGTCTAAGCTGAATGTGGCCATTGATTATGATACACAAGCATATAATGATTTGTTGTTTGACGTTTTCCGTTGTTTTTAGTTTGCTAGTTCGAAATAGTTTGAAATAAGTTTTTAGAACGTATCCAATCTCATTCATTTGTTTTAAATGAGTTGAATTGCAACTAATAATTTGTATGGGAAACTTTGTTTCTCATTTGGTTGAATGGGCTAAAATGAGTCATTTGGCCCAATGTTAATAAGACAAAAATTTGCTAATTTAGTTCGCACGGTTACTTTTGGCAACTATACAAAAAGTGGGGGATAAGCGTGGACTGAAGTCGGTTTGGGTTGTATTAAACTAAACATTTTTTATTTAGTTTATATGATTACTTTTGGTAACTGTAATAAAACTGTTAGTGTCCTACTTTAGTAACGCCCACTTTTCAGGGGATAAGCGTGAAGTGAAGGCAAAGCTTGCTGGATTTAAGCTTAATTGAGATAAAATTTTGGCAGTCGATTTGTTTCGAGTACGAGATGATTTTAGGGAAAAAATGTTCCCATACCACATTACCGCCCATAAATCATCAAAAATGCTATACTTCGACCGGGTTTGGTCTTATTAGACTAAAATTTGGTAATTCAGTTCATATGGGAACTTTTCTAAATATTGTGAAAATATGTATAAACTAAAAGCGAATAGCATAAAAATTCATATACAGCAGTAAGGCGGTCTGTGACTCCTGCTCCTGCGGGAGAATACTTTAAATCAATAAAAATTCTAATAATAACGGGAATTTTTCAATTTACTAGATATAAGTACATTTTCGAAAATCTTTCGTTTACCGTTATTTTCATTAATCAACGAATTTTCATAAAAAAAGCGTTGTACTGAGAAAATCTATAGTTTTCGAGATGTAGTCAAAAGTTTAGTGTCATAATAAAGGAAATTTTTCAAATCTTAAGAAGAATCTAAGTTAAAAAAAACTTCATTTTTTAATTACAAACTTAAAAAAAAAAAAATTTACCCAAATTCTGTAAAGCAGGTCTTATTAAAAAATCAAAATACAGAAAAGGCCAAGAAACTTTATGTCGCAATATTTATAACTGTAAGAAGGTTATTCAAATTAAAAGTAGTTTTAATATTGAAAGTTTTCTATATGACCTTGTTATGTTGATTTTTTGTGATTTAAATACAAATTCTAGATGTTTGATAGTTAAAATCATTCTTGATTTTAAATACAAATTCCATTTATTTTATAGTTTAAATCGTTTATTGAGCTTTAAGTCAGGTTAGAACAATTAATTGCTCTAACGAATGTTTTCCAAAGAAACTGCAATAAGTCAGCTAGCGATGTTTTACTTTTATATTGAAGTTGTTGTTGTTGTTGTTTCTTTGGAAAAAATTCGTTAGAGCAATTTATTGTTCTAACTTTACCTAAAGCTCAATAAATAATTTTAAACTATCAAACAACTAGAATTTGTATTTAAAATCAAGTAAGATTTAAACTATCAAACATTTGGGATTTGTATTTAAATCATACAAAATCAACATAATAAATAACAAGGTCATATAGAAAACTTTTAAGTTAAATAACTTCGTAATTTTTTGTTTTTAATTTCTTTCAATATCTTTTCAGTGAGTGTTTTTTTTTATAATTAATATTTAAGTTTTAATTTGGTTCAGTTTAAGCAATTCTGACCAGAAATCAATGCAAGCAGTCAAAACCATTCTAACGATATCTTGAAAGTGAGGATAGCATTAGAAATAATTGAGTTTTTTTAACTTTAGTGAAAATAACTTTAAAAAAAATCATAAAATGCCCGAAAAACATCATTATTTTTAATCCTTGATGCAGAACTTTTTCAAAAATATGATTTCAGCCATTTCCTTTTTCTAACACACCAGCCAATATATATAATGGTTATTTATAACCATTCCAGCTCACGGATGGCTATCGCTTGAACCGAAATATTTGAGGAATCAACATAACATAAACCAAGGATTGTTTTGAGGAAGTGACCCAAACAACATTTTTTCGTGAGGCGCCTTAATGTATATATAATATATAATATATATTATATATGTTTTTCTTTTTAAAATGTGTTTTCGGTATTTTACTTAAATAAATACTTATCGTCCTGAATTAAAAAAACAAAATTCGTCAGAGCAATTAATTGTTCTAACCTGACCTAAAGCTCAATAAACGATTTTAAACTATCAAACAACTAGAATTTGTATTTAATATCAAGAATGATTTAAACTACCAAACATTTAGAATTTGCATTTAAGTCATAGAAAATCAACATTTTTTTAATATTTATGCCATTTTTTAATTATTAAACAAACACAAATACTTGTGTATTTTGCCTTTGAAGATAAAATAAATTACTTTATTTTAAGATTTTAAATTTTCACAAGGTATTTTATATTTTTATTGCAAGCGAAGCAGCGGGTATTTGCTAGTATGTTATATAAGCCTTATGTAAATAATCTAAATGTAGACTTTCTAGCTGTAAGGTATATACCAGATCTCTGTGAATTATGTGATAACTTTAAGTAAAATAACGTTTTTCTACTACAAATAAATCAATAAATTTGAAATATAATAATATTGTTATTTTCTTACTTTCAATACACTAACACTCTCGCATACTTCTAGAAAATGAATCATGAAAATAATGATGGTTTGAACTTTTGGTTAATGAATTTAGCTCATGTAAGTACCACTGTGCGACGCAGCGGCTGCGGGCTACAATCCACCAAATCACTCTCAGTTGGTGTTGGTGTTGGAATTGCCATGATGATGTAGTTGTTTTTGTTGTTGTTTTCCCGATAAAATCTTTCCGATATTGCATGGAATCCACCTGTTAGATTGAGCTCGTTTTAATGCTTTAAGCGTTCGTTCATCATCAAGTGAAGTTAAAGAAGTTAAAAAAAAAAAATCAAGACAAGGCTGTTGGTGATGATGATGATGCTGCATATGCTGGCATCAAGAATAAAATGCTTCAAGAGCTAAAACGCTTCGTTCCTGTCTCAAACTCACACTCATTGGAGCAGCATGATTTTCGATCGCCCTATCGAACAACAACTCCAGCAAATGATCCCACAAACGTGCTAGTGATGAGCAAATTGCAAACCCTAAATTCAACGAATTCCAATGTAAGCCAGAGAATAATAATGAGCTGTATTCAAGTCGTCTAGCCTTGCAGCAGCTCGAGGTATGAATTGCGGCTGATGATGACGCAGCATAGTAAAAAAAAACGTCGAAAATTACAGCGTTAAATTAAAAAAAAACACATATTACAGAGCTGCATCCAACGATTGACTGATCGTAGGACAGACCGACCAACCAATCGATCTGTCCAATCAATGACGATTCAACGGATTCAAAGATTCGTTCAATTGTAATATCTCTCATTCTTATATTTTTCTACACGTTCTTGAATTTTGTTTGATCTCGTAAAACGTTGCAGTATAGCGCTGAATTACAAGCCAAACAACAACAACAAAAAATAAAATAAAAACTTAAGCAACAGAAAAAGAAGAAGAACACCAACAATAGTCACAATAATAACACCACTCATGATGCCAATCAATCAGTGACGCGCTAGTACACATACACCACCACCACAACAACTATATGGGAAATTATTTTTCCTTAGCCTTTGGTTGCTTGATGCCTTTTCATCCATTCGTCCATCCATCCGTCCATCCAATCTACTCTGCACCACTACGTTTGGTCAAGTGTAATCGTTAGTTCATGACGCTGCACTTAAATCCCGCCGTTGTTGTGGGTTGGTGGGGGCGGTCGCAGTGCAGTTCAACCAGCTATGATGCGGCAGTGCAATGAGCTCAAGCTAAGCTGCGTAGGTTTCAATTTAATTGTTGTGCTTGCAGTTGTAGCTGAAGCTGTTGTTGTTGCAGTCGAGCACGATTGCCGCTGACTTGTTGGAATTTTTATATGTATGTATAATTTTTTAGTTGTTTTTTTACAAAAGCCATTAAAAATTATTCTGTTGATTTGAAATGTTCTTTATTGACGGCCAGCTTTTGTTTGGCAACAAGTTCAGTGTCAATATGAGAAAAAAAACAATTTCTACTAGTAATAACTAGATATTTAATAAATGGTTTCTTTTTATCAGCCTTTACCTGCAGTTGTTTGTCATGCATAAATTCAAAAGATATTACGTCTACACTTGATGAAAATATTCTTGTGTGTAGTTGTGTTCAAAATTTATTTAATTGCTTTAAGATTCATGATATATGTTATAAAGCGAATGAGTTATTTTACTTCTTGAAATTCTACTCTAACTGTGATAAAAAGCGAAGTAAATGAAAGACTTAAGAAACATGCTGCCTTAAAAAATAAAAAAATAAAATATTATTGAAAAGTTTAAATTCTTATGCAAAACCATATTTTTTATAATCACATTAATTCAATCAAAACCTTATTAAAAGTAAGGAAAACAAAACAAATGTCGAATAAAATTAATAGTAGCATCGTCAACACAAATTTTGTACTCAAAACGTGACGGAACGCAGCGGAGAAATCAATAATCTATAGATCTCAACGTCGCTTGCCGCTTCGTTCTGTTTTATTACAACCAAACTCAAAGAAACCCATGTAACAGATAGTAAAGTTGCATTTCTATAACGTTCCGTTCCGCCTAATATAATCAGCTCTTTAAGCTTGATGTAGGTGCTATGGGTCCAAGGGGTGGTCACTAGAAGGCGTGGCAAAATTTGTTTGTATAGTGACCACCCCTTGGACCCATAGCACCTAGGGGTGGTGGGACCCATAGCATATATCAATATATCTATATATATATATATATTAGGGCGTGTCAAATTCTGGCTCAGCGAAATTCGTAAAATACATGTAATTTCAAGACTTTTTCTCCACTACAGCATATACAAATTCTGAAAAAAAGCTGTGCGGACTTTCGTAAATAGATTCATACACATACATTCATACATTCATATTTTATAATTGAGAACAAAATCTATTTACGAAAGTCCGCACAGCTTTTTTTCAGAATTTGTATATGCTGTAGTGGAGAAAAAGTTTTGAAATTACATGTATTTTACGAATTTCGCTGAGCCAGACCTCCAAAAAATTCGTCCATACAAATTGACCCGCCCTAATATATATATATCAATTTAACAATATAACTATGCAATTTTGATAAAGTATGTTGGTCTATTTGAGCCAGGGTTGCCAACTCATACCATTTGGCCCGGAGACTCCGGTTTTGAAGGGTCGATCTCCGGGCTCCGGCCCTCACAGATTTTCTCCGGCTTTCGCACTTTAAGATTTTATTTTTTAATAAAAAAATTACAATTATATAAAAATGTAATATAAAATTATTTTCTTTGAAAATTTTTTTGAAACTAAAGTCCGTATGCACTTTAGCGCTTTAAAAGCATGTCAACAAAAAATTATTCTTAATGATGTGGTTGGAGTTTTAAAAACCTTAGTGTATTTTAGAAAAATTTAACAATTTTGAGGAAAGCTCTCAAAAAGGGAATTTCTATGGAAATTCTAGATTATTTATATATTGTGAAGCACGAAATCACTTGAATCATGGAACGTGTATAAGAAGCCTCGAAAATTACACAGTGCGACAACCAAAACGTGAGTAAGAAACCGACAAATGTGTTCAATTATTTCCGGACTCCTTATTACGAATATGGCACCCAAATTTTTCCATCACATCAGGATTTTGAGAAAACCGTGATTCAAGGTCAAAAAATTCTACTAAGAGAAATCAACTTGAATCGTCAAAAATAAAAGTAGTACGCGATTCTTGTTTATGGCAAAGATATTTGTTAAAAGTTGATAAAAAATTGACTTCATCTGTGCCATGGTGCATCTAGGGTAATTTTGTTGTTGGAAGATCCAATAAGTTTTTTAATAGGGATGGTTTTTTGCCAACACATAATATTACATTTCTCAATGGTTTGCAGAATACAGCTATGCTAAAATAAATTATTTTTGAAAAACGTAAAAATAAGGGTAAAAAAGGGCGTGGGGGGATAGAAGTATGAAAGACAATTTTTTATCAACTTATAACAAACATCTTTGCCATATTCAAAAATCGCATACCACTTTTAGTTTTGACGATTCAAGTTGATTTCCCTTAGGAGAATTTTTGACCTTGAATCATGGTTTTCTCAAAATCCTAATGTGATGGAAAAATTTGGGTGCCAGATTCGTGATTAGGAGTCCGGAAACAATTGAAAACATTTGTCGGTTTCTTAATCACAAAAATAAAGGCTCTTTTTGGTGCACAGTGTTATTAATGTTGAATAAAATGTTGACGAACTTTTTGATAAAGTTAACTATATCAATAAACCCTTGCCAACATTAAAGAAAACCATTTCATCGGTAGCTTATATTTGGATAGCAATTTTAAAAACCACTTAAAAACTAGAAATTAAACAACTTGGTATGTAAGTGTTTGTAATACCAATAAGCAACGCATTCGTTGATCGTTTATTATAATTGAGTCTGTATGAAGAGCCGATAGAAACAAAATGAGCGCTCGTTTGGCAAAAGAATAAATAAATAAAGAACGAATAAATTTTTATTTTGATTGATAGCAGCTTCTGTTGTATCTTCAACACCCGGATCAGCAAGAACTTGTTAACAGCTCAAAATCGCAACTCAAATATAATTTTTAAAATGTGTTATATTGACTCAGATTTAGTCTTTTTTTTAAATATACAAATTGCTATGTACTTTTTGCTAAAACAATAAATTATAAGATTGTTTATTTACGTATAAAAAATTAAATTTTTATTCTAAAATAAATATAAAAAATAATTAATTTGAGAAAATGAAAAAAAAAATTATGTTAGAAAAGCTCCGGGCGGGGAGCTTCCAAGAGTTGGCAACCCTGATATGAGCAGATGATTACTTTTTAAGTTATCTGAATCCAATACTGATGGCTACCCACATTGTCAAGTCACATTGTCATGGCATCATGCAGCACGAAAAAGACAACAAAATTTTTGGCGTTTTGACGAACTTTTAGGAAAACGGGAGCTAATCTTCTCGAAATTGTTAGTAAAAAAAAGTAAGTTGCATCCATTGTTTATTCATGAATGCTTCTGATTACAAGCCTTACAGAGTATGTAAAATTAATTGTAAAATTATATTAGCCAAAAGTATTTCTCAATTTAATTTTTATAATGCTTTTAAGCTTTCCTAAAAGTTTTCCAATAAAAATAAAAACCAAAACAAAAGACAAAAGACAAATCGATTTTTATATGGTCAAATTTCGACCACAGGCGATTCTAGTATATATAAATAGGCGTAGGAAAAACAGTTCGGTACCATTTGCTGCTGTGTTTCTTAACCGATTTGAATAGTTTTTCTTTTGAATGAATAATAGTAGAAAGAAGTAGTGAACTGAATACTTTTTGTGACCTTTGGCCTGAAATATGAGCGTTCAAAACAGAATTTCTTAAATAAAAGCCAAGCTACAAGAGATGGAATAACACGTGTAAAAGGAAATTTTAGACATTGCTGAGATGTACAAAAAATATGTCAGACCTTTCTCACTATCTCATACGGATACCCTACAATAAGCATTTTTACATGTGCGAATATATATTGGGATTGTGAAATTTCTTACAATCAGTAAATTTTTAAAAAATCTTGCTATTTTGATATCAAAACTATAGCATATCGATAACTGTAGCTTTTTTCAGTACAACGTATTTTTGTATGAAAAGTCATTGTTTGAAGTCATTGAAGTCATTGAGAACGAAATTGATTGCATAGCACAGTGTAGGTCGAAGGTCACAGAAAAAAGGTAAAATTTCGACCACTGGCAATTTCTAGTAAAAAAAATTTAGCAAATTGATCCAGACTATTGTGAAAATCAAATATTGGTCATCTATTAAGTTTTTCTTTTACCACCATGAGAATGCTGTAGGGTAATAATTTTAAATAAAGAAGATGATGGCCACAACGTGAATGCTTCTACTGTTAAGTGTGAGCCTCTTTTTGTTAAAATTAAAGGAACGTGGAATGCTAAATAAAATTTCGTTTCCCATTTGAAACAAGCTGTTAACAAGCTGTTATCCATATATTTAAGCTTAGAAAGTCTTAGCAACGATGTGTTTTCAGTTTCTTATCCATTAACGTACTCGAGGTAACAAGTGCTATTTTCTTTATATACAAGTTCTTAAATTCAAAGTTGGTTATTAAAGTTACTAAAATATTTTTCGGACGCTGCCAAAATGCAAGGTTTTAAGGCCTATCTAAATATTCCGCTATTAGAAAAACTTTTATAAAATTCTATACAACAATATCATCATCGGTATAGAATGTCTTTTATTTTATGAAACTATGCTCAATCTTCCACGTTCTCATGAAATATCGTACGAAACATTTGAAAAAACGAGTAATTCTAAAATCAAATTTAAACCATAATGTTAAAAATTTAAACTCTAAAAAAACCTACTTGTTTTCTGTTACAAATAAAATCTATTTAAAAATTTATATAAAATTTTTGAATAATGAATAAAAATAACGAATAAAAATTATTTGTCATCATTCGAAAAAAAAGAATCAATCAAATACTTTTTATTCAAACTTTTGAATAATAAAAATTTATTTTTTATTTTTGTTTTGAAATATTCTTGTACAACACTGTTTAAACACGATGAGTATTGTTCGTACAATTGGAAAGCCTAATTTATTCTTCACTTTTACTTGCAATCCCAATTGGGTGCATATTTGAACCCACGTGAACAGTTATGCTTTAGCCCTGATCTAATTTCTAGAGTTATTCACATGAAGTTATTATCTCTTGGATGATATAAATAAAAGACCCGTTATAAAAAATTTAAACTCATTTTTTTGAAGAAAGTAGTAGGCATCGCATCCTTACTTACAATGTCGGTTTTACAACTTCTAATATAGTTTACACAGAAATATGTTGAGAAAAAATAATGCTGTCGCAATGAATACCAAAAATTCATCATTTTTGCCCTTTGTGTCAGAAAATAACATAATAGATTATGTATTGAAACATTCTCGCGTTCAGAGGCAGCAATTAGAATGCTATAAATTGGTTAAAAAAGGCATGCCATCTGACTCTCGTAAGCATATAACTTTTAAACTTGGTGTCTCCTCATCCATGCTAAATGATGTCTTCAACTCTTCTCTTTGGCCAGCTGACGTGAAGGTGAAGTTTTTTCGAAATCTTCAACACCATCTGCCAAAGCCCTAGAGCAGTGCGTAAATGTGCCAAAACTCAATTACTCTCTCAACATTTATTTTCAAAACATATCTGGCATGCGCACCAAATCTTCGTCAACCTTTGTTGCTACTTCGCACTTGGATGCAGATGTTATTGTTTTAGTTGAAACTTGGCTAAAAAGTGACTTTTTCATCGAAGAATTTTTTGATTTTAATATTTACCAAGTTTTCCGGAAATATCGCGATGTTGCTAAAACTGGCTGCAGTCGTGGTGGAGGTGTTCTGATTGCTGTCAAGCGAAATATTTATGCATCAGTAGTGCCTCTGAATAACTCGGACTCACTTCTAGACTAGCTTTGCATCTATGTTAAAGGTTCTGCTGGTATATTATTTGTGTGTGTCTCATACGTCCCACCAAATAGTTCAATTGATTTATATAGTTCTCATATCAACAATATAAAATCACTAGTCGATTATAATCTTGCTGATAATCAGCTATGTGTCCTTGGTGACTTTAATTTAAGTAAAGTTGTGTGGAATAATGTTCATTGTAATACTGGATTTATTCCTTCTAATGTATGTAGTGATCTTGAAGTATTTGTAATAGATAGTTTTTTAGACCTTGAGTAAGTTCAAATCAATGGATTTAAAAACAAGCTGAATAAGATTCTCGATTTAATATTTATCAGCAATAATTTAAATTTTAAAGTTGAGGAATCGGCTTTTCCCATTTGCTCCTCAGACATGCATCATATTCCGCTAAATGTGGTTCTTGAGTTTTATAAATTTTTGTTACCCGCATCTAATTATAGTTCTACCTCTAATTTCAATTTTAACTTATGCAATTTTAATCTACTTAATCGCGCGTTTTCTACCTTAGATTGGAGTACTCAATTTTATTCACTGAGTTTGGTGGATTCATTTAATTTTTTTAAATATACTATTTCTAAAGTTTTTAATGAATATATACCTCGCACTCATAGAAAAAACTATAAAATACCTTGGTTTACTCCGGGGCTTATAAAACTTAAAAATCTCAGAAACAAATTTTATAGATTATATGCTCAAACAGGTATTATTGTTTTTTCTTAAAACGGGGATTATTTTTTTCTTCATCTCTTATGAATCCATTGCAAATTTTGTTTAATAAATTTTTACACACAGGTGAATTTATAGCCAATTGGAAACTTGCTTCTATTACTCCGATCTATAAATCAGGAAATAAAAACAATATCATTAATTACAGACCGATTACTAAACTATCAACTATTTCAAAGCTCTTCGAAAGAATTTAGTGAAAAGTATAATTTCTCCATATCAACATGGCTTTGTTCCTGGTCGTTCGACTGTTACAAATCTTACCGTTTTTTCTGAATACTATATCAATGCCTTTCAAGAAGGGTGTCCAGTTGACACTATTTATACAGACTTCTCAAAAGACTTTGACAAAGTTGCTCATACAATTCTGATTAATAAACTATCTAAAATCGGCTTTCATTCAAACTTTTTAAACTGGCTCAATTCATACCTAACTGATAGAATTTGCTTTGTGAATGTTGAAAATGAAAAATCTAGGCCATTCTTAGTAACTTCTGGTGTCCCTCAGGGAAGTATTTTGGGTCCGTTATTATTTATTTTGTTTTTAAATGACATAACTGATTCCATTGTTTATTCCCGCTGCTTGTTATTTGCGGACGATTTAAAAATTTTTTTAAAAGTAAACAATTCAGTAGATGCTTCTAAGCTTCAGGCTAATCTCGACTCTGTTTACGATTGGTGTGTTAAGAATATGTTGTCTTTGAATCGAAGTAAATGTGCTTTTTCCACTTATTCAAAGTTAGATCATTCTCACTCAAGTACTTACATTCTGGATAATACTCCGATCAATTGTGTCACTGAAATTAAAGATTTAGGTGTCATTTTTGATAAAAAATTTAATTTTATTTCCCATCTTAACTACATTATCCCTAAAGCGTACTCATTGCTTGGGTTACTGCGGCGAAACTCTTCCAACTTTAATGATCTTGTCACGTTGAAATCTTTGTATATTTCTATGGTGCGGTCAATCTTGGAATATGCCTCCTTTATATGGAACCCTTTTTATACTATACATTCTAATCGCATAGAACGGATTCAAAGGTCATTCGTTAGGTTTGCTTTTCGATACATAAACTTTGAAGAACCTGGCCCTTCATATGATGCCAAATGCAAGCTCATTAACTTAAAAAGTTGTCACATTAGAAGAATTAATCTTGCAATGTTATTTGTTTTTGATTTATCAGTCGGTAAAGTCGATTGCCCTCAACTTTTGGATTTAGTTAACTTTAATGTTCCGACGAGAACACTAAGGCATTCTAATTTATTTTATTTAGGCTTACGCCGTACAAACTATGCATTAAACTCTCCAATGTATAGAGCTTTATTTGAACTTAATAAGTTATCTGAATATTGTGATGTAGATTTTGCTAATTCTAAGGATTCGCTAAAGTCATTACTAAACAGAATTTAATTCTTTAAGATATATTACATTTTTTGTATATAGTTATCGTAGTCTGTAAGAATATTGTTCATAGACTTAATAAATGAAATGAAAAAAAAAAAAATAAAACTAGGTATGTTTGATTTTGGCGTTTTAGCGCCACACAGGTTAACTAGTTTATTAAAATATTGGCACCTAATTTAAAAGTTATTTTATTTTTCATTTTATTATTCAAACTCCATGTTTTCTATTTCAACAAATGACACGAGTAACTAAAATATGAAATAAATGCTTTGGTTTGGATTTGATCAATATATATTACATGCAATAACAATAGAGTTCAGCTACTGCAGCTTTTTCACACTTTCTCCGCAATAGATCATTTTAAGAGCCAATCCAATTATCATTGAAATATCTCAAAGATATCGATAAAAAAGGTCCAATAAAAAAAACCAAAAGGAAGAAATATCTACCCACCATAATATGGGTTGGGCTCAGGGACAACACAAGACATAACAACTAACCATGCGTTTACATAGATCTTACTCTCATTAGTTTTCAATCTTCTTTTGAGTTGACCTTTCGACAAGTTAACATCAAACACGCTACAGTTGTTAACAAAGGATATATGTGATATACAGAGTCAATTAATTGATGCGACATCTGCACTTTTTTAATTTAATTTGGTGGTTAGGAACTCAACTAAATGGAGCGCTGTATCCAATGCAAAATTCACATAAAAATCCCAGCTTAAAATTTTTGAAATTTTATTGTAATCTTTTGAAGTGAAACTTCTTTAGCACCGTTGTGATTTGAAACTCGATGAAAAAAAAAAGCGACAGTAAAAGAAGACAAACATATACATCTATAGGATTTAGCCTGGGTGATAATGAGATAGATAAAAAATGTATGTATAGTGTTTCACATGATCCTCGTCGCCTCTTTGTGCGGAGCTTTGTAGTCTCCCAACTCTTGCCTACCAAGCGTTGTATATATGTGTGCTTGTGTGCACAAATTGGCCATTTCAGCCATAGAAAGGACTTTGACCGAGCTTCTATTGATCAATTGTGTTGTGCGTGTTATAAAATGTTTGAACACAAATGGTCAAGAACTGGACCTACGTGCTTTATGCCGACTCCGAACGGGTTATGTTCTCAAGAAGCTTTACATGGCAGTTTTAACTCTCTGAGGCTTGCCATTGTCTGCAGAGAGGTGACGACCGATCAGTAAAATTAATTCAATCAAAAAAAAGACATAGTTTCTATAGTATCGTAAATATAGACGTAGAATTCCCTTTTATACAGTAATAGAGAAAAATTCTGTTTTTTTTTCGTTTATATTTTTCAAAACTATTTTAAAACTTTTCATCTTCTAATTAAAAATAATTCAAAAACAAAATTATTGTTGTTGTTGCAACAATTAAATTCATGTAAAAATTTGTTTTGTTTTATAAAAAGTTTTCGTTTGATATTTTTAGTGATAAAGTTGTTGTTCTTAATTATTTTTTAATTGGTTAAAACTAAATATAAATGGAAAAAACAAAAAAAAACTTTACTTTTTTTTTGTTACAAATAAAATTGCAAAAGAAAAAATTAAAAAAAAAAATTGTAAAAACTGAAGTAGCTACTCAATAGATTTTGCTGTTTTATTACTTTATTAAATAAATGACAAAATCCAAAAATAGATATTCGTTTTATTCGTACTCTAACTGATATTTTGGCATATATTTGTTCTTTGTACGATGAACATTAAAGGCTGCAGGTATACCCCCAAGTGTCAACTAAGCTTTCTAAATGTGTTTGAAAAAATTTGTGAAAATGACCCCCATACAAACCGCGCTGTAAGACGTAATTCTACGTCAAAACATTCTGTCTGAGCTAGGAACACGAATATCGTATGGATACTTCAGAGAATCGATACTTTTTCTTCCGATATGAGTATTTTTTCGATGCTTTCTATTCTATTCATATTCATACTCGATATTTAATGGTATCCATTATTTTTACTTAGTATCGGAACAAAAAGTACATCATCATACAAAGAAAATTATATGGAGCCAAAAAAAAATCAAATGCATGGAAATTTTGCAACGCAATCCAACGTGCAATTTTGCTTTTGTTTGTTTTAAGCAAATAAAAAGAAGAGAAATCAACACTAATATGGTTAAGCACCTAACACATCATCAAGTACAGTAAGTTTTCACCAAAGGTGTTATTTATTATCAAAAATTTTTAAATTTTTTTATAGTTTTAAGCAATATTCCCTGAACACCGAAAGCTAGCAAGAAAGCACGGAAGATGTTAAACGATGAATAACAGCATCGGGGGGAGGGGGAAGTAACAAACAGCTTTTATTTATGTGTTAAAATTTTTTGTGAATCAGGTTTAACCCTTTCACTACTGATGTCCACTGTAGTGGACGTAACTTCGCGATTCCACTAAACATTGTTACTAACAACAAAAATGTTTTTTTTTTTTTTGTTGAGATATGTTAAACGGTACTGTTGCATCGCTGCCACGCATAATTCGTACTCAATAGTGTGAAACTAGGCAGTTGTTTGCTGATTTCTGTGGGGAAGGTACGCTTCTATCACATGATTTCGTTCTAATATAATTGACAGTGCTTAATTTTTAAGATCTGTTCATAGTACTATATCGGTGATTTTTTTTCCAACATAATCGAGAGTTCTTTAATATATTAAAATAAAAATAAGAGTGATTTAGCTAAAGGTAAGTACAGCAGCATATGAAATGTGCATGTCCCGTGTAATGGACATCAGTAGCCATACGTTGTAAAATTGTTGATAATTTTTGCTTGTACAGGTTACAATGGCAAAGCGTAAAACACTTACTAACCAAGAGTTGTGCGACTTTTTGGATAACTTATCTGAAATTGAAGATGAGCTTGACGACGATGAAGTTGAAATTCTAAATCTAAACGAGTTGGAGGAGATTCTGATGACGGAGAATCCGATGACATTGAAGATGATTCCGGAGAACCGTTAGGTCAAAATAATAGCATTTCCAGCAGAATATTTAGCCTACATTCAACTCGAAAGGATGGTGAAAGTGAAACATTATTCGGATTGGACGAAGACGATGTCCCTTTAAGTACCTTATTTTCGGTGCGAGTCCTAAGATCGTCCGGCGCAGCAAAGACTTCATCCGAAACACATGAAGAAATGGTTGAGTCCCGTGAAGAATATAATATAACTGACAAGAACTCCATCAAGTGGCGACAAGCTCGTAATAATGACAGAATATTCAACCCAGCATTTGCGAGATCTGAAGATTCGATTGAGGAGGTCAGAACTCCGTTTCAGTACTTGGAAACATATTTTCCGGCACAATTTTTTCAAGACGTCGTTCATTTTACTAACCTTTATAGTACGTAACAACAGTCAAAGTTCCAGCCAACTAATGCTGCAGAAATCCGTGCGTTTTTTGGTTTGCAGTGTATGATGGGTATTTTAAAATTTCCACGTATATCAATGTTCTGGGAAAAAGGTCTTGCTCTACCAATGTTTGCAGATACCCTGACACGTAATCGGTTTTACGCTATTCGATCTCATCTACATTTGATAGATACGCAGATGACCCCAGATAATAACGATAAATTTTATCGAGTGCGACCTATAATGAATGCAGTAAGACAGCGTTTATTGCAACATAAGTTAGAAGAATCGTTGTGTGTGGATGAAAAAATTATTCCATTTAAGGGGCGTCTTTTGATCAAGCAATACATTCGTGAAAAACCATGCCCATGGGGCATAAAGGTATATGTTCTATGCGGTAAAAGTGGTATGTCTTATGATTTCATGGCTTACCAAGGATCAACCACTGAAATAGAGGCAAATCTAATGGAAAAATTTGGCTTTAGTGCTGCTGTTGTTCTAGAACTGATGAAACGTGTTCCACATGACGCAATTATAACTATATTATAATTATAATTGGTCACAAATTGTTTACGGACAATTTTTTTACTACATATTCTTTATTGGAAGTTCTACAATCACGGAAAATATTAGCGGCAGGCACAATTCGTGTAAGCCGTTTTAAAAATCCACCACTATCGGCAGATTCAGACATGCGCAAAAAAGGCCGTGCATATGCCGAACAAGCCATAAGCCGAGACGAAAAAATGATAGTGACCAAATGGCTCGACAACAAATCAGTATATTTAGCCTCAAACTTTGTTGGCATAGGCATATCTGATACGGTTCAACGCTATGACAAAAAGGACAAACAGTTTGTCGAAGTTGAGAGGCCAGAAGTTGTCACACTATATCAAAGGAATGGCAGGCGTCGATCTTTTAGATCAAATGATTCAGTATTATCGCATATTCATCAAATCGAAGAAGTGGACACTCCGCGTGGTAATGCATTTTTTGATATGACGGTAGTGGCTAGCTGGCTCGAGTACCGAGCTGATAATAAAAAAAATGGAGTACCACTCAAAAATCAGCTAGACCTCCTAGCCTTCAAAAAAATCATCGGCAACACACTACTGACAATTTCACCAAGTGCCATAAATAGGAAAAAGCGTGGTCGTCCTTCACGTGGGCCTGAGTCTCCTCTTCAAGACTCCACTCCTCACGAGAATGTAAATTGTGTGCAGTTCGCCAAAACAACAAAGAGGTTCAAATATTTTGCTCAGCCACCTACCGATGTTAGATTAGATGGAATTGGAAATTTGCCGAAGTTTGACCAATCACAAAACGCAATGCGATGCAAATTTGAAGGATGCAACCAGAAGACATTCATTTATTGCGAAAAATGTAAGGCACACCTATGTATTCGCCGATAATCGGACTGTTTCTGCAACTACCATCTAAAATAATAATTAGTAATTTTCATGTACAGTACTTATTTTGATTCAACAATAAAATAATAAAACAAAAAAACGAGATATCGTACCTATTTCGTAGTCAAAGTTATATTTTTACTATTGTAAACCATTGCATACTCTTAGTCAATTTGACTACCATTACTACCCATGTCCACTCAGGTGGACATCACAAAGCAGCCACACCCACATAGGTAGGAAAAAAAAACTTTTTCGGGATGTTTGTCTTTACCATATTAATTAAAAAAACCAACAAAAAAATTTTAGCCACATCCATTTTAATTCGGTAGTGAAAGGGTAAACAAATATAACTATTTTAAGTAATTTTTGAATTTAAATTTTTAAGGACATTAGTTCATAACTTAAAATAACTAAATTGTTTTTGTTTTTATCACAACATGTTATTATAGTTATAATAGCATTAAATTTTCTCAACCCAAAAATAAGTATTTTTTTTAATTTTTAATTATTTTTCCATGTAAATATAACTCACATCGTTATTTTTATTTAAAACTAGCTGGCCCTGTAGACGTTGTTCTCCCCTTTCTGGTAGTTGGTTAATCAATGCAAGTCTCATTTTATTACTCAGTTTCGGCGGGTCTATATTTAAAAGAAGTATTAATTATGAACCAACTTTCGTGGTCAATATGTAAAATGGCATTAAAAACTGTTTCATGAGTTCTTACATCTTGTTCTAATGTTCAAGATATAGCAAAATAAATAAAGCCAAAGCAATACCCGAACCTGTAAACACTTTCCGTATCCGAAAACATCTCTTTGATGATTGTAGCTCATAATAAGCGATTATGACGGTTTGCACGTGATGTATCTCGCCACACATTCGACTTACTTCGACGACCTATGGTAGCTCATCCTCTGTTTGGCATTGTAATAAACACATAAAAACGACACGGAATTGTTTTCGCAGTAACTCAAATCTGTCGAACTTACTTTGATAATTTCACAGTATTGAAATCTTAAAACTGAGTCCTCGAGTTTTGCTTAACCGTGTTGCGGCCCAGTTGCCAAACGCCAATAAAATGTTATCAGTGAAACTGCATATGTAAATTGTGGTCGAATACTGAATTCCATGGCAGTGCGACCAAGAACTCAAAAGCTGTTGAATTTATCTTATTTAGGTTGTATGGCAGATGCCACGCCCCCTTATGCAATGCCATTCGGTGTTATCAGTAAAACTGCATGTGTAAATTGAGTTCGAATACTGAATTCCGAGGCTGTGTGGCTTATAACTCAAAATCTATTCGATATCGGAAATTTGGGTTGTATGGGAGGTGCCACTCCTCTTTGTTGAAAGCCCATAAAATGTTATCAATGAAACTACATGTGTAAATTGTGGTCGAAAACTGAATTCCATGACACCTATAACTCAATAGCTATTCAATTTCTCAAATTTGGGTTGTATGAAGGTGCTACCTTGTCCAACGCAATACAATTTTATAAGTGAAACGGAACGTGTAAACTGTGGTCAAATACCGAATTCTGAGGCTGTGGGGCTAATAACTCCAAAGCTATTCGATATCGAAAACTTGGGTTGTATGGGAGGTGCCACGCCCCATTGTCCAACTCCCATAAAATGTTATCAGTGAAGCGGTACGTGCAAATTGTGGTCTTATACCGAATTCCGAGGCTGTGCGGCGTATAACTCTAAAGCTATTCAAATACTCACCATAAAAATTACAAAATTTTTATACAAAAAGCTAATTGATTTGTAGGCGGTAAAAGGGGGTGTAGCAAATTTTTTTCTCTAAACCTTGTCTGATATGAGGCGATCAAAACGCAAAAAAAAATTATTTAAATCGGCCGTGCTGTTTCGACTTTATTTCTATCATTGAAACAACCCTGTAATTCCAAAACATTTTGGAAATAAAGCAAAAATATTTTAAAACAATTATTCAAGTCATTCCGAGTGAGAAGTATATGTTTTTCAATTTATTTTTTGTGTATTCGATAGGCCAGAAACAGAGAGTATAAATTATATAGAGATGTCAGTTCGAAGTTCACTCAAGTTTCATTGTACAAGCGTCCGGAGAATAGAAAAACAAAACAAAAATAATTATGCTTTTGCCCTAGCAGTTGTTTCATGCGCACCTATAGAAAAGTATAGGCAGAGTCAAAACGAATGCTAAGGCAAAGCATAATTATTTTTGTTTTGTTTTTCTATTCTCCGGACGCTTGTACAACGAAACTTGAGTGAAATAGCATTCGAAGTCGAACTGGGACCTCTATATAAATTATACTCTCTGCCAGAAGGGAGCACTTTGAGGATTTTTGAAAAAAATGTCAGGTTTGAACAGCTAAAACTTTGGTGTCCGAATTTTGGTTTTTGCACACAATAACTCAAGACTTTGCTCAAATTGTCTACTAAAAAATTTTTAAGATTTTGCATAATTGGAATTTTGGGGATTTTTTTCATTAAAATACCTAAACTCAACACTTCTGAAATGGTACTTTTCTAACAAAAACTTTCATAGCTGCCAGTTTCTTTAACGTAATCGCAACACTTTTGTGTCTATATTAGTCATAGTTTCAAAAGGGAAAAAATCACAACTCTGGTAGTTTTCGTCCAATTTTTATGTTTGACAGATTATTTAACAAAAAACTAAATGGAAAACGAAATGCATATAACTTTTTAAGAAACTAACGCATTCAAGAAAGTAATTGGATTGTTCCTTTTAGAAAATAACGTTTTTTCATATAAATTACACTGAGAAACTTGTGGGCATGTGCTAGGAGCTTTCCTGTTTACGGATACTTAAAACTTTTTGCAGACCATTTTTTATAATTAATCGAACATTTCGGGGAGAGTTAAGCTTTATAACTTGATAAATTAGGATAAATGATGAACCACGAGTCTAAAATCTTTATTTTAACATTCAAAAAAATATGAAGAAGTATTCGATATTCATGGTATCGATACTTTTCTTTCGATACCAAAAAAGTAGATATTGATCTCTTTTACTTTCGTTATCGTGTCCCTAGTCTGAGCTGGAATTGAACCCGAGCTACCGCGGTTCTTTAGCTTAGGGGCCACGCACTCTACCCACTAGGCTACGGCCATCACGAGTGAGCACAAGTTGAAAAAACGATAAAAACATTGAAACAGTCAAACTGATGTCAAAACACATCGAACAACGTAAGTCCTTTTTTATTGTAAAGGAGTAACACGGGAGAACACACCTCTGCGAAATATGAATTTACAACAAAAATAACTTTATAGTCATTTATTGAGTAAAATGCATATATTTTAAACCTTCTTAAAAAAAGGAAAATAAAATATATACACTGACCTAACGGTTCATTTATTTGACTTTTGAACAAACGAAAATAAAATGAAATTTAATTAATAACAGCTGCGATATGTGCATCGAAAGTAAAAACTCTTTTTTTCAAGTCGTTTCTTCTCATCTAGGAAACGATGTTTAATAAAAAAGTCGATGTACTATAAATTTCTACAGTATTCTAAAGGTTTCACTTCGACCTGTAAAGTTGGACGCGCGTATTTTAAGCAATGTGTTGCTTACGCGGTTTACGCGGTTTAACGTTTTACTCGTATGAAAAATAATTCGCGTTTAATATTTTTGCCAGCGCTTAAGAGCGCTACTGGCCAGTTTAAAAAAAACGATTTTCTTTGCGCCGTCACTCGAAAGTGCATTCAGGCGCTTAGAAAATAAAAGGAGCTGTTGGTTTAAAGCTCAAAACTTTAGTGATTTTATTTTCAGATTTTCTTCGGCTTATAAAGCCAAGTAACAGTATTTTTTAACTTAAAAATAAATACAAAATTAAATATATATCTTATTTAATATAATTGTAACTAAGTAGAATATTAGTTTATGTAGTCATTTTTAGTGTAGTTATGTAATGTTGTTATGTAAACATAAAGTGCAAGCGAGTAAGAATGTAAACAATAGTTATGTGTTTGTTTTGTTTGTTTGCTACATAAATGTGCTTAGGCTACATTTATAGAAATGTTAGTTTGTAGACTAGATCTTTATGTGTTAAATGTTTATAAATAACAATTGCATGGAATAAATGTGTTTAAGTTAGAGTTATAGAAATGTTTAGATTGAAGTGCACTACAGACCGTTCGTGGCGGCCACACACATCCTTTTTTTACATTTGCGTTAAAAAGATGCTTTTGCATTACTCATAGAGGAAGTATTTATTTCTTCAGGCTTTAATGTTTTAAAGCCTTAAATGTTTTAAAAAATTTAACTGCAGCATGAAAGCATAAGCAGCAATTCAAACTTTCAAAAGTTTAGTAAGGAACTTCTTTCAATATTGTTTCGATACAGCAACAATTTTATCGATAACCTAAAAATGAAGTTAATATTTAAAATAATGCTAAAATTTATGATTTTATTCATTGCGCACAAAAGTGAAAGAATAATTTTTTTTATTTCCAATTTTATAGATGTAGTATATAACATTGTTTTTTGTTCTTTTCAGCTTTCAAAAAAATTCAGTACTAACTCAACTAAAGCACTAACCATAAAGCAAAAATATTTATAAAAACTGTTGACAATCTTTTGTTTTCACTTCTTCAGAATTTTTAATGCTGTTGCTCCCAAAAGTATGCTTGCTGCTTGTATTGAACTGTGAGTGTGTCTGTGCAACAAGTGCACAGCAGGATACTTTTGTTTACTGGCAAACGGCAATTGGCAACAACAATAACACCAGCAACAACAACAATAACGATCAAAACATAAAAGCTACAACAATTTATAATTCCAGTACAGATAGTGATCATCATCATGCAGGGGCATCGGATATTGGCATAAGACATATTAATACAAAGTCATATAAATTCCAAAAGCTGCGCTTTTTTCTTCTGTTGTGGTTGTTTGTGTATCTTATCGTATTGTAGTATAGCATTTCAACATTGCAACTTATGGCTTAAAGAGAGAATTGTTACGTTTAATTTGCATATTAAATCGATTAAAGAAATTGTTAAATTAAAACAATGCGTGGAGACGCAAAAATATGCGACCGACAAAAAATTATGAAAGAAACATAAAATTCGTGACTTTGGTTGACATTTTTTTTACCAAAGCTTTTTATGGATGATCAGAGAATTTATAATTTTGTAAGACTTTCTGATATTTTAAGCGATATAACTTTTCAAGCAAATAACAAAGACATTAATGATGGAAAGCGTGGCAAAAGTTATTGCAGAACACAGGTTTGTTTCCTAAGTCTTTTGTTAAAAACTAGTTAGACGAGATATTTTATGGTTTATTCATCAGAAAGTTGTGAAGTTCTTAAATACTTGTATTAAAAAAATTCGGTTTTCAAGAAGATTATTATTGTTTGATCAGTATTTTATTATTTAAAGTCATGTCAAAGATTTTATCTCGGCAATTAATCCAATATAGCAATATAACCTTAAAAAATATTACTGCTTTGCAAATATAATAGCAAAGAGCACAAAAAGTGCCTCATATATTATTCATAAATTGTAATATATACAAAAACAAGACATTTTTTCCCTCCTTCTCTCTTTTTCAAACACACACATGCAATATCATCCACATTTATGCAGTGACTTTTTGGTTAAAGGAAATAATGTAGTAAATAAAAAACATCACAAAAAACTAAAAAAAGCACTAGCAAACTGAGTGAAAACAATTATTCATAGTTTGTTGTTATTATGCGCAGATGATTGATTGATTGATGGATTGATTTCAATTTTCTTTTACGATGCAACACAATAACTCAAATGGTTGCATTTAACATTTATGGAAATAAAACATGTTTGTAATGCAGACTGTGAAGGCTTAAGAGCAGGAAAAGAGAATTGCATTAATTGACAATTAAAATGAGGTTTTCAATGAAAGTGATGAATAATACAAAATATAAAAGATGAAATAAATAATAGCTTAGAGCAGTATAAAAAAAATTAATTTTAATACACTGAAATCTTTAGTATGAGTGGAAAAATATCATTGAGTAATGAATATAAGGTAATTAGGTAACTTAAATTTTAATTTTATTTAAATAAAGTATAGCATACTTTAAATAAAAATTCAATTTATATAATTTTCAACAATTTTCATACTTTTTCTGATAATATAAAGAAAAAATATAAGCTAAAAAAAAGGTTGAAGTAGTTAAATGAATAAAAGAAAAGAAAGAACAGAACCATTTAAACATGGTTTGGCAGTGAATTCCAAGTTCTAATACAAACTTCTAATTCAAAGTTCTAATAAAAACAGCAAAGCAGAATTTTTGTAATAAAAACGAGGCATCAAGAGGTTGAGGTTTCTGCTTGACCTACCGAACTGAAGTTTCTCTGAAGCTCGAAAAGATAAAGTGAACTACGCAAGTAGATGATTTTGTGCAAAAAATACAGTTTATTGCTTCAAGATAGCCACCGAGGCTACGCCCAAGTAATTTTGCGAAGAAAGAAGAGATATGGTCAAACTTCTTTAAGCCCCGGACTTAACGAGGCGCATTATTGAGAGTCGAGTTTTCTAAAGAAAACTTCAGAATAAGTTATAATTGGCATCAGAAGCTGCAAAACCAGTTTTCATCCTCATCTTAACGGGCACAAACGATTCCGTCATTCTAAAATTCCTTAAAACAAAGTATATTTTGCTCATACAAGAATTGATGTGATCCTCACAGGAAAACGAGGAGTTTAATTGAAAACCAAGATTTTATACCTTACTTACAATTTTTAATTCAGTGTCATTAAGTAAAATCGAAGGAAATTCTATATTCATGAATGGAGTGCTAGAGATCGGTAACACATATGATTTTAAAGGACTTAGCTTGAGTTTAACTGTTCTGGCCCATTCTGCTACCATATTCAAGTCTTCATTCATCCTAACACATAAATAGAGACCAGTAGGCCTAGACAAATACAATTGAAGGTCATTAGCATTGCATGGTGACTAGCATGGATGGTGACTAGTGTTCGAACGAAACTGGAATTTTGGCCGAAACCAAAACTGAATCCGAATACTCGCCCATTTTATAATATTTGGCCGAAAGCGAAACTGGTTATTAATATAAAAATTTAAGTTTTTTACACATAATTTTTTCTTGTTAAAAGGAAAAAAAATACCATTTCATACATATAAGAAAAAAAATTAATAAAAAAAAGTGTTTTGTAAATATTGAAATTTGTAATAATTAATTGAAGTTAATTGTAATTATAAAAGAGATAATTTTTTTGTTTTATTCTGCACACACTCAAAAGAGTTTGTACAAAGTACATTTTTATAGAACTACAATGGTTTAGTATTATAAGAATAGAAATATTTAATTTTCTTTTCCTTACACAGAATTCGTTCTAAAGTTTAATTTTTTATTTTTTTTAAGGATCAAAGAACCAATGCATGCGACTTATACAAATAAAGTTTGGTCTTTCACCTGAAAGGAAAGGGATAGATTTATTTAGAGGAATTGATTGGAAACATACGTGAAATATTGATTAGGCGAAACAAACGTGAAACACGCTAGTGTTATGCCTTAACCTCGGCAGCCATTTCCAGTCCATAGTCGTTCCTGTCCAGTTCCACATTTTTCGCAATTTAGCAGTGGATTTTTAGTTTTCCATAATTCTTAAATGTAGAAAAGAACAAAGAAAATGAAAAGAACCATGCCCGAACCCGGATTTGAACCAGGGACCAGGGGTTGAAGACTAATTTATTATCATATTTTGGCTTCTTATTAAAAATTGTTTTTTAATATCAATTGCAAAATAGATAATAAAATCGAAAGTTATAGTATCGAACGCATAAAAGTAATCAAAATATTTTGCTTTAACATGAGAATTCAAGTTTTAGACGCAAAAATCATTTTTTTTTTTATAACGCGTTGTAAATATTTTGGTTAAGCCAAACTTATATATTTTATTTAAATAGCTGATGAAATAAAGTTTTACCAAAAGTTTCGGTTTTAGGGTTCAGCCATATTGAGATCCGAATAGCCGAAACTACCCGAAACTGACAAAAAAGGCCAAAACTGGCTGTAAGCGAAACCGAAACCGAATATTCGGTCGGACACTAATGGTGACATTATTACACTTGTCTAATATATCATTGATGAACATAGTAAACATTAGGGGCCCCAGAACAGAGCCCTGGAGAACTCCTTTAGTAATGGTCTTGAACGATGAAAAGTTTAACCCAGCCTTAACTCTTTGGGAGCTACCATATTAATAAGCTACCTAATAAACGTACAGAAGTTTTGGAAAATCTAAAATTAAACTTGAGATTCCAGCAAAATATTGATTGGTTGGCAGTATCGAATGCTTTAAGGAAGTCCAAAAGGCGAAACAAAGTCAGATATTCTTTATCAAAGGGTACTCTTACATCATTTAATATTTTAACTATGGCTGTGGAGCAGCTGTGCCCAGGACGAAAACCAGACCAAGGGCGTTTATGTGGTCAGAAATCTGTTCGGCCATGTTAGACTCACAGATCTTTGAAGCAGAAGACAAAAAACTTCAATAAATATGGAACATCTCCCGAGATAAAATATTAGCTGACAAACAGCGATGGAACATGGACCGTACAAAAGTCGAAAATGGACTCAAAGTAATCTAAAAAGCCTAGCAGTCGAAAGTTGTGTTTAGCATTGGCCGTGCAAGGCCTAAATTAAGTTTTATACCCGCTGTACGCCCGTTCTATGTCACCAAAATTTTCTAAGCTCTTATTCGACAGCAAACGTATGCTCAACAATAAAAGCAAGCTTCATTCGGCTATGCTCTTTTGATGGTATAAGCAATTGTGTGTGGCGCCAATTTTTTTTTTAAATTAAGTTAGTTAAAAAAAGCTGCTCATTTTCACTGTGGAATAATCACCGTTGTAAGGCCTTTGTACGCCGGCTGTGCAGCCGAAAATATTTCAAAACGACATCTGTACGGCTGCTGTTCGACCCTTGTCCGGCCGCTGTTTAGCCTTAGCTAAAAGGTTTTAATTTTTATTCAGGCTATCAGTCTTATAACACAGTACGACAGTGGTTGGTACACATGAAAAATATTAACAGTTTATTGTTTATTATTATTAATATGAAAATAGGCTTAAAATAAAGAAATACGTGTCTCGGCGTTTTACTGTAGCACGTCAGAATTTTGAGAAAATCTAATTTTATGCTTCGAAGGACCGTGGATGTTAACTTGTAATGTAATACTATTATAAAAATTTCTATAAAAACAGAATAGGTGAACCGATTTTAATGCTTGAGCCAGTTTTGAAAAGGGAATTAAATTTAGATTTTTTCATTTAAAAAACAATTTTTTCTCCGCTAGATGGCACTTTAATTTTCATGTAAATCTAAAAAATAACCAACAATGTAATGTAATGTAAATGAAATGTAAAAATACAAAAATTAATATGAAATCTTAACTATTAGTTATTGGATTTCAAATTAACAACATTGTATTTTTAATGAATTTCGTACATTTTTGGTTATTTTTTAACTTTACATGAAAATTAAAGCGCTATCTAGCGGAGAAAAAAATTGTTTTTTTAATAAACAAAATTCAAATGTAATTCTATTTTCAAAATTGGCTCAAGCATTAAAATCGGTTTACCCATTCTGTTTTTAGAAAAATTTTTATAATAGTATTACATTACAAGTGCACCTCCACGGTCTTTTGAAGCTTAAAAATCGATTTTCTTAAAAATCTGACGTGCTACAGCAAAACGCCGAGACACATATTTCTTTATTTTAAGCCTATTTTCATGTTCTGTTAACATTTCTCATGTGTACTCAAAAAAATTTGATTTTGTCGTACTGTGTAATAATTTTAATTTTTTTTTCCTCTTTTTCACAATTTGTATTAAACATGTAAATTTTTACAAAAAAATAAGTTTTTCAATTTACAGTTTAACATAAAGATCCGAAAAACTTAAGCCTTACCTAAAAATAATAAATGCTTCGAAAAAGCGAAACAATACGTGTGAATTGGATAATTGTATCAATTTTTTTGAACTCTCAAAAAAATTGTCAAACTCGAAGATCTAAGCATGGCTCATGAAATTCTAGCACAATAAACACGCTTTCTTTAGCTAATTAAAAGCATTCCGCGTTATTCAATTTGTTTTTTAATCGATTTTTGAGGCACGAATTGTTTTAAGAAAAGAACGGAAAATGCAGAAACTGTCAAAGAGTGTAAAAAAGGAGAATTATTTCGAGAAAAGAAAAACATTCGCGATTGGAATTTTTAAAGTAAGATTTTTAAAATCTTTACTTTTAAAGTACGCACTAATTGTATGAATATTGGGTTTTGGTCAAATATGTTTATATTGCAGGATTTATCAGATCTTGACATTCTGATTAAAAGTCACTTTAAGTATGTTTGAGATTTGGTATGTTTGAATGCCAGAAATCTGTGGTTTGAATAGTAATATGATATGAATTACAGAACTGCGGAGTCGGACCAAAAAATTCGGCTCCGACTCCTCAAAATATTGAAGCTTCGACGCCGACTCCAACTCCGACTCCAACCAAATAATTAAAATAAATTAAATTTAATTTTTAATAACAATTTTTAATAATTTTTAATAATACTGACACAAGTAATGATTTCCGTCGGAAGTAATTGTAAAATAGTCAAAGACTGCAGACTTACTCGACATTTTTTTGCCATTTTCTTAACCGTTAATAAAGGGTGTTTTTTTATAGAGTAATACAAGTTTAAATCATAATAAAATATAGTAATATATTTTCAATATCAATGAAATGAGCTTTATTGAATAGAAAATTTTATGACATTAATGTTTAAATATGATTTCGGCCATGTGGTCACCACGGCTGGCGCGTATAAGGCGCAATCTGGAACACCAATTCTCACAAACTTTTCGCAGCATTTGCGGCCGTGTCTCGCCGATAACTCTTCGAATGTTGATTTCCAGGTGTTCAATTGCTTGTGGTTTACTGACGTAGACAAGTGACTTTACATAACCCCAAAGAAAATAGTTCAATGGAGTTAAATCACACGATCTTGGGGCCAATTAATTGGGCCATTTCGTGAAATTTTTTTTTCGTCAAAAGTTTCCTTGAGTAAATCAATTGTAGCGCCCGCTGTGTGATTAATGCCAGCTAATTTAGGTACGAAAAAACTTCGAATCATGTTCCTATACCGTTCACCATTGACAGTAACATTCTGACTATCACCGTTTTTGAAGACATATGGGCCCATGACTCCGCCAGCCCATAAAGCGCACCAAACAGTTATTTTCTGTGGATATAATGGTGTTTCGACAAAAGCTTGTGGATTCTCCTTACTCCAAATACGACAATTCTGTTTATTTACGAACCCATTCAACCAAAAATGGGCTTCATCGGAAAATAAAATTTTCCATGGAAATTCAAAATCAATATCAATTTGTGCTTCAGCTCATTCGCCGAATTGGCGGCGCATACGATGGTTGTTTGGCTTTAATTCCTGCACAAGTTGAATCTTGAAAGGTTTAAAGCCAAGATCTTTTCGTAAAATCGTCCATAAAGTGGAAGGACACAACCCCAGTTGCTGAGAACGGCGACGAATTGATTGATTAGGATTATCTTCAATCCTTTCCTGTACAGCGGCTACCTAAAATGTCAAAGCAAATTAAACAAAAGGCAACTATCAGTTGTTAAATGGGTTGCCAAATAAAGCAGTGATGCTAACTTAAAGTTGTATCACTCTATAAAAAAACACCCTTTACAATACAATGTTTTAGTTCCGGTCTCAAGCTATCACTGACATATCAGTCATGATAGCTTTAGTCATGATAGCTTCAGTCATGATAGCTTTAGTGTTTCATTTTTAACCCGAATCACCCTGAGTAAATTTTTTTTTAAATTTTAATAATGACCTATTAACGCAAATATAAAATGTCTTAAACTGAAATAAGCACATTTTAAGTGTTTGTGTTTGAGTTGAAATATGGCAACGACAGGGTGTTTCGGGTTAATGCGTTGTCGATAATTTCACAGGGTGAACCAAATAAAAAAGTTACTGCTTCTATACTGCTTTTAACAAAATTTGCAATATTATGCGAAATATTATTTATTTTTCATTATTGTTTTGCCGGAGTCGGAGTCGATGCATTTCTCCCGACTCTGACTCCTTTGCACAAGAATTCCTACAGACTCCGACTCCAACTCCTCGACTACGCAGCAATGATCAATTGTTTGGTGTATGTACTACAATTTATATATTTACATATAAGTCGTAACATATTAAGTAAGTATGTTATGGTTTCGTTATCATCCGATACTTCGTCCGCTTTAAGTTTATCAAAACTCTCAGTTTTACAAAACTTTATAGCCGAAAAAAAATCTCTAAACTTTTTTCTTACAATGCGATCTTTTCTAGCCCACAATAACTTTCCACATTAGCTACCTTATTTTTTTAAGAACAACAAAAAAACAATCATATACATGCATACATATGTACTAACTACCTAGTAAGCTGCCGCCTTTTGCGGCACCTCCGGTCACTTCTTCTGCAACTTCAGAAAAAAAATCATCATCACCTCTTCAACACCTCATCTTACGTTTTGCCAAATGATAAGTCTTGCTCAATCCTTAATCCAAGGCAAGCCACAGCATTACGAAAATGAGGAGTACCAAATTAATCGTAATGTAAATGACCATGGATTGCTTCGAATAAGAATTTATAACCGTTTTGTTTTTGTATCGCGGCATAAAAAAAATTAAAAAATTTAAAAAACCACACAATACTAACCACAGATTTCTGTTATTCAAACATACCAAGCTTAAACATGCCTACACTAAAGAATTTAGAGCATTGTGCCCATAGTGACTTATAATCCACTAAATCCTGAAATATGAGCTAAATCCAATTCCCATACAATTAGAGCGTGGTCCTTTCTAACTCATAAAAATAGCTTTATTACAAAATTTTTACAGAATAAAATTTCATTATAATTTTTATTAAGGTCAGAAGTTTATTATTTCTATATTTTTTAAAACACATTTTGTTAAAGCAGCTGCAAAGGATACATTTCTCATTGGAATAACATGGAATTGGTCTTGTAAGTAAAAAATTGGTCGTACTTGATACATAGGTTCGATAAAAACGGAATGCAGGAAATATCAGATCGTAATTAATCGATGTTAGAAAAGTGCCCTCTATATCTTATAATATTTGATCTTGCCGAAAATACATATGATTTTAATAAAATTTTATACATATCAGATTTATGCCATTTTCTATTAAAATTGGTTACAATTTTATAGTAAAAATACGCTTTGTATTGATAAAGTGCTCAAAATCTTATATGTATCACTGATCTGATATCTAACTCATATATACTTTAGGCAAGATCAAAGAATTGCCTAATTGTCTACAAATAAATATGTAAGACAAGAAAAGAACTCAACACCTTTCCAACAAATCTAATTTGACGTAAATACAATAATATTTAACGCATTTCTACAGCACTTTTAATAAATTATGTTTTTAAAAACATCATAAATTCCACTTTTGACTGTGAAAAAGAGTTATAATAAAATATGAATGTATGATGTTTTGTATGCCAAAATATTAAAATTGTATCTTTTTAGCAGATTAAGGTATGCGTTCAGCGTCATAAATAAAAAGTTTTATGCAAAAAACATGATTTTTTTTATCAAAAATGGCCATCAGGAGAATCAAAATTGCTCCGTGAAGTTTCCTCTGATTTAAAAAAATATACAGAAATCTCTTTAAAGAATTCCCCTAATGTTTAAGACCCCGCACGCTGGAATATTTTTGGATCTGGTCTACTGCATAGAATTATCACACAGAGACTAGACATTTCTTTTACTGGTCACTACACCAACCTACCAGCAATCTTTTCACTCACAGTATTGTTGTTAGATTACTGAATTCCAGGGTTGCCAAGATACTATTCTCTGGTCTTAAGATAAATAAAAATAAAAAACACCGAAAATAGAAAAAAAGGAAAATATACAAAAATTTTCACTGCAAACATGAGCGTCTACGAGAAGGGATCAAATGGTGCAGTTTGCTTTGAATACTCCGAAAAAACTCTTTTTGAATAGATTTCCGGACTGTTTTAGACCTCATTAATATGCTTACACGATGACGTAGTGCTACCGGAGATTTTTATGTGATTTTTAGGAATTTTTCGAACAATAAAGAAACACAAAAATTGAGTTTGATCTTCAAATATCACACTTATAAAAAAAACACACATACATTCTTACCAGTTTTATTGCCCATCGAAAGAAAAACAAAACTAAAAATCTATAGTGTTGATTGATTGGGTAATTGAAGACGCAGGGTGATAAAAAGTACTATTTTTGTTGTTCGACTCAACTTTGAGAGTAAATAAAACTATTTTAAAGCCACAAAAATACAATAATATTTGTATTTTCTAAACAAATTTTAAAAGACCCTTTAAGCTGTAAAAACAATTTTTTATTTTTGAATCACCTTTCGAAAAAATCAGGGTTGAAAACTATAAAATTGATAGAAAAATCTAACTTTAATAAAGCTTTTTGACAAAACTGTAATTTTTTTGAAAAGTTTGGATACACGTAATAAAATCTTACATTTTTATATTGAAATAAAAAAAGTTTAGCGATTTAAACACTGATAATATAAGCGATGAACTGAAGCTTAGATATGACGAGCTATCAAGAGAGTTCTCTATCAAGTCAGAAGAAGCGTACAAGTTGTACACGAACATCATCGGAGAGAAAATTGTCCAAGAGCCGAGAAAATTCTTTGACTTTGTTAACATGAATCGCAAATCTAGCGGCTATTCATCGTCTATGTTTAAAGGTAATGTCACTTCGTCCAATTCTCTTGAAATTAGCAACTTGTATGCCGATCACTTTAAGGAGGTCTTTTGTCTTCCTACCACCTTATCTGAAACTTCTCCTAGCTCAACTATTATAGTTGATAGTTTATATTTAACCCAGGAAGAGATTTCTAATGCAATAAAAGAACTGGATATATTAAAGGGACCAGGACCAGACTTAATACCTACAAGCTTTTTGGTGCGATGTTTAGACCAACTGCTATAGCCATTACACATAATCTTTAACGAATCACTGGTTTGTGGGACATTTCCTTCATATTGGAAATCATCCCATCTTACGCCAATTTACAAGAATGGTGAGAAAAGATCAGCTGAAAATTATAGAGGCATAGCAATCTTGTCAGCCATTCCAAAACTTTTTGGAAAACTTATTTGTGAAAAGCTAAGAAGTTTCATTAACCCATTGTAAATTTTTTGCAATCAAAATTGTTGTCTCTTGAGCAGTGGTGTTTTCAAAATAAACTACATCTTAATGTCAATAAATGCAATGTTATTAGCTTTTCTCGTAAAAACAACGTAACATTACATACCTACCACCTCAATAGTACCGAACTAAAAAGAGTCAACCATATAGTGGATCTTGGAGTTGTCTTAGATTGCAAGATGCGCTTTAATCTGCACTATGATAAAATTGTGTCCAGGGCCAGCAAACAGCTCGGTTTTATAAAAAGACGTGCAAATGATACCGTGCATTAGTGCGCCCAATACTTGAATATGCATGCATAATTTGGAATCCATCTTTCGATTCCCATAGAGAAAGAATTGAGTCTATTCAAAAGCAGTTTTTAATATACGCGCTTAGAGATATGTTCAACCCCCATGATTATTGTAGCCTTCCATCATATGAACATAGACTCAGCCTTTTAAATTTGATGCCACTATCAACAAGAAGATCGTTATTGGGCTCATGCTTCACATTTGATGTAATTAATGGTGCTATTCACAGCGAATATATTTCTAATATGATTTCCTTTAACGATCCAATTAGGCGCACTAGGCATACTCGATTGTTAACTGAACATCAGCACCAAACTACATATGCAAATAATGAACCCATCAATCGTTGTTGCAGAGAATTAAATATTTAATATCTCTATACACTACTCACCTTCTATGTCCAAATCCTCTTTCAAGCAAACCCTATATAAATCACTCAGTAATCAGAATTAACCCAGGCCTCAGATAAACTATATACATGTATGGATTTATATGTATAAGCATTTATTGGTTTGTTTAATAAATCAAAATTCTTTAACATCCCTCTCCAAATCTCCCATTTACGTCATTTTGTCCTTATAGTCTTTAAGAATAATATATATACATCGTATCTTAAGTGTGTATATAGTCTCTCTTGTTTTCCTCCTCTTCTCTTATTTTTGACATGGTTTTTGAAATCATGTCAATCCGGTGGGTGGAGTATGCCCACTAAGAGCACCAAATAAAAAATAAAATAAAAGCAAGGAAAGGGGAGAAGAAAAACAAAAAACGTAGTAGTCTTAGTATAAGTAAACAAAACCTGTTAGAATAAGTTAGAATAAGTTAGAATAAGTAAATTGCATTGCATTGCCTTGTTTGGTCAATAAATAAATAAATAATATCTATTGGTTTTTAAGAAATTTTTTCATTAATTTTTTTATTTTTACAAAATAAATTAACGAGGAAATAAAAAATGTCATTTCCAGTATCTAAAAACCCAACTTAATTTTTGATAATTTTTCAGAATTTTTAAAAAAGGTCAAGCACACTGATTTGTTATTTTGTTTTGTTTTCACCCTTTACTTTCTTAAAAAAAGTTAGAGGGCAACATTTTTTCAGCTATTTAGAAGCAATTTTAAGCCAAGTTTAATTTTGATGCAGACATAATTTTTTTGGCTCATTCTATTAGAAAATGCTGGTGATGTGAAAAAACACCTTTGCATTTTGGGGTGATCTACTGTTTATATAACTACGTCACTGCTTTTCTTTTTTCTGAAATATATATAACAAAACAAGTCATAAAGTCTTGTATAGTTGCAAGTCCAGCAAAATGCTGTACTGAGAATATTCTTTGACACAACAACAACAAAAAACCAATGAGATATTTGCAGTAACTTTGAACAACTCCGAAATAGTTGCACAGTGTAATAATGTTACAAAATTGTGCAAAACATTTAAAAAAATATTCTGTTTTTCCATTTTGTTCTATATGCATAATTTTCATGATTTAAAATAAGTTGTTTTAAAGTATTGGCAATTTTCAATGATTTTATTGCTAAAATGTAAATACATTAAGTTCGTTTCTTAAGTCTTTTGTTTGTAGCCACCTAAAATGGCTCAATTTGACGGAATTTATTAAAAAAAAGAAAATTATTAAAGACTTGGCAGCCACCCTGATTCAGTCGCAAATTAAGCCCACACCCTAATATTCACCTTACAGGAACTACAGCAACAAAAACAACAATAATAAAAAAAATTTAGCAAAAGTCACGTTTTTCATGTGCGACAACTGCGACCAACTTCAACGTGCGACGGTGGCGGAAACTTGATCGATCCGCAGACTACCGCAGTGAAGTAGTCGCTCACTCAACTGTCATTGACACGAGCACCTGTGTGTATTACAACAACAACAACAATGACAACTAGGAACTAACAAAGCTACAAACAAACAACAACAAAAAAACAACAAAAAATAAAATTATATAAATACACACAGCAGCTCGTGGTAATGTTTAAATCGTGGAAATCGAATTATGCCAATTATAGCCAAAATCTAAACTCTAGCTTAAGCTCCAAATCAATGTCGAATTAATTTTATTTTGCAAATCTTAAACTCACGCTCACTCAGGAATCAGAACAACTGTAACTGGCAGCCGCCATCGAGCTTAACGGTTTATGTTGCCAAATTAATGACATTCATTTACAGTTAGAAACGAGTGGCCAGAATGGCATATTATAATGCCATTTAATGTTGAGCTAGTTGCTGTTGTTGTTGTTGCAAGCAAATTGTTGTTTATTAAGTTATTAGCTAGGGTTAAAGGTACGACGGCATGCGACACAGTAGTCACTAGATGGTTGGTAAAAAAAAACGTACCATTTTAATTGAATTCCAATTCAATCAAATACAATTAAAACAAAAACAGAGATACCTGCTAACAACCTGCTCACCATTTTATTCAACCATTTGCTGTTATTACGCGCCGAACTCATTTGAACCACACATGGCGCAGCACCACGCAGTCGCTCCCCACGTTGTTGTTGGCCTTTATTTTTTCATATACCTAAAGAATTGCCAAATCATTTGTTTTCGCAAGAAATTTGCCAACAACGCCGGCAATTAAAAGCCACTCATATTGCTCAAAAAAAAAAGGGAGAAACTACAAAAACTTGATGTATTGTATTTTGACGTGAATTGATTTAGTGTTGTTTTCAGCCTTGACAAAAAAATTTGCATTGATTATTTTGACCCAAAAATAACTTCAACTCTAATGTTGTCTTGTCTTCTTGTCTCTTCTCCAAGTATTTAAGTTGCGCGCTTACGTTACCACCTGTGATGATGAGTAACGTGGCAAAAATATCACAATCAAAACAACAAGAAGTAAAAAAGCAATCCAGATCATATCGTATTTTCGTGCGATCAGCGTTGAATGATCACCATTAAATGATCAAAGCTAACGCAAACGAAACAACAATCATGCAACTCATAAGCGCAGGTGAAGCTGCGGCTATTGCTGTTGCTGTTGTTGTAGGTGATGCTTAATGTTTCCTATAATACGATTTCAGATTTTCACTCTTGGTGTTCATTTCAAACGCAGTTGGTGGCGGCTTGTTCGATCATCATCGATAACTTGCTTGTTTCCTTTGTATATCTTTTTTTTCCTGCTAAGGCTTTTCTTTAATTGCATGCGGGTTAAGGAACTTGTTGCTTCTTGTGAATGTTGTTCGTTCGGTGTTCTGTTTTGTGCCGTGTGATAGTAACGTCAACAAAGTTGGCAGCCAGAGAACAACAAGGTTTATCGACAACTTTGCATTTGTCTTTAAGTTTATTTGGATGATGATCGATCACTTTGGAATGTGATGGAGTGTGATCGAGTTTGGTGGCTATTGAAAGCATGTTACGATTGTCTGCTTGAACAGGGTAATAAACTATCAGTAGAGGTGGGGGTTACGGTAAGGAGCTGAGAGAATGGAGGCATTGCAGAACAGGTTGTTTTAAAATAGTTTTTGGTGGAATTTTTTCTTTTAACATTTAATGATCGTTCTTTTTTGTTTGATTTCTCTGAAATATTTTAAAATTATTACGAATATTAAGAAAATTATTTGGAATGTATAAAAAATCAACGGAATCTATTAAGCAACAAGAAAAATTATGAAGGGCTCCTGGGTAAATCTTTATAATTTCAACCAAGTCTTATTATAGAATCGAATTATAGAATAAGGACACATACAAACACGGTAAGAAATCCTGGAACTACTTTAAAAAGCAGCAAAGTCATTCTTTAATTCTTAATACAATTTTGATTTAATTAAAAACTACTTTTCAGGGTATAAGTAGTGTACAAGGTATCGCATTGATATTTTGTACTATGCAGAGCTCGGTTCTTGTATATATTAATTATTGGTGCTTTCTCTTTTAAAATCGATTTCATATATGTATAGTAGGGCGGGTCGATTTAAAAATCGCCCATTTCTCAGTGAAAATCGTATTCTAGGGATCAAAATAAGAAACTTTGCTCGAGGAACTATACCTCTAAAACGAATTCTAATGCTCCAACTTTTGACTTTTGTCCCGTAGGGTCAAATTTTTAAAAATCCCTCTTTGATAGATTTAGAGTGCCCCAATCGAGTTCAAATGTATGATCGACCCCCACTAACTTTGGAGGGCCGGTCCACCCATGCCAGTGGCACACCCCCTGGGGGTGCCCCAAACAAACATTTAAAAAAATCACCGTTTGTATGGGGAACCAACCCAAGCGCCGAAAAGCATTTTAAAAATGCTCTACAACAAAGCACAAACAAAATATTTTGCTGTGTGAGCAAGCGAGATGGAGATATAAGCGTTGAAAAGCATTTGAATAGAAGCTTTATGCTGGCACTATGAACACTTTAAGCTTTTTCCATATGATTATACACAAAGCGTTTTTCAGCTAAACTTCTCGGCTAAGCTAAAAGCGTTTTCTATGAACGCGGCCTTAGGTTTAATGTGAAGGTAAGCCGTTATAGCTTATGTAAAAAGTATATTTGAATATAGCGCGGTTTGTATGGGGGTCATTTTCACGAATTTTTTCAAAGTGATATTTGACACTTTGGGGGTCACAAACCCCCACACAATATTCATCGTACAAAGAAAAAAAAATGCCAAAATATCAGATTTGGACACAATATTCATCGTACAAAGAAAAAAAAATGCCAAAATATCAGTTTTAGTGCTGTTTTATGCTGTTTTTAAGGTTATTGTTGTTGTTGTGTTTGCTTGTTTGATTCGTAATCACGTCGTTCGTTGTTGTGCTGCTTTTATTATTGTTGTCCTTGTTTTTTATTAATATGTATGTAAAACATACATATATAAATACTCTGTTTTTTTGTTTTCCAGATAGCCAATCGGATCGGTTGAAAACGGTGTGCACTTTTAAAAGCACTGAAGCGGACCGTTTCGTTGTCAGCAAACTATGCAATGGGTGTTTCATATAAGCGTATCATTTATTAAGTCGATTTTCTATGATTTAATACAAATTCTAAATGTTTAATAGTTTAAACCATTCTTGATTTTAGATACAAATGCTAGTTGTTTGATACTTTAAAATCGTTGAAATTGCAAATAAAATTGAGTTTTAGGTCAGATTAGAACAATTAATTGCTCTAACGAATTTTTTCTAAAGAAACAACAACAGCAACATTTTAAATATGAAAAAGAAAACATCACTAGCTGATTAATTAGTTATCTGTTTGATTAAATAGTTAGAGCAGTTAATTGTTCTTACCTGACCTAAAGCTCAATAAACGATTTTAAACTATCAAACAACTAGAATTTGTAATTAAAATCAAGAATGATTTAAACTATCAAACAATCAAACATTTAGAATTTGTATTTAAATCATAGAAAATAAACATAATAAATAACAAGGTCATATAGAAAACTTTAAGTTGTATATTAATTTTATTTGTTGTTAAACAATTGTAACATTTTCTTAAAATAGTTTTTATTAAGTTGCAACAATAAACTAAACAATAAACGGCAACTCAAATGATTCAATGCATATTTCAGAGTTTTTTGGCGAACGGGTGAAAAAGAGAGTGAAAAAAGACAAGAACAAACGACGCATCAAGCGAATATGACATAAATTTAAATTCGAATCTTGATATATATAAAAAAGGACTTTACAATTATATAGAGAAAGGCTTAAAGGTACAAAAACATGTCGTTTTCATACCACCAAATCAGACGCTGCCGTTTTAAGTACCGTTTAGCTGGAACAGTCACATTCATGGCTTTTTGGGTTGTAATACAATAGAGAATACAGATGCATGTAGCTTGAGAGCCAGTATGTGGCTACAAAAAAAAAGACACAGTTTCGATAGTATCGTAAGTACAGACGTAGAATTCCTTTTTATGCAGTAATAGAGAAAAATTCTGTTTTTTTTATCTAAATTTTTCAGAACTATTTTAAAACATTTCATCTTCTACAGGAAAAATAAATAATTCAAATTTTTCCGATATTTATTTCCATTTATTAAACATAACTTTGAATTAAATTTAGTTGTAACCAACATAAAAAATTAACAACAAATTCATCACTAAAAATATCAAACGAAAACTTTTTATAAAACAAAACAAATTTTTACGTGAATTTAATTGTGAGCTTTTTAGATCAAGTTAGTTTAAAGAAGGCAACAACAACAACAAATTTGTTTTTGAATAATTTTTATTTAGAAGATTAAATGTTTTTAAATAGCTTTGAAAAATATAAATGAAAAAAAAACTGAATTTTTCTCTATTACTATATAAAAAGGAATTCTACGTCTATACTTACGATACTATCGAAACTGTGTCATTTTTTTTTATTTTATAAAGCTCGTATTATTAGTTCCATTAAAATAAATTGATTTTTTAACATTTAGCTCCTTTGTATATAAAAACCAGAACAAACAACATTTGAGAATACTCATACCTCATGTAGTAAAATTCACGAATTTTTAAATTCTATATCATTTTAACGAACAATAAAAACCATCTTCATTTTTATATCCTAATAATCCTCTAACTCTGTTGTTTATTCACAATTAATTTCGAATTTTTTCAACCGTGCCCATAAGAGATACTTGACCCCAAAGTTGGGGAAAATTTGAGATTTCTCATTTTTTAAAGCGATGTAACCCAACAAGTTAATGATCTAGCCAGTTGAAATTTATATATAAGCACTTTGTTAAAATGTATCTAAAAAAAGGTCTGCCACAAGCTTCTTTCTATTAAAAAAATTTTTTTTAAGGTTACCAAAAATTAAAATTTTTTTGGTAAACTTTAACGTTTTTTTTTAAATTAAATAACATCTCAATTACTTTTTTTTAGCAAGATAATAGCACGATTTGTACTTAATAAAATGTTTTTGATTTATTACTATATGTTTAATAGGAGCTGAGAAATTATCATCACCACAACTCTAAAAAAAAAACGAAAATCGCAGTAGGTTGCATGACAAATATGTCCGCCATTCTTAAAGCACTTCTGAGATGCCAAAACATTTAGAAATTTACGGTAAAAATATGAAATTTTTTAAAATGGTCGAGCGACCAAATTTGTTATTTTGTGGTCAAATCCTGCGGACCGTGATAGCAATTTACGCATTAAAGACAGAAATTACTGTTGTGTTGTGAACCGTAATAGGGCTAAATGTGTTGAATTTTAAAAAATTATGGTTTTTTCAGTGCATGCATTAATTTCTAACAACATTTTGTGCCTATTTGTAGGCACTGCTTGAATCAGACAAATCGAACTGATACATTTCTGTGTCGATAAGCAATAACAGCTTAAGTCTGATTTCAAAGTTTCGAGAAATCTTGCTTCAAAGTTTTCAATCGCCATATAAGTTGCATGAAAGGGTCTTTAGTTTTTGTGTCATAACTGTGGATAGAATCATGCTAGAATCTTCAGATTTTGTGTGCTTATAGTTCTATGTGCGTGGAACACAGCTTCATCAATAACTCAGTTATGTCTTAAGTCGACTTAAGCGATTATTGCTTATCGACACAGATTTATAGAATACCTTAATTTTGCTAAACAATATTTTATGCATCAATTAGTCAATTTCTACAGATTGATGCAACATTTCCGGTTTAAGTCACTTCAAGCGGAGGCTCGTTTTCGTCTTTTCGAAGATTAAAAACATACAAAAAAAGTAAAACTGGAAAAGGGAGATTCAATGGATTAGCTCTTCTAAATGTTCACTGGGAAATGTTCACTGGGACCACGGAAGATATTTTCAATGCACTAGCTCGAAATAAAAGAAAGATAATGATTATGATATAAAGATTTGAATTTGAATAAGTCTAAATAAAAAATACTAAACCCTCCCCCCAATTTTTTTTTAGGGTTCGCGCCTGTTCAAGTCATCTAGTATGAACTTAAAATAGAACATTTAAAGTTAAATCTTTTCTGAACTACCATTGAACATGGTGTAATAGTAAACAGAATTATATGAAAATACCTTTTTTTCATATTAAAAATATTTTAAGTAGTCTTAATTTTTTAATTTTTATCTCTAGGTACCAAATTATTAATACTTTAAATATAAAAAAAATTTAGTCTCTTTTGATATCTACAACTTTCTTTATTTTGCATGAAAAATAGAATTTCGTTCACGAAATTTTCCTTACATTGCGAATATTTAAATCCTAAGTGTAACCAAAAATCTATAACTAGTAGTCCTGCTTGTTAAAACTTAAAAAATGCTATACATTAAAAGTATACTATTTTTCACTCATAAAAATTTCAACAGAAAAGTGCATAAAATTTATTGTGCATACACCGAAATCCGGGATTGACTTCCGTAGTGGTTATGTACTATATATGTTAGACTAAATATATTTAAACAAATTTTAAGATTTCGAACAGTGTACACTTCCAACAGTCAAAAGTTTTAAGGTTTTTTATAACAAAAGAATAGCTTCTATCTTGTTGTTTCGCAATCTAATCAGAATTTTTCATTTGAATTTAATATTTGCATGGAAATATGATCTCGCTGACATTAACATAGAAGAAGTCGAAACAAATAACTCTTGTTCGTATTTGTAATTTTAACAGAATTTTATAAAAAAAATGTGTCTGACAAACTCAATGTCAAATAATACCCCAGGGAATCATTTGCAAGAACAGAAAATTTGTACAAAACTTATGACTAATAAAGTTTTTGCACGAAAATGTCAAACCAAAAGAATAAAGATTGCAAAAAATCAAAACATGTCGAAAATGTTTCACGAAAGGATAAAAAGTGTAATAAACAAGCCTGTGCCAGATTAAAAGTGATTCATATCAAAGTTATGCCAGACAATATGGTTTAAATAATTAACAGCAGGCAAGTGTTTTTGGAAGCTTTTATTTTCCATGATTAAAAAATTTTCAAAGGATATATAGTCAGAATATTTTACAGTTAAAAAATGAGTCAAACTCATAAAATATTCGCAGTAACAATTCTTTTTGTTACTGAAAATTTTAAAATTAGAGCAAAGTGCAGTTTACTAAAAAAATCGTTTAACAAGATACAAAACGCATATTTAACCCATGTTCAGTGTCTGTTTAGATAAGTACAAAAGTCAAATTACTACAAAAACATTTACAATACACCAAATAATATGACCAAAAAAAATTTGATCTTTACTTCTTCGATGGATCGACATGTCGAGTGTCGTTCGTGTTTTATGGTTTTTGTTGCTGATATGATTTTTTTTCTTTCTTTACATATAACGCTCCTTACCACAGTCAACGCAATTCTATTGACCAAGCTAAACGCTTTCAACTAGATATCGCATTTTATAGATCGTCCAACGTCCATTAATAATATTGAATATTGAAAAATTTGTCACTATTGAAAAATTTGTCACAATTTATGTCATAACGATTGCGTGTTCATAATAATGGCGGCCGATCGGCTCAATGCGCTGCTGCCGCCGCTTAAGAGCTCCTTTTTTGCGCCAAATGCGATAAATTAAAATTGATCATGTTGAAGGAAAGAGTTTGCGTCGGCATGGTTATAGTTGCCACAGAGGTGAGAACGCGTTGCGTTGTGGTGGGGTGGAAGAAAGGCGGTGTTGTTGACTGTAGTGTTGCCGCTAGTGCTCAGATTTGCCGCGTGTTGTGGCGGCTTTTTGCGTTTCTTTGAGCACATGTCGTTCTGATTTTGGTTGTTGCTGTGTTGCTGGTGTTTTTGTAGTTTTTTTTTTTTGTTGCTATTGCTAAGCCATGTTGTTGCCGATTTGTCAGTAAAGTCAGTGAAGTACTTCCTTGAGGTAGTTGTTGCTGTTGTTGCAGGATTAGCAACAACGACACGTACATCGTTTGATATGAATTGTTGTGTTAAAAGTTTTGACAGACAGATACACTAGCAGAAATTGAGAGAATTTTCGAGAAATTTCAGTAATGTCAATTCTTTAAAATTTAGAATTAGAAATAAAAAATTGTTTTGGGTTATGGTTATGGTTATGGTTATGGTTATGGTTATGGTTATGGTTATGGTTATGGTTATGGTTATGGTTATGGTTATGGTTATGGTTATGGTTATGGTTATGGTTATGGTTATGGTTATGGTTATGGTTATGGTTATGGTTATGGTTATGGTTATGGTTATGGTTATGGTTATGGTTATGGTTATGGTTATGGTTATGGTTATGGTTATGGTTATGGTTATGGTTATGGTTATGGTTATGGTTATGGTTATGGTTATGGTTATGGTTATGGTTATGGTTATGGTTATGGTTATGGTTATGGTTATGGTTATGGTTATGGTTATGGTTATGGTTATGGTTATGGTTATGGTTATGGTTATGGTTATGGTTATGGTTATGGTTATGGTTATGGTTATGGTTATGGTTATGGTTATGGTTATGGTTATGGTTATGGTTATGGTTATGGTTATGGTTATGGTTATGGTTATGGTTATGGTTATGGTTATGGTTATGGTTATGGTTATGGTTATGGTTATGGTTATGGTTATGGTTATGGTTATGGTTATGGTTATGGTTATGGTTATGGTTATGGTTATGGTTATGGTTATGGTTATGGTTATGGTTATGGTTATGGTTATGGTTATGGTTATGGTTATGGTTATGGTTATGGTTATGGTTATGGTTATGGTTATGGTTATGGTTATGGTTATGGTTATGGTTATGGTTATGGTTATGGTTATGGTTATGGTTATGGTTATGGTTATGGTTATGGTTATGGTTATGGTTATGGTTATGGTTATGGTTATGGTTATGGTTATGGTTAAGGTTATGGTTATGCTTATGGTTTTGGTTATGCTTATGGTTATGGTTATGGTTATGGTTATGGTTATGGTTATGGTTATGGTTATGGTTATGGTTATGGTTATGGTTATGGTTATGGTTATGGTTATGGTTATGGTTATGGTTATGGTTATGGTTATGGTTATGGTTATGGTTATGGTTATGGTTATGGTTATGGTTATGGTTATGGTTATGGTTATGGTTATGGTTATGGTTATGGTTATGGTTATGGTTATGGTTATGGTTATGGTTATGGTTATGGTTATGGTTATGGTTATGGTTATGGTTATGGTTATGGTTATGGTTATGGTTATGGTTATGGTTATGGTTATGGTTATGGTTATGGTTATGGTTATGGTTATGGTTATGGTTATGGTTATGGTTATGGTTATGGTTATGGTTATGGTTATGGTTATGGTTATGGTTATGGTTATGGTTATGGTTATGGTTATGGTTATGGTTATGGTTATGGTTATGGTTATGGTTATGGTTATGGTTATGGTTATGGTTATGGTTATGGTTATGGTTATGGTTATGGTTATGGTTATGGTTATGGTTATGGTTATGGTTATGGTTATGGTTATGGTTATGGTTATGGTTATGGTTATGGTTATGGTTATGGTTATGGTTATGGTTATGGTTATGGTTATGGTTATGGTTATGGTTATGGTTATGGTTATGGTTATGGTTATGGTTATGGTTATGGTTATGGTTATGGTTATGGTTATGGTTATGGTTATGGTTATGGTTATGGTTATGGTTATGGTTATGGTTATGGTTATGGTTATGGTTATGGTTATGGTTATGGTTATGGTTATGGTTATGGTTATGGTTATGGTTATGGTTATGGTTATGGTTATGGTTATGGTTATGGTTATGGTTATGGTTATGGTTATGGTTATGGTTATGGTTATGGTTATGGTTATGGTTATGGTTATGGTTATGGTTATGGTTATGGTTATGGTTATGGTTATGGTTATGGTTATGGTTATGGTTATGGTTATGGTTATGGTTATGGTTATGGTTATGGTTATGGTTATGGTTATGGTTATGGTTATGGTTATGGTTATGGTTATGGTTATGGTTATGGTTATGGTTATGGTTATGGTTATGGTTATGGTTATGGTTATGGTTATGGTTATGGTTATGGTTATGGTTATGGTTATGGTTATGGTTATGGTTATGGTTATGGTTATGGTTATGGTTATGGTTATGGTTATGGTTATGGTTATGGTTATGGTTATGGTTATGGTTATGGTTATGGTTATGGTTATGGTTATGCTTATGGTTTTGGTTATGCTTATGGTTATGGTTATGGTTATGGTTATGCTTATGGTTTTGGTTATGCTTATGGTTATGGTTATGGTTATGGTTATGGTTATGGTTATGGTTATGGTTATGGTTATGGTTATGGTTATGGTTATGGTTATGGTTATGGTTATGGTTATGGTTATGGTTATGGTTATGGTTATGGTTATGGTTATGGTTATGGTTATGGTTATGGTTATGGTTATGGTTATGGTTATGGTTATGGTTATGGTTATGGTTATGGTTATGGTTATGGTTATGGTTATGGTTATGGTTATGGTTATGGTTATGGTTATGGTTATGGTTATGGTTATGGTTATGGTTATGGTTATGGTTATGGTTATGGTTATGGTTATGGTTATGGTTATGGTTATGGTTATGGTTATGGTTATGGTTATGGTTATGGTTATGGTTATGGTTATGGTTATGGTTATGGTTATGGTTATGGTTATGGTTATGGTTATGGTTATGGTTATGGTTATGGTTATGGTTATGGTTATGGTTATGGTTATGGTTATGGTTATGGTTATGGTTATGGTTATGGTTATGGTTATGGTTATGGTTATGGTTATGGTTATGGTTATGGTTATGGTTATGGTTATGGTTATGGTTATGGTTATGGTTATGGTTATGGTTATGGTTATGGTTATGGTTATGGTTATGGTTATGGTTATGGTTATGGTTATGGTTATGGTTATGGTTATGGTTATGGTTATGGTTATGGTTATGGTTATGGTTATGGTTATGGTTATGGTTATGGTTATGGTTATGGTTATGGTTATGGTTATGGTTATGGTTATGGTTATGGTTATGGTTATGGTTATGGTTATGGTTATGGTTATGGTTATGGTTATGGTTATGGTTATGGTTATGGTTATGGTTATGGTTATGGTTATGGTTATGGTTATGGTTATGGTTATGGTTATGGTTATGGTTATGGTTATGGTTTGGTTTGGTTATGGTGTTGGTGTTGGTGTTGGTGTTGGTGTTGGTGTTGGTGTTGGTTATGGTTATGATTATGATAATGATTATGGTTATGGTTACGGCTATGGCTATTGGTATGGTTATAGTTAATAGTTAATATTAAATGTATGTCTTAGTCCACAAAATTTGCTCAGTGTACCGTTACTCAAACCAGCCCTACATGTTGTCACTTTGTATTGACTTCATTTGTGCACTTATGTAATCTTATGTTCATGTTTGTTGTTAGTTGTTTTTCTATGCTATCAACGTGTTTCGTAGTCTATAATATCGCTTATTCATATCCATCGCATGGACATCATTTGAAAAAAAGCAAAACTTTCCACAGCTACCATTCCCCAATTCTAGACACGCTGCTTTATTTGATCCTTGATTTTAACATGCGAGTAATACGCAACATTTTGGCGTTTACAGCGTAATGGTCTGCTTGAACCAGCGTTACGTTGCTGTTACGTGATGTGATGTGTTGTTTTGTTGGAATTGCATCTTTGAAGCCAAATTTTCCCCCACTGCAGCCTGCAGCCAACCTTCACAACTTGCACTCCACCCAGCAGTTTATTTGTGTGTGTGGGTATGTGCTCATGTGTGCCCTGTTTTATGGCTTGCTGGCTACACATTCGGGTGACTCGTGCATAAATTAATATTTTGGACCGCACACCGGGTTCGACATGGTTTATTAATTCAATTTGGCTTAAATTAACGTTGTAAGCGACTATATTGAGTTACCTGTTTTGTGTACTTCTTTAATGGCTCAGAAGACTTCCTTCTGTCTTTGGTTTTTCAAATTGTGTGTTCGTTCGTGTGTGAACGAGTGCAAGTGTGTTGGTGTTTTTTTGTTTGCTTTTGTTTTCTGCATGTCGATATTGCGTGAGCGTTTGCACTTTAATGCGCTTTTAAATAAACATGCGTTTTCGATATGAGCATCAAGATAAGCCGACCGCTTCAATTGCGATTTTTTAGTCTTAGTCTGTAACTGATGTAGCTGATCGTGTCTTCAGAGTTTTTATCAAGTGGTTGCCAAAGGATGCAGTTACAAAGTTGTTGTAGTTTATTGAGCTGCCTAGACTTAAATAAAAAATTAACATAATATTTGTTACATTTCTACTGTAAACTTTGAATTCGTGTGAGTCTTATAGAACATATTTGAGCACGCGAAAACTTGAGTGCGATTCTATGAGTGCATCCTGAAACTTTTATTCATAAAGATTTTAGAGTTTCGGAAAATAGTCTAAGCCTTGGAAAACAACTTTGAATAAACTTGTACTTTTTCAGTACCATAGTTTGACAATGTTTTTATTTTTTTTTTCTTCTCTACTTCCTACACGTTTCCGTTCTGCTGATCTTTTGATTAACACCAGTGTTGCAGAAAGAATTGTTTTGTAAGCAAATCGAGTGAAAGAAATTGTAAGTGGCATAAATGCATATTTATCTTTATTTATAATTTATACACAATTTAATGAAGTGGAAAAAACTTTAGTAACTGCACTCCATTTTTATGGCATATTTTGTATTAAAAAAAAGGGTTTATTGTGTATTTTCCGAATAAAATAAAAATTATTTTTGATTTGTTGTACAAATTCTTTTGATAGATTGCTACATTTGATATTGTCAGAAAAAAATCTTATTAAATTACTCGTCTCTGCGAAGCCTCTAATGATATATAAAAAATAGTGATACGACTTTGCAAGGGATAAAACTTTTTTAAATCTCACAAAATACAAAACAGTTTTACACGAAACCTCTTTTGTATGTCTCAAGACCGAGGCAAACGAGTTCGATTTAAGATATCAAACTTCACCCACCAACCTATCTACCAACCAGATCCTATCTGAAGGTATATAAACAATTAATTTTATGCAAAAAAAAAAATTATAATTTTAAAAAGCATTGAGCAAGTAATAAAAATCTTTAGAAATTATATGCTAAATTGTCTTAAAATATCTACCTAAATTTCAAATCTACTTTCAGAACCAAAAGTTAATTATTTCCTACATTATATACAAAAATCGTTTAAGTAATGAAAAGTTTTCCGTTTATCCTGAATCTAATTGAAGCGTATATTGAAAATACGGACTTCTTCTTTTTATTGTAGAAAATAGTATGGGCGATTTTATTAAAGAATTTATGTGCAAAGAGAGTTCCATTTATTAGAAAAAAACATTTAGATCGAATTTATAATCTTATATATATTACGCAAACACAACTTTTGTCCGGCGTTAGGCTTTTTAAGTACAAGCCCAATCTTAATAAATTTAGTATGGTTTAGTAGGTTTAGACCTGTAGATGTGCAAATTGGACATTTTATTTTTTAAAAATGTATAGTTTTTAAGTTATAGCGAGTTAAAGTTTGCGTATAATTGTTGTTGTTATGTGGCTTTTCTCTTCTTAATTTCAGCATATGCCTAAAAATATGTAAGGTATAATCCTTCTATTCCTACAGGTGAGGCTAATAGTTATGAAAGTGTTATACGGAGAAATAATCTCTCATAATTGCACAGCTAAAACTATGAATTGATATATTTAATATCAAAGTGATACTGGAATGATTTCTTACAGTTGAAACAATATTTCTAAACTGTTGGTCAGAAAATTTTTTAATATTTAAAAATTTGTACAAAAATTTAATAAGAAATACCGCGTATTTTGCAAAAAGGCTAATATTAATTTCATTTCATTTTTGATAAGTTGAAAATCTATTCAATAGCATAAAATAAAATCTAGGTATGTTTTATTTTGGCGTTTATGTTTGATACACGGGCTTACTATTATTTATTTATATTAAAACAAAATTTGATAAACAAGAATATAAATTTTTGCCGATACCAACAGTAAATCAGAATCAAAAATAAACCTCCAGCGCTAATTTTTGTTAATTTAATTTTAATATTTTTTTCAATACATTAATAAAATGGATTTTTGGTTTTTATTAAAAAAATTTTTTTTTTTGCTTGTAAAAATTGTTGTGGAGAGAAAAAAATCTTTTAATAAAAATTAATAAATTGACAAAGCATTTTCAAGGCATTGACAAGTTTTTAGTTTTTTTTTTTACATATTTTGTAATTCAAGCAAAATTTTTTGGATGTGCGAAGTATTTTATATAAAAGTATTTTATGGAAAAGTATTTTTTAAGTGACTAAATTGGACAATTAACATATTCTGTGACATTTTTCTCATTATGCAATTAACATCCAAAGAGATACAAGTTCAATTCCAGTTTTGAGCTTCATTCCAGAACAATTACGTGAAAAATATCTCAACTTAATGTATGTGTTTAAAAAGATTTGGCAGGTTTTAAGTACAAAAGTACTGAAAAATGTAACATTTTTTCTTCATTTTGCAGTTTTTTAATAGAATTTAATAGAAAAAACAAGATTTTATAAATTCATATGTAAACTGTATCCACTTCTATCTGTGACTAACTAATTTTTTAAATAACTTTATAATTTTTTTTTAATAAATTTCAAATTATAATTATTATTAAATAATTTTGAATACCTTTTTTGGTAAGAGTAGTTTGAACATTCCTACTTGCCCCTAGGCTTGCTTATTATGATTTTTAATATTAATTATGTTGGAACGTTAAACAATTTAATGGTGTTTGCAATGGTACATATCCCCAATACTTTAAGCATGGTTGATTAACACGTTGATTATATTTCTGCCAGACACAGTTCAAAATTTTTATTCAATGAGGTTTACTAAGCATTTTTTTAGTGCTCCCAAAGTGGCCATTTTTCATTCAAAGGTAAGAGCACTATTTGCAAAATTGATCTTTTGTACCTTGATTTAGGGCAAACAAATTTCTACGAAGAAAAAAATGTTTAAATTTGTTGTCAAAATGTTAAAAAGCCCTAGATTGGCCAACTCAAGGTTCTTCGGTTGGGCCACCTTAATAATTTCTTTCAAACTCATAAATTTGCGTTTTTAAATTGTTGTTTTTTAATTTCTTGCTTGTGTAGAAAATTTAATAAAATTATTTAAATATTGAAATGAAATAAAAATTAAAAAAAAAAAAACAATTTAACATGGTATGTTTAATATTATATTGTGTGTTTTTTGTAAAACCAAATAACACTGATTCTGTGAGAAACACTGTGCCCGAGTAAAAAATATAAGCGGCCGAACAGTGGTCGAACATGGGCTACATGGCCGTTTAAGGTTCGAACATTGCCTGAAAATAATCCAAAAAGCTTAGCGGTCGAAAGTTAGGTCGAAGAAAAACCGTACAAGGCCTAAATTAAATTGTACGGACGCTGTACGGCCATTGTATACCACAAAATTTTTCTAAGCTCTTATATAACAGCAAACATATGCGCAACAACAAGGCGATGCTGATGGTGATAGTATTGCCACTTGTGTGTGGCGATAATTTATAATATTTTTTCATGAGTTTATGTCATATTAAACGTACATATATTTAATTTATTGCATCATGAAGGTTAAATTTTCATTGACAGATCTCGTATTTAAAAAACGGCCTCTGTACTGCTACTGTACGATCCTCGTACGGCTGCTGTTCGGCCAAAAAAATCCGGCAAGTGACCTTTGTACGGCAGAGAGAAATATATAAAATTAGGACTTGTTCGGCCGCTGTTTGGCCTAAACTAAAAAAGTTTTTATATCTACTCGGGTGCAAAAATTTCTTTGAATCCGTAAAATGCTCTATTCTTTTTTTTATTTAACCCCGAATTCAAAATAGTGCACACCAAAAAAGGAAACATAAGCATGCTTTTGATTTGAATTTTTTTTAGGTTTTCATTTAGAAATGAAACTCAAGAAGGGGCCTGAAACTGTATTCCATGAGGTTAATGGGTTCAAAAAAATTAAAAAAAACCATAAATAACTACTCAGAATTACGTTTTTAATTTATATATTGATAAGAGTTTGATAATTTTGTCGTCTGAGTAGGTCGATTTTTTCAAACGTTAAAAAAAAAAAAATAGAAAAATTCTATATAAAATTTGAAGACTTTTTGGCTCAAATTTTCCAACTTTAATTCATAGCAGTAATTATTGCTTTTTTGTGACAAAATGCTGTCGGGGCAACATTTGGACCCCGGAGAAACTGCGGTTTCCAAAAATATTGTTTTTTTCTCCTGAGAATATATCAGATCCTGAATCTTTTCTGAAGACGCCTGATCCTGCTACTACTCAAAGGATACCCGGCATTTCGACTAATGCTATTAACAATCAAAACTCCTTTTACATTGATGACCATACACAAGTATCAAAATCTTGTGATGAAGACAATTACATTTCAATGCAAAAAAAGGCTAAGCGCTCCAATCATGGAGCTCCCAAAGCGTTGGACATTTCTGAATTCACTCCTAACCGTTCGAATCGTTTTGCTGCGTTAGCGGATATTACAATTGAACCTGCTTCTGCTGTTACTGCTCCTCAACGGAATAAAAATCCGGTAAGTTCCTGTAATATTGATGTGGCTGAACCTTTAAAGGTATAAAATAAATTTTGTCCCCCTATAATGTCAACATTAAAAAATTAATTGATCAACTTAATACAAAAGTTCCAAAAATTGAATATAAAATAATTAATAAATCGCATTTTAAAAGCAAAATCTACTTTAAAGATCCAAATCATCATTCGGATATGATGTCCCTTCTAAGAAAACGAAATATTGATTCTTTTTCTTTTACTCCAAAAAACCTAAAACAAGTGAGCTTAGTTCTTCAAGGTCTTCATTATTTCAGACGTTGTTGATATCAAATCTGAACTAGACACTATAATTCCTAATACTGTTGATAAAGTCGTGAAATTCACAACTCCTACTTCTTTAAAAAATAATTATGATACGGGTCTTTTCTTGACTACCCTTTTTCCTGGAAAAAAGTTTAATGATGTAGCAAAAACCAAAAGACTGATGCACCAAGTTATTTCTTGGGAGTCCCCAAAATCTAGGACTAGAAAGGTACAGTGCAAGCGTTGCCAGCAGTGGGGGCACATTGCTAAAAACTGTAATAGAGCTTATCGCTGCGTTAAGTGCGACACAAAGCACGAACCTGGAGAATTTTCTCTAAATAAAGATCCCAAGCCACAACCTAACTGCATTAATTGCGGTGAATCCGGTCACCCAGCCAATTGGAGAGGCTGTTCTTTTTATAAGGATTATATAAAAAAAAAAGTTTAATTTCTGAGGCAAAACAAAAAAAAATCAATGGCTTTTTCTAATGTCCAGAATGCTGTTGCTGGACAATCTTTAATTGTCAAAGATCAATCCTATTCTAGTCTTTTCAAGTCTGATAAACATAATGATTTTATTAAAGTTTGATTGATGATTCTGGTCATCCCTCAATTATTGATCAATTCATGAAGATTGCTAAACAAATACTTAATCCAGAGAAACCAACACTCGAGCAAAGAATTGAAATTTTTTTAAGGAATATTAATCATCTTTCAAAAGATGATGTTAAAAAAGAGTGTATCTCACTTTTAAAAGAAGTATCTGACAAATATGGCTGCCAATATTAAAAAATTGTTATCTTTTAATGTAAGGTCTCTAATCAATTCATGTGGAGTTATAGAACTTGAAAAAATTATCGATTTTAATAAAATAGATATTTCCTTTCTCCAAGAAACACATTTATCTCATGGTGTGCGTCTTAATAATTATAATTTTTTGAGAGATTATAGCTCACAAGGTGTTGCTATAGCCATCAAAAAGAATTTTAAGTACTCCATTGTTCCTTTCTCTGATATCCTTTTCCCACATATATTTTTAGATATTTGTGTTTCGTTTAGAGGAGTTAAAAAAAAATTACTAATTGGTTCAGTTTATATTCCCTGTAATTTTTCACCTGATGCCTTATCTGATGGTTTAGATTCTATTGCTAATAGATCTTCAAATTATGATGGATTAATAATTGGAGGTGATTTTAACGCTAAACATCAATCTTGGAATGATAATACCAATAATTCAAATGGTAACACTTTTTTCAGTTGGCTTCAAAGTCATTCTGCTGAAATCCTTCGTATTTGTGATATTTCTCCTTCGTATCCTAATGGATCGTCTTATCTTGATCATTTTATTTTCTCCACAAACTTAATAGATACTTCAAATCAAAATTATTTAGTAAAAAGTCTATCTTCGTTCTCTGATCATTTTCCTCTTTATATAAAAGTAGATTTAAAAGATATTTCATTCGAATTATATCATCCAAAATTTTTTGTTTCTTTCAAAAAAACAAATTGGAATGCTTTTCGTAAGGATTTGTCAACTTCTATTGAAAATAATTTGCCACCCAATAATAGAAATTTGCAAAATTCCGAAATCGAATCTCATATAAATTTGTTAACCTCCTCTATTAATTCCATTACAGATTCACATAGTGAATTAGTTTAATATAGAAATTTTAATAATAATTCGTTACCGGATTCTATTAAAAATCTATATAAAATTTAAAACCAATGGCAACGAAGATTAAAAAGAATATTTCATTCCAATTTCAACAGAACTTCTCAAGAATACAATTTTCTTGCCGTTCAAACTTCTCTTCTAAAAAACATAATTAAACAACAAGTTGAAATTCATAAAGCTCGAGAATTTGGTGAGAAACTGAAGCTCATAAAACCTGGTCCTACGGCGTATAAAGAAATTTATAATATTATTAGAAAGAATAAAGGAAATTTTTGCTCCAAAATTATTTTTGAAAACAATTTGTTTACTGAAAATTCTGATAAAGTTGAAATTTTGAAATCTCATTTTGAAAAAATTTATGAAAAACCAGTTCCTGATAGATCGGATATTTTTGAATTAGAATCAGAAGTACTTGACACTCTTAATTCTTATCCATTATCTATTTATCACTTTGGTCCTTCTTTTACTTCTTCTTTTCCTCCTGATAGCTCAAATTTTATAAATTCGGACAAAATTTGCCTTTATGTTAAAAATCTTAATGCTAAAAAGTCTACTGGGCCAGATAACATTTCAAATTTTTTAATTAAAAAAATGCCTATTATTGTTTTTGAATTTCTTACTATTATTTTTAATAACTGTATTAATAACGGTTATTTTCCTGATTCTTGGAAGAATGCTAAAATTATTCCTATTCAAAAAAAACCAAATTGTTTTGAAGTGAATAATTTTAGACCTATTTCTTTGCTTTCTAATCTTGGGAAAATTCTTGAAAGAATTATTCAAGACAAACTAGATAATAATGTTAATGTTCAATATATTTCTGATTTTCAATTTGGCTTCAAAAAACAACATTCAACGGTTCATGCTTTATTAAAATTCCAAAATGATATTATTCTAAATCTCCGTAATCGAAAATGTACAGTAACAGTTTCTCTGGACATAGAAAAGGCCTTTGATAAAGCTTACCATATTGGCATTACTTCCAAATTAATGAGGATTGGTTTTAATCCTTCTTTCATAAAAATTCTTAGTAGTTTTTTGAATAATCGCAAATTTTTTATTAACATTGATAATATACCTTCAGACCTTGGTAAAATTGAAAGTGGTGTTCCCAGGGTTCTATTATGGCTCCTCATTTATACAGTATCTTTATTCATGATTTTCTCCATACTTTCAATGGATCTACTGGTATTTTATACGCTGATGACTCGCTTGCATATGCTCATGGCTCTACTCCTAATGAGGCTCTTGCCTTAGTTCATGCCCATTTGGAAAAAATTAAAAAATTTTACAAAGATTGGGGCATAAAAATAAATACATCCAAATCGGAAGCTATTTGTATTAGAAATCCGTCGGGCAAGTGTCGTAGAGACACTGTACCTCAGAATAAAAATTTGAAATTATCTCTTTGTGGATCAAACATTCCATTTAAAAATGTTATTAAATACTTAGGAGTTTCCTTTAATTATCTCCTAAGATTTAATATCCATGCAAACTTAATTCTTAAAAAAGCAAGAAAAATTTTGGGTATGTTTACTAATTTACTAAGAAATAAATTTTTGTCAATAAATACTAAATTACTTATATATAAAATTAGTATACGATCAGTTTTAATGTATGCGTTTCCGATTTGGTTTACAATCTCCCCTACAGTTGCACAGACTCTTGAAAAATTTGAGCGTAAAGTTTTGAGATATTGTATCGATAAAAATTTTGAATCCTGTACTAAACGTTTTTCCAATTTTTATGTCTATAATAAAGCCCGTATCATTCCTTTATGTAAATATTTACTGTTTCATATGGATAAATGTATAAATAAATTGAGTCTATTAGATAATGATTTAATAAATCATGTTTTTAATTCACAAAAAGATTATAACTTGTCTAACGTAAATTATATTTCAGCTATTGGAGTAATCACTGAAAATATAGATTTTACTTTAAACTCGAATTTAAATTCAGCCACGTCCTTATTACCAGAACTTTACCGTAGAGCTATCCCTAATATATATAGAGGCTGAATGTATATCTTAATATTATGGTTGTATTAAGTGTATATATGTAAATATTATTTAACCTTTACTTTAATTTTGTTATTTATTTTCATTTAGTTTTTAAGTTTTATTAGATTTAACATCAACGTAATTTAAAAATGTCATGAGCATACATTTGATCACTTTTTTTGTCTGTCATTTACTTTGCCTTTGCATACTTTCATTTTATTGTAAAAGAATAATTTTTGCTGTTCTTTGTTTCTCATTCGCTGTCATTCTGCTTATTTCCTTGTTATTGTTCTGAAGACTCAATAAAAATAACGTACTTACTTACTTTATATATTGATATTGAAAGAATGTTTATTTTGAATCAATAGACAAAAAATTAAAGGCAAAAACCTTTATCTTAAAATGTACTATGTAATAAAATACAAAACATATATAGGTGGCCATGGTGACGACTTGCACTCTGATATTTAAAAAAAATTGTTTGGAATTGTCTTCGACTGGCAAAAGGGTAAAATATCTCCGCATAAATGTTTTGGTATATTTGAAGTTATGAATGTTTTATTACAATAATGACGTCAGTTTGCTTGGGGAAATTCGTTTCGGTGTAGAAAAATAAAAAATGCTCTCAGGTATTATTTTAATAATGACTGCTTAAAAAGTCACATATCCTTTCTTTAAATATATTACCAATACATTTTGATGATAAAATTTTGAAGAATCCTGACTACAGGCCCGATGAGCATTAATATTTTTCAATATCTTTGCTGAATTTTCTATTCTGCGTAAATTGAATAGAAATGAAATATTAATATATTGAAGCCTTGCAAAGAGCACTTGGCATTGCATTAACTATAAATTCTTTTATGAAAACACTTGACACTTGGTACTTTCATTCGATATGACAAAAGACGAAATAAGATCTGAAAATTTATTGAACAATAATTATGATTTTTAATTGTTGATAGTTAATTTATGATATATTTAATTTTCTAAAGGATTCCTGTGACCCTTTAATTTTTACATTATTTTAGTTTAAAAGGATTTTTTTTTTTAAAAAAGAGAAAAAGTAAATTATACAAAGGTAAAATTAAGTATAGAAGTAACTTTTCTTCTATTGTACTTAGTTTGTACTTAACTTGCCTCAAGCTACTCTTTAGCTTATCCCTTGCTTTTATTTTTCCTTTTTAAAAACACCGTTGTTTGTCTCATTGTATTTCGATAAAAACTCTCTCACGCTTTAAACTTTGAGGTATGCATAAAGCATAAAGCCTTGATTAACTCAAATGAAAAAGCTTAAAAAATCTGGATCAAAATAAAAAGTCATAACACAAAAAGCCGCAAACATGGTGGACATTGAATGATTTAATCTCTGTACTTTATCAAGTTTTTAATGGACTTGTCAATGCATGCATCTTAACATTCATACATCTGTCCATAGATGTTGGAATGGGACACATAATTATTTTTAATTCCCTTTTGTGTTAATGACGACATTTTTAACCTGTTACGCATTCCAATTTTAAGGCAAAAAATAACGATACAAAATATTGAAAAAAAACAATTCAATTTGCCTCAATTGGATGCCGCATGAGTTCATTTAATCCGTTCGAAACATACAGCAACAAAACAAACAACATTGGCTCCAGCTATACTACACCCACAACTCCTCCAAGCCCACGCACTCTTGCTGCTCCAGTTAATGTTGTTATTGTTGTTGTTTTTTTCTATCTCGCTTGCATGCTATCGCTAACTCTTTCGAATTTGACAGCTGTACTGAGTGTGTCGAAATCTTTTGATGTGGGAAACGTCAAAAATATCCAACAAGTGTTCGAAGAACAGTCGCTGTTGCTGTTTTTGTTGTTGTTGTCTATGCGACATGTTGATGGGATTAGCATTAAAACCGTTTTAAGTTTAATTTTAATCCTTTTCTGCTGACTTGCTGGGTTATATTTTTTTTATTCCTCATTTGTCTCTTGATTTAAATTTTTTTTTTATTTCTTGGTTGAAACTTGGTCGCGCCGTTAATTAGAGAAGACATGGTGTTAAATCTAACATTGTTTTTGGAATTTTTATAATACTTTTTTGTGTGATCGAGGAAGTGTCTAGCTTTTGGGAGAGATTAAAGCGGCTCGCTCAAACAAAGTTTATATATTCTAAGAACTGTTCGTCGATGTTAAAGTGAAGTGTGGGACAAACAAGTGATCGATGGCAACTACCTGGAATATTTATTGTTTTTTTTAACTTATTATAGAGATGAGTTAAGCTAGGAAAAGAGCTTTATTTTGAAAGTCTTAGATATGGCCTAGATTTTGAGATGAAGCCATTGTGTTAACGTAGATGTGGATGTAAAATATAAGGAGAATTCATTTGAATTTGAAAAACACTTCTCTTGCAATCAATCGACACGTTTTTGACGTACAAAATATTATATACTATATTCTGGATAACATGTATCAGGAATTAGTCACTTAAATACAAATTTTTTATTACTCATTCACATTAATTGTATCACCTTTTAATACGCCCCTTCCAAAATTATGCACTTATACCCACGAAAAATGCAAACATCATAATATTTTCTAAACGCATTTTCTGCAATCAACTTCAGTTCTCGGAGTAGATTTTTTATGTTTTCTATCGACTAAAAACGGGTACCTCGAGTAGGTAATTTTTTTATTTATTGAAGTTTTGGCCAAAAACTCGCCCAGATAAAAATATTAGCGGTCGAACAATGGTCGTACATCTTTTAAGAAAAGGTCAAAGAACCAAGGCATGCGCCTTATACAAACAAAGTTTGGTCTTTGTCCTGAAAGGAAAGTGATATATTATTTAGAGGAATTGATAGGAACCATACGTGAAATATTAATTAGGCAAAACAAACATGAAAGATAATTTGAATTGCTTTTAACTGAGGCTAGTGTAATGTCTTAACCTCGGCAAGCATTTCCAGCCCTTAGTTATTCCTATCCTTTAATTCCACATTTTCCACAATTTAATTGTGGATTTTTAGTTTTCCATAATTCTTACATGCAGAAAAGAACAAATAAAGTGAAAATAACCATGCCCGAGCCCGGATCAGAACCAGGAACCTCTGGGTTGATAGTCTAGCGCACTCTCCACAAGGCTACAAAGGCCGACAAAACCGTGCAAGGGTCAAACATGTCCTAAAAATAATCCAAAAAGCTTAGTGGCCAAAAGTTGGGTCGAACAAGGGTCGTACAAGGCCTAAATTAAGTTGTAAGACCGCTTTACGCCCGTTGTCCAGAGTAAAAATATTAGCGGGCGAACATGGGCCTCATGACTGTACAAGGGTCGAACATGGCTTAAGGAAATTTCGAAAAAGTCTAGCGGTAGAAAGTTGGGCCGAATAATGGCCGTACAAGGCCAAAATTAAGCTGTGCGGCCTCTGTACGCCCGTTGTCTGCCATCAAATTTTTCTAAGCTCTTAATCAATAGCAAATGTGTGAGCAGTCACCAAACCAAGCCTCACTCGGCGATGTTGATGTGGATAGACTTGCCACTTGTCTGTGGCACATCAAATGTTTTTTGTATATGTTATATGAACCAGCCTTGTACGGCCCTCGTATGGCCGATAAAAACTTAAAATTAGGCCTTGTTCGACCGCTGTTTGGACTTATCTAAACATTTCTTTTGCTCGGACGATCACAAAGACAGCCTTGGTAAAGGTTTTTAATAAAGTCAATTCACCATAAGCCTGTTATAACATTTTAAGTGATTCGGTACACGATCGATTTGCAATGTAAAATTGAGACAAATTCCTTGTTCGGTATTTTTATCCGTTCTAGAAATTGCTAAACACACTTGAGATGAACTGACAACATTGAGCACTATAAACAAACTACGCGAAAAATAGCGCTTAAACGTCAAACATCAGCGTCTGTATAGAGGACATTTGCGCCAACTTAGCCTAAAAAATAGTTTTGACAATTTCTGTAAGCGCTCTATTTCAATTATCAGTTTCCAGCAATTTTTTAACAGAATGTTATTCTAGGATCATATAGTACAAAGATGTTAAAGTTATCTCAAGTCATTCAACTAATTTTTTTGTTAATCAAGCCAAACCTGAGGCAACTTCAAAAATGTTCCTCTCCATCATCTATTAAACCATAATCATAATCATAATAGGTACTCCTTCCTGTCTTTCTCGCTATTATTTCTTCCATCACTTCAATTAACTTATTTAAACACCAAAGTTAAGCAAACAAATTAAGCCTGTAATAGCTTGGAAGCAAGTCGAAGTACAGCAATTACCGCAAACGCCTCTGCAATGCCAAGACCAGCTGCTGTTCCAGCCGTTATACAGCAGCAGAAACTTGGGCTTATATAAAATATGAAGACTTCAGCTAGCTGCACTCGGAATACTGCTGATCCTGCTGATGATGTTTGCATTGATGACCTTTCTTAGTCAGGCACGACAACTTGAGGTCAGCAGCAATCAAAGCCTCAAAAGAGCAGCCGCACTGCCAAGTTGTTGTTGCAGTTGTTGTTTGTAATAATAATTATTATTTTATTTTATTTAAAGAAAATAACACGCCCACTTAACAACACTAAGACCGTTGTGCCTCCACCCTGCCGCCTCCCTCTCTCCCGTTTTCACATCAGCATTCGAATAGAAGCTGCTTTAAGATAGCGTGTCTTAACTTGGCTCTAATGTTTACCTTTGTGATAGCATCATAAAAGCAACAACAACCACTGCACTAACTAGCACAATAAACCAACTAAGAAAACGTCCACCGAATGAAGACGAAATGGTAACATAGCGTGCCAAGCCTGCCCTAAAGTAGCCGCCATTAAGTTTGCCTACTTTGAACTTCAAACAGTAGATGGCGCGCAGGTTGCCAGCCATGGTTGCAAGAATCTCAAAGCAAAATCATCTGAGGATCAACGTGAGCGTGCAGTGACGGTTTATCGTTACTTGGAAGGAGTTTCAGAAAGTTCAATTGAGTTGGTCATTTCAAAGCGCGCGTATGGCAAAACCACATTTTAAGCTAAAATTAGTCTGAATTAGATTTTATCCTAGACGTATTAATATTTTTATTTTTTTTTTTAACTTTGTTGAAGACAACGCTTAATAGTTGAAATTTTTCATATAAAACATGTTACAGACTGAGTTATTAAAAGTTTAGCTTAAAACAGACTGTCGCAATAGAAGCAACCCAATAAAATTGGTTAGTTTTATATATGATTTGGTCTGTAGCCAGCAGGTTCAATGGAAGGGAGGTGAGTAGGCTTTTGATTAAAAAATATATTGCTGCCAATATGGTATTTAAAATAGGGATATTAGACTTTTTCATGTAAAATTAATTAAGTTATTTTTAATGTACAATGTGGCTTTAATTTTTTTATTTTTACATATAAGATATAGGGACAGGTTCTCATCTAGAGGCCCAACAACACGGTGATGTTCTTGGGTTTTTTTTTTCCCAATTAGGAATTAGGAAATAGATTAAGACTTTGATTTTTTTTCGTTATTTATTGATTCTTAAATAGAGTAAGTTTTCTCATCTTACCTATAAAGTTTACTTTAGTTAAAGTTTATTTTAAAGTCACCTTTAGCTGTTTTTCGTTTTCTCATGTTGCCTTTAGTGTTACCAATATGAGAATTTTAATGGGAGGTTGAAGCTGGTTGTAAATTTTATAACACAGATAAAATTTTAAGTGCTGCCCATTTTGTAAACACAAAACAGCTGTTTGCCAACTTCAAAATAAATTCAATAATATTCCAATAAATAAACAAAATAAATATTCGTAATGAATAATAGGCGTGTATTTCAAATCAATGTCATAGAAGCCATGTTCGAAGATACGGAAGTGCAGAATACTAGGCCGAGAGTATTTCAAAAGCGTAAGGACTACTTTCGGAAATACAACGACAGCGAATTTGTAAAGAAATTTCGATTAACAAAAGCAACATTTGCAATTGTTTTGGATAAAATCGCTAAAGACATCACAAGCGATTGCAGAAGGTTTGCGGTGCATGAGACAATAAAAAAATATACATATGGGACATTCCATACAAAATTTGCCACAAAAAATTTTTTTTTTCAATAAAAGTTATTTTTTATGGTTCATTTTTCAAAAATATTTGACATGTATTTTTTATTTTAAAAAAAGGACTTCACGAGAAAATAATTTTTTTTATATTAGGTTTTTAAAAAAGGACCTTTTTTTCAATCGTTTTTACTGCAATAACTAAAGAAGATGGAAAAATTTGTTCCAAAGAAGAAATGTGCACCATCTTTTTAGCTTTCGATTGATGTTCATTAAAACTTAATCACACTACTTTTAGATTGCGAAAAATAGAGATTTCCAAATTGAATTTTTTTTTTAATTTGGGCCTAATTTTTTTTTGTTTGTTAAAAAAAAGTCAAACCTTTTTCTTAATACTGGTAGAATTTCAGAGTGGGCACTTGAATACTTACGGAACAATGAATTTTTCAATCGCAACTTATACGTGCGAAGTGAACCTCAGTGCGACTTGCTTGACTTAAGAGTACTCCACTATCGCATACTCACAAAATACTTATGTTACACTTGAAGGGCTTATTGCATGATCATGACATGCCACTTAATAATAAGTCGATACAATCAAGTTATACTCTTTTAGAAATGAAATTTTCTATGAAAAATTAAATTGAACAATTTAACTACAAGATGCGGGTCCTTAATAATTCGTGAAGGATCCGTTATCTTAGCAGTCGGTGTTATTATTGAATTGCGTAAGAGACCTAAATTTAACAATAATTTTTTTCAATTCAAATTGTTTACCACGTTGTTTCTATAAGCCCTTCAATTGTAAGTGTTTAAAATTAAGAAAATTTCATATAATTCTGAAACTTCGCAAGAAGGTGTTAAATTTAAAATTACGTAGAGACGTGAATTCAATGCGAAAGGTTTATTAAAAACTATTTATTTAACATAACATTTTATTTTTATTAAATTTGGATGTACATATTTAAAAAATCCTACAAATTTCCTTACAAATAGTAAATATTTCAAAAGTGTCGCAGGAAGAAAATACTTTCTTTAGATCAAGTAAGTTTTCAAGAAGGCAACAACAACAACAACAACTCTGTATAGAGTCAATCACTTAGCTGATCTATAAATAGCCGGTGATCTATAAATAGCCTACTGCTTTGAAATGTCATATGATTAGCAGCCATACAATTCATAAGAATGAATTCCAAAATCTGCACATTCATATGCTAGTTTAAACAGTGAGTTGATCACAGCTTAATCACTCAAAGACTACTGAAGAGGAAAATGTAGCGATTTCCGAAACAGACTGTCTAGTCAGCTAAGTGATTGACTCTATACAGAGTTGTTGTTGTTGTTGTTGCCTTCTTGAAAACTTACTTGATCTAAAGCTCACAATCTTAATTCATGTAATTATTCAATAGATCATAAAAACTAATTAAATTGAAAATACTTTCATTTTCAATTTGAAGCCTTCGATCGGCTCAACATAATGAAATGATTGTGTTCCTAGAATGGTTTTGCATTTTTCAAAATGATTCTCGAGAAATTTTTCTGCTTTTTCATAATCTTCTAAACATTTGTAAAGAACTGAAATACTTGGCAAAGAAGAAGCTTTCTTAGCCCACTCATACAATTCAGTTGCGGAGGATATTTTACCATCAGTGATCATTTGCAAACTTGCTCGACGTGCTTTTCTTTTAATAGTTCCTCCAGCCCCATCACATGGCCCTTTGCTATGTGCCGTTGCGTGAAAATGCCACTGTGCGGGGCGGTTAAGTCAGATTCGTGATGAAAAATATTCGCAAAGTGTTTGACATTTTTGAATTGCTGAGGAGCGCCGTCAGAAAAATAAATGCACTTTTGTATGTGTGGATAGTTTTGTGAAAAATACTCATTAAGGGGAAAAACGCACACAGCTATCGCATCATGTTTCATGCAGTCAGAAATGATTATTAATGTCTTATGCTCCATTTTGTTAATAATTTTGTGATAAAAAACGATTGGGAATACGGTTGCTTGATCAATGTTCCAATGAAAACCTGTTATAGCATTTTGAATAACGAACGCATAATTTTCCGAAAATTCGCAAACTATGAAGCTCTTATCATTCTTCAGATTTTTTTTACATTCCTAAAATACGAAGCTTATTTTTTGGCGATAAAATTATATTAATGCTTGCGATTGAAAAATTCATTGCTTCGTAAGTATTCAAGTGACCACTCTGAAATTCTACCAGTATTAAAAAAAAGGTTTTGACTTTTTTTGAAAAAAATAGGCCCATATTAAAAAAAAATTCAATTCGGAAATCTCTATTTTTCGCGATCTAAAAGTAATGCGATTAAGTTTTAGTGAACATCAATCAAAAGCTAAAAAGATGGTGTTCATTTCTTCTTTGGAACAAATTTTTCTATCTTCTTTAGTTATTGCAGTATAAGCGATAGAAAAAGGTCCTTTTTTAAAAAAAGACACAGTTTCGATAGTATCGTAAGTACATATAGACGTAGAATTTCTTTTTATACAATAATAGAGAAAACTTCTGTTTTTTTTTATTAATATTTTTCAAAACTATTTTAAAGCGTTTCATCTTCCAAATAAAAATTGTTCAAAAACCAACTTGATGTTGTCTACTTCAAACTTACCTGATCTAAAAAACTCAAAATTAAACTCATGTAAAAATTGGTTTTGTTTTATAAAAAGTTTTCGTTTGATATTTTTGGTGATGAAATTGTTGTTCCTTCCTGTTCATTTGTTTTGTGGGTTAAAACTAAATGTAATTCAAAGTTATGTATAATTAATGGAAATAAATTTAGGTAAATTTGAATAATTTATTTTTCCTGTAGTAAAGAGCATATACATTTGTGTATATTTTAAACTTAATTTAAAATTAAAATTTTAGTTAACAAAATAAATTTTTAATATGGAAAAAATATAATGCATAATATAAATAATTTGAATTTATATGGTATTTAAAAAAAAAAATTGAGTTTTTAAAGCCCAACGCATGCAACAACGCAAGTAACGCATGCCCAGATTTGCGTAGTAGTATACATACATACTGCCTCTGTAGCTACACGCAGCTGTATTCGCTATTGTATTTATCTTGCTGAAAATAAACCCAGTAGTTTCAGTCTTGAAGAAATTGATCCTTGACCAAACATACTGATTTGGCCATACATATCATTGAGGAAAATTTCATATAAATGTTCCAATTTCATGCAAGACGCACTGCAGAAACGTCGGGATTTATCATGCATGAACCCAATATCGAAATATTGAGGAAGTTTCGTTAACGAAAAGTAGACAGGAATATAAAGAAAATTCGTCAAGGAATTTAAATCGAAAGGTAAGATTCGTGAAGAAATGTTATACCGAAGAGCAATAATTCTCTTGCTCTGGTAGCAAGATCTCTTTGCCCTGCTTTTCCCATTCGTGGTATTTTTTTAATTGCCCTTAGGAATTTTTGTTTTTGGGAATTCCTATTAAATTTTTTAATTCAGCGTGGTATTTTTTGATTGGCTTGGGAATTCATTGGGGTATTTTTTGAATTTTCGTGGGAGTTTGGTACTATTCTTCTTAAATTGTTTTTCTTTTTTAGTAAGCAAAATTTCTTTGTGGATTTCTAAATGTTTTTTAAATTTTTTGTGCATATGGGACTTACTGTGGTATTTTTTATTGCGAATCAGACTTTTGTGGCAATTTTAAATGCATATGGAATTTGTGGTGGTATTTTTAAAATGCGTGGTATTTTTTTGGTATTTTTAATGATCGTGGAATTTTTTTGATACTGTTTTATTGCGGTAGAAACTTTTTGTTTTATCTTTACCATTGTAATTTTTGTTGTATTTAATTTATGTTACTGTCAAAAAAGGAACTTTTGGTCGGAATTGTTTTATATTTTAACTGGCAACCTTGGCTAGTAGTAGTTTGTAGCCAAATACTTGCTCTCTAGCTACATGCATCTGTATTCTCTATTGCATTACAACCCAACAAACCATGAATGTCACTGTTCCAGCTAAACGGTACTTAAAACGGCAGCGTCTGATTTGCTGGTATGAAAACGACATGTTTTGCACCTTTAAACCGTTCTCTATATAATTGTAAAGTCCTTTTTTATATTTATCAAGAATCGAACTGAAATTTATGTCATATTCGCTTGATGCGTCGTTTGTTCCTGTCTTTTTTCCCTCGCTTTTTCACTTGTTCACCAAAAAACTCTAAAATATGCATTGATTCTTGTATTGAAATCAAGGTAGTGCAGTTGAGTTGCCGTTTATTGTTTAGTTTATTGTTGCAACTTAATAAAAACTATTTTAAGAAGAGGTTACAATTGTTTAACAACAAATAAAATTAATATACAACTTAAAATTTTCTACATGACCTTGTTATTTATTATGTTGATCGTCTATGATTTGTGTGTACTTTTGAATGCACTGAAGCGGACCGTTTCGTTTTCAGCAAACTATGCATTGTGTGTTTCATATAAACGAACCATTTATTAAGTTGTATATTAATGTTGATTTTCTTTGATTTAAATACAAATTCTAAATGTTTGATAGTTTAAATCATTCTTGATTTTATATACAAATTCTAGTTGTTTGATAGTTTAAAATCGTTTATTGAGCTTTAGGTCAGGTTAGAACAATTAATTGCTCTAACTAGGTAATCAGCTAACTAATTAATCAGCTAGTGATGTTTTTTTTTCTTTTCATATTGAAAATGTTGTTGTTTCTTTGGAAAAAATTCGTTAGAGCAATTAATTGTTCTTACCTCACCTAAAGCTCAATAAACGATTTTAAAGTATCAAACAACTAGAATTTGTATTTAAAACCAAGAATGATTTAAACTATCAAACATTTAGAATTTGTATTTTAATCAAAGGAAATCAACATTAATATGCAACTTAATAAATGGTACGCTTATATGAAACACACAATGCATAGTTTGCTGACAACGAAACGGTCCGCTTCAGTGCTTTTAAAAGTTCACACTGTTTTCAACCGAGCCGATTGGCTATCTGGGAAACGAAAAAAATGAAAGCAACTGATGTGGATTTATATATGTATATCTTACATACATATTAGCTGCATTCCCGTGGCACAAGATCAGATCAAATCTCAGTGGAACAACTTTATCTCAACCTTATGACAATTTGGCACCACTGTCTTGAAACAGCTATTTGAAGAGCAATAACAAAAGAAAACAGCAATATCAAAATGCCCATTGAGCGATGAAACGTCAAAATAAGAAAAAGAATAGTTCTTTATATTAATAAAAACAACTTAATAAAAACAACAACTTAATAAAAACAACTTAATAAAAACAACAACAACAAGAACAGAAGCAGTACAACAAGGAACGACATGATTACGAACCAAACGAACACACACAACAACAACAACAGCAACCATAAAAACAACATAAGCAGCTACTGAAGCAGCTTGTGCATTTCTCATACGAATATACAATGAATTTTTTTTCTTCATAGATTTTGCTATTTTATTAGATATTCGTTTTATTCCCACTAAAACTGATATTTTGGCATCTTTTTTTTGTTTGTACGATGAATATTAAAGGCTGTAGGTATACCCTAAAGTGTCAAATATCACTTTGAAAAAATTCGTGAAAATGACCCTATACAAACCGCGCTGTAAGACGTAATTCTACGTCAAAAGTAATATAAAAAAATTATTTTCTCGTGAAGTCCCCTTTTTTAAATAAAAAAATACGTGTCAAATATTTTTGAATAATGAACCATAAAAAATAACTTTTATTGAAAAAAAATGTTGGTGGCAAATTTTGTATGGAATGCCCCATATATATTATCAAAATAATTTTTTAGGAAAAATACTGTCGCAGCAGAAACCAAACTTCTCATAACTCTCCGTTTTTATGCTAGCGGAACTTTTTTATCGTAGTTGGTGACTTTGCAGGTGTAAGTGTTGCTACTGCAAGTCGCATCGTAAAAGAAGTTTCAATGGCCATAGCACGTTTGGGTAAAGATTTTCCAAATAACCCCGGCTTAGAAGAGACAATTTCAAGCTTTTAAAACATTGCATGGTTTCCAAGAGTCATTGAAGCAATAGATTGTACACACATAAGAATGCAGTCGCCAGGAGAAAACAATGCAGAAATTTACCGGAACAGGAAAGGGTACTTTTCAATTAACGTCCAAGCTGTGTGTAATGCCCAATTAATGTTCCAAGATTTGGTTACGAAGTGGCCTGGGTCGGCACACGATAGCAATATATTTCGAAACTCCCGCATAAAATTTCGTTTAGAGAATAAGCAGTTCGGGAACGGCATCATTCTAGGTGACAGCGGATACTAGCAGTGTAATTACTTGATGACTCCACTGCTAAATCCGCAAACAGAAGTTGAAAAACTTTACAACGAGTCCCAAATTCGAACTCGAAATACGATAGAGCGATGCTTTGGAGTGTGGAAACGGCGTTTTGCAGTCTTATCTTTAAGCATGCGCTTATCAATGAATACTACACTCAGAGAATTATTAAATTTCGTACACGGCTGCCATGAAAAAGATGAGGCTGTAATAGCCATACTAGAGTTATAATATATGAAATGAAGTCACCTTAGCTGAAAGTTTATTGCAAGCACTTTATGAGAGCTCTCATAGCCCTAATTGAATCTGCAATAATCATAAAAAAAACTAAAATTATGTTGAGCGTCTTTTGAAAATAAGAGCTGTGGTTAAAGTTGTGATACATTCAGTATTGTGGCTACTGCAACCAACTTTTAAATCTTGCATGTAGAGAAACTCCAATACGGCTATTGTAGCCTCAATACGGTTTTCACGCTTTTACTGAAGATACTAAAACCACAAAAGACAAATTTCTCCATTTTAGTTTTGGCTTTGCAGCATGCTTGCTGGCATATATTAAAAAAATTGCTTTTAAAGTTAATCGGTATTTACTTTGGTAGTCGCTTTACTTTGATAATAAATATTATGCCTATTGTATTGAAAAAGGCATGGACTTTTTTACAATTCCATTGTCTAGGACTATTTTTAAGCATGTTTCAGATGCATGCTAATGGTTTGTCTTTTATAATATGCGATTTTTAAAGTTCCATAAAAAAAATTTAAAAAAAAATAGTTTGTAAAGTTCTATGAACAATTAAAATTTTGTATTTATTTGATCAAAAAAGTAATATTTTTCAAATGATTTGAAATAAAAATTTAAAAAATATTTAAAAATAACACTTTTATTAAGCAAACGGCATTAAGAAATTGGTGGTAACCTTAAAAGCGCAGAGGTAAGAAGCTTAAATAGAAAAAGTTCTGACAACCTCAACATAAGGATTTATGGCTATCAAAACCGAATTCCTCTCACCATTGCAAAAGGCGCTGTTATGACCCCTCCACAATTCGGCTGTCAAAACCGAATTCCTCTCACCATCGCAAAAGGCGCTGTTATGACCCCTCCACAATTCGGCTGTCAAAACCGAATTCCTCTCACCATCGCAAAAGGCGCTGTTATGACCTCTCCCCAATTCGGCTATCAAAACCGAATTCCTCTCACCCATAAAAGTTCTTACAACTTTCTGTGAGGTTGTCAAACCGGCAGAGCATCTCTTAAACAGGAATCTAACAGACCTTATGGAAGTTGTCAGAGCCTCGCATATTAAATTTTTTGAGAACCGTAATATTACGGCTAGAAGAAGCGAAGTTTTGATAGCATCGCCAGTTCTGTGAGCGTATAATGGCGATTATTGTTGCATGCGGTGTTTTGCACAATATTGCAATACTTGAAAAAGAACCACTTCCTCCAACTGATGATTCAATATTGATGCCAAATGAATTATTTGAAAATGTTGAAGCTACTACCAATGAGGTTACAAGTAATCCAAATTGTACGGCAAGGACATTATTGATACATAATTATTTTTCTAGATAAGATTTGTTGATTGAAGCGTTTTCATATAAAAAACATAATTTCTATTTTAGGTTGTAACGTATAGACTTTCGGATCGGACGACTTTTTACTCAATTGGTACTTTCATGTATCCCATTAAGTTTTCTACAGTCTAATTTAAAAAGTATATAAGAAATTAAATAAAAAAATTAAAATTTAAATTTTTAGTTAGTTAAAGTTTTTTTATTATTAATTTTTATCATTTTTTATTTTTTCTAAGTCTAATCTTAGTAACTCATTTCTGAGTCTAATCTGAGTTAGCTCTTCCAAATGCTTTTCCTCTGCTCGCCGATTTTCCTCTTCATAAAATTTTCTTTGGCTTATAATGAGCTCTATTTTAGCATCTTCCAGGCTTCTTCGCTTAACACTTACACATAAACGTTTTAATTTTGGTTTCTGCAAGCTTGATGGTTTCCAAGTTTCCCAGTCATGTTGTTTTCGGCTAGTAGAAGGCTTGTCAGGGTGATTGTTCTAATAAAATAATGGTTAATATTTTAACAACACAAAAGTCTTTATAAGTCAATTATATTTACTGCGTCAGTGGCAGCTTCCTCTTCAAACATCGCATCCAAATATTCACATTCCACTGTAAACATTTTAATAACGTTTGAGTTTTGAACAAAACCATTGAAAATCTATTTATACCGTCGTCGCTGTCGAATATATTTCTCATACCCTGTTGCCGAAACCCTTTTTGTACGTCCACCACCAGAACGATAACTTTCGCTCTTTTCAACGGTCAACTCCACTTTCGCTTTCCTTTTAATGGAGTCTTTCCTAAGGCAGTCGTATTTGTCTCGCAAGGCCTTGCTTTCTCGTGAGGATGCTGTTGTGGCTGCGAAGAGCTCGGCAATATTGTTCCACGTCTGCTCCTTCTGCTTCCAGGTAACAGTGTCAGATGTCTTGTTTTCTTTTACATCTCTGCATTCCTCCACTAATTCCACTAGCGCCACCTCTTCTTCGACCGTAAAATTTTTACCTTTTCTTCTCTTTCTTTCATCCCCTTACATTTTTCTTTTTTTATGTGAATTTTATTTTAGACGTAAACACAACATATAATCCACTTTTTTTTGTTAGTGCTACCAAAAACTTTTGAATGCTGACATTTTTTGTACAGCCTTGCCGTATTTTCATACATATAAAATAATAATTCAAGGCAACATGAGAAAACCAAATTTGCTTTACCGAGAGGATAAATTTATCTGGTCGGTAAGTAAAGTGAACTTTAAAGGTAAGATGAGAAAACGGCCCTTAAAGTGTAGAAAAATATTTTGTTGGACCATAAAAGTGTAAGGTGGAGTGCCAATACGCCATCAAACGTCACGTTGAACTTGAATAATAAGAGATGCAAACGGTCTCAATCGCACAGCACGTTCATGTCATCTGATGGAAAACCAAAAAATTGTATGAATTATATTATATTCATTGGAGCTTGTACCTATAATATCGATAAATAGATGAAATTTACAAAAATGGCGGACATGTGAATTTTAAAAGGTATTTTTCACATTTCAGCTCTTCAAAGTGCTCTTAACAAAACAACCCGTCAATATTATCTGAACTTCCGTTTAGGATCCTATAAATTTTAACTGCTTTAAAATATAAAAAAATCCAAGTCCACCAATCTATAGAGTAGTTTTAGCGATTCGTGGAGATCAGTTTGAAAAACATGATTTTTCAGGAAACGCGTTATAAGATTAGGTTAGCGAAATTTTCGATTACATTTGTGAAAATATGGATTCCTTTCGTATGCGATAACTTTTTATGCAATCATTATCAGCCAATCCACTTTGGGAAAATATTCTCCACATCATAACCTATCGAAAAATTAAAAAGAAATAATTGAGTTTTTAGGTCGAGTTTTAAAAGAATCTGCCCTTAATGGCGGTCACAATGACTATTTATGTTTTTTAGCGATAAATTTTTGGCCTATAGTTCGCTGTAAAAATATCCAAATTGAGGAAATTTAATCAGTAACAGTAAGAAATTGCTTTAATGCTATTTTTCAAATTTATTTAAACTTATTTAAACCTTTCATTAGCTTATTTTGAATATATGCCTAGAAAAAACTGTATCGAAAATGTGTGTTTTATTATCTAAATGTTTGAAATATTTATAAATATTTTTTTTTATTATGTTTGATTTCTTTTTTTTATTAAAAAACTTAAATGTTTTTTAACTGCTTTTGTGCCGGAAAAGCATAAATTTTATTCCTAAACTTAGATAGAGAATGGTATAATTTTTATAAAATTTTATAAAACCTTCGATTAAAACCAATTAATTGTTCTGACTTTGACCTAAAGCTCAATAAACGCGAGGATAATTTGACAAAAAGATATATTTTAACAATTTTCAATAAAAATTTAACGCAACCCTAAAAATTTAATAATGTATATTGTTCCTTATTGTTCCGGATATACAAAGGTCAGGATTTAATTGCGATGTCGGATAGCCAAGTAGCAATTAAGGCACTACTTTCCTGTGAGATATCATCGAGATTAACTTGGGAATGCCTCACAAAACTTAATGAACTGGGAGACAATAACACCGTTACTAGGGTCCCAGGCCAAAAAGGAATACAAGTTAACGAAGAAGCTGATTGTTCAGCGCAACAGGGTGCGGCCACAAAATTTATAGGACCAGAACCATTTTGTGGGTTGGGCACACATTCTATAATAAAAGAACTAAGAATAGAGAAGAGACACAAACGTTCAAACCTTTTGAAAAGCCTCCAAAAGCTTAGACAATCCAAATTGCTCCTCAGATATTTTACTACTTGGAGAGTAAAATTGTGAATAAGCTAAGGTAAACAAAATCTAAGGCTGCCCGCTGAGTAAGCGCCGAAGCAGACAGGCACAGGAAAACTATGTGAACAAGAGAGAAAAAAGTTATTTCTATCTCGTTTCTTCGCAGGGCCTGCCTGCCTACCTGCCTGCTTCGGCGCTTACTCTGCGGGCAGCCTAAGAATTCTAACGGGGTTCCTTACAAGACACTGGAAACTTAAATATTCCCTGATTAAATTGTGCATTGGAGCTGATAGCAATTTCCGTTTCTATGAACAAGCTCCAATACACCTAATTACGAACTGCGATGCTGTGGTTCGCAGACGTAAACTAGTACTGAGTAACTATGAGCTGACTTACTTAGTTGGCGCTACAACCGTATGTCGGTCTTGGCCTCATCTAAAAATTTGCGCCAGCCATTTCTGTCTTTCGCTTGCTGGCGCCAGTTGGAAATTCCAAGCTTCGTCAGGTTGTCCTCTACTTGGTCTTTCCAACGAAGATGCGGTCGTCCTCTTCTGCGTTGACCGCCGCTGGGTACCGAATCGAATGTTTTCTTCACTGGAGCATCATCTTTCATGCGCTGAACATGACCAAGCCAGCGAAGCCGCTCGATTTTAATGCGCTTGACTATGTCGATGTCAGCGTACAGCTCATACAGTTCATCATTCCACCGTATTCGGTACTCGCCATTGACGCAGATTGGTCCGTAGATCTTACGAAGAATCTTTCTCTCGAATGCTCCTAAAGTCTTTTCATCTAAACTGCTCAGCGTCCAGGTTTGTGATGCGTAAAGTAGGACGGGCATGATGAGCGATTTATAGAGCGTGATTTTCGTTCGTCGAGAGAGGGCTCTGCTTCTCAATTGCCTACTGAGCCCAAAGTAACACCTGTTGGCAAGAGTTATTCTTCGTTTGATCTCAATGCTGATGTCGTTGGTAGAATTAATGCTGGATCCCAGATAAACGAAGTTCTTCACAACCTCGAAGGAGGTATTGTCAACGGTAACGTGGGTTCCAAGACGCTGGGACTGTTTGTTAGTTGACACTAAGTATTTCGTCTTGTCTGCATTCACTGCCAGACCCATTCGACTTGACTCTCTTCCTAATCTGGAAAATGCTGCACTGACTTCGCGCGTATTATGGCCAATGATATCGATGTCATCAGCATACGCAAGCAGCATAACACTCTTGTAGAATATTGTGCCACTACGTCTCAGATCAGCAGCTCGGATGATCTTTTCCATCATTAGGTTGAAAAAGTCGCACGATAAGGAATCACCTTGTCTGAAACCTCGTTTGGTAATAAATGGTGGGGAGAGGTCCTTCCCGATTTTAACTGCGCTGCTGGTGTTGCTCAGTGTCATCCTGCAAAGTCGTATTAGTTTTGCAGGAATACCAAATTCAGACATGATGAGCTGAGCATAGAGAAAATTTCATGCCTTGAACCTTAAAACATTCCCATTGTCATCCGAGAACTATGTCAGGATGAAATTCTGCAATCCGCAAACCCAGCGAAGCTTTGAGAAGGAGGTACAATATATCTTATTTAGGTCGCAGAACGGAACTCCTCTAAAAACATTAATATTGTTCCTTAATTATTTGGCTTGCAAATCATTTATTTTCCAAATATTCTTACCAAATCATTTTCTTGGGATGGAGTGAAACAGAGGAAATGGGGAAAGTGTCAAATCTTCCTACTTGTGACGAGGATTTGACAGAGCCTTAAAAGTATTTAAAAGCATGAAGTAGATACTCGCTTCCCACATGGATTCCGTAAAAAAATCTTCAGCCGATGCATTTATGTTGTTTCATTTATGTTATGTTTTCGGGTAGTACTTGTAAGTATTTCAATTTTATTTTTAAAGTAGAGTAATGCTTGTTGAAGACCTTCTTGATCAAGAACCCGTTTAAGAGTACTCTTTATTGTACACATTGGGCATATAATACTAAAGATTATAATGATAAAAAGCATAATAACAAGAAAAAAATCAATAACAGCTCTAAGAAAATTGTATGATGATTTATATTTGATAAATCATCTTACTTGGTAAATATCAAATCATATCATCCTTTAAACAATCTTAGCCTTATATCTTTAAATTTACCAACACTATCAAATACTATTACTTAGCTTATTGTCATAATTGTATAGGATAATTAATAGTTAAAATTGCTAAGAGCAAAAAAAAAAAAGTATAACAATTACATTTAACGCAAAAATGAAATTAGGCAAAATTAAGAAGAAAGCACCACGAAAAAATAAAAAAAGTATAGCGACAAGCACGTCAGAGATGCGACTGCCATATGTAATGCTCATCGGATAACAGACAATTGTATGCGCTCTGTACGAAGCATGGTTGCCGTTATATTTGAAAATGACAAAACCTCCTTTTTCAAATCATTCTCGCTTTCCCTAGCTTAAAATTTAGTATTTTCCATTTTTTGCAATTCAGAATAAAATAAGTTAATTTAAGTTTTCTATATGATCTTTGGAAAAAATTCGTTAGAGCAATTAAGGGCTAATTTCTTCACCTCCTGCTATGAGTTGGAAGTCGTTCTAGGAGGAAATTTCTAAATTTCAAAAACAATTTTGTTTCTTCATCGGCTTAGCTAGAGTTTAGAATACGATCGTTTGTTAAGTTAAAAGTCAGCTAGCGTTAGCAGGCGACTTATCTGGAAGGCCAATGTTGGCCTTCTATTTACATTTGTAAGGAGGATTTTTGAGTTGGAATGCGATTTTCGACGTTTTATCTTTCATCAGCTTTAATTTTACTTCATCACCAGTCGATAATTTGCAATAATTATGACCTCGTCTCTATAAAATCGTGTGTGGGAGGTGGAAGATTGGAGAACAGACGACGAGATTGATGGGAAGATGAAGAAATGCTAGTGTCGGTTCGTCAGAGGTACAAAATGTTCCCGCGAATTAATATGGATAAATGGGACGACACTAATTTTTTATTCCGCTTTCTCATAGCAAAACTCACTGCAGCGAAAATTCTAGCACGCATTGATAGTGATTTGAAATTTACCCAATTTCAAATATTGTATTGAATTGAAATTGTGTATCCTTAATACAAAATGATAATTGGTATTATTGGTCAATTAAAGGTCACGGTACATTCGGACAATAACACAACTTTTGATTTTGCTGCGGTTCTGCGCATTAGGTTCGACGAAGATTGCGATTGCTGATTTTGTTAGAGTGTCTGCTTCGTCTATTTGCCGTATTTTGCCGCGGGTAGCCGAAGCAATTTGCAAACACTCCAAAGATTTTGTTCGAATGCCATGAACCGAACAAGAAATGATTGAAGATACATACAAACAGTCTGTGTTTTTATTATAAAAGTAGCTGATATATTATTATTTATTTTGTTTAGCATCAACGGCATTTTACAAAATCGCAAAATTTCCACGCACTATCGGTGCAATTGCTAGTACTCACATTCAGATACAATCCCCGGGTGGCGAACATGCTGAGGTTTATCGAAACCGAAAAGGTTGGTTTTCATTCAACGTGCAAACAGTAGGGTCCGCTGATTTAAAAGTGCTTGACATATTTACTCGTTGGCCTGGGTCAAAACATGACCTATTTTTAACAATTCGTTGTTGAAGCGTAAATTATAATTTTTCTGTAAATTTGTGCTACAGACAAACCGCTTTCATTTTTAAATTTATTATTATTTTCTTTTTGTGTAAAAAATAGTTTTAACTTTCCGTCAAAATGTGTCAAATTCTTAGAAAAATCAAATTTCTCATTGGGAAAAAACTACTTCTATGTTAACTCTAGAATTCGTCTTCCAAATCAGAAGCTATAGTGAAGAAACATAAATATTTAGCAGGAATTCTAAAATTCAGGATCCCTTCTATATTTAGCAGTCTTTCACGATATAGCATTAGATTTAGCAGGAGGTGAAGAAACTGACCCTAAATGTTCTAGATTTAAATTCTAAATGATTTAAACCATCAAACATTTAAAATTTGTATTTAAATCATAGAAAATCGGCATAATAAATAACATATAGAAAACTTTAATAACCACAAAATTCCAAAAAAGTTCTGACTTGAAAGTTAGATGCCTTGCACCTCGTTCAGCCTTCGTTCCGTTATACATAAAGAAGGATGTAGTTTGGTGCTAGAGTTTTAAAAAATCTATTTTTTTTTTTTGTGTACTTTAAAAACTTTTTTCTTGAAACGTTTTTTTGATCGGCCCGGGTGTTTTATAAAATTCTATCGAACCGATTGAACTTAAATTTTAATAAGTTATTTTGAACGACAATGGCTCTCGCAGGTAGCGATAATTTTTACCTATTTTTCACCCAATTTTCCACAAAAAAAAACACAATTTTTGAAAATTTCTGCAAAGAAGTCCGCCAATTTGTTATATTTTGTTCAGTTTAATCTGTTTCTCTTATGAGAAACCTCATTTCATTTCATTTGCTGGTGAAATCTTTCTCCATGCTTTTCGCTATCATAACCAAGATTCGGAGGGAAAAATATTTTTTATTTCAAAACAAATACTTCATAGGTTACTTACCTTGTAGAGCCCAATGCGTTTTCAGAAAATCAGGATTTAAATGGTTTTGTATTAATCGATTTCGTAATCGTTTTTTTTTTTTTCTATATTCACTCAGATAGTTTTTACACTTGCATTTAGTGACAGAATTTTTAGAGTTGTAAGTAATTTTCTTCGTAAAAGAACATACTTTAAAATAAAATTATGAAACCATAAAATTTCTTTTATTTTTATAACTTTGTAAGCAAACTTATTTTTCATTTTATAAAAATTTTTAGAAAAAAAAAAAAAAATGTTTTAATTAATAGAGCCAAAGGTGTTTATTTAAATGGAATATAATGTAGTAATAAATGAAAGGTATTTCAATTCCCTTTAATTGAAAATGATATTTATTTAAATCAGCTGAAAAAACGTGTTTTCTTTGCAATAACATGGGATTTCGACCTTTTCGAAATGAACTAAAAATAAGAAAATATTGATAACTTAAAAACGGTGTTACAGAATAATTTTTCCCTAATATTTAGCATCAGCGTGCTGTTTTAAATAACGATTGCCTAATGTTTAACCCAGATTAGAATGGCTGTCGCATAGTGGAATTATTTACTTCCAGAAACTTTAAATATTATTCCCATATGTTCTGTTTTTAGTTTCCCACATGCATAGTATAATAATACCTACAAGTAGTAGCAACAGTTCTAGCTGCGGTCAACGAATGTCAAACAAAAGAAAATTAAAACGAGAGCGTTCAATGGCAGCTGATGCAAAATGGAGATATCAAAAATATTTTGTGCCAAAATGTTTTTTAGTTTTCTTTTGTTCGACATAAGCTGACCGCAGCTCGTGAGAAAATAGGTAGTTGTCAAGGCTACCTACCTGTTAGATTGTTTTATAATGCCCACATGAAATATTTTCATTTAAAATATATATAAAGAATTTCTTGTTATGAATCTTAAATATTGAAATATATTTGTAGTGTTATCTTATTATTACATTTTAATATTGTTTCAATTGTATGTAAAACACTTTGTTTTAAAACCACTTAGTTTTTAAGTTCTTTTTGTATTTTTTAGAATTAAGTTTTCATATTTAAAATGTATAAAAATATTTCAAAATTTTTCAGTATCTAATAAATTATTCAATCATACGAATAAATTTTTATTATATTTCTCGTGGAAATATTTAATTTCCACAATTGGCGATCCTGCCAGGAGACCGGACCAACGATACCAACGAGCTCATCAATACTCAAGCAGAGCAACCCCGCGCTCTAAGCCACTGAAGTAGAGCAACCCCGCGACACGCTCATAAGTTCTCGCGCTCAGTCTCTACGCGCCACAGCAACAACAACAATTGCGTCAACAACTAAAAGTGCAGCTACAGCAACATCTACATCATCACAACCAACCCGCAAAAACCTGTGCGCAAGGCACCGCTACCACCAAAACCGCCACCGCACCAACAACAACAACATCACAGCCTGCAGTCGTGAGCAACTTACTCACTGCAGAGCTACAACAGCGAACCCACCTCACCACAACGAAGCAAATAGCAGCAGCGTATCTCGACGCCAGCAACAACGCCGACATCGACAACAACTTCGGCAGAAATAGCGACGTCAACGTCAACAGCAACGCCAACGTTGACAGAGACACCAACGTCGAAAGAGACGCCAACGTCGAAATAGAAGCCAACGTCGAAAGAAACGCTAACGTCAGCAGAGAAGTCAACGTCAACAGCAACGCCAACGTTGACAGCGACGCCAACGCAAGCAGCGACGCCAACCCAAACAGCGACGCCAACGCAAGCAGCGACGCCAACACAAACAGCGACGCCAACGCAAGCAGCGACGCCAACACAGGCAGCGACGCCAACGCAAGCAGCGACGCCAACACAAGCAGCGACGCCGACGCAAGCAGCAACGCCGACGCAGGCAGCAACGCCGACGCAGGCAACGACGCCGACGCAGGCAGCGACGCCGACGCAGGCAGCGACGCCGACGCAGGCAGCGACGCCGACGCAGGCAACAACGCCGACGCAGGCAGCAACGCAAAGACAGGCAACGACGCCGACGCAGACAGCGACGCTGAAGTAAGCAGCGCCACCGACGCAAGCAGCGACGCCAAAGCAAGCGGTGACGCCAGAAACAAGCAGCGACGTCAGTAAATCAGCGACTAAGGATTGGTATTTATATACACTACACAATTAGCTTTTTAGCGGATGTAAAACGATAAGCCGGCGCTTATCGTTTCACAACCGTAGGCACTACACTGCACGCTAGGCACACTTCAATTTTATTAATATTATTTTAAGAAATTTATTTGTAATAAAGCTAGTATTCTTTAAAACAATACAATGCAACGTACTCCTACTCGGTTATCCACCTCAGGAGACGGAGATAACCATTTAATTAATTTTGAGCCTCCTTTATTGAACCCTTTCGATGATTCATCATCTAACATTGAAGTTCATGCAACGTCAGTCAAACTCCCACAGTTCTGGACTGATAGTCCTGATGCATGGTTTATTCATGCAGAATTCCAATTTCGATCTAAAGGGATTACCACTGACCAAACAAAGTATGAATATCTTGTGACTGCACTTCCACAAGAAGTCATAGTTACGGTATTAGATTTCATACAACAACCACCTTCAACCAACTTGTATGAAGGTTTGAAGAAAGTTCTGATAAATAGACATACTTTAAGTGAGAACAAACGGTTCGATAAGATGCTATCTGACACTGAGATGGGTGACCAAAAACCATCTCAATTTTACAGATCCTTGCTTCTTTTAGCTGGTTCAACAGTCAACAAAGACTTAGTTTATAAGCTTTGGTTACGTAAACTACCTAAAAGTCTGAACATTGCTTTGACAGGATCTGGTCATAAGGAATTAGATGAGTTGTTATTACTCGCTGATAACTTGTGGGAGGTATTAGCAGAATCTGAGGTATCTGCAATCAAGAATAACTTTAATGTATCGAAACACATCTCTAATTCTAATGAGATAGCAAATATTACTAAACATTTTACAGAACAAACATCTAAAATTTTTGAATGTTTTCAAAAACTCTCGCTTGATGTTGATGAACTTAAGAATCAACGTTTCAGTCGTCCAATTTCCAGAAGATTTAGTTCCAGAGGAACTTCAAGACGTCGATCGTCTTATAGGTCCTCTTCAGGTCAACGACCTTCCAATTGGGTATGTAAGTACCATTTCAGATTCGGTAAAAACGCACGTAAATGTGAGCAACCATGTGCATTTGTTCAAAACGACAACTTTTCACCACACAACAACATTTTTTGAGTAATTGTGTATACTTGTTATCTATAGTAAATAATTTAGGTAAAGATGTTTCAGAAAATGCTGAAATTGTATTGACAGATAAATTAGTTAAAGGGTCAATGAGACGTTTGTGTTTAATGTCAATAAGAAGGCCATATTTTGTCAAGAAATCTGCACCTATAATAGGTTTGGAGATGTCAGCTATAATAAATGAAAATGGTAATTCACGTCGTAAATTTAAATTAAGTGTCAATAATTTTTTTCCAAATGTAGAGATTGCTGTGCCATTAGCAGCTTGTAATACCAAATCTGATTTTTTGTTTGAAATTTTGAATTTTGAGGAAGGTAGAACTGATACCTCTGCTCCACTGTCAATAAGAAAATTTAATTTACTAGAGGGGTCAAATACAAAAAGACGACGTGTATGTATGACGGGTCTATTATCAGTCGTCGCGACAACAGAGTCTTTTAGTTTGTTGAATTGTGTTGTGTTATGTTGTGTGGTGAAAAGTTGTCGTTTTGAACATATTCATATTGACTTGGTTGGCCCATTACCGATTTCAAATGGTTACCGATATTTGTTTACCATAATTGACAGGAACACACGTTGGCCTGAGGTTTATCCTCTTAAAGATACAAGGGCTAATATTATTGTTGACACGTTCCAAAGAGAGTTTATATCACGCTTTGGGGTTCCTCTGGAAATTACTTCTGATCGAGGACCTCAGTTTACATCAACTACATTCAAAAATTTTATTACCAAATTTGGTTGCAAACACATCAAAACTTCAGCTTATCACCCACAAGCTAATGGGATGATAGAACGTTTCCATCGTCAACTCAAAGCTTCTCTTATAGCGAGCAATAACCAAAACAATTGGTACTCAGAATTACCACTAGTTCTATTAGGGCTAAGATCCACGTTTAAAGAAGATGTTAAAGCATCCCCTGCTGAAATGGTTTATGGTCAAACACTCAGATTGCCAAGTCAGTTAGTCATTCCTAGTGAGCAAAAATTCAGTCCATCAGAAACTTTGTTCAAACTTAAAGATATTGTTGCTAATAATCAAGCACATATTTCACATCATAATCAGAATTTTAAACAATTTGTGCCAGAATCACTCAAAACTTGTGAGTTTGTATTTGTTCGCAATGACACTATTAAAAAACCACTTCAAGAGCCATACGACGGACCATTCAAAGTATTAGAAAAGTCTCCAAAATTTTTTAAAATTCTTAAAAACAAAAATATTATAACGGTTAATATTGATCGAATTAAGCCAGCTTTTGTTAACATTAATGTTTCAAAAACACTTTGTTTTAATGCAAATAAATCAACTAAGACAGTTCATTTTAATTTATTAGCAAACACGGTAAGACTAATACCGAATTCTTTGGAGGGGGAATAATGTAGTGTTATCTTATTATTACATTTTAATATTGTTTCAATTGTATGTAAAACACTTTGTTTTAAAACCACTTAGTTTTTAAGTTCTTTTTGTATTTTTTAGAATTAAGTTTTCATATTTAAAATGTATAAAAATATTTCAAAATTTTTCAGTATCTAATAAATTATTCAATCATACGAATAAATTTTTATTATATTTCTCGTGGAAATATTTAATTTCCACATATTTGTATCTATTATCACTGTGATTATCCCTTGAAATTTCGATAAGTTTTAAAAACATGAAACATTTTTCAAAACAATTACTTTTTGTAACTTTCACTGATGTTGCCAAGTTTTGCGACATTTGTGTTGCAACTTGTTACGAATTTTCGGTTTCCTGAGTCTGTCGTTTAACTTTCATATCCAAAACTACCTGAAATCTCAGAACTTTTTTTTTTTTGAATCAATGAAATGATTTTGTCGTTGTTTTGTAATGATTTTGTTATTTTGTTTTTGAACTGTGTGTATTTGGTAAGTCTTTGTTTCCGCTCTTTTAACCGTTGATGATTTATTGTCATTTTGAGTCAAGAATTAAACTGGCAAGGCAATAAATAATTGAAGTTGTTGGTGTGGAGGTAAAGTGTTTGCAACGGTTTGTTCAAGGAAGGAAGCGGAGAGATCATGACACACAAACACTCACACACACGCAAAGTGCGCTCTCTTTTAAGCCTTTTTTTGGATTCTCTACGTGCTGGTATGAACCTTGCTGCATGTGCTCACTTGGTTTGGCTGGCTGGCTGCCTCAACCGGTGAGGTCAAGGGTTAAAATGTAGGAGTCACGATTCTTTTCATTTGCTTCCCAAAAATAAAGTTAACAAAGCGAACCCCTTCTCCTGTCCCCCGTTAAAAGTACCGCTTGTCGTACATAACACACTCATTCACTCACTTGCTGGCTTGGCTTGAAGCTTTGCTGAAGCTTGGTTAAAAAGGCGGCTGCACTGGCCAAAACCATTCCAAGAATTGATCGCGCGTTTGCCGTCCTCTTCGACTCTATCAATAAATAATTTAGTCATTATAACAATTTCTTCATAATCGCAGCTTATTGTAGATGTAGTGGTTGATGTTGTTGTTGTTGTTATTGTTGTTGTTTGTATTAAAACTGACCGTAAGTACGGCTAAAGTTTCGGAGTTGCTCTGCTGTTTTTTGCTCTGCTCTGCTTTGCTGATCATGTGCATTCAAATGTTTTGTTACATGCTTGAGCACGAATTAAAATATAATAATAATAATAATAAAATTCCAATGATTACCCATGCACAGGTTTATGATGAATGAATTTGCTGAAAATTAGATAGAAAAATTTTGGGCAAACATTATTGGCTATGTGCTTAAGCAGAGGTAATCACTATTGTGAGAAAGACAGACAAAAACCTTACAAAAAAATTGCTGCTGCTGCACGATATTCAATATTTTTAGCTCACATTGCCATAGAAATCAAAGTTGAACATATGCTGACCGTAGAGGTTAATGATCGATATAAAAGTTTTCAATCGTGTCCAATTTAGCAATATTACGGGTTAACAGCTTTATTAAGGAGACAAGATAACAAATGCACTATTACAAGATAACAAACACACAGAGGATATCATAAGGTTAAAAAAATTGGTTTAAAGTATGTATGAAAAAATGGAACATCTTAGTTAATTCAGACTCTTAATAATACATGTTTATTAAGCCGGATCGATTCGATGGCGAAAAAAAAAGTCTGCCGGACCCTGACTTAAAAGTTAGAGGGACTCTTAAAACTATTTCTGCATCATTTATTTTGGATCGCAGAAATACTCATGGAGCGCTTCTAGTTCTCCTGAACCAATTTTTTGGGCAAAAACATGTTTTTTGCATGTAACTTTTTTTTCAGAATGCATACCCAAAATAAGATAAATAATAAAGATTTTGATCATACAGAAATTTTTGTCAAAAAAAATTTGGAAATGGCTTGTGCGTAGTGCGATTTGGTAGAAAAAAATCACGTAACCGTGTGATTGCTGAGTGTATGCGTGGTAGTATCGACCAAGTAGGCATTTTAGCGAGTGCTCCGCAAAAGAAGGCATGCTAGCACTGCTATATTTGGCGTCAATACACCTTCCATGATTACTGCATTGATGAGTACTACTGTAAGGCCTACCTTTTGATGGTTCCGATTCTTTTCATATTATTTTATATAAAAAAATTTACAAAAAAATTCCAAAAAATTTCCAAATTTTGAAAACCAATTAAATTTTTTTAAATAAAAGAGTAAATGCGGATTTCTGTAAATTTTTTGCATTAATGGGAAATAATGAACATTTTCATTTTTAAAATATAAATAATTGTTGTACCATTGCATTTTAAAATGTTTATTGCTACAAATCGAACGAACATTTTAGAATCTCGTTTTAAAATTTTCGTTTTTAAAATGAAAATAAACATTTTACTACATAATTTTAAAATATCCATTGTTAAAAATCAAACGAACATTTTAGAATATCATTTTAAAATGTAAGTTTTTAAAATGAAAAAAGTTTTACTATTTCATTTTTAAATGTTCGTTTTTAAAATTAAAATAAACGTTAGAAGTGCAAAATCTGGGTTAAACGTTTTTAAAAGTAGCTCGTTTCTGCCACTATTGAAAATGTTGTTTTCTCTGTGTACATTTGGAATTTAAGAAAAATCGTAAGGGTCCCCGACTGCACCACTTTTTTTCTTTACAAACTCTTTTGAGGCCACAAAAAACCGATATATCGTTATATTCCAAAAAGGCGGTTTTTTTAAAACGCCAATAAAAGATTTATTTTTCATGGTACTCACATAAATTATTGCTTATTAAGATATTGAGCTTTTCTTTTCATTGTTAAATGTGGTTTTTAAAAATTTTTTTCGATGCTATTTCGAAGCAATATTTGAATGTGTGTGTTTTAAAAGCCAGGAACAAGAGTCTTTGTAAATCCTGAATTTTGTGCTGGAGCGCTATCTGGTGGAAACATTACTGAAAAACGATTGCCAGAATTTGATTTTGCTTTCCTAAAACCTCATATATACCAGGATTTTGCAAAATCAAACAGTAATTGTGATAATTAAATAATAATTATGCTGAAAAAGTTCCTTTGAATATTGATGTCTCCTGTTGCATATAAATATTTGTGGCACTCAGTGTTAATTAAGCCACATGTGAATGCCATGAAAATAACATATTTTACATATATAAAATTTTGCGCTTCTTTAACTCGACATTAAGGAAGAAGAAATAGTATAGGAACAGATTAATAAACCCTCTGTTGGTTATAAAGTTATCTTTAAAAAAACTTAAAAGATTTGATAGCCGATCTAACTTAAATCAAGGAAGTAAAAAGTTTGTGTGTTAAAACGTTATCGGTCATGTCTTAATTTTATTTCAAAGGACTACATTCAACATATATGAGTACAAGGGCGTCCGCAGGATTTGTTCTAGGGGGGCGGGACAAAGGCGTAATTGAATCATGAATGAACATAAACAAAATGTAACATATATAATGCTATTTACTACGATTATTGGTACTAATTTTGTGAATATGATATGCACACTACACCGTTTGACACACGCTTGTAAACATTAAAAAACCTAATATAATTTTAAAGATGGTATCAAAATCTTTACCGTATCGTGTCTGAAACATTTAAAAATTTTATTTAATTTTTTTGTCATGTAATACATTTCAGAAATTTTTTGTTAAGGCAAATATTTTTAACAGTTTAATAAATTACATAATGTGAGGCCTACAGCCTTAAATGAAATCTCATTAATTAGTATGTAGTCCTAAGTTTTCAACTTTTAAAATTAGAATACAAAAATTTCATAATATTAAACAATATTTTTCAATTTACGTATTGAAAAGTTTTTGTGAAACAAAGGTAAATGAAATGGTATCGTAACTTATTAGGGCGTGTTCATATTACTCTTTTTTGTCGCGATTGCGACAACCGTGGTATACCAAAGGTTTAAAAAAGTTAAAAAATTTAAGGAATAAATTTTATAAATTCTTCAAATCCACAAACAATGATCAGCACAAAGATAAATACTTACATTTTTCTCGTGAATTTAATTTCTTAAAAAAATTTTTATACAAACAGCATATTCTGAGTATTGAGCAAAACATCAAAAGTAACCCTAAAGTTTTTTGGCGTTTTGTACAGTCCTAGAATAATAGCTCTTTTATACCATCATCTTTATTTTGGGGTGATAAAGTTTCTGATAACATTCTTGATTCCGTGAATCTTTTTGCGGACTTTTTTATATCTAACTATTTAATTGATTCTAACTTAAATGATTTGAGAGTCCTTGATGAAATAGATTCTTTTTTTAACTTTGGGCACCTATCTCTCAATGAAGGGGATGTTTTAAATGGAATTTTTTGTCTAAAACACTCAATGAAGTCAGATATTGATGGTCTGTCTGCTTTTTGCCTAAAGAAATGTGCAAAATCTGTTGTCAAGCCTTTGTGTCTTATTTCAATAAATCTCTTTTTTCTGGAGATTTAATAAGCAAATGGAAAGTTGCGGCGATTACACCAGTCTTCAAATCTGGAAGAAAAAATTGTGTTTCAAACTACCGTCCGATCTATAAACTTTCTAACACATCAAAACTGTTTGAATATATAGTGAAATCTAAACTTGATTCTTCTTTGAAATTGATAAATACACCTTCACAGCAAGATTTTGTTCATGGGCGGTCAACAACAACAAATTTAGCCGTTTTTGCCAACTTTTTTATGTCATCTTTTTCTGATGGCTGCCAAGTTGACACTATTTACACGGATTTTGCCAAGGCTTTTGAGAAAGTCTCTCATAATATATTAGTTGCTAAGCTTTCTAAAATAGGTTTTCACTCAAACTTTTTAAACTGGATCAAAAGCTATTTAACTGACAGGCTTTGCTTCGTTGAAGTTGATAACATTAAATCTACCTCTTTTACAGCATCATCTGGCGTCCCACAGGGTAGTATTTTAGGGTCTCTTCTTTTCATTATATTTATTAATATGATATTAGTAGCTGTTTTTCCTCCTCAAAGTTTTTATTATATGCAGATGATCTCAAAATTTATAATGTCGTTTGCAACAGTATTGAGATGGATGCTCTCCAACGTGATCTAAATGCACCTTTTGAATGGTGTAATCGTAACCGATTATATCTTAATATTAACAAATATTTTCATGTTTCGTATGCCAAAATTATAAATGTTTTCCAAATTTATTTTTATATCGGTAACGCATATTTATTGCATGTTCATAAAATTTTAGATTTGGGAGTTTGTTTTGATGCAAGTTTTTCATTTCTTCGACACTTGTCATGCACGCTTTCTAAATCATATCCAATGTATGCTTTTTTCCAACTTGGAATTGTTCCAACTTTTCTGATCCTTATACTTTGAAGTGTCTTTTTGTATCGTTTGTGAGAGCTCGTGTAGAATACGCCTCTTTTATATGGAATCCCTACTACTCTTTACACACACTTAGGCTTGAACGAATACAGAAAAAATTTATAAAATTTGCACTGCGATTGTTTATGTTTGTCGAACCTTTACCGTCATATAATGCTCGTTGTAGGTTATTAAATTTAAAATCCCTTGAATCGAGGCGTATTATTTAGTCCTTAATATTTCTATTTGGCATTGTTTGTGGTAACATTGATTGTCCATATTTGTTAAGTGCAATTAATTTCAATGTTCCTGTAAGAAATTTACGTCATTTTGATTATTTTAAAATTAACTTCTGTAGAGCAAATTATTTATTGTATGAACCTTTGAATAGAACTCTAAAAGAATACAATTTTCTTAGTTCTAAAATTAATATTGATTTCAGTGATAATAAAAATATGTTTATATATGCTTTAAATTGTTATTATTCTTAAGTTATTGTATTATATTTATAACTTTATTCTTAAGTGCTAATGTCTGTAATTTCTATACTCATTTGCTTGTCTGAGAAAATTTAAAATTTATAGACAATAAACTAAACTAAACTTAACCTAAACACTCTCAATTTTTTTTTCGCAAACGAGGCTGAGAAATACTGAATATTAACCCTAACACTGGTACTATTTACATATGTAAATATTTCACTTTTTAAATAGCTACAAATTTGATGTTTTTGGCACGATTTGAATATAATTTACAATCAGTGACTAATTTTGTTTATTTAAACAAATTTAAAAATTAGCCACTGTATGTAAATTATATTCAAATCGTACCAAAAACATCAAATTTGTAGCCATTTAGAAAGCGAAATATTTACATATGTAAATAGTACCAGTGTTAGGGTGAAATAAATAAATGTATACATACAAAATTCAGTATTTTTCAGCAGCATCATGAACTTACGTCGTAAAAGCAAACAAATGATTTTTAGTTTTGTTTCGTTCAATGGAAATCTTGCAAATTTTAACAAAGTACTTATTTTACTCACCTTAATCATTGGTAATAATCTATTTATATGTTGTGAGAGCGTTTGTACTTCGTTTCAATGCAATTTCACTCAATACTCGTTGAATAAAAATATTCGGGCTTTTTTTGCCACTTTTCTAAGAAAGCAAAATTTAAACTAAATTCGCAGAGTGAAAATATTGAATGAATGTTTTTCAATAATTTCCAAAATTAACACGCTGCTTTTTTTTAGTTTTCTTTTTAGCATAAATTACATAGAATAAGAAAAATAACGCTCTTGGTTTTTTTAAGACATGTGTTAAGCAAACCTAAATTACGTCTAAGGAAATGAGCTGCATGAACTATTTTTTGACAACTAAGCAGTTTACCTCAAGAACATAGATGAATCCTACAAGGAAATTTGTAAAAACTTCAATGAATTTAAAAACTTCATAGTTTGAAATAAATTTTAAATGAAATGATACAAAATTATTTATACATTTGAACAACTTGAATACAGTAAAAATTTTGCGTTCAAAAAGTTTATTTTTCATACAAAATTGTATGGAAAAAGTTATATGTGTTATAAGTAGTGCTTCAACTTAAGCACGTGTTTCGAACTACACGCGGAAGTTCGAACTCCTTGAAGTTCGTTTTTGAAAACACGTACTTGAACTACAAGTGAATATTAAACACGTACTACACGTGTAGTAGCAAAAGTGGGTGTTCACGTGTTCACGAGAACACGGGTTCACTTGTTCACGTTTTTAAGTTTTCGTGATTCCACGATTTAGACGCATCCGAGATAGTTCCCATAGGTTTTTATTGTCTTTGGACAAGAGACTATATTACGATAAGTTTGGCCAGCTTTATTAAAGCTTGTTGGCGAAAACTTAAAAACGAGTGAACCCGTGAACGAGTGAGCCCGTGAATACGTGAACACGTACTTTTGGAATTACACGTGTAGTTCGAGTGATTTTTTAAAAAATTCTTAAAAACACTTATAATCGAACTACACGTGTTCACTTGAAAATGGGAGCTCTAGTTATTAGTCACGAAGCCGTTCAATTCTGTCATTATTAAGGTCTCTGCCCACTTGCGGCACGTAACGAAACGACACGAAACTAAAAATATAACTACCATGTGTTCTTATGTATACATTCTCACTAAGCGACGACGAAACGGCATCGACTGTTGACAACGAAAAAAAAAAGCCAGTGGTGATTGTTGCAAAAACCTCTGACCGGCTTGTTGTTCGCTTTGTTTATAAAAATAACAATATATTCCAACAGTTTATTGTGCAAAATAAAAAATTCGTAATCAATAGAACATTTTTAAAGTATAGGATGAATCCAAAATCTACGATTTTATTAGTTTTCCCATCTAATTGTGTATTAGAAAATTCTGCGCATATTTTTTTTATTGATTTGTTTAACCCTCCGTTACTAACGCAGGGTAGATTACACCCATGAGTTATGAAATATGGAAAGAATTTATTGATAGTTTAATGGTGCAAACATTATACCAAATGTAATCTCTTTTTGTATATTTTGCTATATTTTAAAACAAAATTTAGTACTGTTTTTTAAACTAAGTTATAAAAATTACTCATTTCAAAAAGTGTCTGGGTGCTTTACACCCACGTTAGTAATGGAGGAACAAGAATTTCGGGTGGTTTACACCCACGTTAGTAATCATGTTATATTATTTACTATAAACGTGTGATTTGTTTCTCAAGTAAAATAAACAAGATTTTAAATAAAAAACCTCTCCTGAGTAACACAGGAAATTCAAGATTTAGATTTAAACCTTTGCTCGACTTAAACAGCTTCGACGATTTCATCACGTCATGCAAATCAATAGATGAAATTTTTAAGAATGCGGAAGTGTTTGTGCTTGCAAGATCTCATCTTATCTTTCTAAACACTGTGAATTTAGATTTAGCCCAGTGGAAATGGTCAAATTTCTCGTTGTAATTTTAACGGAACATTCAATATTGTTCTATTGTATTTGACTAGCCATTTGACAAAAAATTTGAACATTTGAACAGGGTTTTTGTCATAATATTCAATTATTGCATCATTCCATTACTTTTGTTATGGTCCACTTAGACATGGCTTAACAAGTGCAACATAGAAATCTGTTTAAAGGGATTTACGTGTATCTGATTATGCACAACATGGCAATGCATGGCAATGCTCAGATAAAAACAGAAATGCAAAAACATAGAAGTTCTATTTAATTTTGATTTCAGCGTATTCTTCAATGCATTTGACGATTTGACAAGACAAATGTGAAATTGTATATTTCTTTGACCAAGAATTCCTTTGATTGTTTTATTTTGACTGTGACTAAGTTTTGCATAATCGACATTTATTCTATGTGCTAGCCGCTTATCTACGATGCTTGCGCTGCTGTGCCATGAGAGTCTAATGTTTCAATTATAACGAATAATTAGAGCTCATTATTTTAAAAAATTTTCATTGCAAAAAAAAAATTTTACATAATTTTTTTTCATACATCTTTTAGCTTTTCTTATTGGCCCTTTTGAAGAACGTGGCAAATAATTTGACCTCGGAATGTCATGAATTAAAATTGTTGGATTACACCCATGTTAGTAATGACGTTACTCCGAATAGCGTTAGTAACGGAGGGTTAATTAAAATTTTTGTTACCGTTCTGTTAAAGTTAAGTATGCTGTAGAAGCGAAAAGAAATCTTCCGTATGGAATGCATTGCGTTTTTGACATCGAAAAGGTAGCGGTTTTTTTTTTCGTTGGTTAGAATGCTGTTGAACCGAAAATTTTGTTCAATGCAGTCTAGTTCACAACAATGGTTGGAGAGTTAAAATGTCAAAATTTCGCTGTCTTTTATATGTTCGTACATTTAATTGGCGTGGAAATTTGACAATCAACAATGATGTTCAACTAAAACATTCAAGAAACAGGTTGTAGTAAGTATGTGTTAGTGTTGAGTCTACACAAAAATTTCGCGTGTAGAATTAAATGTCTCAAAATTTTCGTTCCTACAGCATACTAAGCTTAACATAACGTTGTGCATTGAACATAACGTTGCCTTTCTGAAGCCGTTTTACAGTAGTTTCATTACATGCCGTAAGTGGGCAGAGACCTATCCTTACAACATCAGCTTCTTAGAAAACTCTTTTGGTTTTGTCAGAATGTCCACTAGGGCGTATCGAAAAAAATTTAGATCGTATTCTAAGAGGTTTCAAAATTTGCAAAGGGTGGTCAAGATCTCCCAAATAAAATTTTAGGAAAAAATAAGGATGTCTTCCTCTCCCGCAAGGACAAAGTTGTTTTTTAAGAAAAACAGTAAAAAATCACTATCTCAAAATGCTTTGATTTTTGTAAGAAAAACTTCATATGTCTTAAAGCAAAAATAAATAAATACTTTAACTAACAATATCCCGCCAAACACTATGCCTTTCTCGATTTTTACCCAAAAGCTCCTGTATGAGGGATATTCGAATCTAAAGGTACATTCGAGGTAACACAGAACTTTTGATTACTATCTGATTTTGATTTTGATATTGAGTTTGCCATTCGATAGGTCTCAACTGACTTAACAATTAATGTTTAGAAGTGTTTTAATGAAATAATAACCATAAAGGAGATATGAACAAAATTGTTACATTTCATGCTTGAAGTAACTTTTTTTAATATCAAAATAGGAAAACAAATCGTGGCCTTTTCCTGTTAATTTAAAAAAGATATTTTTAGACAGGGTTTCATTCAAAACTATTTGCAGAATCCGAATTGAGAAAATTATCTTCGTTACCTCTTCTGGTGCTCGAGATATAAAACCTTATATTAATTTTTTTAAAAAAGTTAAAAAACTGCATTCAAGTATACACTTCTTCAAAACAAGAAAATGCATATGCGAAAAATATACAAATTATTAGTTCGCCATATTTAAGGAAAGCCTTATTCCAAAATGTATACAATCAGAAAACAAAACGTCTGTGCTATCTTGAGTGTACTTTTAGATTCGAATATCCTTCACACAGGACTTTTGGGTAAAAACCAAGAATAGCATCGTGTTTGTCAAAATATTGTTAGTTAAAGTTTATATTTACTTTTTTTTAACACATATATAGTTTTTCTTTCAAAAATTAAAGCTTTTTGAGATCGTGTTTTTTTATATAAGTTTATATTTACTCTTGCTTTAACACATATGTAGTTTTTCTTTCAAAAATTAAAGTTTTTTGTGATCGTGATTTTTTTAAGTTTTTCTTAAAAAACAACTTTGTCCTTGCGGGAGAGGAAGAGATCCTTACTTTTTTCTAGATCTAGATTTTTGGGAGATCCTCACCACCCAATGCAACTTTTGAGACCTCTTAGAATACGAAATTTTTAAAAAAGCTGTAATTCGATACGCCCTAATGTCCATTCCTTTTGAAATTTATCAACATTTTAGGTTTGGTTTCAACATCAACTTGATCGTCAAAAAAATGCTAATGCAATATGGGACTCGTTAAAATGCCATGAATGGTTGAGCATTTTTTTGCACACTTTCTCTGATCTTGGCGCCAATTGATTTGAAAATATTTAGTTCTTTTTGTATCAATATTTAATTAAATGGTGCTTTTGTTGTTACTTGAAAAATAAATAAAAATTTAAAAAAATTTTATTAAATTAAATTTAAAGTTTTATTTACGCGAATTTTTCTCAACTGTATCTAATTCCCTTTTTATATTTTAGCTTTATAATTGAAAAATATCCGGTGATTTAGTATTTTCACTCAGCGAATTTATTTTGAATTTTGGTTTCTTAGTCAAGTGACAGCTGTTCCGGACGAGGCGTATGACTTAAATTGAATTGAAACAAAGCCCATAAACTCTCTCAACATATGGATGGATAATTACCATTGATTAATGTGAGTAAAACAAGTAATTTGTTAAAATTTGAAAGATTTCTATTGAAAGACACAATATTTGTTTGCTTTCAAGACGTAAGTTGATGAGTGAAACTAAAGAAAAAATTAGAAGTAATAAATTTCCATCTACCACCTCACAGATTTTTATATGATTTTTGGGAATTTTTGAACAAAAATAAAACATAAAAATTAAGTTTAATCTTCAAAAACACAACTCAATAAAATACCTAAATTAAAAAATTTACACGGGCCATGCAACCTGTGTAATTGTCTGTCGAAAAAAAATTAAAAAAACCTCTACCTTTTGAAAAAAAAGATATAGGTCAGAAATAGTTTAAGGGTTTAAGGCAATTCGAATATCGTTTTTGATGCTTTAAATAAAAACCGGGTGGCGATTTTCCACTAACGATACCAATCTTTTGATGTAGATCTTATTGTTGAACCCCATTTTATTAGAAATTGCTGGTGGAGCGGAAAAAACACCTTTGCATTTTGGGGTTATCTAATATGTATAAGCTTTATCAAATTCGAAAATGAGCCAAATAGGATGAAAACCAAAACGGTAAAATCTCTTTGAATTCCACAAAAAATAAGCTGATGACTTCAAATTTTGCAAATAAACTACTATTCTTAATATGCACTTTGAGTATGAAATTTGTAAAAGTTGAAGGAAAACCACGGATACCTCCCATACAAAGTGACTTTATGAAATCAGTAAAAATCTTCAAAATTTAACAAAAATGTGTTTAATGGCTTTAAATTTTGAAAACAAGTTTAAATATTAATTATGCACTCCATGTTTTGAATTTTTTAAAAACACTGATAATCCCACCCACCACCCATACAAGACGTCATCATAATAGTAAGGCCTTTCCAAGGAATTTAATGTGTAAACTTGATATTGTGTACCTTTAATAAATAATATGTTTCAAATGTGAAATATTTGGATAGAAACTACGCCTGTGACGTCACCAAAATAATACAACATTCAAGACTTCGAAAAAACTAAAATAAGGCCTTGGGGGTATTTTAACTTGGGTCCAGTCGAAGATAATTCCTCACAAGTTTTTTTTTATTTTACTATTACCTTCGCACCATTATTATCTACATTTGAAAAAAAAAAAACAACTAAATTCGTTGAAAAGTTTTGAGCATCAGAACTTGATAGTTTTATTAAAAGTTTTAAGATTTTACTCCTTCTTTAAAAGCACCTGATCGCTGTCTTGGTTTTTTCTCGGAAAACTTTAACTGCAAGAATTTTGCATTATAATTCGCGCAAAACTAATTCAAAATGATAATAAATAATTTACTTTCGAAAATGATAATTTAGTTATCATTTGCGTTTCGGAGACCTGGCTATGCAGTGATATTAGTGATTGTATTTGTGACATTAATGGTTATAAAATTTTTAGATACGACTGTTCTGCAAAAAAGGTTGGAGGTGTCGCAATCTATTGCAAAAATTACCTAAATTTTCATGTTATTAGTCGTTCTTGCGGATCTGGAATTGAATATTTAAATTTATGTATATCGGACAATAACAAAAAATACTTGTTTCTTGTGTGTATAATCCGAATAAATGTCATTCTGTTGAGCCGTTGTTTTCTGAATTGTCTAATTATATTGTTGATTATTACTTTGTTTTGCTAAGTGGTGATTTCAATATCAACCTTCTGTCTAATGACTTACCAAGACAACATTTGTATGAGAAAATATCGTCCTTAGGTTTAGCAGTTGTCAATGATACCATACCAACGCGGTTTTCTAACAACACCTATCCTAGTCTTCTAGACTATTTCATTGTCTCTGATCCATCCGTAATTTTGCTACTTAATCAATTATATTTTATATCTGATCACGATTTAATTTTCTGTTCTTTAAATGTCAATCTATCTCGTTTACTTATACTTAATACTTTATTGTATCGCGATTTCAATCACTTTAACTGTCGATCTCTTTTTCGTGATGTATTTCTGCTATCATTTAATGATTGTTGGCTTCACACAAACATTAATGATAAGCTTAATTCACTATTGGAGCCAATAAAATATTTTTTTGATAAACATGTCCCTTTACGTTCTTGAAGTATTAAAAATATGTCTTGTCCTTGATTTACGCGACATGTTCTGAGTGCATTAAAAAAAAGAAACAAATTAAGAAATATATGGCGAAGAAATCCGTGCTCTTATAACTGGAAAGTCTATAGACTAGCGAGAAATGAGACTTTTAACAAGACAGGCAAAACTCGGTATTTCTCGGCCAAACTTGACCTATCTCTTCCAACAAAAACGCTTTGGAACAACATAAAAAAACTTGGAGTTTGTAATAAAGATAACACTGACTGAACTTTAGATCCTGAAGTTCTTAATAACTTTTTTGTTTATAGTGATGCTTCTTCTAATTCTTATATTTCACCCCTGTTCGGCCACTCCTTGCAACAAACTTTTAACTTCTCTCCGGTAGTTGAACTTGATGTAGGTAATAGCATATCGAAGATTAAATCTAATGCTATTTCTGAAGATGGCATTCCCATCAAGTTTATAAAATTATTGTTGCCACATATTTTTTGTCCTCTAACGCATATAATTAATTTTTGTTTTATGTCGTCTGTCGTCTGACTTATGGAAAGTAGCCATCGTTCTTCCTGTAGCAAAAAAGCAAAAGCCAATAAATGTCAACGACTTTAGGCCCATAAGTATATTATCGCCGTTAGCTAAAGTCTGTGACAAACTCATTGCTCATGGCTAAAAATCTGCTATCCCTTTTTCAATCAGGTTTTAGGTCTGGACACGGGTGTTCGTCCGCTGTTGTTAAGGTCATTGACAATATACGACCGGAATATGATGCTGGCAATTTGACTTTACTTTGTTTGCTTGAGTTTTCAAAAGCTTTCGATAAAATAAACCATCAACATTTGTGTAGTAAGCTTAAGAATCTATTTGGTTTCTGTGACAGTGCTGTAAGTCTTATGTCCAGTTATTTGTGTGATGGGTCTCAAAAATTTAAAGTTGGTCAATTGTCCTCAGGGTATAAATCTGCCTTAAGTGGCGTACCACAAGGGTCTATTCTTGGCCCTCTCCTTTCTCTATATTTTTAAATGACATATGTTCTGTCTGCAGTCATGCCTCTATCCATGCATATGCAGATGATGTCCAAATGTATTTATCTAGAAGAACAGGACTGGTTGATGACTTGTGTTGCAGAATGAATGAGGACCTAAACAGCATTAATGAGTGGTCAAATAGCAATGGTCTTCTTCTAAACTCTTCCAAATCATATGTACTTCCTATCTGTAGAGGTAAAACATGTGTTAATGATGTCCCTGATTTGTTGATTGGTCCTAACAAGCTAACTGTTGTGTCGAAAATTGTAAATCTTGGTTTCTATATTAATTCTTCGCTTTCATGTTAATAGTATTGTCAAAAAAGTTGATTATGTATTGCGTAATTTAAGAATGTCTGCAAGCGTGCCTCCAATTAGTATTAGGCGTAAGTTGGTTATACAACTTATTCTACCTGTGATAATCTACTCTGAGGTGGTATATAGTAAACTTGACTTTTCCTCCTAGTTAAAACTTCAAATAGCATTTAATTACGCCACACGCTATGTGTATGGCCTTCGTAAATTTGATCACCTGTCTAGTTTCCGGAATGCAATACTTGGATGTGACTTGACTGCTTATCTCAATGCCAGAAACTGTATGTACCTGCATAAGTTAATTCATCAGAAAACACCTAGATATGTATATGAAAAACTCCAGTTTTGTATGTCCAGAAGAAGCCATGTTTTAATAGTTCCTCGCTAATATCTTCTCAACTGTTCTTCATCAACGCCATTAGGTTGTGGAATTCTCTACCACGGAGGCTTAGGGAAATCACTGGGAGAGGTTCTTTTAGGCAATCTATTTTATCTTTTTTCTCTACTCTTTAGTGTCTTTATACTCTTGCTCTAAGTATTTTCTCTATTGATTTCCGTTTTTCACTCAGTCTATACATTATATTCTTAACTTTTAACTTACTATAGTTTTTAAGACCATTAAGTCATTATTGTATTAAAATGAAGTTATTTGTCTTTAAATTGAGTTGTTATTATTATAAGATTTAAGTAATTTAATCATTTTAATGTTTTATGTTGTACTATTAAAGAGCATAGCACTTATAAATAAAAATAAACTGGCCATTTCAGCCCTTGGAAGGACTTTGACCTAGCTTCTATTGGTCAATTGTGTTGTACGTGTTACTAAATGTTTGATCACAAATGACCGAGAACTGGACCTACGTGTTTTATGCCGACTCCGAACGGCTTATGTTCTCAAGAAGCTTTACATGGCAGTTTTTACTCTCTGAGGTTTGCCATTGTCTGCAGAGAGGTGACGACCGAACAGAAAAATTAATTCAATTGAAAAAACTTTCTGTCTGAGCTGGAATTGAACCCGGGCTACTGCAGTTTAGCTTAGCTTAGGGGCCACGCACTCTACCCACTAGGCTACGGCCGTCACATAGCATAGCACTTAGTGTAGATGTCATCAGTCGATGTCATCGTATATTTTCAACTATACGAACAAATAAATTGAAATAAATTGAAAATAATAAATACTTTCGTAAAATGTTCCTTAACTTTAATGAACATTTTCGTATAATACAGGGTGCGGCTAAAGTTACTATATGATGTAAAACAATTGTAACTTCTTTGCTTGCGAGTATTAAACTTTTTCTTTTTTCCTATTTCAGAAATTAAACTTGGGAGAATATTTAAAAATAGAACGCTATACAATTGCGCAAAGAACTAAGATTGTTTTTCTATTCATTGAAAATCATCGTTCGATAATTAATACTCAACGTGCATACAGAAGATTTTATGGTGTAAGAACTGCTCCAACGGGTCCAACCATTCGTTCGTTGGTGAATAATTTTGCTGAGTATGGGACTGTCGGAGATTCAAGACGTACGGGCAGACCTCGAACTGGCAGATCGGCCGAAAATATTGATACTGTGCGACAGAGCGTCGAAGAAAATCCGGAGACATCAACGAGAAGACGATCTTCCCAGTTGCAGCTTTCTGACCGCACTCTTCGGCGAATTTTAAAACACGATTTGCACCTCTTCCCTTACAAAATCCAACTAGTCCAAAAACTAAATCCTGAGGACTTCGTATTGCGCTTGGAATATGCTAGAGCAGTTTTAAATCTCGTTGATCAAAATGAAAATTTTTTGTCAAATTTAATGATGACCGACGAAGCGCATTTTCACTTGAACGGTTTCGTAAATAAACAAAACAACAGATTTTGGGGATCCCAAAATCCCAAAAATCTTCATCAGAAATCTTTACATGCAATTCGTGTTACCGTTTGGTGTGGCATTACCGCCCAAAAAGTTTACGGTCCTTTTTTTTTTTGAAAACGATCAAGGTGTATGTGAAACAATAAATGGAGAACGTTACAGAGTAATGCTACAAAATTTTTTATTTCCGCAATTGCCACCAAACGCCAATATATGGTTTCAACAAGATGGTGCAACAGCTCATACAGCCCGTGCAACGATGGACTTATTAAGACAACAATTTCCAAATCGGTTAATTTCTAAAAACGGCGATTTGAGATGGCCACCACGATCGCCAGATTTGACTGCACCGGATTTTTTCTTGTGGGGCTATCTCAAAGACAAAGTTTATTTGAATAAGCCCAAAACCTTGCAGCAACTAAAGGACAACATTCAAGAACAAATTGATCGTATACCACAAGAAACACTCAACAAAGTTATGGAAAATGCCATAAAAAGAGCACATTTTTGCGTTAGAGAAAACGGTTGTCATTTAACTGATATTATTTTTCATAATTAATGTAAAAAAATAACATAAAATAAACTTTCTTTTTATCATAAATTTTTTTGTTTTTTTCATTCCATTCAATAGTTCTTTAAAAAACAAATCATATAGTTACTTTAGCCGCACCGTGTATTTTATAATACTTGTTTTTTCCTAAACATATTTCTGTTAAAATATCTTGTCTATTTTTAGCCATTAAGATTAAGGGTTTTCGAACAATTCTGATAAGCAATAAATATTTTAAATTTATTTTATATTTTAATTTGATCTTCTTCTCTGCCCTAGTTCTTAACATTCTCTCAAAACTATTTCCACTTCGTCTAAGCTTGGTGCAACTTCATGCACAACAATTCACTTGTTGTTTGTTGATGACATAAAAATCGAATACCAATGTATTTCCCACCATTTACTTAGCATATCATGACCAAACATCGGTGATGCTTAACAGCATTTTTTTTTTTTTTTTTTGTTTAAACATTTTATCCTCCGTTAAAGTTGTTTTTATTGCAAATTTTTGTCATTTTACATTTGTTGTCATTGTCATGGTGAAAGAAACCATCAAATTGCTAATGTCAAATCTGCAAAACTCATCAAACTATCGTGGATTTGCTCTGTATATTCCTGCAGATTTCTGGTGCAAAAGAGCGAAACCCCAGCAGTAGAGGCTGGGAGAAGAAGAAGACGAAAACAACAGTTTCATTTGAATATGATAATCAAGTCGTGAAGTTGTCATTTAACAAATTTTAACACGCTGCTAAGCATGGTGATAAAAAAAGCACTAAACATTTATACTCGTATGTACTATGTACACAAGTAATCCTTGGCAAAGAGTGATCTTGGCGAGTTAGTAATAGCCAGAGGAGAGATCTTTTATGGTCAGATAAGCTCAATGATATAGAAACTGCAAAGTATCTGGTAAGTTGAAAAATGCAGCCACTTAATATATAGCTGAGTGTTTTTCCATTTTTTTTCCCTTACAAGTAACTTTAGTAAAAGTTGCAGATGATCATGTTTTAGAATGATGAGAGATTTTGTACCAAATATATGCACTCAATTAATGAAAAACGTGTCTGTGTGGATGGATTATTGTTTCTGGAATATTTTTTTTTCTACCGCTCTGTCCTTTACCTAACACTTTTCGACACATTTGAGAAATCTTTGTTGCAACGCAATACTTTTGATATTATGACATAAAGTCGCACGTTTTTTATTTCTTAAATCCTGCGAATGTTTTGCATTGTACAGCGCTTATTGACACTTAACTTGAAGTGTCGTGACTTTGAAATTTTGTATCTTTTTCTCACACCAGAAACGTTTTTGTTGCTTGCACTTAAAGATACGTCAAAGTGGATGTCGTCTTTAAATGGGGCTTCTTTGAACTTTAAAAGAAAAAAAAAATTGCTAATGTTCCACAAAAGTTTTTTTGTGCGAAAAAAATCGGGAAATCTGTGGAAAACTTGTTGCTTACCATTGCTTTTGTCTGGTGTTACTTTACACAGAGCTGCACATGTTTTTTAAGGATATTAAAGAATCAGTTTTTGTTTTCTTATGTTGTAACACCAATCTTCATTGGCCATTTGCAGTTTGTTGGTACGACAATAAAAATATGATGATCACTTAAACGCAATCGCTATTGTTGTTGTCTCAATGTCAAAATCGTGTATTGTTGCCATTGTTTGATTTTGCAAAATAAGTTATACAATATTGGGAAAAGTCTATAAACTGCTTTTTTGCTGACTTCTTGAATATATAGTAAAAGGAGAAAGTTTGGTGCACGATTTAACGCATTAGAAACATGTTGCTGAAACAACCTGCTAAATAAAATAGCTTAGTAACAAAATGCCAGAAAGATGCATCGAAAAATCCAGCTGATTTATTTTGTGGAGTCAAGTGGTCTTATTTACATATGTATCATCATTATAGCCACAATCGACTACTCACAACTATGTATATGCATAGTTTTCACTCTTGTTTGCTCTTGTTGCTGCTGCTGCTTCTGCTGCTGATGATCTAGCAAAATTCCTTCAAATGCGGGCTATTCGATTCACTTCAATTCGATTTGGTTTTTAACTGTCTTGTCATGTTGCCTGCTGCGCTCGATCGATCGAAGAAAGTGTTCAATGTTTTTATAGCAGCTTTATAGCAGCTTACAAGTTAACACACACACACACACACACACACACACACGTACACATGCGCACATAAATCATCTCTAATGAAGATCACTGTTGATCACTGTTGATCACTGAGGATCTTTCGTTTGCTACTGTTCACTCAATTGCAGTCAGACATGGCTCGAATATAATTGTGAATTATGTTTTGCTACACGAATCAGTGCAGAGAAATCCGTGGAAAAATATCAAGACTGATCTTCAGTAGTTGAAGTGGGCCTTAGCCATTGAGCCAATATTGTGTGCGCTTGGCTTAACAAGCTAACCGCAAAACTATTAATGCCACAAAACTATTAATGACATCAGGTTGAAGTTATGTTTATGTTTTTATGGTTTTTGTTTTTAAGCAATTGAATATGGCAATTTTATAAGCTTTCTTTAAAGTTTGTGATGGGGATAATAGCAATGATTTTATGTATATATATGTATATATAAACGTACGATATAGATTACACTGAACTAATTATTCGTATTTTATTAATGCGTAAGTCTCCTTCGGAACACCTGGTATGTGTTGAATCAAAGCTAAATCAAGCTTATCTCTGACACAAGTGGGCTTGCTGCAAAGGTCATAACCATTTTGTATAGAAACCTTTCATGATCTTTAAACTACTCTATGGAGAAACTCTACTCAACATTAAATTTTTGTATAGTGCAGTTTTATTTTAAACTTTCTCTAGTAAATTTGTCCAAAATAAAAGCCAAAAATTAAAGCTTTGCAGTTAAAGTTAAAATTATGATTAACTGTAGAATTTATCTGCATATAGTTTTTATACAAACTAAAAAAAATATTATCGAGGACATTTTTATTTATATACTTAGTGCGAGAAACTGGTTGGAACGAATTCATCTAATCCGTGAATGCGACAAGAAAAGATTCTGGATTTGGAAGATAGCTATGAAGACCCTACAAAAGTCAGAAAGACAAAATTCTAAGTTAAAATTAAGTGTATCAGAGTGGCAACCCATCCATCTAGTTTTTGCCTTCTAATGCCGCTTCATCAGTAAAGGCTGGACATAGGTTTATTTTGGTTCAACAAAATGCGAAAAAAACATTTTTAAAAAGGGAATAGTCAATGTAAAGGCCCAAACATAAAAGGATCGAGCTCTTTGCAGCTAATGTCATATTTTATACGAATACATAGAAATAAATACATTACAACATTCGCGGCCAAAGCGACTCAGAAAAAATGTTCCGTAAGAAATCGGCTGCTTATTTTCTGTCAAACGAATTTTAATAAAATTAATATTAACTTTTTTTTGCGATACATTCCTGATATTACAAATTCAACTGAACAAACCTAATAGAACGAATTGATATAGAAATTTTGCGAATTTTTTCAATGACTTAAAGACGAGCTCGCTCAAGTCATTTCGATGCAATAAAGTATGTGGCAGAACTTGAGCTAGCTTTTCTTTGGTTTTTGACATTAGCTGCAGCCAGCTCGAGCCTGTTATGTTTGAGCCTTAAGACTGATAGCAGCAGCAAACTTCAGTGTTATCCCCTTAATGCATTGCTTATCATATAAGATATGTTGGCTTTATTACAAATATGTACTTTTTTATAGGAAAAGTAATAATAAATTATTTATTTACAACTTGACAATTAAAATAAGCTTGACTACATTGTGTTAATAATTAAAAAGTGAGCTTAAGCTATGCAAGAAATATTTTGAATAAACAACAGATACTGATACAGTTAAGTAGTATTGAAATTATATAGCTTTTTTGAAATTTGTTTGAAGAAAGTATTTAGCATTTTTTTTTTTTTATATTTTCTATTGAAGTGGATTTTAAACTGTCAGGTGGTTTTTGATCCTGAACAACACTATTTGGAATAATACAAAAATGTGTACATTCGCGAAGTAAGTGATTGACGGTTAGTGGTGAAAAAGAGCAATATTGGCAAGAAGGTGCACTAGTACCTTTCGGAAGAAATGAGTGTGTTTCATTTGTATATCCTATGCAAAGAGAAACGAAGGCTTTGCTTTTTTTTAAACTTTAAATTGAATTTCCGAATTAATAATTTCTATTGAGTTTCAAAAAGAGATCTAGAATTTTAAATGTGCACTAATATAATTATGTAATAATATAATAATAAGTACTAAAAAGTACAAGGCATAATATAAAAAAATCATTTTCTGTTGCTATTCAGAAAATATCAATTAAAATTCAGAAATTTCATTAAAAAGTCTAGAAATCTAGTTGTTAAAAAACTGATATTAAGTAAATAGTAGTAAAGGCTGGTAATAACTGCTACAGTGTTCTTAAAGCCTTAAATGGCGGCTAGTAGAGGGGGTTCTTCCTACTATATTCTGACTCTCAATAGTCTTACTACATGTTTATGTAAAACGAAAGGATGTCTGAACGTGCTGCAAGACACGGTAAGCAATACAATTTTCCATATACAAATATATTGTTCCCCGTTTCTTTCACGACGTTCAGCCTTCGTTTCGTTTTACATAAACATGTTGGCTTAGTGCGGATTGGTAAGAATCCTTCCCATCGATAGGGGTATGGACTGAATAAAGGTGTAATGCGACCCGTGCTGAGGATTTGCTAGGCTGGAGTCGCACGTAACAAAATGCAGCCTTTAACGAAGCCTCTCTGATCCCTGATCGCTTTAGAGAGTAACTGCAGCCTTACAGCCCGAACAGAACCAAAAGTCGTAACGACTTTTGATGTCGAACACACAACAGAACACATGCAAGTTAACGAAGCCATCCAAAATGAAATCGCTGAGCAAGAGTCGTAGCGACTTATTGCTAGAGTAAAATTAAATAGAATCTATTCTATTTTTTCTCTAACGACCGACGATTTCCTCTCTGAGTACAATTAATGCTGCCATATTTTGCAAACAATTGGGTATGTTCAAAGACAATTTCATAGTTTTTGCTATGTTCTCACGTTTCTATTTTGTTTTTGTTTCACTTACTCAACAGCAAAAACATGGCTGCTAACAAAACTATGCTATATAAAAGCAACCCTGCATCGTGAGTCGCAATCGCTTTCGTTCTGGGCGGGTTCTGTGTGTCTGGCGACCAGAGAGGATCGCCGGTCGTAACGACTTTTGATTCTGTTCGGGCTCTTACCGCGTGGTTGAGGTTAAAGCGCTGTGGACATCTTTCTCCTCTCTTATTTCTAACCACCCTAATGACAGACTGTGGACCAAATCTAGGGTTGGATTGGACCTGAAAAATGTGTTTCCGATCCCACTGAAGACTAGGTTTCAGAACCTGTCGTTTTAGCTCTCTTCGTCTTGATGGGGAGTGGGTAGTCGAACGACCAAGATGAGTACAACAAAAAACACAAAACAAAATACAGACAGGCAGTCTTTAAATGCCAACCAGGCTAAGTTTTTAAACGCTACACCTTGCCAATATCCTACGCGCAATCTCTAAATGCTCATCCCGCAATAGAAACTGTTATAGTGCCCACCAAGCCTGGCTCCATTTGAAGTAGCAAAAAGGTATCGTCTTAAAGAACGCTTCCAACCAGAAGGACGTGTAATGTTGCTCGGAAATCACCGTCGATAGTACGGGATTGCATCGCGCGTATCCCTGAAAATCAACGCACCAAGGAACAAAAGTAGCCCTGGAAGTAGGCGGTGTGCATCGTGGAAGAGTCACATACTCCCCCTAAACCCAAACCGATAGCCCCTAAGCGTCAGAGATCTCAGGAAAAGGTCCCTCAGTCAAAGGCTAAGAAAATCTGTGGTAACACAGCTACTCCTAAGCTGTTCAGCGAGATCGCAGCTGGACAAATTACGTTAACGGTAATCGAAAAAGATGATACAGACGGCTGCATTATGCCTGGTAAGTGAAGGAGCGTTGAAGGTAAGTGGTCTTTATTGTTCATTCCGTTTATAAAGGAATTTCCCGGTAGGGGTCCTTCCTCTCGCGATAGTCGATGTCATCAGGGCCACGTGTAGCTGATCGCATGCGCCAAGAGCGCGTGCTCGTGTCCCTGCCGTATACTCTAATCCTCAGACAATCCTGGATACGATCAGGTTGGGAAATTGCGGCCTGCTAACAACGAACTGGAAGGTGACATGGGTTGAAGACACGGTTGCCAACTCAAATTCCAACGAAAAACATTTTTCCCACAGTAGCAAAAATTAATAACCACGAAAATTCCCATGGTATAAAATAGAAAAAAATCCCATCGCAATTAAAAAAAAACACCAAAAATCCCACAGACATTTAAAATAAACACGAAAATCCCACGCAAATAAAAAAAACACGAAAAATCCTATTTGTATTTAAAAAAACCACAAAAAAATCTCTTTTCTATTAAAAATTACCATAGTAAATAATACAGATATAAGAAATTGTCAAAAATTAAACAAAAAATTAAAAAGAACAACTAGTGTATTTCATCGTCTGTATTTTAATTAGTCTTTTAGCAATAGTATTCAATAAAAAATATTTGTTTAATCCACCTTAGACCTGTATAAAGTTTACAAAAAGAGTTCCAAATTAGTTTTTAGTCTCTAAAAAGCAAAACACAATCACAAAATTCTTATCTTTTTAACAATTATTGCTCAGCACGCACCGCATCTAAATCAAAATTCTATTTGACTGAAAATTCGATGACTTTCGATACTCGTTATTCGATAACCAACGAAGATTACGTCGAAAGCAACTCGTAATAAGGGCCAATCACAAATAAATTTTAATATATACCAGTATTGTATATTGATAAAAAAAGAAAAAAATTCACTGAAACATAATTTACCAATGCATATAAATATGTCAAGAGTGAAAGAACTTCCCACCAAACCAATGCAACCGTAATCTTAACGAGTTCATTGCGAAAATCATATATATGGGTTGAGACGATTTTGACAATGAACAAAGTATGAAATATATACACTTTTATGTATATATTAATACATCTTTTAACTGAAATATAAAAATAAATCCTTCAAAACAAAAAAATCCCACGTGAATTAAAAAAACACACTTAATTTAAAAATACCATGGTATTTTTCCCACAAAGGTGGCAACCGTGAGTCCGACTCAAAAGTCGTGGAGGTAAAAATGTCTACTAACAGCCTAGATGTTGATACTCGAAATCAACTACCTTACCGCAAGTGATGGAACCACCAAAACATTCCCAAAACTATTTTTGGATTTAATTCCGTTCAATTGCCTTTCCAACGGTAGTTCAAATTTTAAATTCGGTTTATAAATTGATTGGCTAATCAAAAAAAATTTAGGCTTAGATGTTAAAATAACAATATCTCATTAATAACTGAGGATATTTTGCCAGCTTTAAAAAAATTATTTTAATTTTTTGAATGATGTTCCTTGTACCCCTACATCGCAATTAATTACCTTGCCACAAGGGATGGAACCACCATTTGTAGGCTATTTTTAAGTTAAAGTCCAATTAATAACCTTTCCAACAGTAGTTTTAACTAAACACACGGTTAAGAAATGTTTGATATATGAATTTTCGTAAAAATCCATTTTCGATGTTTTTGACAATTTTTGTCAATTTTGTGCACCCCGAAACTCCGCTTAAAATCACGCAACACTTTTTTCCTCAAGATTAAGTTTTTTATTTCCGTCAGTGCCATGCAAAACTTCACCCGTATCGGAGATGGTCATTCCGAAGGGCCAGTACATTTAAAATGGAATTTCTGAAAGGTTAAAGAATGAACAAAATAGTAGATATGCTAATAAAATGCTCTAAAAACAGTGTTCTCTGCAATTCATTTCGCACTTAAAGAAGAAAGACGAGGAAGAAAACGTGGAAACTCTGAAAAATTTGATAATATTATTTCGGAAATGTTAAAAAAAAATCAATTTATTTTCGGAAGAACTTAGAAAGAAGTTGAATGCTTCAGTAAATAGCCGATAAATTCGATACAGGCTGATAAAAAAAGGATTCCAAAGCACATTCTAAAAAAAAAACTTTCCTTAGCAAAAACAAAAAATGCTTTTAGAAGAACTATTGCAAAGAAACATCTTCTGTAAAATAATTGGAAAAATGTGGTAAAGTCGAATAAAAACTAAAGCAAATTTGTTCGGATCCATTGGAAAGTCATCGCTCACGATCCCAGTTACACAAACAAAACTATTAACCATTGTGGTGGCAATATCATAACTGGGGGTAGTTTTCCCCATAGGGTCTTGGTCCAATACATTAGATAAGAGTAAATGTGAGTAGCGGACTTTGCAAAATTTATTTAAAAATTGCTGCTGTAAATGTAATACCCTGAAGGATTTGTGGAAAAAAGTGCAAACCGAATAGTATGTTATTGATCACTGGCGTAAAAAGCGTTGCGGGCGGGCGGTCGGTTTGATGAAAATGAGAAATTAAGTGGAGAGCGACGTTTGCTTCCAAAAAAAAATTCATATATACCAAAATATTTATTTCCTTGGCCAAATATTATTGTTTAAAATAATCTAAAAATAATCGAAATAAAATTAAAATAGTCGACGTCAAAAAAGTCGACTCTTTGAGCAAAAGTTAACTTTGTTAGGCAAAACTCGATTTTCGATTATAGTCGAAGTCGATTTACCTGTCACTAGTTGCTTTCATATTTTCAGGAATTCAACTACGGATGATATATTAATCAGTCAGTTTGTCATATTTTGTGGCTTTCACAAATTTATTAGGTAACAGTTAATGTCAAATACAAAATATTTAAACTTAACATTTTAAAACATATTATTTCACCAATAAGGAAATAATTGATCTCAGTTACTTAAACTTTAAGTTTGTCGAACTTTTTGAAATAATTAATATGAGATGTTTTCTGTTTACCTATTTTGTGATAAAACCTTACAGTATTCATTATAAATTTAATTATATTTAATAATATAAAAAGTTTATTTACGTTATTGATTTTTTTAACAAATTTTATTAAAATAAAATAGAAATTTATTTATGAAATAGGATATTTTTTATATATGACTTTTATAGTAAATGATCACTATTGAATTGTGAAAAGTTTCTTGTTATTCACATTTTTTTTCTTTGTGAAGACTTCTATTATTTTATCCTAAGCATCTCGTAACCCTAGTTATAACATAGTTTTACTCTAAAAGTAAATGGCAGGGCGCTTTTAGAAACCTGCGGGCGGGCGCATTAAATATAGTTACGCTACTGCTACCATATCTGCCAGTCTTGTGAACTCTATTGGTCGTCGATGCAGCGAAAACCATGAAGCCACTGAAAGAATTTATACAAGTACTTAAATAAAAACAATTAAAGTATTACCAGAATAGTTTAAGGGCAGGTTCTCATGAAGCTCGACCTAAAACTCAACTTTTTTATTTTATTTTTTGAAAGCTTATGATGTGTAAGCATATGTTCGTGAAAGCATATGTTCGTAAAACGGATTTACTGATAATGATTACATAGAAAGTTATCGCATACGAAAGGAAGCCATATATTCATAAAAACACTCGAAAAAATCAACCAAAAGCAGAAAGTCAACCAAATCTTTTAACGCGTTTTCTGAAAAATCATGTTTACAAACTGGCCTCCACGACATCTCAAAAACTGCTCTATAGAATGACTTGGATTTATTGTTTTTTAAGTAGTAAAAATTTATTGGATCCTTAAATTAAATTAAGATAATACTGACAGGTTTTTAGAGCACTTTATCGACCGAAAAATGTGGAAAAACGCAACTAAAATTTCACATGTGCTCCATTTTTGTAATTTTCAACTATTTACTGACATTTTAGGCTCAAGCTCTAACAAACATAATATGATTTATATAATTTTGTGTTTTTTTTTTATATCAGATGACATGAACGTGCTGTGTGATGGAGACAGTTTGGGTACCTTTTTTAAATAACTGCCAAAAAATTCAAAGTGTTCATTTGCTTACTTCTATGAAAAAAAAATCAAGAACATCACCGTGTTTTGGACCTCTAGATGAGAACCTGCCCTTAAAGTGTTTTGTTTCTATTTGTTCTTACAAGCGATATATCTGTGGTCACAAGCCTTAATCGCTAAAGTCGAGTTAGGATAAAATGGAGTTATTGACGTGATTGGAATCACAACATGCGTATCTATATACCAACAAAATTTGATGCGTGTTGCATAAAATTTACGGGTACTGCAGCAAAAAAAACAAATAACTTAAGTAATTCTTAGCAATAATTATTTTGCCAGAACAGCCTAACTCGTAAATTTTTTTAATTAATTTTTCAATTCAATATTTTTATTTGGGAAAAACAGCTAAAGTAGAGATTAGAATTTCTCAAATCATTAGAAAATGTTCCAAAGTTGAGTTGGTAAGTTGAGTGGTAAGGGCAAAATACAGTCTGTATGTTTTGTCTTCCTATTTTGAGTTAGGTCCAAAAGAAATTTTTGAACATCGAACGATATCATAAAGCATATCTATAATTTAGCTTGTTTTCCTATCTAAAATTTAATAAAAACCATGGCAAAGTCAATTTAAGTTTTCGTGAAGCATTTAATTTTGATTCTAATAATTAAAGATTCTATTAAAGATCCAGAATTTAGCTCAACATCTAATTCGGAAATTTCAGGAAGTTCAGGAGACGAGGAAAATGTGTTTTTTTATTACAGGGTCGCGTGCGATCAGTAATAAAAAAAAAAATTTGCACTTTCAAACGCAATAGTGGTCAGTTATTTGAAACACTTTCTGCCAACGAAAACAAAGCCATAGTTTGACAAAGATATGACGAATGCAGGAAAAAATGTATAGAACAAATTTTGTATGAGCAGAAAAAACTACTTGCTTGATATACTTTAGGTATATAATCATTTCCTGCGAACATCTTTCAAACTATTAGGGCACTTCCATGTATATTCATTGAAAAAAGAGCTGCTTTACCTCAAACAAGATTTCCACTCGCTTTACGATAATTTACGTTCAAGCGAGGATGAGCGAAATGTACATCCTGACTTTGTTGAAAATGTTGCAAATAATGAATAATGAAAAATATATTTAAATATGTGTTTTCTTTTTCCTTTAACTGGTTTCACAAATTGAGTTATTTACGTAAAAATAATTTTAATTAATTTCTTAATTCACGATTTCAAAAAATATATGACATGATATATTAACAATTTCAAATAAAATAAATATAAAATAGCAAGAGTTTTCTTTATTTTTGTTTTCTGTTTCCGATGATGATTTAAGAATTGATTAGGTGACATAATAAAATGTTTCGGCAATCACATGTTTAAAATCAGAATCTTAAACCGCGTTTCGCAATAAATTTTTCTGATGTTGTTTTGCTTTTTTTAAAAAAATTTACTGTGGAAATGCTGCTTTACTCAATAAAAAAAATTTCGATCATATAAGTGTAATTGGAATAACGACTGAACTTAAGTTATGTGTTTTGGAACTGTATTAGAAGTTCAGGGCATAACAGACAAATTTGACTTAGGATAATTATTTTTACCTTTGTTCTCAAAGCATAAAAGCTTAATTCGAAATAGGGCACGAAAACGAACATTTCTTAAAAGGTAAAAACAACCTAAGTCGCGGTTTTGCCATTTCTGCCCCTTTTGCATTGAGTAAATGATGCGCAAATTAACGGATATAAAAATTATGTCAATTTCCTTCAATTTTGCATAAAAATTTTAGTTGTCAGAGTTACACAATGTTTCACAGAACATTTTAAAACTTCAAACTGCTCTACTGAAAAGTATAAAAAACTGACTTTAGCTGTTATGCCTTGTGGCCACAGATATATTAAACTAATTTTTTTTTAAATAAATTAGTGAACTTAAAAGCTTTTATTTGAGTTATAATTCTGTGTCGACATGGAATAACGACTAAATTATCGTAAAAAACGATATTTTTATTGTACTAACTCCGACCTTTTTCCTGAAATATATGAAACGTTACAAACGGTAATAGGTGTAGAATAAAGTGGTTATCTAATCTGTCCAAATAATGTTTTCCTGCATTCTATCAAAGATTGGCAATGAAGAAAATAACAAATCGCTTTTTTACGATATTTTGAGTTTAGTCATTATTCCTTGTCGAGACAGAATTTTAAAAAAACTTTATATAAAAAAATAATGAAAGGAAATAAGAAAATTAAATTAATTTCACATGAAATTATTAAACGAAATAAAAAAGTGCAAGTCGTTGCTATTATTTTTTTTTTTTTCAAATTAAGTTAAGAAATTGATAAAAATTTCTTATAAAAAAGCATTTCCAGAAACTTTTTTCATTTTTTGTTTCAGAACTATAGAATACGTTAAGTATTATTTTGGAGGAGGAGTGCAATAAAGAGTTGATTTTATATTTTTGCTAAATCGAACAGAAAATACAGCCCGTTTTAACAATGAGGCGAATAAGTATGCACAAAATTCGTTTCTGACATATTTATTGGATTTTTACGCAATTTAAAGTAAAATGTATTGCAAAATTAACAAAAAAAGCGAACAAACTTCCATCAATTTTAATAACAATCGAAGTTCCAGTTGAAGTATTTCTTTTTTTTTCTCATTTCATTTCAAAAATTTTAAAATTCTAATTAATTTCTTCATTTTCTAAAGATATTATTTTATTTCCATAAAATACCGAAGACTCAAATACAAACGTGACAAATTTAGTTAAAAAAAATGTGGATCCACTTTTGTATCTTGACCTAATCTACTGACTGCGGAACAACGGCTAATATAACAAATAAGATTGGATAAATGATTTCTTAGATAAGCTATCTGATCTTTGTCTTCAACAAGTCAATGATATTTTAAATATAAACCACAGAACCCTAGACCTTGTATTTGTAGATAGATGCACTACTGTTAATCTCCATTGTTCGAATCCCGTATCTCCTTCAGAAGATGTACATCATCCAGCTATTGAAATAACAGTTTTAATCCCGCTCAAAAAAGAATATAAAGTAACTGCTGATGCGCGAAATAAAAAGTTTATAATTTAAAAAAATGGACTATGTAAAACTTAATTCCTGACTGCTGATTGATCGCAGACTGATTGGTCTCCAATTTTTACTAGCGGAACATCATATTCATATTATGACGTCGAATCTTCGGTACAGTTTTTCAATGATACTCTGCAAAGGTGTTTCTTATTGTCGCTCCCAAAAAAAGGTATTGCTCTAATCCTTTAAATCCACCCTGGCTAACAATTGATCTAAAGGCACTAAAAAAATTTTAAAAATCTTTTATTTAAAAAATATAAAATATCTGGTTCTAGTTCAGACTTTGCTTCCTATTCTTCTTGTCGTTATAGATATCAACTATTAAATAAACAATGCCTCCAGCTTTCCGCACCTTATGAAATTCAATCAGGAAGAATCATCTTGTGACAATGTAATTTCTAACATGTTTGCAAACTTCTTTAAATACACTTACTCCGATATACCATTTAATACTAGCACGGTGTATCCTTTTCTCCCGCCAGTTAACTCTTTTGAAACTCCTGTAATAGACCCAAATTTTGTTATGTGTTATCTTCGACACGTAAAATCTTCTTTTACGACCGGCCTGATGAAATTCCAAGCTGTATTTTAAAGCAATATGCTACAAACCTGTGTACTCCTATAGCAAACATTTTTAATATTTCCTTGCATTGCGGTTATTTTCCTATTATATATAAGGTTTCTTATATTATACCCCTTCATAAATCTGGCTCCAAGATAGATGTTTCTAACTATCGAGGAATTGCAAAATTAAGTACAATCCCTAAGTTATTTGAGAAAATCATAACTGATCAATTAACCCAATCCGTGTCTTCCACCATTTCTGTCTCTCAACATGGTTTTCTGAAGAGTAGGTCCACTACAACAAACCTTTCAGAGTTTACTACTGGGACTGCAGACTAATGTTATATATACGGACTTAAGCAAAGCCTTCGACAGTGTTAATCATAATCTTCTTTTGAAAAAACTCCACCTTATTGGGTTTCCTGTCACATTATGAAATTGGATGAATTCGCATTTATCTAGACGTACTCAAAAGGTTTTATATAAGAATTCTCTTTCAAAAAGTATTTTGGTCACTTCTGGCGTTCCTCAGGGTAGTCATCTTGGACCGGTTTTGTTTTTACAAATCATTAATGATCTTCCTTCGTTAATAAAACACTATAACGTCTTAACATACGCTGACGATGTGAAACTTTTTCTTTGTTAAAAACCACCCGAAGAACATCTTTTACAATCTGATCTAAATAGACTACACGGTGTGCAGGAAGCAACTTTTATTCAACCTGAAATGTCGACGCAATCTGAGTATGCAGATGTTTGAAGAACCATCTACAGATGCAGAATTCATTATTTTTAAAATGCTATGAGTTCGTTTAAGGGCGTGAATCGATTTTTTATAGTAAGAAAATCGTTCTTATTTTATATCATAAGTAGGTAGTAAAACAATTAAAAAATATGTACTCAATGTTTAAAAAAGGATAAAACTTCAAATATTTACAATTTAATAAATGAAAAAATTCAATCTAATAAAGGATCCGGTAAGAAAACGTGTGTTATTAAAAATTCAAAATAGCAAATAATTATAAATTGTGAAGAAAACTAGTTATAAAATGTTTGTCTGTATTACATGTAATACTATTTTCTTCATTGTGTAATGACTTTAATATTTAGAGATGAAAAAGCAACAACAAATATGACATATTTAGAGATGAAAAAGCAACAACTGCTTCCTGCAACTTTGGTAAATATGCTGCATTATTCATTGAATTAACTTTTAATTCCATTGAATTAACTTCGATTCTAATGTTTTAAGAATTCCTTGTGAATGGATTCCTCTCCTTATTCAGACCGAATATCAAGTCCATCTCTATTTAGATACTCCAGACAATGAGGAAGGTGTTACATTAGCTTTCAATGTATTGGAAATTTCTGTAACTTAAATATTTTTTCAATTTTTCAATGTACCCTTAAAGATTATCACCCTTTTGAGTAGAAAAGCCGCAGTTAATTATCTTGTTCATAGCTTTGAGAGCGTTAATTGTTAGAACTAATCGTAAATTTCCAATGTTTTGATATATGTCAGGATCATTTAACTTATCTGCGTTTTTCAAAAGGGTACGGCAGGGATTGCTTTCAAATGTTTCGCAATGATAGTTTAATTGTGTTAAATTAAGTTTTATTGGCCAAATCAGTGCCTTTTGTATACTGAGGATTGGAGCTAATCCATGTCAAAACAAATGATTGACGAATCCCTGCATTATATGTAATTCCGGAATAATAAACTTTTGGATATAGCAAACATCATAACTTTTTTTTAGCAATGGTGGATTTATAGTGGTGGATTTATCCGATTCAAGAGAAGAAAATTTATTAAAGTATGAAGGATTGTTCTTTTTGATTCAGTTCTTTTAAGTATTCTAAGCTATCAAAGCAATATGAGCATGGACATGAAGCATTAGACCATTGACAATTAAAATTAATTTAAAGTCGGCAGTTAGTCTCTGGGCGTTTCATTTAGTTTTGTTAAATCGAACAAAGTAGAAATATTACCTTATTTTTTCTGTATGTTTGGGACAATACACAGCATTTTTAACCGTTTTACACTTGTCAACTGTGTTTCTTTGGTTGCATTGTCTTATTTATTGTATGGCATTTATAAACAATGTTCATCGCTTTCATCTTCATCTCGGTACGCTGAAGAATAATTTTCTGGAAGCATTGTTAGACTAATTTTAAAGAAGCCCTGTCCTTCGTCAGCCATTACTTTCATCATAGTTTCGCTTATTATAACTCAGATGCATGGGCTGATTGATACCATGGATTGAATTTCTTTTGATTTGTTTGAAACTACGTCAAACCGTAAATTATAAGTTTTGCAAGCGTTTCTCAGAGTGTTAACTTTTTAGTAACATGTGAGGAGTTATTTTGTGAAATCGAATTTCAACTTTTTCTACTTCGAAGAAAATAAGCAACATTTCTCGTTTATCTGACGCTTGCGCCTGAATTTCTCATAACATTATCTAAATATATTTTTTAAAAAATTATTCTTTTTTGCTCTTTTGGATTAATAACAACAGATAATCGCTTACCGGATCTAATACTAAATGGAATTTTTTAATTTCTTAAATTGCAAATATTTGAAATTAAACCGTTTTTTAAACTTTGAGGACATATTTTTTAATAGTTTTACTATGATATAAAAAATATCGATTTTTTTTACAACAAAAAATCGATTCAACCCCTTAAACGAACTCATAGGATTTTAAAAACAATAAATTCTGCGTCTTTATATTGTTCTTCAAACATCTGCATACTCAGATTGCGTCGACATTTCAGGTTGAATAAAAGTTGCTTCCTGCACACCGTGACTAGTGGACTGGTGTAGTTCAAATATATTAAATCTTAACTTAAAAAATGAAGCAAATGACATTCTCTCGTAGATCTGCTAATAACATTAATTACACTATTAATAACACTAACTTAGAAATAGTTTACAGTTTTTTCGATCTTGGTGTTATTATGGATTCAAAACTTCGCGTCAATCTCCACTTTAATATGGTGATATATAAGGCAAAAGAAGTCCTTGGTTTCATTAAAAGATGGAATTCTAATTTCTAATCAGAAACCAAATTATTATATATCTCTCTCTCGTAAGGCCAATTCTGGAATATGCATCAGTTATATGGAATCCACAATGTAATGTCTACATCGACGCCATAGAATCCGTTCAAAAAGAGTTTTTACTTTTTGCTTTACGTCACAGTCGTTGGAACCCCAATATTATGCTTTCATCGTATGGAATACGCCTTAAAACTATTTTTCTACCTTCCCTAAGAAGCAGAAGAATGATGCTTAATGTCATGTTTCTGTATAAATTACTTCGTGGCGAGATAATTCGGAATATCTCATCTCAGCTCTAAATTTTAACATCCCAAGGAGAGGAACTAGACATTTTCTGTTTTTCAAGTTGAGTCAGTGCAGTTCTTTTTACGCTCTTCATGAAACTTAACAATGTATGTGCAGTGATTTCAATGATAACTTCAACATGATTAATTTTTCTGATTCGGTAGACGTCTTAAAACGGAAAATTATATTACATTTAAATAATTAAATCAATTTGTAATAAAATCAATAATTAATTGTTCTGTTTCTCCTTTTTGTCTCGATATTATGTTTTATAAAGTAAGCACCATCAAATATGAATCGTTTTTAAAACTTGCTTTTTAATTATTCAATATTTTAATTTTAAATCGAATTGTGATTTACGTGCTCACGTGGCTTCCTGATTTGAAATTAGACTGAGCTCACACTATCACCTGGATTGGTGTGCCAGAGTATATCTCTTTTCCACACAAGTTTATGCCTGCGTTGGCCCAAATGCATATCCAACTATTTGGGATTTTGAGTTGGCGGATATGAGATTTATCTCATTTTCACGTAGGTCCTTGGGTTGGACAATGGCCGCAAACCAGTTGAAATGGGTATAGTGTTTTGGATTGTTTTTCGTGTACCTTAAATTGATAATTACTATTATTTAATTCGATGTTGCTTATTTATATATAATCAAGTATACTTAAATACGCGTTTTATATATATTAAATTTTTAAATTCCGCTGAAAAGCCAATTAATGTGCTTAGTGGAAAATCCTAATTGGCAATAGGGGGTATGTTTAGTACGTAGGTGCATTCTGTCTGTCCCGTCTGATCCGGGCAGGATCTAGAATGTAAATCGAGCATGCGTATAGGTCGAGTATCAAATCGGGAATAAAAAAAAAAACAAAAAAAAAAGACAATTGCTCATCCATTTATTTTTTATGACAAATATATGACAAAATACTCCCTAAAACTTTTTGGCTGCATATGACAGATACGATCAGCGCGTATTTGTCATCTCACAAAAAGTGTTTGGTGGAATTTAACTTCATAAATACCTTTAAAAAATATGTCATTACAACATAATAAATTTAAAAAACCATAGTGGCCCAACCTACGGCTATCTATCCTTATGTTTCTTCCTATTTATTTCGGGAGGGTAGATCATAATTTTAAGGGTGTTAAAAAAATTATTGTTAAACCTTAATTTATACTCAGGTTTAAGCACAATATATAAGGATAAAAACATTGACCGAAACTCATTAATAAAGTTGTCAATTTTGATTTTTTTTTTATATTCACACAAATAATAGCTTATGCAGAGCTTTTCTCAACTTTAGTGTGTGAGCCCACCTTGCTTAAATCTGAGATCATTTGGACTCTGAATCAACATAGAGCCATTAAAAATATTTATGTTTATAATAAAAAAACCTCATTAAGGTGCGGTGAGGTTCAACATAATTAAAATTGAATTTGTTGAAAGTAGAGCAAAGAAAAAAGCTTGATAAATCAAAAATGCTAATAAAATTTATAAAATAAATAATAAAATTCAGGTGAAATTTTTGCAAAAACCTCATCCGCACGCTGAGTGGCAGCAGCAGTTTTGCTTACATCAAGCCAGCTTCCCAATAGTTTTACCTGGTTAGCTTTGTGCCCGATGTTCAATTGAGCTGATTTATTTGAGCATGTTCGGCGTTCAACGGAACGTTTGAACTTCTATGATGCGACAGATTTTCTAATTTCTATTGAAGCATTATTTCATGCGAGCGCCTGATCACCAGCGAATCTGAGAAACAACCAAGCAAGTTTGGCCAAACGCTGTGCATGTGCGATTTTCTAAAGCTATTCATGTCTTTTGTTGAAAATTAATTAGAAAATAATTTACATACGGAGTGAAGTGCATGCAAATTGAGTGAGTTTTTTTTTGTCTTGTTGAGCTTAATGTTCTTTCAATTTTGATTATTTCAAGTAATTTTCACTTTATGATCGAACACTGAGAAAGTTTTGTGGTAGTTGTGAAAACCGGAAAACTTCACTTGATTTATTATTTGACTTTTGCTGATTTGTTAACCATTAAAAACTTTTGTTTTTCTCCTGTCATTCAATATGAGTAATGGAAAAGTTTATTTTTTGGCATTTAGTTATATTCAATAAACTTGATTCTATTCAACTAAAACAATGGCCGCATTCAGCGCAGACAACTGTTGTGAACTGTAATGGTAGCGCTACCTTAGTTCACGATGTTTTTCTCTGAATGTGTTGCTACTCTACACGTCAGAAGTTAGATTCAATTTAATTTTTATGTAAATTTAATTCAATGCAAAGGTTTCTCACTTAAATTTTCTGCGTTCTTTCTGCGTTTATTAATTTAACAGCGTCAGTAACACCATCTGACACTTAAGCAAACAGTTGTATTCATGTAGCATAGAATCTGTTTGCTCGATTAAAAGGCGTTCGCTACTTTATTAGTTTTAGTTAGCGCTGCCAAATTTGTACCATTCAGCGAATTTTTACACAACAGTTGCCAACTGTTGTCTGCGCTGAATGCGGCCAATGTCTAAGCCATTTTGTTGTCACCACATAATCATTTATAAAAACGTTGATAAAGAAGAACGGTTTTAAGAAGATAATTTTCTTTAAGGACACCAGGAAAAGATACGATGAAGAATGTTTTCCCTTTGGAAAAAAGATTTGAAAGTTAAGAACCATTCACGAAAAATAAAATAAAGTAGTTATTAGCTACTAGAGAATTGCATGTTTAAGCTGAAGATTAATGATATAAGATATAAAAGATATGTGAGGAAGAAATGATATAAGAATTAAGACTTCAGAAATCTAACATTGAAGATTATGTCTTGAAAAACTGATTAACCAATAGGGTTGAACGATTATTTTAGATCAAAGTTGGTTAGTGATAAAAAGTTGCTATTGAAGAAAAAAATTTGAGAATATTTTTTTTTCTTGGGACCACCCCGCCCCCACTACAATATGTGCTGGAAAAAAACCGACATTTCTGCTGTTTTGCTCCGTAACAACCGCAAACGTCATTACAATGTTTACAAAAGTTATAGATCAATACAAATTTTTTTTTTTGAGAATGGATGGCACTGAAATTCCCTTCAAAGGAGAAGTAAAGTATCTGGGACTTACACTAGATTCAAAGCTTCTCTGAAGAAGACATGCAGAGGTAACTATAAACAAAGCAACACGCGCACTCATGGTATTTAGGAGCCTGGCGGGGAAAAGCTGGGGTTGTAACCAGTGTGACCAGAGTGGAATATTATATTCCACTTTGGCATATTTTAGCTTCGGGAAGCATATTTTTTGATATAAAAATATGCAGCATAAAAAGTGGAATATTTTTCGTATGATTATATTTTTCAAAATTCACAAAAATTGCAATAAAAAAATGTCTATTTGGTTACTAAATGGGTTTTTTTGGCTATAGTCATTTTTTTTTTGTTTATCTCTGAACCACCTTGTGAAACGCGATATAAGGAATTCATTTTGTGGTTAACTTCTTCGTTGTCAATTTTATTGCAATTCACGTAATAACTTCACGCAGCTTAATAAGTGAAGTAAATTTGCTTATATGTTTGTTTGGTTAGATTTTTTAATGGATTATGTTACAGCAGTAAGTAATTTAATTAAGAAAACATTAGAGGTATACACGATGTGTTGTATTTTCCCTTGTATTGTGTATTTTTGATAAATTTGATATTTGTAGTAAATTTTTTAATGTAACAAAAACAAAATTCAGTTTTCAAAATACAACCCTGTGGAAAATATACAAGTTGTGTATTAGATCAGCTGATTGTACAACCATTTCTACTCAGCATGGAGCAAGCTAAAGGCTACGCTGTGAGTTTATTTAATAAAAATTAATATAATTGATTTTAAAAATACAATATGTACTTTACTGAAGGTTCGATCACAATAAGTTGTAAGTATTGTAAATTTTGCAAAAATTTATCTCAAATGCACCACATCGTGAATACCACTTTTATTGCTAACAATAGCTATTAACTATTTTAAAATGTGGATTCAAAACAATAAAGCAGAAAAAAAAGTTATTGATCAAAGTTCGGAATCTGAAGATTTATCAAAATTTGTGCTTTTCTCGCTTACCATTTAGCTTACCAAGAGCTTACCAAGAGCTTACCATTTAGCAATGCTGAGGTTGAGAACATTTTTAGTTATATGAATCTTTCTTATTTAAACGAAAGTTCGAAATAGAATGCAAGAAAAACTCTTAAATAATTTTTTGAATGTAAAAACATGGCTGCATGCTCAAAAAAAGTGTTGTTATGCCTATCAAATACCAGATAGCTTAATAAAAAAATTTGCGAAAATGCGAATTTCTATGATAATAATACAAGCAACAATTTAAGAATTGACCTCGAAGATGTGCCTGAATTTTAGTTTTGTATATTGTATATCGTTACTTAAAATTCAAAAAACCATAACAATGTTTATAATTTTTTATAGGAGAAGAAAATAAATTTAAGTGCGATAGTAATCAAATAAATAAATGTTTTTAAACTTGCCTCTGTGTTTTTTTATATGCATATTTAGACTTATTTAGATATATATCTTTGAAATTGAAAGTGGAATATTTTTGTGGAATATAAAAATTGAAAGTGGAATATTTAGCATATTTTTTTTTAACAAAAAGCATATTTTTTCAAAAATCTTCTGGTCACACTGCTTGTAACCCAACAATTCTCCGCTTGATGTATACCATGATGGTGAGACCCATCCTCACCTATGGTGCAATAGCATGGGCTGAGAGAACCAAGCTAACCACAATGAGGAATATGCTAACAAAGGTGAAAAACTGACCTGTGTATGCATCACAGGGGCCATGAGGACATGCCCTACAGCAGCACTAGAAGTAATTCTGGACCTAACACCCTTACACCTTGTCATAGAGGGAGTAGCCAAGCGAACTCTGTTGTGCATTGCAGAAGAGGGGACTTGTTTAGGTAAAACTATCAGCAGTAGAGAGAAGCAGGATATTACAAAGCACACTCCCTACATCGATCTACCAAGAGACGAGTACCAAGAAAGAGTGGGACAGCGAGATGATATCGCAAGTCAAGAAACCACACAGTATAGCATGGTATACAGATGGGTTCAAGACATTGGAAGGTATAGGCGCAGGGGTGTACGGGCCAAGAACCAAGCACTTTGAACCTATGGGGACAACACCCAGTATCTTCCAAGCGGAAATCCTAGCAATACAGCTGTGTGCAAAATTCAATCTGGAAGAACCAAAACTAGGCAAGAATAACACTGTTACTATACTTTGGGTCCCAGGACACAAAGGAATACAGGGTAACGAAGAAGCCGATGGTCTAGCGCGACAGGGTGCAGCCACAAAATTTATAGGACCAGAACCATTCTGGGGATTGGGCACACATTCTATAAAAGAAGAACTAAGAAGGGAGGAGAGGCATAAACGTTCAAACCTTTGGAAAAGCCTCCCAAAGCTAAGACATTCCAAATTGCTCCTCAGAGATTTTAACACTCGGAGAGCAAAATTGTGCATAAGCTTAGGCAAACCGAATCTTAGGATTCTAACGGGGTTCCTTACAGGACACTGTAAGCTCAAATACCACCTGATGAAATTGGGCATAGAGATCGATAGTAACTGCCGTTTCTGTGAAGAAGCAGATGAGACTCCAATACACCTACTTACAAACTGCGACGCCGTGGCTCGCAGACGTAAACTAGCACTGGGGAACTATGAGCTGAGTCTAGAGCAGGTTTCATCCCTTGAACCTAAGAATATTCTCAAATTCATTAGAGAAATAGGGCTGGATGAAATTCTGTAATCCGCAAACCCAGCGGAGTTTTGAGAAGGAGGCACAATAGATCTCATTTAGGTCGCAGTACGCATCTCCACCACACAACATTAACATTAACATTAGTCTCACTTCACGAACTCGGTGATGAAACGACGCGAGTCAAATGTATATATTTTGATATATTTTTCGTTCGATTTGACACGTGTATCTCGTTCCTCTAACTCGTAGCGATCGCAGTTACCGACTCATATTACCAATTAGACGCTACTCTCACCTACAATGCTTCTGTACGAATCTGAATCGATTTCTGTTATATTTGTCACATGTTCCGATTTAACTTCAATAGATCCTTTTAAAAAAGTGTTTCTGTAAGAAAAGTGAATCGATAAAAATGTGTCACTTTTCTCACTGGCTTTGCGGCAAGTGAAAATTCTACCGGTTTATCTAATGTAAGTATTGTTGTATATTATTCATTTATAAGTACTCGAAACATACCTTTAAAAATGGTTACTTCCAATTAAGTAGACATTTTTGCTGATTGAAATATTTCGTTGTTATTATAAAACATTTTCAAGGTAATGCAATTTAAAAATAATGACTATTTACACAACAGTTAAAAATTTTAGCAAAGACATAATTGTTTGAGCTATGAAAAAGTACCCGGTTGCACATATTTGTAAGTTTCCGTTTCACAGCACTAAGTGTCAAATTATTTAAATTTATAATTGTTGATTGTTTCCGCAAACAATACTACACATCATTATTACATAATTAATTTTCTTAAACTGCAAATATGCACTTTTTAATAACAAGACAAGCACCTATTTATTATCAAGTTTTAGTGCTCAGAAAATAATATATTCGAGTAAACAGCTGCTTGTCATTTGGCTCAATTTCGCAACGTTTCTTTTCGATTTATGTTCTTTTTCATCACGGTCCGAATTTTTACTGGGCTCTAATCACGTAACTTTTAAAACGACTATTGTTTGAACGATACTATCGCGCCAAGTAATCGTTTCGACGATATTATTTGACAGTCGTTTGCCATACATGAAGCTAGCAAAACGATATCGTTTAGACGATACTTAAAATTAAAGGTTACGTGATGTTAAAGTATCGTTGAAACGTTGATATCATCAAACGATTCTTGTCATAAGTAATGAGAGCCCTGATTTTAACGTACATAAACATTAGTTGTCACAAAATCGGTAACTAGTGATCGATAACAGCTGACGTCACACAAATCGGTAACTTGTCGAATTTGTTACAGGAAAGAGCTACTGGTTGCCGAGATATTAATTTTTAAAGAAAAAATCAGAGAAATACTAAATTTTTAAATTTTTTTAGTTTCTCATTTTTAGTGTGCTACACTATTTTTCTTTCATGTATTACATATATTTTGATTGGTAACACTTTCCGATCAGACTGAAAGTTACCAAGTTCTTAATAATAAATGACAAAAAAAAAAAACGATTTTGATGATTAATTTCATATCTTAATAACGAATAAACATAGGGAATAATTGTGCTTCGTACAAAGTGCTTTGTTCAAATTACCAACCATAGTTGTATTTTTATGAATTTAAGTATTTTATTTTTTAAAATATTTATCTTTATATCATTCTTTTTTTAAAGTTTTTCTTTTTAAGTTTTCTTTTTAAGTTTTATTTTAAAAGTTTTATTACTATGAAAGAAGGTAAGGTTGTGAAGTACTTGACAACGAAGTATTGTCAATAAGACTTGAACCAAAAGTAAGTAGTTCCAATCATAGGGACTTTAAAAACATAATTTGGATAACTTCTACTAGTTATTTTTGGTTGTATACTGGTAGTTATAAAAAAACGAAAAATGGCAATCGGTTCTGTCGATTTAACTTTTACAAAGGTTTTGAAAAAACGAGTAGATCGTCATAATCGATACAAGTATGTTGCATCTGGGTTAATGTGCCAGCCAACTGCTTCTACCTTTGCACAATCTCTTAGGTTAGTTAAGGTTAGTATGGTTGTCTCAAACGAGACACACTTAGGCCAATGAGGCCCATTGTGACCCTAAAAGTTAATTTGTCCTATCTCTATTTAAACCAATTTGAGATGTTTACTAAGCCTAGGATTCGGTAAACCGAGGATTCCGAGAGTTCGTCAAGATCATTAAAGAACCTGTTGCCTAAGTTTAGGAACCGTTTTTGAGCCAGCGCTGGACAAGTGAAGAGGAAATGTACTGTAGATTCTTGCTCCTCCTCATCTCTACAGCTTCTGCAGAAGTTGTTGCGGGGTATTTTCAATCTTTGAGCGTTTCTGCCAATATGGCAGTGCCCTGCAAGGATCCCTACCATGGTGCTGATGTGCTCTACTGAATGAAATGAGTTCTTTTGAACACTTTAGGTTGAGTTTGGGCCAGTTTTGCAGCGCTATATTACACGTGTTGCCAGCTGACCATCTCTTGTTGGTTGTAATACCGGATAACTCATGTGTAAGGAGTTTACATGTGGTGAGAGGAATACCAAGGCTTGCCTTATCTACAGATAGTTGTTTGGTAGTACCTGTACGGACAAATTCATCTGCTTTGCAGTTACCTTTAAAATCCTTATGTCCAGGAATCCAGCATAGAAGGATTTTGAGCAGCTCTGCCATCTCGTTTAGAGATCTGCGGCAGTTGAGAACTGTTTGAGATGTTATTTCAACAATTCCTAGGGCTTTCAAAGTGGCTTGACTATCGGATAGTATGCAAATATTCATGGTAGATATCTCATTTACCTGCAACCAAGTTAACGCTTCATGTGCAGAAGCGATTTCAGCCTGAAATACACTGCAATGATCAGGCAGCTTGAAGGCTAAATTCATCCTTAATTCTTTCACGTAGACTCCTCCACATACTTTGCCATCTAGTACTGATCCATCAGTAAAGATTTCAATGACATTGTGAGGTAAACAGTTTCCTAGTTCCCACTTTTCTCGCGAGGGAATGGATACATCGACCTTCCTTTTAAAGGATAGTTTTTGTGTGATTTAGTCGAAATTTTGTAATGCAAGAGTCCTAGTGTAACTTGGCTGTATTAACGGCTATCTGTTTAGCTAGGATGTCAAGTGGTGAAAGATGGAGCATTATGTCTAATGCGTCTGTCGGAGTGGTTCTTAGGGCTCCACTGATGCACACTTCCGCTGATCTTTGAACTTTACGGAGAAGGTTTCAGTGAGTCTGTTTTTCGACTACATTCCACCAGACAATAGCCACCACATAGTAAGATTGGCCTTACAACTGCTGTATATAGCCAGTGAGTAGCACTTAGTTGTAAGCCCCATTTGCTACTTACCGCCTTTTTGCATGAGTACAGGACAATATTCGCTTTTTTGGCTCTTTCGAGCAGACTGGGCTTCCAGTTAAGTTTGCTATCCATTATAAAGCCCAGGTATTTTGCTTGATTTGAGAAGCCAAGTCTTGTGTTTCCCAGTTAAGGAGGACTAATTAGAAGTAAATTGTGTTTTCAAGTGAAAATCACTAACTCAGTTTTGATTGCGTTACCGCTGAGCCCTCTGCTGATAGCCCAGTTGACTAGAGTATTTAGGCAATTTTGCATAATGTCCCGAAGAGTAGATATGTATTTTCCAGAGGTAATAATAGCAACATCATCGGCATAGCCTATCACCCTGCATGCCTCTAGTTCCAGTTGGACTAACAGTTCATTTACTGCTAAATTCAAGAGTAGAAGCAAAAGAGCCCCTCCCTGAGGGGTTCCCCTTGGTACAGATCTTAACGTGGATGTCGCACCAAATTTTGCACTTATAATCCTGCCAACTAGCATTTGTATCCACGGATTTGCCTTCGGTGTAAGCATGTTGTGCTATTGACAATGGCTTTTTTTCTAATTTTAATCTTAAGTGAATATCGATTAATCGATGTTCGAAGATCTTTTGGGTTAACGTGTGAGCTTTTGCATGCCTTAGGTATAAAGATAACCTTCACATTACGCCAACGTCTGGGAATGTGATTTAGTTCCAGGCAGCTTTGGTAGATCAACAAAAGCTGCATCTTAATGACACAATACGACTTTTGAATTTCTATGGGAGCTATACCATCTGTTCCAGGTGACATAATTGGTTTGAAGCTATTGATTGCTCACTCTAGCTTTTTTTCTGTGAGTATTTTTAGGGATCTATTTACAGATGGTAACTGATCTTCTTGAACTGGAGTGTTACATATTTCTGAGCATCCTGGAAAGTGCGTTTCTACTAAAACATTCAGGGATTTCTTACTGTTGAAGATCCAAGTACCATTTTCCTTTTTCATGAAGCTTGGATTGGAATAACCGTAGCTAGAATTTTCCTGAGCCTAGACGCCTCAATGGTTTGTGATATATTTCCACAAAAGATCATCCAGGATTGTCTTTGTGCTTTTCTCAATTCATTCTTGTATTATTTTAGAGCGACTTTATAGTTTATCGCACAATCTCTTCCAGTTAAGCGGTTGACTTCAGACAGATTATTCTCGAAACAAGGATCGCCATCATTTACTTCGGAATCTTCATCTGAACTAGTAACATGGTTCTATGACGTATATCTTATAGGTCCTTGTCAAGATATACGTCCTATTGAATAGACCTTAGGACGTATATCTTGTTGTCTATTTCTAATGTGGCGAAAGCAGCCGACAGATATGATGTATTTGACACCACAACAGCAGCAATCGCATCAGCAGCTTACTAAGATGCCAGCTTGGTAACAACCAAAGATAAGCAATACGTTTTCGACTGAATGAAAGTTCATCGGTGTCGTCGAGAACTTCGTTCGACAAGTGTGGAAAGCATCACCGACTGTTCATGCCTTCTTCTTCTATGGAAAAAAAGACCTAACACTAAATTACCAATACTGTTGTCTCAAGAAAGTCAAAGAAGATCATATCTCTATAATACAGAAGTCCGTTTCGCTGTTTTTTAAAAGAAATTTGGAATCGTTTGATGACAAAAAATGTTGACATGTCAATAACCAAAGCGATTGGATTTGATGGCACGGCTGTAAATGTTGGTGCAAAAACTGATGTTCTTAGCTTATTCGGATTGTCAATGAAGTTTTACGTGAAATAGTTTTTGTGTTTACTGCACGCAAACAAATTGCCCTTAGAAATAAAGGACCCTTTTATAGAAATGCAAGTTGTACATTTCGAGAGAATAGCGTTTGAAGAAGAATTGAATGATTATAATAATACTACACGGAGAAAACTGTTTGCTAAAATTATATTATAGTTAAGCAAAACTTGCGATTGAATCTCAACCACCTCAAAATATGCTAGACTTCAGCAAAAAATAATAAAAATTTGCTATTTCAGTTAATAATAACATAGCATAATTCTGATTAAATTTAAGCAACATTTTGCTAAGTCATTATACACTGCAAAAGCAAATTTCTGCTTAATTCAAACAAATATTTGCTAAGTAATTATAAATTGGGATAGCAAATTTTGATTAATTTTTGCTGAAATCTAGCATATTTTTGAAGTGAAATAATAATTAACATTAAATTAAATTGAAAAATTTCCATGATCCGATGACTTAAACCTCGGCTGCGTGAGTGTAAGTGTATCCATTCGACCATCGCAGTTGTTAACTAATCGTCGCCTAATTTTCTTCATTAAGAATAAACGTGGGCTCGTGTGTTTAAAAGAAATTTGCTTGAGCTTAGTAAAAATTTGCTATTTGAGCTTATATTAACTTAGCAAATATTTGCTTGAATTTAATATAATTTTGCTTTTTCCTAACAACAAGAGGAGTGGTTTCAATTTAGCAATCTTTTGCTGATTTGCTTTTAAGTAAAACATTTGCTTGATTCAAGCAAAATAATTATCTCCGTGTATGCTCAGTGCCAACAATTGATATCTGATAGATATTTTAGAATTATTTCTACTGGTACCGAACCAGAAAACTTTGAGCGTCGTGAAGCAGGTAAATATTGAAAAAACTATATACCATCTCAGAGAGTAAAATCAATATTTACTATTTTCATTTATATTTATAGGAAAGATGTGTCATTCACGATAGACGACGACAGCAAACTGCCTTTTCCGCGTCTACACTGCTACCAAAAATTCATCGGCCGCCTTGCAAAAACTCATACAATTATACACGGTTAGAAATCTCGGAATAAATTTTAATACAAGCAAAGTATTACAGAGACTTTTTTATACAAAAACTATTAAATGTTATACTTCTCAATTGATTACAAAATTTTTAAATTTATTTTGTTTTACATTTTAATACAATTCATATATTACCTATATTTCATTCCCTTGGAATCAATTCGATACTATAGTGAATACTGTATTTAATTTTTAAGACATGGTGTTTTATATATCAATACAATTTTGTATTTAATTTTAATACAATTCAAACATTACAACGAAATTTTTTACACTTTGGAATTAATTTGATACCATGGTTAATATAATAATTAATTTTTAATACAAAATCAGTATTTGAAATTAATACGAACTAAGCATTAAATTTTAATAAATATTTTTATTAAAAATCATTTTTAATATTTGTTCAGAATTTAATTTTAATACAATTTTGGTGTGGTCATAATATTAATATTGTGAAAATAATTATATGTTCAACACTTCAAATGCAATATAAGCAAATATAACTTCATTTGTTTTTATGTTATTTTTTTATTGAAATAGTATTAAGGACTTGTATGTAAAACAAGATATAGCTTATTTAAAAAACTTATTGTTATTAAAAAAAATATACTGTATTAAAAAAGTTCATAGAAAATATTTATAGGTGCAAAACCTATTTTTATTGATTTTATGGAATAACATAAATGAAAGAAATGTATATAGATTTTATAAAAGAATATGTCTTCTTTTCTTGTATATGACTTGGTTAAGCGTGAAAGACATGAAGTACATCAACGATCTGGGGATGGAGCCATCAATTTTCTGCCATTCATCTTAAAGAACTGTTTTCAGATGCTTCATCGACTTGAACTGGCGCCGGTTTTTTTAATCTTGGGCCGAAAGAATGCTCCACAGGTTTTCGATAGGATTCAAGTCATGACTAACAGCAGGTCACTACACTACGGGTATATTTCAGATTTATTGAAAGTCATTTGTGGCTCGGGAAGGATTTATTGGTGCGTTTTCCTGCTGAAAATTCCAATTATCCTGGTATTTATAGCATTTTAACTCAATAAACACATCATCTAATAACTCAGTATACATTTGTGCATTCGATTTGCACGAAATAAAATACAAGGGAGACTTCCAAAGTATCTGAAACAAGCTGAAATTATCAATGATCCCCGCCCATGGTTAAGCGCATACCTAATTTGTCGTGGCTATCGCAAATGTGCTGGTATTTTTGGCAACCATCGGGCCAGTCAAGGTTGAACATTTTCTCATCACTTAGTAAGACATTCCCAATTTCTTTCTCACAAAAATTATATTTTTCGGCATATGCTAGACTGACCGCAATGTGTCATAGTAGAAGCCTGGGTTGAGAGAAAGGCGATTCATTACTGACGTTGGCATTTTCATTCAAAATTTGTTGGAATCTGCTTCTAGTAACCCTTAGATCCAAATGCTTAGCAATTTCACCACAACTCATCACTTTCTGCACAGCAAGACGTCGAATTCGTCTTTTGTGGTATTAGTCAATCACGGATTTTCTTTTACTACTCTTGATTATAGCATAGTTGCCAGGGTATTTTAAAACATTTGTTATGGTGTTTCGATGACGATTTTTCCTAGCAGCTATAGCACCTACTTTTATACAGGCTTTATTTAAGCCTTTTTTATTTCAACGATCTTATTCAGAAAAAGTGAAAAATGAAATAACTCTAAAATGTGCTCATATTTTGTTCCAAAAATGTATTACCGTTATGTTTACGGGTTTTCTTACTAAGGTTATCAACAAAATTTTATAATTTTTACGTTATAGCAGTTAAAACACAAAAAAATCAATTGTGCACCTATAAATATTTTCTATTGCAGACTCGAGATTTCACACTATTTTCGATTAACGGTACTACGAATACGAGGAAGAGAAGAATTCTCTGTTCGACAAATAAACTACATCCTTTAAAAAAAAATGTTGGTATAAATAAGGGAGAAAAAATAAAAAATATTTGTGCACATATAAATACTTTACTAAGGTATGTAAGCCAAAAAGTGTTAAAATTTATGCCAAGATTTCTAACTGAGTATTCCTAATCTCGTAAGCCTAAATTTTTTAGCAATCGAGTTAACTCTACCAAAGCACTTCTCAAGCAAGGCCTCACCTCCTCTAAAAGTATTGTAGTGGTAACTGCCATGGGTGATCGGAAAATACATATATCTTAATATCGTAACTCACACAGTGTAAGAAAAAAATTTACAAACAGCAGTAACCCATAAATTTTTAAATACAGGGTGCGGCTAAAGTTACTATATGATGTAAAACAATTGTAACTTCTTTGCTTGCGAGTATTAAACTTTTTCTTTTTTCCTATTTCAGAAATTAAACTTGGGAGAATATTTAAAAATGGAACGCTATACAATTGCGCAAAGAACTAAGATTGTTTTTCTATTCATTGAAAATCATCGTTCGATAATTAATACTCAACGTGCATACAGAAGATTTTATGGTGTAAGAACTGCTCCAACGGGTCCAACCATTCGTTCGTTGGTGAATAATTTTGCTGAGTATGGGACTGTCGGAGATTCAAGACGTACGGGCAGACCTCGAACTGGCAGATCGGCCGAAAATATTGATACTGTGCGACAGAGCGTCGAAGAAAATCCGGAGACATCAACGAGAAGACGATCTTCCCAGTTGCAGCTTTCTGACCGCACTCTTCGGCGAATTTTAAAACACGATTTGCACCTCTTCCCTTACAAAATCCAACTAGTCCAAAAACTAAATCCTGAGGACTTCGTATTGCGCTTGGAATATGCTAGAGCAGTTTTAAATCTCGTTGATCAAAATGAAAATTTTTTGTCAAATTTAATGATGACCGACGAAGCGCATTTTCACTTGAACGGTTTCGTAAATAAACAAAACAACAGATTTTGGGGATCCCAAAATCCCAAAAATCTTCATCAGAAATCTTTACACGCAATTCGTGTTACCGTTTGGTGTGGCATTACCGCCCAAAAAGTTTACGGTCCTTTTTTTTTTTGAAAACGATCAAGGTGTATGTGAAACAATAAATGGAGAACGTTACAGAGTAATGCTACAAAATTTTTTATTTCCGCAATTGCCACCAAACGCCAATATATGGTTTCAACAAGATGGTGCAACAGCTCATACAGCCCGTGCAACGATGGACTTATTAAGACAACAATTTCCAAATCGGTTAATTTCTAAAAACGGCGATTTGAGATGGCCACCACGATCGCCAGATTTGACTGCACCGGATTTTTTCTTGTGGGGCTATCTCAAAGACAAAGTTTATTTGAATAATCCCCAAACCTTGCAGCAACTAAAAGACAACATTAAAGAAGAAATTGATCGTATACCACAAGAAACACTCAACAAAGTTATGGAAAATGCCATAAAAAGAGATCATTTTTGCGTTAGAGAAAACGGTTGTCATTTAACTGATATTATTTTTCATAATTAATGTAAAAAAAAACGTAAAATAAACTTTCTTTTTATCATAAATTTTTTTGTTTTTTTCATTCCATTCAATAGTTCTTTAAAAAACAAATCATATAGTTACTTTAGCCGCACCCTGTATTTTTAAGAGCAGTTTCACCTTTTTTCCCTTTTAACTGCAGAAGTATAATTGAAAACCGACAATATAATGTATTGTAAAAATATCGCAAAAAAGAAGGCTAGCTCATTAACTACTGCTCAGACTTGCGAAGTTGTCTATTGCAAAGCCAATGTGTTTGGCTCATGTTTTCGATGAGGCTGTCTACTCTGCAGGATTCGTTATGTATTGCGCGTTTACGCTCAGATAAGTCTACAAATCAAGCATCATCCATCTTGTGCCAGTGGTGCACTGCATGTCCATAGGCTGATACAGCTGTAACGATTCTTCGTACCACTTGTGCCATCGGCATTAATTCAAACTTTTGATAAATGCATTCATCGGAAAGCATATTTTGCTCATCCAAAAAATATACTATTGGCGATGTGCAACGACGATCGAAAGCCGATTCGCGCATATGCGTATCGCTGAATTCTGGATGCACCCGCCAGTATCAAAAGTATCAATTGGCCCATTCACGCTAGCTACTTCAATAGTTCTGTACGCACTAGATACTTTTTTGACCCAAGGTAATGCATAAATGGGTCAGTTCAATCAACTTCCATCTCGAGTGTTTCTTGTTTATGTTTTTAACGTCTTGACTGACTCATAAAATTTATTCTGACGAACTCATACTTCGAAGTGACTTTTTCGAGAAAACATGACATTTAAAGCTTTTCAGTTTCGGTGAGCAACATAAATAAAATATCGTGATGAAATAATATAAATATATTGAATAAAGAATATCATTCACTCTGCCTTGTTTTTTTTTTTCTTTTCAATATCACCTAGCGAAAAAGCTAGCTCTTCATGACTAGTGAAGTAACTAGGGAAAGGGTGTGTAAAAGGTAGCAATTGACCCCTTCCTATGACATGCTCGTGTAAAATTCGCCAGTTGAATACAAAGAAGGTAGATTGAAGTGGAACTAGTACTGGCTACCAAGGGGCTAGTGAAATCACAAGTTTTATACTAGTGCCATTAACTGCAGGGCACGGAGTTCATTGGTCGAGTATATGTAAGATACCACTACTAAGATATTCGTGCACGCACTATGTGAATATGATTAGCTGGAATAAAATTCCTCCCGAGCAAAAAAAAAATCCAATATTACGCGATCTCTTGATCACGGAAGAAAATATTGAGCGACTGGCAAAATTAAAAAGCAATTATCCTAAGCTCAAAGGCAAAATCAAAAATGTAGCAGAAGAAGAAAGTAAATCCAACATCCAGCTACATAACTTACCGTGTCCGGAGCCTCAAAGCAAGTTTCTGGCAACATGATGCCATCTTTCACTACCAAGATCCCATTCAATAGTGTCCCGTATGACAGTGTTTGTTTACAGAACTAAAAATTGTAGACAAAAATAAAGACATTAAAATTGTTTATCAAAATCTGGTTTTTTTTTATTTATTTGATTCTTTCTTTTTATGTTAAATAATTAGAACAAAAACGATCATATTATCTTAGTGTTATTACAAAAATCAAATGCAATTAAAAAATCAAAACTCATATATATTTACGTTGGCGTTTTTGGCATGAAGGGGACGATGTAATAAACATATCAAACACACAAAATAAAAAAAAAACCATATATTAAAGATGAATATATGTTCAAGATAAACTGAATGAATGATATAAGAAGTGTAAGTAAATAGTATCAACTTAAAAAAAAAATAATTTAAGAAAAGAATGCAATTACTAAGTAATCATAAACCAGACCACAGTATAAACTAGAGATAAAGAGATGGGAAACTATGTTAGAGAGGAACAACATTATATCTGATTTTTGTCCAATTTTAGACAATACTATCACAAAATGTATAACTGTAGTAGTAAAATCTCGAGGAAAGTCACCACTGCGACGATATTTCATATGCTAACTCACCACTCCGCCGATATTTTTGTGGTTCTGAAATTCTCATCAGAGGGTGTGTGCTAATCGGAAACTTTTCACTCGTGGTAGGATAGAAAATTCCGAGTTGAAGAAAACTTATATCTGTTGAAATGAAATCGTCATTTTTGCTGTGCCAAATGTAGCATGAAACGCTTTTTCAGAAATTTTGAAGTCTTCTTAGCGAATAAATCCTCAGTTGTCTAAATATCATACTGTTTCATAATACGAGATTTCTTAAGACCCATTTGACTAATACGTTTTCTTCTACTTATTTTGTTATTAAAAATTATATAATGAGTTTTAAAAAATGTAACTGTTTGGCGTAAAATAGCATTAATGGTATTCTTATAAAAAATTTAAATTTCCCATTTCGTAAACATGTAAACTTCAGAGCTCTTGTTAAGGGACTGCACTCTTTGTCATTCTGTTTAATTTTCCGCGTATATGTCAATAACGGCTGATGTTATAAATTGAACAGTAAAACATTTAAACATTTATGATGCCAAAGCAAAGTGAAAAGAAAAAATAATTGAATATTTAAGACAATCTGCATTTCAGCAGTTATTAGTTGAGCATATAATAGAATCGTTTCAAGTTTGACAGCTGATAGTTTAAGCAAACATGTTAACATAATTTACGCATAGAAATTTTAGTTTAAACTTTGTAAAAAATGTCCTATATAAAATTTGCTTATAATTCCCCAATTGCTTAAAGTTAAGCAGTTTAAGCAGTTTAGGAAGCGTTAAGGGAATAAAATTATTATAAAAACCAAAATTTTGTAAACATTATTAACTTGCAAAAAATATAATAATTTTTATTCATGATCGATTGTAATACGAAAGAAAGTATTGACTCATACTCAGTCGATCAATCAGCCATTATTAACCCTTCATCAGCCATATTTTTAAATATTCCAAAACTATACTTAAGGCAAAACTTAACCCACGTTTTGTAATAAAAGAACCTATTTTGTATTTTTTTTAAACAGTTTTTAATTAGAAGGTTAACATCAGTGCTGTAGTAACACAGTTGAAAACAGTATCATGAAAAGGTCAAAAAAGTATCCAAAAGTATCCTTTTTTTGAAAAAAAGTATCCACAAAAGTATTTAAACGGATGACGACCTGGTAGGGAATCTGTTCCAATGCAACTAGAGACTTCATTTTGGTGTCAAAAAATTCTTACAAATACCCTCTTACGGCTATATAGGTGTCATATATGCAGAAAACTCCTGGAAAGTGTAGGAGTCCAGCGACGATTTTGCTATGCGGATTACGACTTGGTAGGGAATCTACTCCAATTCAGCTAGAGAGTTGATTTTTATGTCAAACATTTTTAAAAAATACCAACTTTCTGACTATATAGGTGCAGAAAACTCCTGGAAAGCGTAGGAGTCCAGTGACGATTTTGCTATGCGAATTACGACCTGGTATAGAATCTGCTCCAATGCAGCTAGAGAGTTGATTTGGTTTTTTATTAAAAAATTTAAAAAAATATACACTTTCGAACTACATAGGTGTCATATGTGCAGAAAACTTCTGGGATCCTATTAATGAATTTTTCAAAACTGGGTTACGACCTGGCAGTCAATCTGTTCCAATGCAGCTAGAGAGTTGACTTTGGTGTCAAAAGATACTTAAAGATATCTACTTTGCTACTGCATAGCTATCATATGTGCAGAAAACTCCTGGAATACGTGAGAGCACAAGCGACGATTTTTATTTAAATGGATTACGACCTGGTAGTGAATCTTTTCCAATGCAGATAAAGAGTTGGGTTTGGTGTCAAAAGATTCTTAAAAACATCCACTTTGCTACTGCATAGGTGTCATATGTTCAGAAAACTCCTGGAATGCACGAGAGCCTTGTTGGGAATCTGGTTGGGAACCTATTGGGAATCTGTTCCAATACAGCTAGAGAGTTAATTTTGGTGTCAAAAATTTACCAGCTTTATGTCTATATACACCCTTGTGCAAATTAATGTGGACAAATCAGTTTTTACTCAAGAAATATATTTTACTCATGAAAAATAAAAATATTTAGAAAACATTGCAGATTAATATTTTATGTGTCCACATTTAGGTTAGAGAACCATTTTAATGCGTTTTGGCATGGATTCTATAATCGATTTACAGTCATCACGAATTTTGGGATCCCTATACCATATTCCAATAACTGACTCAATCAACTTCATTTTGGTTGTGTTATACATTTTTCTGAGCCCAGTTTTACACATAGACCACAAATTCTCGATTGGATTGAGGTCAGGTGAATTACCACTCCAATCCAAAACTGTAATTTTGTTTTCAATGAAAAATTTTCTAACTATTTTGGATGAATGACAAGGTGCCAAATCTTGATGAAAAATTGCATTTTCCAAATTTAACTTTGACAACTAAGGAACCATTCTTTCTTGCAGCACCATTAAATATTTTTGGCTGTTCATCATGCTTGTTATGGGTACTAATGATCCTGGACCAGAAAACGAGAAGCAGTCCCAAAGCATTTGTTTCACGGGATGTTTGACTGACTGTTGAATATGCGCTGCTCAAAGTGGTTCCCTATCAGACCGTCAAACAAACTGGAGACGCATGCCCTGCACGAAAAAATTGCTTTCATCGGAAAACAATACCTTCTTCCAATCATATTGAGTCCAGTCCTTGTACTTCTTATCCCAAGCAATCCTCTTCTTCTTCATTGCGGCAGTCAAGAGTTGTTTCTTTACGGGTTCCCTTCGGCCAACTTCTAATAAACGACGCCGTATTGTTGAGGCATGCACACTCGTTCCAGCAACAGCTAGGTCTTTTTGTAACTCATCACTGGTCTTTTTAGGGTTTATTTTACTGTTTTTTAATAACAGAGCATCTTCTTTTTTTGTGGTTTTTCTTTTACGGCAACATTTACCTTTCCTCCTAGGAAAATTGAGCCAGTTTCCATGTAAACCTTAATCAGCTTGTTTACTGCACTTTTGGAAATGCCACATTCTTCTGCAATCTGTCTTGGTGTCATTTTAGAATGTTGAAATAGCGTAATTACTTTTGAACGTATCTCTGCTGCTATATCAATTTTTCAAACGCACCCGAACTATGTCCTTTAATTAAATAAATAAGTCAAAAATGTTATATTTAACCACTAACAAGCATGCTAAAAATTTTATGATCAAACTTCCTGAATCATATAAACACGAGCACGTTTTGAGGTTAGATATACAATCAACAAAAAGCTTACAAAAAAGTTTCGTATTGAACCATAAAGTAGCGTTCCCATACCCGAATTTGTAAAAAACGTGGAAAAATTTGTTGTCCACATTAATATGCACAAGGATATAGGTATTATATGTGTAGAAAATTCCTCATATAACAATTACATCTTAAATATTCGCGTTTTGGATCTCCTTTGTTATGCAAGTATTAAAAAAACCAAAAAGAATAAAATCATTATTTTCTTTTTAAAATGTTGTTTATATTTTTATTATTGATATCTGATACTTTTTTTAAAAATATTTCTTATTTTATAAAATATAGAGTTTTACTTAAGCTTAATGATCATTATCTCTATTACTGAAACACCCTGTGCCAGCACCAAAAACAAAACTCGTCGCTAGCTTAAATCGTCGCTATCTTCACGGACGTTCGATGCAACAGCACTTGACAGCTATGAGGTGAACTCACTTACACAATACATGAATTTCACCAAAGTACATAAAAATGGAAAAAGTTAATGCAGTCATATGTTTTGACGTCACAAAATGTAAGTTTCCCATCTCTTTATCTCTGGTATAAACCACCAAAATTCCGATACAAAAATGGGTGAAATAAAAACCTTAAAAAAAAATAAAAAACTTGAACCTTCAACTCCCTCTATTTGGCTGAAATTGTGCATTGTGCGGACAGAGCTTATTTATAAAAACAGTAATTTAAAAAAAAAACATGAAAATTTTGCAGATCTGTAACTACTCAACTAAGTGGAGTTTTTAGGAACTAAAAAATTATTTTTGAACAGCGAGAAAATAAATAAACGCATCAAATGTAAAATTTTAGACAAATCAGAACAAGTCAAATAATTTGGCAGAAGTTAACTTTTATTTCATTTGACTCAAATATAAAATCTATATTATAAGAGATCATAGTAAAAGCGGTTCAGTTACTTTGCCGCATAGAGGTGGAAGACCTCGCAATAAGAGACAGCGTTCAGGGATAACCGCAAAATTACTATAACGATGGAATAGAATCTGAAAGAGGCACCGATATATCATCATCGACAATAAAGCGACGAGCTAGAGAATATGGAATAGATCAATTTAAATTCAGAAAAGATATTTTGAAATTCAGAATAGATCAATTAAAATTATGACTTGATCATTTGAAATTCAGAAAAATTCAGAATTCCATTTCAAATTTCCCAAAATCAAAAGAGATAAAATTCAATTCAGAAAGGATCAATGAAATTCGGAAAAAGTCATTTAGTATGTATATGAAACGTGAAATCTTTCATAACCTTTATCATGGTATATTACATTACAATATACGGAAATGGTATTATTGGAACGGAACAAAATTATTAAATAATAAAATTATAATATTTAAAATATTAAATATTAAAGTTGATCCTTTTATAGTGAGACATGACGTTACAAATATTATATACTTTTTATGCACTAAATAAACTATTAAATAATTTCGATGTATATATGTATTCATATTATATTACTTAAATATTCCTACTTATTATTATAAATATAAAGACGTTACAAATATTATATTTTTATACACTACGTAAACTATAATATTAAATATTATCGATATATATATTCATATTGTATTACTTAAATATTTCTACTTATTATTATTAAAGCAGCAATAACACAAAACCGCACTACGACACCAGACCATAGAAACAAACACACGCTACATACCTACTCAATAAAACTAATTGACAACACACAACCGCACTACTGCATAAGCCACTACCTATCTATGCATAGCCAGGCAGGCCAAAGACAACACACAACCGCACTACTGCATAAGCTGCTAATTAATACGCACACCACCTATCTATGCATAGCCTGGCAGGCCAAAGACAAAAATGAACGTATAATTCCCAACTGGTTTTCTGTCCATATCAAATAAAAGGGCGACACAAAATCAACCAAAGCAGTATTACTTCAGGTAAGCTCGAAGTAGTAACTCTATGGCGAGCCAGCTTGCTGGCTCTTCCCTTAGAGTCTCTGCTTGAGATGTTGCACTTGCGGTGAGAACCAATACTTGGTTCATCCAACGCAGTCAATGGCGAGCTAGCTTGCTGGTTCTTCCCTTTAAGTCTCTGTTTGAGATGTCGCACCGGCGGTGAGAATCATCTTTGGTTCGTCCAACGCAGTCGGCATACTCTAAGGGGGATTTGCTTGGGTTTTGGCGCCGGGACTAGATGGCGAGCCAGCTTGCTGGTTCTTCCCTTTTAGTTTCTGTTCGAAACGTCGCACTTGCGGTGAGAACCAGTCTTTGGTTCGTCCAACGCAGTCGGCATACCTTTATTAAATTGCTTATTGATTATATATATTTGCATGGTGCGAACTTCGTAGAGGTTTTTCCACCATGATTGTCTCTAAAAATATTAAATGTGAGCATTACTTCAGATTCTTTTAGGACACGAGCCCCTGGTAACAATCAACCACCGACTACCGCTCTACCGATTACCGAACTACCGATTGCTAATCTACCGAATACCGAAGTACCGATTGCTAATCCACCAATTTACCGAATACCGATTTTGCCGTTAACTGGACCCACAACCTCCGACCGCCTACATTCGACCGCCTACATTTGACCGCCTACATTCACTTTTACCCAAACTACTGACATCACGCTGCATTAAGTAATCTTAAGAAAAATATAATAATAAAATTTAAAATTATAATATTAAAACCAACACCGACTGCGTTCTTATTTGATGAAAGTTTGTGGATCTTTCACTCGATCCTGGCAAGGCTGAGCTGACTTCAGCCAGAAGATAAAACCACTGCAGCAATAGTATCAATTGATCATTATTGAGTTTTTCTTAATATTCTATTAATTGCAAATGGTATTTCTTAATTTCAATTGATTATTTCAGCATTTCCATTGATTTTTTCTGAATTTCCAGCTTTGGTTGCATATGCAAAATTTCATAACTTTACTGCACCACACCACAACATATTTATCTGTAACTTTTCTTAAGAGTGACCTTGCCCAATTTGACATATCTTCTTTAATAAATGTGTGAGATCTAGTTGTGATGGGATAAAAATTACAGCAGATTCGAGATCGGCGTCTTAAATTACTAATGGAACTTTAAGAACTAAGTTATAATTAATTATAACTTTCGCCCTGAAACATCCATTTCATTTACTCAAATAATGAATTGACGATTCTGATACTAACAAAAAATAATAAAAATCATAATCATACCGAAATATTATTCAATTTGTCTTGATTTTGTTTTTAATACTTCTTAAAATACCGATTGAATAAGCATTATTTGAACGTGGTCCATAGAGTTATAAACGTTTTCAGGAACACCACCCATTGATTTCCAATGAAAAAAAACTCAAGTTACAAGTAATAAATAAAATCAGTTTGTTATTAAATTTCACGCAAAAACGCATTGCGCTGGTTAAAGAAATATTTTGCACTCAATGACGCATCAACTCTTATATTTCACAGATAGTTAAGAAAAATTTTGATTATTTAAAATCAGGTGGCTTTGGGGCTAAGAGCAGTTCGTTTGAGTTTCATTCTTGCAGCTCATCAGATCTATACAGCTACATTGTTAAGGTAGGTGACAGTGGCAAGGTCATAAAATTTATCTAGCTCGCTAAGCCTCTCAGCATCCAACACTTGTTACCAAAATTGAGTCATCTTAAAGTAGGTGGACTTCATTTGAAGACCAGTAGCTCGTTCCTGTAACAAAATTGGCAAGTTACCGATTTGTGTGACGTCAGCCGTTATCGATCCCTAGTTACCGATTTCGTGGCAACTAATGTTTCTGTACGTTTAAATCGGTAAAAACTCGGACCGTGATGAAAAAGAACACAAATCGAGAAGAAAAGTTGCGAAATTGAGTCAAATGACAAGCAGCTGTTTACTCGAATGTATTATTTTAATATTTATTATATATTAATAGTTGCTTGTCTTGTTAATAAAAAGTGAATATTTGCAGTTTAAGAAAATTAATTATGTTATAATGATGAGTATTAATGGTTGCAGTTGTAAATAATGTAAATAATTTTACACTCAGTGCTGTGCTGCAAAAACTTAGCAAATATATGCAACCGGTTACTTTTTCATAGCTCAAACAATTACTGTTTTGACAAAAGTTTTAACTTTTATGTAAGTAGCAGAGATCTGCAACAAGTAAATTGAAAATCAAGCTACTTGAAAAAATATCAAACTTTGAGTTGATATGCAGGAACTTGATTTATTTTTTTCCTTACAATTCGCGACTAGCTTCTGAAAAACGAATCATATGTCTGACGTGATTCTATTTTGTTTCTACCCCACATGAGTTGGTGAAAAATGTAAAGTTTTCTACATTTCAACTCTGGTTTCGACTCTATGCGACTGGCGATCGTTCGTTTCGTTGTTCGTTTCATTTATTATGCGGAGTTCGTGTAACTTTTTTTCTGTTGTTATTGCCATAATATTAGGTGGCAACCCTATTTCAAAATTTTATAAATCGGAAATTCTGACAACGGATTCGGATTCAGCGACCCATTTTTAATGTATCATTTTTTTGCCAGCCCCGAATTCATAAAAATACAAAAAATTAAGGTGGCAACCCTATCCACCATCTTGAATTTTAAAATTCTTATTTTAGATTCGAAATCAGCGACCCCTTATCACTGATAAATGACGTTTAAAACTCTTGAAAAGACATATTATTAGGTGGCAAACCTATTATTTCAAAATTTTATAATTTGGAAATTCTGACAACGGATTCGAATTCAGCGACCCATTTTTGGTGTACCATTTTTTTTTGCAAGTCCCGTATTCATAAAACTACAAAAAATCAAGGTGGCAACCCTATCCACCATCTTGAATTTTAAAATTCTGACTTTAGATTCGAAATCAGCGACCTCTTAATACTAATAAATGATATTTAAAACTCTTAAAAATACATATTATTAGGTGGCAATACTGTGGTAAAAATTTATATGGCAACCCTAACCTCCATATAAAATTTTAAAACTGTGACATTATATTCGAAATCAAATCCGTTGTCAGAATTTCAAAATTACAAGAATTCGCAAAAATAAAATAAAAATCTAGGTGGCAGCTCTATCTGCCATCTTATATTTTAAAGTTTGACATCATCTTCGAAATAAGTTACCCCTAAAACTTCCAACCACTGAGTCCACAGAATTATTAAAAGTCCTATTACGCTTAAGCTCTCTCTAAACAAGCTCATTGAATTTTTTGGATACTTGCCTTCAATTTTAAGCTTTTCAAGCTTTTCAAGCTTTTTGCCGAAGGCATCAAGCTTTCCTTTATTTGAAACTTCGAGCCGTTTGCTTGTAAGCTAGCATACTTGCAAGTCGCAAGCTGTCGTGGGCTTATTTATATTTAATTACAAGCTATTCGTGATTCAAAATTATCAAGCTCAAGCTAGCTTGAACTTGTATTTTAAGCAAGTACTTGAAATAGAGTTTCAAGTAGGCTTGTGCAGTTCTCTGGTAAGTAGGCATTATTTATAAATTGTATTACTTTTAAAACTAAAACTTTTTTAAGAATAACAAAATATTTCAATCAGAAAAAAATTCGACTTATATGAAAGTAACCATTTTTAAAGTTATATTTCGAGTATTGATAACTTAATAATACACAACATTACTGACATTTGATAAATCGGTAGAATTCTCACTTGAAGCAAAGCCAGTGAGAAAAGAGACACATTGTTATCGAATGTTACGTACACAAACACTTTTTAAAAGGTTCCATTGAAATGAAATCGGAACATGTGATAGCTTATCGATTTGGAACGAACGAATCGTGCAGAAACATTGCAGGTGAGAGTAACATCAGAGTGACGTCAAATCGGTAATATGAGTCGGTAACTACGATCGCTACGAGTTACAGGAACGAGCTACAGACTTAGCTACCAGTAAAAACATGCAGTTTAATTTATTACAAAAGTCATCAACAAGAGTTTCTAGAAAATGAAAATATTCTTAAAAAACAGTTTACATCAAATAAGATAAAGATCTCAAAACACATGGTACGTTGATAAATTTTTTGAGAGCTTTTATGTTACTGAAAGTTCTTTGAGTTTTTTCTTTTATAATCACCAACATTTCGATTTACCCAAAATATCTATAAATTACTAGTCAATTTTTTAAGGCTAATGAATTCCTCAAGAAGTTTCATTGATTATTTCAAACTAAAGGAATTCGCATTATTTTTACAACTATGGCTAGTTTCAATCAAAGTGATTATGCAAACTGTTACAAAAGTTCGCCTAGATCCAAGCAAGATTATCATCAGATCAACCTTCATGTTGTGTACCTGCCATATGCCAGGCCATAACTCAATATATTCAAGCATTTTTCTTCAACTTGTCTTGAGTTAAACAAATTCCTGAGTAACAATAACAACAACATAAATACTCATACAACCCAAGCTTAAGTCAAAACAAAAAAAAAACATTAACTTCAACTTGACTTTGACTAGAGTCCATCAAGTTATTTAGAGCTAGGTTTAAGTTTTTTCGTAGATCATGCTTTTCTTTCTCGTAATTTATTACGGAACCAAAGCATCCTTGCATGCGTCGCAACGTTGCCAGACTCTCAATATATGATATGTGGCTGATAACTATAAAAAATTCTTATAAAACAAAAACAGCAAAAAAAGAACGAATTAAAAGAAACAAAAAATTTAGATTTTGTTTATAACTTGAAGATATCAAAGCATTTCTTGAAAGAATGTTTTTGTTTCTCTTTTTACAAACTTTTTACAAAAAGTCGATAATGCTTCATATATTTTGCCAATAAATATTTGCTATGCTATTTTATTTATGTTGTTGATGCTGCGGTTGTTACTGTTGTTGTTAAATGCAAATTTGTTCGAACAACAAACGCACTGTGCGCATCGACAACAAAAATATTCGATGTCGATATCCATGTCTATGTCGATGATCATGATCTTCACCAAGATGATGACGATGTATATGATGGCAATCATGACACGGCAAAGAACGTAAAGTGATGAAGTGAACCCATCATGATTTGTGTTGGCTATATCGAAGGTGCGAGTAGGTTGTTGCTCAGCATCAAGCTCCATGCGTCAAGAACACCAGCTACAACCAACTCTTTTAGAACTCATAAAATCAAAATTCATAACGAAAGATTTGAATCCATCTACCGCAAAAAAAAACAAAATCCAATGAAATATGGATTCTAGCTGGGATAGCGTACAATAACAATTGCAACAAAAACATTCGAAAACAACAACTTGTTGCCGCTCGCTCGTTTTGCAGTAAGTTATGAAAAAATTATTGAAATGAATTTCTTTTTAGTTTCTGATGTCGAAAATGATGTCGAGTGAAATTATGTTGCACATTCTGTGATTTTTGTGTTGCAGGCGTTTTTGTCGAGAGGTGAGATTTATTATTGTTCTTGCCAAGTGATGGTAACCCTGGGTTTTGCTAAGCTGCCCCGCGTGGTGTCGTTGTAGGTGGAGCGGGAAGTAGTGGTCGGCTGAGAAAAGCAAAAAGATTTTACATTTTTCTGTTCCTTAACTTTATGGGTATCGAAAAGCGTTGAAGTTCTCATAATTCACAAAATAAATTTTCATAGTTGATGCTGTTGATGTACTGCTTGGTGGTTGCTAGGTATTGGCATTATTTGTCCAATATTTATTGGTATAGTAGTTGTTGCTGTTGTTGTTTTTTTTCATACTCCATTTGATATATAGGTTAGTGAATGCACATAAGATATATTGACTGTAGCGAAGAGACGGACAGGGACGGAGTGATAAAGTTCGTTGGTTGAGATTCCTCGACATCATCTGATGCTGTAGCCACGCACCTACGCACCTGACTATAAAATATATTTGATCGGAAATGTCCGTTACTGAAATGAGCGTCAGGCAATTCTATGCAAGGAAAGAGTTTTTCACCTTTTCCTAATTATTGCGTAGAGAGAGTTTGCTAACCTTAATTCTTTAAATGACCCATATAATTATCAAAACTTGCAAATTTGGTTTTATAAAAACCTTTGGACAAAATCAAGGTTAAGATAAGTTCTATAATTTTAAAATTCTATAATTGCATTATCGACTATTAAAATGTTTGTATAAAAAGTTAAAGAATAGTGTCCGATCGAAAGTGGATTATTGGCCGAAGCCGACCGTTCGGCCAAATAGAAATAATCGGCCGAACGCCGAAGCCGAATACCAGTGATGATATTTGATCAATTTGTAAAGGACTTTTTTACCTCTTCAGAAAGGCCTTTTTTGGACGAGTGAGTAGTTTTAATTAATTTGATTAAACAAGCTTTTATTTTGTTACTGAGGCACATACTAAAAAATTACTGCAAATTTTATACTTAATAACTTAATAAATAAACAAAAAGTATAAACTTGATCATTGTTATATTTAAAATATATAACTTTAAGAAAATTTGTTGATGTTTTAACTCATCGACACGCCCGATATATTTCGTCACTTCAATTTAACTGAGTTCAGAATCAATGACACGATCATATCGAAGAGCTGCTCAAGTAAAATTTAAACAAGTGAGCTTTGAGACAGGATATTCTCGCTCAGTATTTATGTTAAGTTATAATTATAATCTTACAACTCGGCCATCCGACATTTTCACGGTCCCAGTGACACTTATTTGATTAAACTTTACATTTCAGCATTAAGCTTAGTACTCTGTTCGTTTGCGTGAAATTTCGCTGGCAACATCTATTTATTTGTTGCGTGAAATTTCTGACTTAAAGTTTGTTGCGAGGAATTCCTATGGCAACGTTTCTCAGAGAGATTCAGAGAATATGTTGTGAGATTTCATATGATCTCTCTCTTTTCACTTCAAAATAAATAGGCAGTTCCATTGAATTGTCGTGAAAAAATGTTGCTCAGAAACATGTTGCGATAATTTGACGCTGCGGAACAGAGTACTGCTCTGACGAAAATGTTGTGAAAATTTCCACGCTTGTTTCGCAGCTGTCATATTTTGTATAGAGACTTGAGTGGAATTTCACAAGAAACTGAACAGAGTACTATGCTTTAACAAAAAACTAAATTTTCTTTTATAAGCACACAATTTATACCACACAGTTATAACCGCACAGTTTATAGCACATAGTTTATAATCACATAGTTTATATTACACATTCTATAATTACATAGTTTATACCACATAATTTATTTTAACTGTGTGATTATAGTTTATACCACACATAGTTTATACCACACAGTTACTGTGGCGTAGGTAGCTTTTGATTGTGGGGGAGTCCGTAAGAAATATAATAACCTTAAAAAATTTTACTTTTGAATGCTTGATTACATAACTGTTTTGTGACGCCAAATGTCATGTTTGACATCCCTACTTTGCTGAAACGTCGAAAAATGGTAGGTAGATACAAAAATTATGGACTTGTTGAATTGAATGTAAGCAACGTTATCTTTAGTCTACGCAACATCAACAACTATATATCTAGTAATTATAGACCGATTCAGTAAAATTAAACACTGAACTTAATCAAGTTTTGATAACATTCTTGAGAAAAAGAAGAGTTTTTGGCAATACATATACATTTGGATTCGGGCTTAACTTAATAGTAGAATCAATTCACATTAACGTGAGATATTTCCATGTCTCTGGGAAATGTTTCCATGGCTCTGGGAAATGTAACGCCACTGCACAGTTATCACACAAATTCTATACAAGATTACATTTTAAAATACTTAAAGTATTATAAATTTTAATTATTTGATTAAAATGTTTTAATTGATTTGATAAATTATTTGGATAAAGTGTAATTTAGAATAGATAAATTGAAATTCATAATAAATCGATTCAGATTCAAAATAGATGAATTATAATTCCGAATAGATCAATTACAATTAAAAAAGATAATTTAAAATGCAGAAAAGATCATTCGAAATTCAGAATAATTAGAAATTTAGAAAATATCAATTAAATTCAGAGAAAATTCAAATCAACCAAAACTCAGAAAAGATAAATTGAGTAAATCATTAGAAAAAGTAGTAAGAACAGAGTTACTTCAATAAGGCTTTCCAACAATATTTTTATCGAATTCAAAATTATACATTCTAGTAGATAGGTAACGCAAAACTGATCTATCTATTAGACATCTGCATGAATGCATTGAATTCATTTGCCTTAACGTATACTTTACTTTAATGTACAACACTTCAAAGTAGCTTTCAAGCATGTGAGTAATAATTTCAACTTAACAATAAACAGAAGAAAGTATTGTACAACATTCTGTTTGATCTCAACAGAGTGTATTCATAATTTGCTTTATAGTTTACTCTCTTTGTATGCAGCATACATAGCTAACTGCAGTAGATTTTCTTGGATACACCAAATACAAAAAGTATACCAAGTATATTCAGTAAGTAAAGAATAATTTGAAAGCAGTCTTAAAATCTATTCAATCTTCTATCTCATCTTCGGATGATTGAATATCTTCCACATCTTCTTGATTGATAGCATTAAAATCAGAAAGCTCACACCAAGGCTATAATTTATCTGCCGCTTGAGCTGACTCAAAATTCCGTTGACTAACTTGAGTTGTGATTGTATCAGCAATAGAATAGAAAAAATCTCACGTTTAAATCAAAACTCTTTTGAGAAAAAGATAGTTTCGATTAAAGACACATTATCGATTAGATAGATCCTTTGGAAATGTTGCACAAGCAATAGACTCAAGCTAAAACTCTTTGGCGTATTCTTGACAAATTTTTAGGGTAAAAAACTGATATTTTCTTTCTTCTAGCAGCGTAAAGTACTCTTAGCATTTGAAGAGAAAGTTGCTAGAAATTAATGTAAGCTTCTTAGAGGATTTTGGAGCTAAACCATGATTTGGTCTTAACCCATTTATTAAAGAACATTAAAATAAATCAAGGTTTATGCATTTATCAGTCAGCTCAGATAAAGGTTAAAAGAATATGAAAAGCTCTAAAACTTCTGATGAATTTGAAATTTGAAGCGTTATTATCAATTATTCAAAAAGTAATACTTTTTCATTCAAACAAATTGAGTTATGCTACAAAAATGAACACAATAACCTTCGGCTAATACTTCATGCTGTCAAAAAATGTCCACATTAACTGTCACTGGCTGTGGAAACACTCACTTTGTCGGCAATCAAAGACACAATAAGCTTTTAAGCTTATTTTGAAAGCAGACTTCATATCCATTTAGCTTTCTATTGATTTGTAATCAGAACAAGTCTTTTTTGTTTTTTTTTTTAAATTCCATTTCACTTGAGAGCCAAAACAATATAAAAATCTAAAATTGAACGCAATTGTCGCGGCATGCCGCAAGTTGGATCTTTGATACACCCAACACAAAATCTATATAAGAAGGTAGAAGAAATTAAACTTCAGAGTGACTAATGATGCTAGGCATGCATATTGATATGACATTCCATGCACACAAGCCGACAAAGATTTTGAAAAATTTATTTGCTATATTTTCTTATTGCGGGTTCGAATAGAAAAGAGATTTTTGGTATTTTTGGGAAATAATTTAGACCAGTGTCGGGCAGCTTTGCACACCTATACTTTCTCATCTTGAAAGTATGTATTAATGAGCGCTTTAAAGCTCAAACTGAAAACAAAATAGTGCTAGAGCGCTTTTTGCTGAAATTTTACTAGGCGTTGTGGAATATTTTTTTTGCTCGGATTTGAATTGCGAAATTAAATTAATAAGTAGTGGACAGAATGTCAAAAGGAAACAGACAGACAGACGGATAATGTGAGATACAGATAAGCAGACGGAAATATAAAAAGGCCTGCTAATAGTAAAAAAACACATATGTTTTTTTGTGTGCTTAATTTAGCCAAGGCTAAATTGACAGCGTAAGATGCTTTCATTATACGTATTTGGAACTGATCACTATATGATATGATATGTGGACATGCCGCTTTGAAATATTTAATTAATTTCTCCATTGCATGCCCCACAATTACCTTATATTGGCCATGCAAATTATTGTGATTCCTCATTATGCATAATTTTTTAATTTTGCCTCTTTGTTGCCGCGCCATGCCGTTTTTTTTAAAAAATAAAAAAATTTTCATGCATACTTCCAAAAAGTTTGTATACATACAATTTTATACAGTGTAATCTTACGTTATATCTGTGTCGATGCGCAATAACAGCTTAAGTCTTATTTCAAAGTTTCCAGAAATCTTGCTTCAAAGTTTTCAATCGCCATATAAGTTATATGAAAGGTTCTTTTGTTTTTGCGACATATCTTTCGCTAAGGTCATGCTAGAAGTTCTAGATTTTGTGTGTTCATAATGATATATACGTTGAACACAACTATATCAATTACTCAGTTCTGTCTTAAATCGACTTATATTGCTTATCGACACAGATATAATATAATATATTCAAGGAACACGCAAGCGCAGATTTTATTTGCTTGACATTCGCTTGAACACTGAAGCTTTGATCGTTATGTAGGTGAGATGAATACATACCCTGTAGTTCGGTGGACCTACTACTTGGAATGCGAGTTCACATACCCTCAGTGGAAGGGGCACGCCCTTCGCCTATCTACTCACAACGTATTTTGCACGTCCTTTTAACACAGCGATGTCATTGACTGGGGCGAACGGACCCAACGTGCATTAACATGGACTTTACAATTCTTCTGTCCTAATGGGCATACGAATTTCCTTGCCACAAGGGGCATGCGAATTGTAATATCCTAATGGGCTTGTGAATTTCCAAGTCTTTAAGAGCATACGATTTCCCCTGCCACAAGTAGCAAGCGAATTATTAAGTCCTAATGAGTTTGTGAATTTTCAAGTCTTTAAGAGATAACGAATTCTCCATTCCCAATGGAAAGCCCCTACCGCAAGGGGTATGCGAATTTTCTTGTCTTTATGTAATAGCAAATTCTCTAGTTGTAATATTTTTAATAAAATACACAGTTAATTTAGCTGTGTTAGCTACAAAGCTAATTTAGCTGTGTAGATAAACTATTTATAAAATTTTGCTTGCTTTAAAATTTTCGAATAATAGAATTTAACTAGTATTAGAATAATTTAACTAGTATTTTCTGCCGTTTACTTATTTTGACAAGAAATAAGCATTATTTTCAGCTAGATACTTTTCCAGCAAAAATGTCCAGCAGATTGATATATTTCAGAAACTATGCAATAAAATTTGGTATATGGCGGCTTAGCGTGAAGACATATTAATTTATATAATGAATTGATTTTTAATGAAAATTATTAAAAACGGCTGTAAAAAAAAACTGTCAAAAAATATACGCACGACGTATGAGGACAGTATTTCCTGCAATTATTTATTATTGCTTGCACGCAGTGTTAATTTTTTTTTTGTACTAATAAGATTCAGGCACTGTACAAAAAATAAACGGCAGAAAGTACCAGTAAAACTTTGTGTAAAAAATTCAAGACATAAAAAAACTGTTATTTTCTTATTTTTTTGGAAAAAAGGAATAAAGGTGCAATTATAATAGACGTAATGTAAAGTAACGAAATGTTGTCAACTGTCAATGTGACAGTTCAGGATCAATTAAAACTTCGTCATCCATTGCTGTGGATATATAGAACTATCACATTAATAACGAAAACTTAACAAGAAATCGAAACTTACCTCAATGTTCATTTTCTTATTGACTAAACGTAATGTAAAGTAACGTATAAACTTAAATTCTACCTTAACCTTTACGGTCCTTGTATAAAACACGTTTACTATTTTGATATTTCTTGAAAAGCAATCTTAAATTAGTAATTTAATCATACATTAGTCAATAGAAAAATGCCTTAAGATACTAAAATATTTATTTATAATTTCAAACTCGCAGCTGTTTTTGTTGTCTCGTAATAAGTGTTGCGTAAGAATAAATGAGCGAGTTCATTATAATTAAGTATCTTATGAGTACTTTTTGTGTCGTCTATAGAGCCTTTTATATTTTAAAGAAAGCAAACATAATTTTTTTTCAAAGTCCATTTCTACAAATATATTGAACATAAATAATAGAATAAAAGTTGTATATTATGTAGTAGACGTATTAATAATTAATACACACATAAATGTAAGTACTCCAATAGTTCTTTTACTAGGCAGTCAAAAATTTTGTTTGGCAAGTTGAATGGCATTTTGTAGCTGCTCATCGGAAGTGCCTGCATTCCCAAAATAAATTGATTGAATGACAGCTTTGAACAAAAGCTTGTAAGCCTTTAGACTCTTTTTACCAGAAACTCCATCGACATAATAATTTGCTATTATTACATCCGAAAGGATGAATTTGATATTTTTAATAATACCATGTGGGCGCATCAAAGTTTTCAAAGCTTGTATCTATTAAATAAAGAAGGTAGGTTTTTAACAATAATGCTATTTTCAACAGGCCCAGCGTTTTCTTAAACCCTTTGCAAATTGGGCTGAATTTGCACAGTTCTTTTTTATATCTTAGGGTAAAAATCTTGTCACCTTTTTTAAACAATTATTTTTTATTCGTCAGAAAAAAAGAACAAATAAACAGAAGCTGTTTCGTTAAAAAAAAAATCAAACAAAATATTAACAAATCGCGCACGATGACACTTAAAACAAAAAAAATAATAATTGAAAACATGTTTACGAAATACTTGATTTTGAAAAATGATTCAAAAATTTGAGATAGTTAACAACCTATCCTTTCGCTTAATTCTTTGTGGTATGGGAAAGGGCATACCTGTAAAGGCTTGAGAAATAGCATGCCCAAAGGGATATGCTGTCACCAGCTGAACTACAGGGTATTTTACTGCACAAACACAATCTCAAGTGTGCAAAGCTGCCCGACACTGATTTAGACTATTAACCGTTTAAGCAATAATTATTTCATTTTTATCTCGTTGCATGGACTTCAAACAAGTGTTTTTTAGACTTTGACTGTTTTCTTTTTGGGTGTGCACTAGTTTGCCTGTCGTTTTGTATCTATATTCATCTTTCTAAGCTCAGCCTTCCGTCCGTCCGTACGTCCTTCCGTCTATCGTCAGTCTGTACATTCTGTCAGATATGACATTGATATTTAAGACCAATCGACATTTCACATCAGCCAATTAATAATTGTTTTCTCCCGATTTTGGCTTTCGTTTCGCTTATCTCTTTTGAGTTCCATTGTCTTGGCCACATGATGTTTTTCGCCTCTATTTGTTTATATTTTATTGTTTTTTTTTGTATTTTCTTGACTTTTTTGTTGATTTTTTTCTTGTTTACTGCACCAAAAACAACGTCTTCTATGCTATATTATTGTTTTTGTTACTTATCTTTAGCAAAAATCAAAGTGGTGCGCTTGAGTTTTGAGTTTTTTCATGCTCACAATTGTTTTTTTTTTTTTGTCTATGCCTTAAAGCTGTGTATTTAGTTAATTCAGTTACCAATTTGGCCAAAACAAACAAAGTGCCACTGTAAGCGACGCAATCATAATGCGATCTAGAGTTGAGTTCGGAAGAAAGGTTTTTGCAAGTCGGATCAAGTAGCGCATACTTTATACATAATTCCACAGATGCTCTCCGTCGTTGAACTCAAGTTGATGTTGGTCGTTGGTGATATACTCTGCCATTAGTAGCAGCAACATCATCGTCATGTTTGTTTTAAGTATAATTATTATCTTAATCATATTGTTTTCATAATCATCATTGTGGAGAAATTTATCAAAATATTTTAGTTTGTGGTCTTTTAATAGTTGAATAGCATGGTATTTTTGTTGAATTTATTGGCAAATTCCAATAACACTACAATTATTTACAATTTTATACAAAATTTTTGATTTCAATCAATGGCTTCTGGAAGTGCTAACGAAAAAGAAAAAAAATTACACATGCATCAGCCTTTTAAAAGTTTTCCCATGAGTACAATTGAACGTTTTCTATATGACCTTGTTATTTTTTATGTTGATTTTCTATGATTTAAATAGAAATTCTGAATGTTTGATAGTTTAAATCATTCTTGATTTTATATACAAATTCTAGTTGTTTGATAGTTTAAAATCGTTTATTGAGCTTTAGGTCAGGTTAAAACAATTAATTGTTTATATATATATATAATTTTATACAATAATTAATTGATTTTCAATATGAAAGGGAAACATTACTAGCTGATTTTATTGCAATTTCGGCCCTGCTACAGGCTTTATCAGAAATCTTTGTGATGCCACGGCCGGGAATCAAACCCGGGCCGTGGTCGCCGTACAAGCGCATTTTAGCGCACTACACCAACAGAGGCGATGAGATTTCAGTGTCAATTTTTCAGTTTTTCTCCCTTTCATATTTCTTGTTGTTGTTATTTTTGCTTTACCTTAGTTTATGCTTATGTTCGCAAGTCTCAGGATTTCAATTTTATCCCTTTTTAAATAATTTTAATACCGAAAATAACATGACATCATTTTAAATCTTCACATTCTTTAAAATAAAATTTCTTCATATCAAAAAGCAACAATGAATTCGCAACTCTGCAAACTTAACCCTAACGAGCCATGTTATTGCTATATAACCTTTATACTTCCTTCTCCTCAGCTTTCAACCAAGCCAACAAAATGCCACAAATTGAACCGAATCCATGGAAATATGATACGGTATGATATACAAACGGCGAAAGTCAGTCCGTCAGTTTCTATTATTATAGCTTTTATTTTATTATCGCTTTAATGTTTTTATTATTATTGTTATTATTTTCTTTTCTTACTGCGCACGCTGATCAAGACAACGAAAAACCAACAACAACAGCAACAATAACATTGGCATGGAATCAGTACTTGACTGAAGACTTCAGATCAAATCGAAAACCACCTTCACCACAATTCCACTTCATGAAGGGAATACCATACGGAGTGCTCTTGAAATTATGCGGCAGTTAGCTACCAGATAACACTACCAGCTATTTGCTATAAAAAAAAAATTGCCCAAAAAATTAAGTCAACAATAAGCTTCATAGAAACTCCCCCAACAAAAAAAAAAAAAAAAAAATTTGGAAAAAAACTTAAAAATACCAAAGCTTCATAGTTCAAAAAATCTGCTCTTGAGATGCTAAGATTATTGGAAGCGTAGACACGGGGCGATCAACCACATGGCAGGTACAACAATGTGCCTACAAGAACAACAACAACAACACAGCTTTACTTAAATCTCAAATAGCAGACTCTATCGTTGAACTCTCAATCGTTGAACCTGCATGAAGCGGTCGTTGCAGCCAGAGAGACAATGAAATAATTTCAATAATTGAACTAGCCACAACTTGGCTCTGAACTGGAACAGTCTGGACGGTCGTTTTGGTAACCCGAAAAATAGAAATGTTAACGGTCAATAAGCCATCACTGCTGCCGCCAACTTTGCCACACATCTTTAACTCTCGTTATTAGCTGAGTTTTTTTTTTTTTGGAATATTTTCTTTTCTCCAAAACCTTTCGTTGTTTATTGATGATGAAGTGCTTTGGCCCAGAATTTGACTGGAATTTTTAAAAAAAATAGTTCACTTGAAGTTCAACAAGACAAAAAACCACAAAAAAGAACGCATTTTATATGAAGAAACAATGAAAAAAAATTGTTTAATTGTTGTTGTTCTAAATAGTACCTGATCTGCGCAAACGAAGAATTGTAAACATTTCAGTAGATATTTAGTGGAGTGAAATAAAGAAGAACGAATTAGTTCTTTCGTTTTCTTTCAAATATGATATAAAATTTAGCCTTTCAGTTTAAAAAAATTATACATTTTAGTAAAATAATCATCAATGACAATATTATAAATTTAAATAATAAAGTTAACTCTTATAACTTAGAGTATAGGTAGCGCGCTTGATTGTCGCACAGGGGTCCCGGGTTCGAATCCTGGCTGGGCCATGGTCCTACGCTCTAACTTTTCTTTCCTTATTCTAATCAAAGAAACTTTAAAACACGTTAATTTACGACGAATAGTTTTAGTTGTTGGTGGTAGGAAAAGTTTGCGGAGAGGAACGCTTAGTAACTTGATTTGACTGAGGGCAAGGCATAACACTTGCTTCAGATTTAATATCACATGTTTCTACAGCTTCTGCCACATTAAGAACATCCTACATAAAAGTTTCACTTGATTACTCTCTTTTTCATTCTGTGGTATCACAACGGACTACTAATGGTCTAAGTGGGCTGGTCTTAAGACCTGCCGCCACCTTAACCTAACCTTACTATTATCTATATATATAAAATGGAATGTGTGTTTGTTTATTTGTTTGTTTGTACCTTATAGGAGACCAAACCCCTGGACCGATCTTCCTGAAATTTTCACAGCATTTAACTGGGACTCTGGCATAATTAATAGGGTACTTTTTTCGACCACACCCACTTTTACGCCCACTTTTTAAAAATTATGTAATTGCTCCCATATAGTTTTTAACAGATTAACTACAAATTGTATACACATTATACTCCAGGCGAGGTAGAAGTAAACATTTCTTACGCCACGCCCCCTTTCAAGCCCCTATTCACACCAAATTTAAGTTTTAAACTTTTTGTTCTCTGTGCAAATTTGTTCCTTCCAACGGATAATTTTTTATTTGGTAGTATATTGCTCTTAATACTGTTAACGTTGCCATAGATTTTTTTATTACCAAATCCCCCTTTTCCGCCCCATTTTACTTTAATTATAATTATTCTGCTTTCAATCTATATATATAAAAATTAATGTCTGTCTGTCTGTTTGTTTGTTTGTTTGTGCTTTATAGGAGGCCAAACCCTTGGACCGATCTTCCTGAAACTTTCACAATATTTTACTATGACTCTGGAAAGAATAATAGGATATATGAAGTTTTTATTGGACAAAGGGGCGTGGCACTGCCCATATAACCCAAATATTTAAATCGCCATATTTTGGGCATTTTTGACCTACGTTGATGCTATTTTTTACATATGGTATTGGCATAATTAGGAATACGTACCAGGAGAAAAGTGGGTGGGACCACGCCCCTTTTTAGGAAAATTAAAAATCGCAATATAGTCTTAACTACTGGACCGATCGTCATCAAATTTTCACAATAGAATATTCTTACGAAATAATAAAATCTTGACTATATAAAGTTGTGAGTGGACGAAGGGGCGTGGGCTCGCCCATATAACCCAAAATTTAAAATCGTCATATCTTGGGCATTTTTTGACCAACGGCGGCAGTATTTGCTATATATGGTATTGGCATGAATAGAAATACGTACCAAAAGGAAAGTGGGCGGAGCACGCCCCTTTGTTTGCGATATATTGGAGGCTGGACCTGATATCCGATCTTAAATTTTCACAGCGTTCAGCTTTGACTCAGGAATACTTATTACATGATAATATTTTTCGATTATGCACACTTCTGCACCTATTTTTTTACTACGTTTATTAACGGCTTTACCACAAATTTGAATACATATTAGTTAAAATAGTGGGGTAGCCCCATTCTCTTTCTTCTACCACTGTCTTCAAAACAGCTGATTTTATAATACGTGTTAATTAAAATAGAGAGTGGGGTAACCCCATTCTCATTCTCCCACAACTGACTGCGAAACAGCTGATTGTGTAATTGCTGCTTTTTGATTGGTCTAAAAATAAAAAGGGGGAGCATGAAGGAAATTACATGCGATTTAGTGCTGAATTCTAATTGGTTTACAACAAAAGAAGAGGCGAACCACTGCAATAATTAAATTAAATAAATAAATTTTTGTAAATATATAAATACTTTTAGTTTTATTTTATACGAGGGGGTAGTGAAGCACACCGGGTTCAGCTAGTAAACATCTAAATGGTAAAATGTGCCTAAAAAAGCACTTGAAATAAACTAAGTCCGAATTTTATGAGGATATGATATGGATAGTAGAGAAGAGTAATTTTTTGTCCATGCTGGTAGCATCCAGTTTCAGATTCTACATGAAAATCTATGTAAAAAACTCCTTGGGACCATACAGTTCCGATGAAATTTTTTCCAGCGAAAACCATTTATAGATTCCCATATCGAAGAAATTTTTTTTCATAGCACCGAACTGTTCAAAAATGCACATCAATCCGGGTCAACATTCTGAAATTCAAAATGGCAGCTTGGGAAGTGCGGACATGACCATATTTAAATAAATAATGAAAGTAAAATTCTTCTCTTTTTAAAGGAATTTTTTAAACCTTTATCGATCGAACAACATTTTATATTCTAGTTATAAGTTTCAAGAGTATTTTACAGCCATAAAGCTAGTCAGTGTCTTGTACCCAGTCAGACTTAAGGCACTTTGAGTTTGCCCTAAAAAATACAGTTTTAACCCTCTAGCTCCTTAAATTAATCAAATTTTCAAAAACCCTGAAATCGCTTTTTAAACTATAATGAAAGTAATCAGAATCCGTTTACAGACCTTTGACATCCCAGATCTAATTTCAAGTAGCCCATTATCTATTTTGAACCCTTTTTACCAAATTTAAACCCTTTAAAAACATAATTTTCAAAATACATTTTTGAGTACGCATCTACTTAATCAAGGTAATATCAAAGAGTAGTAAAGAATTGTCAGTTCTGCACAGTTGCGTTTGTGTAGACATTTGTAATCAGTGAGGATTGAGCGAAAGTGGTTAAATCCATTCAAAGTGTTTGCCTTAGTTGATAATTTATTACATTATGTAATAAGTTTTCAATTTAGTTTTAAGTTATTACATTCTGTAATAAGCTTTTAATTTAGGTTTAAATTATTACATTATGTAATATGATTTTCATTTAGTTTTAAATTATTGCATTATGTAATAAGATTTCATTCTAAGTTTTAAAATATAATATTATATAATAAGCACCGTATTATTTTAAAATAAGAGAGCAAGTTTAAAACTTTTTAATTTTTTTTGAATTAGATGAATAAAATGAGGTAAGTTTTAAAACACTAACAATTCAAAACCAAAACTGCAAAATAAATTCATATGTATGTAAGAAATTATTTTGCTTTAAAATGAATAAAAGATGAATTTGTTGCTTTCTTTATTAATTGATTAATTTATTAAAAAATCTATAAATAAATTCATAATTCATAAAAAGATGAATTTATTGCTTCCTTCATTAATTGATTAATTTTATTAATTTATTAAAAAATCTGTTTGCTAAAAATAAAAACTTTTTAAATACCTTCAGAAAATATATTTTATACAAAATTTTAATAAAATCTCAAAATAAAAAAAAAAACAAGGAACTTTATGTCACCATAACAATTACTGTTTAAAGAAGGTAATTAAAATGAAAAAAAAATATCTTTAAATATTAATACTATTTTTGGATTATTAAACAAACACAATTAGTTTTATATTTTGGATTTGAAAACACAACAAAATACTTTCATAAATATTAATGTTTCAAATTTTTAGATGGTATTTAATATTTTAAACACTTTCGTAAACATTCTGAGTTTGTTTAAAATGAAAAAATTTTCTAAATACCTGCAGCAATTTGCAGAAATTTGTATATATATTTTTACATAAAGAAAGTATATACATCTCATATATGTGTATATACTATGTAGCTTAAAAATCATTTAAATCAATTTATAATAATTTGAAAAGAGGGAAATTGGTAAATTCATTTAATTTACCAAATGCCAATGTAGCTAAAAAATTTAGCTTTAAATTAAAAAAATTTCTTAAATGCATTGTTCCTGCAAGAACTAAAAGAAATTTATAGGTAAAGGTCATATAAAAATATCATCATAATTTAAATAGCTGGAAATTGGCAAATTCATTTAATTTACCAAATCCAATCTAGTTAAAAAATTTTGCTTTGAATTAAAAAAATTCCTAAATTCATAGTACCTGGAAATTGGTAAAAATTTAGCTTCAAATAAAAAAATTTGCTGAATTCATAGTACCTGGAAATTGGTAAAAAATGTAGCTTAAAATTAAAAAATTTCTTACCTGCAAGAATTAAAATAAATTTATAGGTAAAGGGGGGCATAAAAATGTTCTCATCATTTAAAAAGATTGGAATTGGTAAATTCATTCAATTGACCAAATCCAATCTAGCTATTAAATTTAAATATTCATATGAGTGCAAGATTCTTATAGGAAACAAAAAAAGTCATACCAAAGCGAAAAGAAACAATAGCAAACTATTTTATTTTCGCTTCATCACACGCTTTCTATTTTCTATTTCTTCGCACTCATACAGCTCATACATCGCTAAGTGTCGCAACCACAAAGCTACGTCAGCTAAGCAGAGCTGAGCAAAGTCAGCCGAAAAATGTCAATTTTATTTTCCTTCACATCCACTTTCCCTCAATCCTCACTGATTACAAATGTCTGCACAAACGCAACTGTGCAGAACTGACAACTCTTTACTACTCTTTGGTTATATAGTCCCAAGGAGTTTTTAACTTAGAATTTCATGTAAAATCCAAAACTGAATGTTACCAGTATGAGCATTTTCGAACGGAACAAACTGCTCCTACCTAATGGATACCTTTATAAGGAAGCAAATATCTTATCTGATGAATATGAAGTTTCCTTACATAAGAAGCTTATATCAAATTCTAATCCAGTTAGTACAAGCAAGGTTCGCAAATTGATGAAACAATTTGCAAAATTGACGAGCAAATATATATTTGACTTCTGTTTTTTTCATTGATGAAATTTAATTAGAATTTTGCACCCGCTTAAAAATGGTCTTGAAGAGTCCTACTTTGATAAAAATTTGACAAACATTTGACACACATTTGGCATAGCTTTCCCGGAGAGGGAGCTTTAAAGTTTATTACAAGGTCCTATTACTTTTTTTCTACATCTCTTCCCATAATTCTAACTGCCACCCTTCTGGGAGTACCACTACAAAAACACAAAAAAAGGATGATATTCGAAAGAGCAAATAAAAAAATAAAGCCACCTAGAGAAGTTAAATGTATGTTGGTCTTACTTTATTTTTATTCCTAACATTCCATATTAACACTACCCCCCTATCTGAAACCCTTGATCTGGAGATCGACTTACAAAAATTACAAAACCTTAAGAAAAACAGTTCTTATATCTTCCAAATTAACCACGAGAGAAGTCAAATATATGAACTGATCGTATTTTTTTACCCTTAACAGTTCTTCTGAATACACCTATTCCCTCATCTACCACCCCTCTGGATACAAATTTTGCATCAATTCATGTGTGATAAAAACTTAACGTTTCGCATCATCACGATGTGTGCTTGTTCAATATTACGAGTACTTAGTTTAGAAACGAGCAATTGAGAAAGTTAGGTGATAAGTTTTTGAAGATGATAAATTCATTGCAAAGAAAATTCATAAGAGTGGGAGCAATTTTTGATTGCTCTAAGCACCCTGTTTACAAAGACGAGTGTCCAATCAAGATGAATCTCAAAAAGCGCATTATGACTGTAATCACTTCATTATCAACATACGGATTAGCTGATAATTTTTTAACTTTTACTTTAAGAAAATTTTCACTTAAATAGCATATATATTTATATAACGTGTAGTAAAAAGAAATGCATTATCTTTTCATTAAATTGATAGGTTTATTTAGCACAGTTAGAATGATCCGATTAAAATCAAATACGCACTGTTTTTTTCGATAACTTGATGCCATTTTGAAATAATTTCATTATGCCTTTCTCATAGAACTTTCGTCTCTATTGAAAAAAACTGGTACAGTTGATTTTCACAAGCTTCTATTGAGGCAAATGTTTTACCAGAAAAATCATACTCCATAGACAGAAATACATAGATGGTAATCACTTGGCGCCAGATCCGGACTCTAAGGTGGATGCAGAGTAACCTCTCAATCAGGTGGTTCTCGGAGCTTCTGGCGAGTCAATATCGATGTGTGTATCCTAGCGTTGTCCTGATGGAACAAAACTCCTCTCCTATTAGCCAAATCTTGCCGCTTCTGCGCGATTACTTAATTCAATTGGTCCAATTGTTGTCGTAACAGGTCCGAAATAAGAGTTTGGAAGTATGGTAGTATCAATATGTGGTAGGATAATTCAAATTTTAGCTTTGGTTGATATAAATCCAACACAAAAATGCTTGGAAGAAACTAAACTATCTTATAACAGGTCAATAATGATGTTTTTTAAGCTTAAAAAGTAAGATATTTTTTTATTACAAACTACTAATGTCATCGTTTTAGTTCTGGTACAATACAAAAAACAATATTATTATTTTCTGTACTCGATTTACATACCGTCATTTTAGGGAGTACACTCCAGGGAGATTTACAGAATCCCAAATGAAAATACAAATCACGGGATTGATTTGGAATTAAGAAGACTGGAATTAACTATAAAATTCAAAATTTTTATGCATGTTTGCCATTTTTTTAATTATATTCTTATATATTTAGCGCGTAAGGATAACACTAAATACAAAAAATAAAGGCAGAAAACAATTAAAAAAATTTACAAAGTTTATAAGGATATTATATGAATTCAACAAACTTAAAACTTAGCTATAAAGAAACATGTCTTTGGGTTATAAGAGTATACAACAGTAATCAAATATATATTTCAGTGCATAAATTTTCATAAAAAAAGTTTGAGTATATTGATAATTAATTCTGATTTTACTCTTTAAATTTTAACATGAATTTAATTGTGAGCTTTAAACATTTTGAGTAAGTTTGAAGAAGGCAACAACAATAACAACAAAAACTCTGTATAGAGTCAAACACACAGAAGACTAAATCTTTTGTTGTTGTTGTTACCTTCTTTAAAATTACTTCCCTATAGGAACAAACTAACTTGGTTTTAAAAACAACTAAATAAAAAACTAGTTTAAAATAAACACGTTTATTTTATATATAAAGCAATTAAAAAACTACACTTTGTTTCAAAGCTATAGAGAAACATACATTTTTTTTGGATTTCCGAAAAACGCTAAGTGTTTAAAAAAGCTAATGATGCAGTTTATCGCTAACATGGTCACCTTAAAAAAACAACCACAATTTTTTTTCTGCTAACGGTATATTTTGTGCGAGCTGATCAAAAGTGCAAAAAGTAACGAAACACGTGTTTCATTGCTATAGGGAATCTCTAACAGGTAAGTGTTTTTTTTAGAATTGAAATCAAATTCGCTTATTACCTTATGTTTATTTTAGAATTCCTTGCGGAAAAGTTCTTACTGAGAAGGAAAAAGGGGCCATAGACGCATTGTGGGCTGTCGGCCAGACAAAAAGTGAAATTTCTCGAAAGCTGGGAAGGTCGGTCAATGTTGTTTGTAATTATTTAAGAGACAAGAAAAATTATGGAGCCAGAAGTTATCAAGGCCGTAATAAAGGGTTTAATGAACGAAAAGAACGCCAGATTTGCCGCCTTTTGTCCAATACAACGACTTCTATTCGTAAGATAAAAAAGGAAAACAATATACCTGCATCCATTTCTACGATTTGTAGGACTGTAAACCGAAATTCAAATATTGTTAGGGAGCAAATAGAGAAGGCACCGCTTCTAAAACCCCATCATAAGATTGCTCGACTCCAATTTGCCCGAGAAAATATGGCCCAGAATTGGAATCAGGTAAAAAGTAAAAAACTGAAAACGCTTACTGTCTTTGAATTCTTGATTCGAATCAAACCAAGAAATTCACCCAAAAAATGTACTTGTTATTTAGGTAATCTTCTCTGACGAAAAACGTTTAACCTTAACGGACCTGATGGTTTTTTTGGGGTATTGGAGAGACTTGCGCAAAGAGCCGCGTATTTTTTCCAAGCGCAATTTCGGTGGAGGATCCTTAATGGTATGGGGCGCCTTCTCAAGCTCAAACAAAGTACATTTGGCCTTTCATTCTTGCCGTATGAATAGCTCGGAGTATCAAACAAAGCTAGAGAACCATTTATTGCCATTTATCCGTAGCTATCCAAAAAATCATTTGTTTTTCAGCAGGATAATGCTCTAATCCACGTAAGCAGGTCCACGAGAACTTGGTTGGAAAGCCAAAATATAAACTGTCTTGAATGGCCTGCTTGTTCCCCAGATGTTAACCCAATAGAAAACATCTGGGGATGGATGGCAAGGAAAGTGTATGAAGATTATCGGCAATTTAATGCTGTTTCTGAGTTGCAAACTGCAATTTTAGGTACGTGAAACTCACTGACTCCAGAAATGCTCCTCCAGTATTCGAATTCCATGCCAAATAGGATTTATAGTCTTATCAATAATAATGGTGAAGCAATAAAGTCTTAATTGAAAATTAAAATGATTTGTTTGCATACTTTCATATCTTAATCCACTTTCCCTATAGCAATGAAACACGTTTTTCGTTACTTTTTGCACACTTGATCAGCTCGCACAAAATATACCGTTAGTACATAAAAATCGTTGTTGTTTTTTTTAAGGGGACCATGTAGGCGATGAACTGCTTTATAAATTTTTTGTAAGCACTTACCGTTATTCGGAAATCCAAAAAATTTATGTTTCCCTATAACTTTGAAACAAAGTGATCTTCAAAACAAGTGGCTTTTCAAAACAAGTGATTTCGACATGTTTTTATTGGAAATTTTTATTAGATTACAAGTTTATATATACTTTACCATGCTATTTCATCAAATATTATTAACTTTAGGCTTTCACTGATATGAATTTATGTATTTTTGTTTTAAACAATAAAAAAAATTATCTCTTTGATTTATAGAAAGTTAAAATGCTTTAAAATGTGCCTTTAAATATTATTTTTAGTTGTTATTATATAAAAATATATTGAATGTATTTTGGTTGTACTTAAAAGAACCCAGTTCTTATTGTACTAATATTCGGTAATAATAACACTGTGACGCAATATTCAACTTTTTGACTCCAAACAAAAAATCACTTATCCCAGCCGAAAGTACTCGATGAGAGGAGAAAAGAAATTTCTGGATTTTGCTAGATTGGTTGCCGTTCGTTTTTTATGAGCCTCTATAGTTTTTTCGCCAAATTCGATTTTGAGCACTTTTTTGCAATTTTCTTCTATTTTTCGCATGGCCATAGTTCGAAAAATGCTGTGAATTTTTTTTTTGCAGTCTTCAGCAAAGTTGTAGCTCTTGACTCGGCCAACAAAAATGCTGAATATATTCAGTCGGAAAAATTTCATCTTCATGCTCAAAACCCCAAAAATGTCGAAAAAATTACCACTTTTTTCACCAATTTTTTCTGTTTTTCGACTACAGCTCTTGAACTATTGAAAATTTTACCAAACAATTAAGAGAAGAATTGTAGCCTATAAAATTATAAACAACTTTCTTGTACATACCAACTTCATATGACCACTCCTTGATACGGATTTGGCCATACAAATGTGATTAATTTTAATTTTTTTTTATTTTATTGTTTGGTAAAATTTTCAATAGTTCAAGAGCTGTAGCCGAAAATCGGTGAAAAAAGTGGTAATTTTTTCGACATTTTTGGGGTTTTGAGCATGAACATGAAATTTTTCCGACTTAATATATTCAGCATTTTTGTTGGCCGAGTCAAGAGCTACAACTTTGCTTAAGACTGCAAAAAAAAATTCACAGCATTTTGCGAACTATGTAACTGTGGAACTATGGAACTGTAATAATACATACAATAATTATAATTAAAATAATAATAAAAATAATAACTAGTTTTCAATTGATTTATTTTAAAGTAACTAAAAAAAAAACTTAAATTTAACTAATTTAACAAGTATTTGAAAGTATATGCGGTTTTTAATTGACTTATTTTAAATAAATTAAAAAAAGTATTTAAATTTAACTAATTTATCAAGTAGTTGAAAATATATGCAGTTTTCAATTGATTTATTTTAAAGTAGTTAAAAAAATAATTTAAATTCAACTAATTTAACAACATATGCAGACGAAAGTCAATTGACTCATTTAGCGGACATTACCATACAAAATATGTTAATTCGTTCTATGGAAAAGAGTCAGGATTTCAACAAGTTGTGGTTTACAAAAAACTACTTTTTCAACTACTTTCAAGTTAGTTGATTTTCCTACAGGGTTGATCTAAAGCTCACAATTAACACGGAATTACACGTTCAAGTTTTGCCTTTCAAGTTTCAATACATTCTCACGTTTTTACTAACACACTCTCTCTTTTAAAAATTGCCCACCAGCTTGCTTTCAAATTTTCCTTTCAAATCGTGTGACAACTTGATAGTCAAGTTTTGAACAGCTGATCAGAAAATGCGCTGATGTGAAAATAAATTTTACAATTCGATTTGGAAATATTCTGCCCTTAATTAAATGATGGAGAAAATTAATGAAAATAATGATGTTTTTGTTTTTTCCTTGACGACGGCATCTTGGAAATAAAATTGAATATCAAGTTGCGTGCAGCCTACGTCATAGCTGCCAATTCAAATGAGTTTTGACAAGCTATATATGTGATCAACTTGATAGCAAAAACTTGAACTTGTAAATGCAGCGTAAATTCGTATAAAAGGTTCGCATATATTTTATAATTTAACCTGCGAATTGCGCAAATTATTTCATTATTCAATAAATAATTAGTTTGGCAACAAGCTGTAGGTTGTCTGTTAATCTTACAATAAGAATTTTCCCGACAGTAAAAAAAATAATCTTGTATCAGAGTGAGTATTGTCCAATGTATATCTTAAGGAAGAGATTTTTCTTGACAATTTGATGAGAAAATGTAACAAAATAACGCTGTCAATAAAGCGAAAAAAAATGTTCTAAATATTGTGAGATGAAATTGAAACATTTTTTACACGTTTTTATTAGCTTCACTTCATGTCCCGTACAAATCTTGGAATCCATTTTTAACCAACTTCCCGATGAGCTAGATTTTTGAAACTTAACATGTAGCTCAGAACAGGATGACAACGCAATAATCACTTATTTTCTTGTCTGTGCGTTTATTTGTTGGGCTAGAATGCGAAATTACTTGATACATACATATTAAAAATCAAACAATAATACTGAAAAGCTCATTGACATTTCAAAATTTCAAAAATTCATAACTGAAGTTAATTTATTACCTCATTTAGAAAAAGTTTTGGTGTGAGTTCTGTAGCTCATAGCGAAAAGCGATTGATTTATAACCACAAGGTAGTGCGTTCGAGCCTCAACAATGTGGACAGATTTTTTGTTATGCAACAAATTCAAATTTAGAAAAATCAAAACTGAGGGTGAAAAAATTGTAAAAAAGTAGTTTAAATAAAATTTTTTATATATTTTATAAGAAAGTAGTTTGATTAATTGCTATTTAGTATACATTACTTTGTGAGTTCTGTAGCTCAGAGAACAGGGCGCTTGCTTTATAATAGGATGGATGTGAGTTCGAGAAATGTCAATGCATTTTTTCCAAATTTTTTTTTTGTTTCATTTTTAACATTTATAAATCTATTCCGGTTTTTTTAACAAATTCTTGTTTTAAAATAAAAAGTTTTTGACAAAAACTAAAAATCAGAAAATAATTATTTAAGTAACAGATTTTTAAAACGAACTAAAAAGTATAAAATAATTTCTCCTAGAGTGGGGGATTTTAGTTCTACTTAATACGTGGGGCTATAGAAAATATTAACCCTGCATCGCTAACCTTAGGATTGAATCCACCCAGTCACTGTTTTTATGCACGATTTCTAATTTAATGAATGTGTGTCGAACTAAAAATTAAATTTAACAAATCAGTTCTTTTAATAAAAAACATTTTAAAATAATGAAAATAATCTTGAATTTATTCAAAACCAACACCATTCTTAGGCTTAAGCAATTATATCCTTATAGTTGAAAGTTTATTATGTGGGTGGAAAACACCCAGAGTTTGTTGTGCCGCAACTGAGCAATATGTTAGTGATCCATGGTTAAAGAGTTAAGACTACCTTGATTTAGAAAGCATTTGATAATTTCTCAATTATCATAGATAGGCATAGATAGCAAAATTTTTAACAAAAAAACTCGTCGACAACATTAAAATTCTAACAATAGAATTTTCAAATCCAATAGAACTTACTGGACTGAACATACCATCCATACAAGGACTTCTATACTGACAGTAAAGCGACCTGGCTTAAGAAATCATTTGTTCACTAACGTACTAAAATTGTAAATAACACTCCTTACTATTCCCTATAGCATGTGCCCCAAATTTTTAGGAGAACTAAAAGCCTCACTCTAGGAAAAATAATTTTATACTTTTCAGTTCGTTCTAAAAATGTATTATAATAAAAATTGTTTTTTACTTAAATAATTATTTTTATTATTATTTGATTCATGTCTAATCTTTGGTCACATAGATGATTGTTCTGATAACCATCTTTTTCACAGAATGACAGAAAAAAAGAACTACTTCAAGTTTTTTTAAACTTAACTTAAATGTTTTCTGAATTTTTGTTAAAGTTCATTACATTTTTCATTCATTCATTCATTTGCAATTATTTTTATTTTTTTTTATTTGAAAAATAACGTAATTTTTTTCACTTGTATACGAAAGGTTACATTTTTAAGCAGATTTCTATAAATTTAAGAATTACTTTTCTTATCCCGAAATGCCGATACTTGAAAAAATGCGAAATTGAGGGTCTGAAATATCAAACGAAGTTGGGAAATAATATATAATCATAATAAAAAATAAGTGGTTTAATTGTAATTTTTACACACTTAAGAGCTACGAATTTATATCTAATTTTATTTAATGCAATGAATCGATACAATTTGCTGGCCAAAAGTCAAAAAGTATAATGCTCTTTTCAAATTTTTTTTTTGTTCACTATCTGATAGAGAATTCATCAAAACGCAGGATTGTGCACTTTGTTTATGTCAAAATCCGACTACCTTTGGGTAATGAGCTTCGAAAGTAGCGTTACTCGATCAAAGAGATGAAATTTAAAATACTTGGTTTTTTAGGCTAAAGTTTGAAGTGCTTATATATAGGGAAAGAAAATATTAACTGAAGCAAAAAATGTATGGATTCTAGTGTAAATAATAAGTACTATATTTTGGTAACATCAAAAGTTCAATAAATTTAAACGGTTTTTAGAAAAACGCTTTTTTGTGTTGAAGTCTAGAAAAAAATTTTTTTTTATAAACTTTCGGTAAGCCTTTTGTTTAAGTTCGGTCAACCTACAGTAAGCGTAAATATTAAAATTATAATATTATTGAACTTTGCTGTTAATATTCCGATGCACTTTTCGGCGCTTCGGAGAAAATTTATATTTCTTAAGCAAACTTTTGATGTTTGGAGCAAGAAAAACGGCGAAGAGAGTAAAGATGGTGCTGTTTACAGTTTTCTGTTAGCAAAAATCAATAAAAAAAGTCTCAAGCTCTTTTATTAAAAGTTTTCATGAAAAAACTCGTCTTTTTTGCAATAATTTGGCAAAAAAAGACCCGAATTTAAAAAAGAAAACATTCAAAAGGGCTCACAAATTATTTCGAAATACCGAATGAGAAGAGAAATATTTCTTCTGCAATTGAAATAATATAAAAGCGTTAGGTTATATCACGCAAGAAAAACGAGCTGAAGGCGAAACTCAAGATACAACTGCTGAAGAAGATTTTAATCCCGACCATCCCGATAGTTTAGAAGAAGATGTCTTATATTCAGCATATATTAACTACAATATTTAGATAGTATTATACTATTAAGTTAAATTTAATTATTAAAAAATTAATAAATATTCTCTATTTTAATGGATTTCACTTATACTTGCTATACGACAGCAATAATGATGTCAGCCTGGAGAGAAAGCGAAGAATAACAATTGCTAATAGGTGCTACTACGGGCTTAGTAAGCAATTACGTTGCAGAGCCCTCTATCGATCGACAAAACTGACACTCTACAAGACGCTCATTATACCTGTGCTTCTTTATGGCGCTGAGGCATGGGTTGTCTCGCAAGCAGACGCAGCCGCTCTTGGGGTGTTTGAGAGAAAAGTTCGGCCCTATTCGAGTTGGCGACGACTATCGCATACGAATGAACCACGAGCTGTATGAGCTATACGACGACATTGAAGTAGTTCAGCGTATCGCAATCCAGCGATTACGCTGGCTAGCTCATGTCCATCGTATGAATGACGATGCTCCAGAAAAAGGTGTTCGAGGCGAAGGCCGAAGGCCGACGACGAAGAGGGAGACCATGCCTCCGATGGATTGACCAGGTCGAGGAAGCCCTAACCGCGCTTTGTGAAACCAATTGGAGAAGGCGCGCGCGAAGCAGAGGCGCCTGGCGAGAGCTGATGAGATCGGCCGAAACCCGACGACGGGTTGCTATGGCCACCTAAGTAAGTAAGTAAGCTATACGAAATGCTACTTAACTGAAGAACTAAATTTGGCATATAAGTATTAAAAACAATATAAGTTCTTTTGAATGCTTCAGACAATGACAGATAGGATGGCTATAACCCTAAAAACCAATGTATAGCAAGTTTTATAAAAATATGATGACTTTTTGGAAATTTGGTCACCATTTTGGATCCGCCATTTTGAATTTTCAGTTTTTGATACAAAATTCAAAATCAACAGTCCCGTAAACCCCCCTATACTAAGTTTCAAGTTGATACTATCTCATTTCGACTTTTGGCCAGAAAATCGGGAAAATTTTCTATAGTGCAATGTTTAAGAAGAAACCTTATATGAAATTAATTTTATTTTTAATTTTGATACTGCTTGAAAAAAACATTTGTTATCTGCAAAATGTACCCCTAAACTTTAAAGTTCAAAGGAAAGTCAGAAAGGTTCCTTAGAAGTCATTAAAGTGATACGCTCCAATGATACTTGAGAGGTAGGGAAAAATTAAACGCGTTTTTCTCAATACTTTTTTTTTTGCACTGGAGAATGTGAGTTAAAAAATAATGAACCGATAGACTGGAAATTTTGTTGAATTATTTGTGATCAAAAGTTTAATAACACGCACAACACAATTGATCAATAGAAGCTAGGTCAAAGTCCTTCCAAGGGCTGAAATGGCCAGTTTATTTTATTATTTTTAAATATAATAGGTTTTGTTGCTCAGAGCAGAATCTCTTACACTTTCAATTGAATTATATTTGAAAAAAACGTTTCTACAAAATTAATTGCAAAGGCCCTCCAAGTATTTTTTATCTCAGGGCCTCGCAAAGTGTTAATCCGGCACTGCTACATATGATTAGCCATTATTCAATTCATTCAAATGTATATCAAAAACTGCACAATTTTACAAAACTACACACATTAATTCAAATTGATTTCGGCCAGCCCACCCCTTTAACCAAAATACACACCATTTTCACTGCATCAAATATGACAATCATTCCCTGACAACAATTCAACGGTATCTGGTAGTAAATTGATACCCTGGGGTATTTAACATTGTTAAGTGCTGCAAAATCTGTTTGCATCAACTTGTTGTACAGCCTTCATGCTGGCATAGCATAAATGCTGTGCCATGTGGTATAGAAAAAAAAAATTCAAATTTTTATGATCCATAAATGTCATCCTGCAAAAATATGAAAATGAAAAAAAAAAAAATCGAAAAGCAATCAAAAGGAAATCAAAGTAAAAAGCTAACATTTGTGTGCACTACACGTTGGGTAATTTTGCAAGTCGTTTAAAGCCTTATTTGAATGAAATTTTGGCAATTTTACAACGGAGGCGTGCACTTGATAGATTTTTGTTATCTTTGTTGTGTTGCCTAGTAGTTAGTTGCACTACTATTATATATTTTATGGGATCATACATTGCCTTTACGACTGGCACGATCAATAACGAGAGCATAATTTTTTTTTCAAATTGGCACCAAACATGGTTAACAAACTAAAGCTCACAATTTAATTCAAAAACAATGTTTTTGTTTGATTTGACATTTTAGCTAAAGATTACATATGAAGAAAATACTGATAGCTTAAAAATTTTTGTATTGTCAGTAGATGATAAGAGATTTAAATCTTATTTTTTGTACAGAATGTTTGATAAATGTTTTCCAAAATTGAAATTCTATAAAGATGAGATAATTTTGTGTGAGATCTGTTTTCGCTATAATAATTAATAACAAATTATATATAACAAGTTATATATAATAACTGTAGTGATGAGTGCTTACTCTATGATAAACTAGTTAGCTAACTAATTAATTTTTAAAAATCTCTTGCTTTTATTAAACATTTTGAAATTTATTAAAACACATATGTTTATTAAGAATGTTTTTATTTCCGATGACTTTCAAAACTTAAAAGAAAAAAAAAAAGAAGAAGTGTTTAGGGCAGTTCACACTCATCAAATCGTTTGTCAAATCCAATAGAACAACGTGGGTATTCCAAGAAAATTGTATTTGACAAACGATTTGATGAGCGGTTTGAAATGTGAACACCCCTTTTATCAAACCAGTGCACAGTGGTTCCACTTATATGGGAGAGAGTGACATAAATAGTTAGGGTATAGATGTTTAGTTGAAGCTTTGGTGATAAAATCTTTGGCAAATAAATATAATTTTTTTAAAAAATGGGCGTGTTCAAACCCCTTTAACGCCAACTTGACCCAGAAAATGAAAACGATTGAAATTATGGAAAAACATAAAATATATTTAATCAGATAAAGGACACATATTTACTTAACAGGTAAAATTAAAAAATAACGAAAATTATAATGAAATAAAAAGAAATGCATTAGAAACCTATTCTGCTAATAAATTTTAAGTAGACTTCAATAAATTTGATTTTTCACAATAATTTTTTTCTTGTACTCGAAAAAGGAGGGTCTGAACTTAACAGTAAAATATGTAATAAATCAGTATTTGTTACTACACCGGACATCTTTTTTGTATGACGTAGTCTAAACATTTTGATAAATTTATTTTTTCTTCAGCTGCTTCCTCAGATAGCTGTCATATCAATACTAATGCATTTTCTATAACGTCTGGTCCGTGAATAGGAATTTTATGTAAAGAATGGGGTAAATAAAACCACGGATTTTTATGTATTAATTCTCTGGCGGTTTCGAGGGCGAAAACCCTAAATTTTTCTACATTTATCTTATGCTCTGAAGACATGGCTTTCAATAAAATGCATCATATTTTTAAGAGATCTTAACTTATACCTACTTAAATAGGAGACTCGATTTCAAACAATAATTTTATACTTCTTAAACTTCACGTTATTTAGCGGCGACCACCCAGTTTCAGAATTTTCTGTACTTTTTTCGAGTCACCTTATATTAAACCAGTATTCAGAATCAAGCCTTGCAGGAGGTTCTGGAATATGTTAAGAAAATTTATGAAACACAAAACACATCTAATATACATGTACCCCTTTATTTATTTATTCATACGTTTTGAATTAAAAAAAAAATATTTTTTAAATCATTCAGATAAAAGGTATATTTTTTTACTCGATTGTAGGAAATTTTAGTCCACTCGAAATTGGTTTAGGAGTTAAAAGTTTCCAAAGTTTTAAAATGGCCTAAAAATTTAGTTTTTTTTTAGTTTTTGAACAAAAAAATATTGTTTAATATTAAGAAATTTTTGTATTCTAATTTTAAAAGTTGAAAACTTGGAGCTCGATAGTAATTAATGCTATTTTATTTAAGGGTATAGGCCTCACATTATTAAATTTAATAAACTTTTAAAAATATTTGCTTAAGCAAAAAATTCCTGAAATGTATTACATGACAAAAAAAATGAAATAAAATTTTTAAATATTTCGGACATGATACGAGAAAGATTTTGACACCATCTTTAATGTTATATTATCTATAGAAATAAAACTCATTTTCTGTTTGTTTGTTTGTTTGTTTGTTTGGCCTTTATACAAATCTAAACGGCTCAACGGATTTTGCTTGAACTAGGTACACATATTAAGTTTATCCCAACTTAAAATATTACATACTTAGTTTTTGCCACGCCCCCTCTGAAATTTTTCAACTAACGGTAATTTTGTTATTATAAAACTTTTTAGTATCGGAGATTTTTGTGTATTTAATTTTAAAAATTTTTTGTTATTTTGACATCAAAAACACTCACATATCTTCAAAATTGGAGAAATTTTCAGTACAACGACTTTTTCATAAAACATCGTTACCTAAGAATGGGAAAAAAACGACATGAAAATCAAAGTTTGGTCTTTCGATGCAAATATCTTCGCTGTCCATTAATATATTTAATTCAAATTTTTTTTGTTTAAAAGTTCAATAAAATCACTTCAGAAAAATAGGTTGAACTGTACCGTTAAGTCAGTGTATATATGTTTTATGAGTATGCCAAAAAAGGTCCAAAATATTGACTTTTTACTCAAAAAATGACTCAAAAATTGTTGTTGTTGTAAAAATGAAATCAATTAAAAACAGCAAATCTGACTACCTTTCATATGACATAGCATTTATTTGCAAAAATTCTTCCAGCTAAGCGCAAAAATTATTTTACTGTTTTTGTCATCAAAACAAGAAGGGTACCCCCTTTGATTTCAAAAATAATTTCAAAAATAATTTCTGTGAAAAAATTACTCCAATATCTCTTTCCAATCAAAAGTTATGGCTAAAAATCTATTTTTTTCATACCAGACTATTAATAAAAAAAACTTTGTTTTGTGTTAGAATTCTCTATACAGTTTGATCGTCCCCATTTATCTCTGAGAATGCAGTTGTGCGTCTAAAGTAATTACGATTATTTTGGATTATGTAAAATCTTCCTTATAGTGATCTACTTATATTTTGCCTCCTCACCCCCGCCCCCGACCCCGTTACTTAGTTCTTTATCAATGGTACTTTAAATGTTGTATATATATCACAATTTTATCGAAAAAATGACTGTGAATAAGAATGCTGTTAATATTAATATTTTTAAGTAATCAGTATCAGCTATATGGTGATGTAATAAAACATATGCGCATCTGGTCAGCACAATTATTTCATTAGTTTTGATATGTGCGTTAAATTCACAGATAGATGGCGCCACATTTGTAAGATGTGTGGGTACAGACTATACTTACACCTAGCGGTGAAAAAATGAATACTGTTTTTTCAAAAATTTCTTCAAATTTAACCCCACACGTTTGGGATTACAGACAGGTGGCGCTATTTTCTGCTTACAGAAGAATATCTGATGTTCTTATACTGCTAGCAGATAAGTTTTGCGAAATATTTTGCGAAAATGCTATTGCTACCAAACTTTTAAAAAGTAAAATAATGCAGTACTGCCAGTTTTTTCAGTCGCAGCGTCATCTAGCGTCATAAACACTTAAAAACATAGATTTGGATCAATTTAAATGTCTAGCTCACTTACTGGACTTTTTGTTGTTTTTGATTTGCTTGCAAATGCGATTATATGATCCTGATCTCCTATGAAAAAACGCAGCTAATAGAAATTTTACTAGGTACAATCATTTTTAGTACAACGAATTTTCATAAAACATTGATAGCTAATAATGAGAAAAAAATTATATGAAAATCAAAGTTTTTCCTTTTAATGCCAATAACTCCGCTGTTTTTAATATATTTCATTAAAATTTTTTTTGTTAAAAAGTTCAATATGTTTTTTAATATTAATCTTTGTTTGGACGTTGAAATGTCCATATCTCAAGGACGCATTGAGTCCCACCATAATTTTTATTTTGTTGAAAAGGTAATTGTGCTTGCTTTAAGATTAAGTATATATAAACTTTACTTTTAATTCTTTTTAATTTTTAAAATATGTTTTTCGTACGCCTTCTTTGAATTCAATTAGCTCACCGCAAGAGATGGAACCACCAACAACAAAAATTTTCCTAAACTTTTTTGGATTAATGTTCGTTCAATTACCTTTCTAACGGTAGATAAATAAAATTAAATAAAATAAAATTAAAATAATATTCAACATGTTTTTCACTATTTCCGATTTTAAAAAATATTTAATCGGGAAGTGTATGTTAAAATGTTTATATAAGTGACTCTCGAGTAACACCGGGTATATCAGCTAGTATTTTCTAATGTGTACAAGCGTGTGACAACCAGTGTAGTGTGCATATCATATTCACAAAATTAGTACCAATAATCGTAGTAAATAGTATTATATAGGCCCTTGCCGGTGAACATATGACTTACAATGCGGAGATTTTTTTGCTGTCCTAAAAAGTTTTATTTTCGCATTTCTATTTAATTAGAAATACTTTTCTGAAAAATGAAAACAGATGTCAAGATGCTTTTTTTATTAGTAGTACTAGTACTATGCTACTAGTTTACAAATTAACAAAGGAAAGCTTATAAATAAATTAGTTTTTTATATTTTTGAAATTTCTCAGTTCATTAGCCTTAGTTTTACTGAAATAATAAGTCTACAAAAAAATTATTGTACCTCATTTTGTAATAAGTCCGAAAAAATTTCACCTCATTTTCAATGGAAAACTGCCAAGTCAGTAACCTGACTTCTCTTTGAAACATTTAATTTACGAATGATTAACGATCCAAATATTTGCACAACATGATTAGAAACAACTATTGATGCAGTAGTTTCTTAGATATCTTGAAGATATTACATCTAAAATATACGTTTGTTATTTCAGTTACCATAAACTTATAATATATATTATAAAATTCTCTAATAATAAGTAAAGTGATAGTGAGTAAAATATGATTTAAAATAGTAAATAATAAACTTTGTAGTAAAATGTAGAAGAATTAATCTTAACTTGTGCTTTAAATATACGTCATGTTATTTTATTTAGAAATTGTTTACATTATTATATTTTATTATACGAAAAAACTATTTTTAAAAAATAGCTTTGCTTTTCCCGTCTGAGCTATTTTTGTTTTATAATGCTTTTTTAACAAAAAGGGTGTTCACAGAGCCAAAAATCACCACAAAAAATCAATAAGATCACCTAGTTGAGCTATTTTATTAAGTTTTCTTATTAAAACTACCAAATAATAAGAATTTTCCATAGAGAAATCTTTTTAAATCCATAGATAAAATATTATTAAAAATTTGCAACTACTATCAAACAGTTTTTAATAAGATTTCTTACTAAATTAATGAAATTATGTGGTAATCTTATTAATACTTTACTTTAATAAGAAAATTTTTTTTCACTCTCCAAAGTTTAAGAAGAGACGACCTTAAATTAATAAGAACATATTTTTGATCTGCTTTTATAAGATTTTCTTAACAAACACCCTTTTAAGAAGGTAATAACGGTGAAAATGCTATTTTTTTCTTTGCTTTAGCTTTCAGTCGTAATTGTGAAGTGAATTCATGAAGTTTATGTGCATTTTATGGATTTAATTTATTTAAAGTAAAATAAAAATATGTGATAATGGATAATGATACTTATGTTCCCGAACTTATTTTCGACGAAGCTGAAATTCTGGAAATTCATGCCATATTTCAGTCGTGGGGCTTGAGTGACTCAATTTCGACTTTACTAAAAATTTTTGAAGTTAATTCGAAGAAGGTTCTTCAAAAAATGGAGATTGAGGATGTCGTCACTTTCTTTGAAGGCCTCGACAGCGCCGGGTATTTTGGTGACAAAGTCATTTTGTTATACAAAGGTATTTTTTTTTTGCTTTTTGTGAAGTTATATTTTAACTGATGTATTTTGTGAATACATATACAAATTTTATTTCCTAATAAATTGTAATAAACTATCAAAATGTCTTTTTATTTGATATAACAGGCAATTACAAGTATATTTCCAGGTAAAAGGTAAATAAGATTTCGTTTTGATTTAAAAAATATATCCTTATTAAAATTTTAAAAGCAATCCTATTAAGTCAATAAGATGTCCTTATTAATTTTCAAAAATAAATCTTATTAAATCTATAAGATTTCTTCTTAAAAACCAAGAAGTTTTGATAAGATTTCCTTATTGCTTTTAAAAGTGTTCTTATAAAAAACAATAAGATTCTTCTTAAAATTATTTGGTTTGCCTAATAAAGAAAGGTCATAGTTTTAGTTAGATTTTCTCTATAGTTTTAATAAGACAATCTTCTTGGATGAAAACCATAGAGAAATCTTATTGATTTTCTTCTATTTTATTAGGTTGTTTTGGCTCTGTATTTGTGGTAGGCACGACGAATTTTTATTTATTTATTTATTTATTTATTTATTTATTCGAGTCTATGGATTAAATCCTTACAGACTAATCTTAACCAAAGGTAATAAATATAATAAATGTAATTAAACTAAAGATAAAGTATTTAATATTGATTTAAAACACATTTTCGACAATGAGAAATCAAACAAAACATGTATCGACAGATCATTATACAAAGACAAAGCTCGTTGCAAAGGTTCATTGCGTGCATAATTAGACCTATGAAATTTAATAAAAAACAAGTTAAAATGCCGCAACTGTCTTGACGGTATATTAAAATTTATAAGAGCCAAAAGAGAAGGACAGTCAATGTTACCTGAAATTATATCATATATAACGACAAGGGACTGAACTTTCCTTCGCGATTCTAACGATTTTATACCTAAGAGTAAACATCTTACATTATATGGAGGGATATCTTCACGACTATATAACAAACGAAGAGCAAACTTTGTAAATCTTTTCTGAACTTGTTCCAACCTAAAGGTATGAACTGCATAAATCGGATTCCAGATGAAGGAAGCGTATTCCAGTTTCGAGCGAACAAAAGCATTATATAGTGACTTAACGGTATGTGGGTCAGAAAACTCTGAACTATTTCTGCGTATAAAAGCTAGCATCGAGTAAGCTTTAGGAACAATAAAATTAATATGTTCATTAAAAGTGAACTTACAGTCAAATATGACTCCAAGATCTTTTATAGATTCAACACATTTAAGTGGAATTTCAGAAATATTGTACTGAAATTTCAAAAAATGACTGCATTTAGAATATGCTATATGAACGCATTTAGAAATATTCAATGGAAGAGCATTAATCTTACTCCAATTAAGTAAATTATCTAAATCAGATTGCAATGAAATAGCATCAGATATGCTACTGACACTCTTAAATAATTTAAGGTCATCAGCATAAAGCAAATATTTTGAGTTACAGAATATTTTATTTATATCATTAATAAATAATATAAATAATAAGGGGCCCAAGATACTACCTTGCGGCACCCCAGAAGAAGCAATGAACTTATAGGATTTAACATTATTAATTGATACATAACAAGATCTACCGCTAAGGTAAGATTTAATCCAATCTAAAAAAGTTGAGTGGAAACCCATTTTGAAAAGTTTTGCGATTAAGATATTATGGCAAACCTTATCAAACGCTTTAGAAAAATCCGTATTAATGGCGTCAACATGACAACCACCCTCAGTTAAGGTAGAACGACCTGAAATGAAACCATGCTGTTCAGGACATAAATAGCGTTTAACAAGAAAACATATCTTAATTTTAACAATTCCTTCAAAAATTTTAGAGATAGTAGACAACTTTGAGATGGGTCGATAGTTAGAGATATCATTTTTAGATCCAGATTTAAAAACAGGAGTAATATGGGAAACCTTCCAACTATCTAAGAATGTCCCAGCCGCTAGTGACATATTAAATATATGGCACAAGGGAACAGACAAGGCCTGAGCACATTTTAAAAACACTACAGGGCAGAAACCATCAATGTCGGCCTTCACAGTATTTTTTACTTGACACAGTGATTTAAACACATCTAATTCAGAGATCGTTAGGGAGCCAAAATTCAAAAACGAATCGACATTCAATAGGTCAACACCGTTAAAACATGTGGCGTCCGTATAATTGGCACTAAAAAAGTCAGCAAAAAGTTTAACTGTATCCACTAGGGAAACTGAAGACCCCCATTCAAATTCATTGTTGTTGGAATATTTGAGCAACCCTTTTTTGACTCAATAAAATTCCAAAAAGACTTGGGATTTATTTTTATATTCGATTCAAAACCCATAATATACTGCTTATATAAGAATTTGTTGAGAAAATTAAATTCTCTCATAAATTGTAAATATTTAGACTTATGCTCATCATCGTTTGTAGATTTAAATAAACTAAGATGTTTATTTCGAAGGTTTTTCAATTTTTTAAGGCCATTAGTGTACCATGGGTGTCTATAAGTTTTACGAGCCAAACGAGGAATATTGTTTTCACAAACTGAAGTTACTTGCGCTTTAAAATCATCAAAACAAACCGCGACATTTTTACCATTAAATAAAGAGATCCAGTCGATACATCTAAAAATACTTGAAAGATTATTAAAATTACATAGTTTAAAGTTAAATAAACTAGATGACGGAGGAGAGTGTATAAAATCATAGAAGTTAATATTTAGGATTAGCGGAATATGATGCATATCAGACTGACGAATCGGACACATGCACTCTGAAAGATCATACTTAATATTATTAGATATAAATATAAGATCTAAAATTCGATTTAAATTATTTAAATAAGAATTAATTTGAAGTAGATCGATACTCAGCAGACTATCTATAAGATACATTTCATGAGAATGATTGATGCTCACTGGAGTAAATTCACCACCGAGATAAGTCCACGATACATTGCTGAGGTTAAAGTCCCCAAAAACAGCTAAATGACAGTTGGCACCAATTGATGACTGAAGCGCAATAATATTATCCACATGAGCAGTGTAGATAAACTCAGGACTCGACGGCGGAATATACGATACGCACATATAGAAAGCTCCATATGGTCCAGTTAGCGCGACACAAAGTTGGTCAAGCAGTGAATCAGGACATTTAAGATAGTGTAACGAAGAGCAGAGACACCTTTTTACAGCTACAAGAACGCCGCCACCTCTATTAAATCCAGTTTTTTCAGAGTCACGATCTTTACGATAAACATGAAACTTTTTAGTATCGAAAAATTCACCATCGAAAAACTCGAGGTTAAGCCAGGTCTCCACAAATATAAAAATATCGTAATCCCCAAATATAAGAATTTTACAATAATTGTTTTTTAATGCAATAACATTGTAATTATTTCATGTTTCCAAATCACTTGAATTTTTCTTATTTTTAATGCAAGAAAGTATACATGCACAAAAATGCATTAGTAAGCTTAGTATTGATTAATGTCTTATATAATCTGGTTTGACCAAGTTCCTCCTTGGTTTTATATTGACTTTTCTGTAAGTAAAGTATTTTCTGTATAAATATTTTTATAAACCTCCTTGAACTAATATAAGCAATTTAAACCAGAAAAAATTGACTCTCAGACAGGAAACTGCGGATCTTCCGCGTGAGAATCCTTCAAAATGCATTTATATTAGCGCTTTCATTAATAACTTTGTAAACGAAGACGGATGCCAAGAATTCAGCACCCAATAAATATCAATTAATATATATTCCAACATACGAAATGCTTCACATTCAACTAATGTTTATGAATTTGTAAACAAAATACATATGATAACATCCCTAAGCCTACCACACATACTTTATGCTGCACAAGACCAAAAAAATCAAAGACCTTCCACCCTCGATGAAGGGACTAAACACAAAGTGGACAACAAGCTTGCTGCTGATTATGAGGATCAACAAGGTGTGTTGCATTTATCATAAAAATCCTGTTAGAAAAAGTAAAAATAACAACAGAGACAACACATCCAATATCACTGCATACATGCATATCCTGTTGATCATCATAGTGAAAAACGGTGCCACTTCCGATCGATAAAATTATACACAAAATAAAATTATATATTCAAAATAGCATTTCACCTATATTTCCCACGAGTTTATTGAAATTTTTTACAATTGAATATAAATGCTTAATGGCACACAGACAAACAAACAAACAAACAAACAGACAGACTAACGAACACTCCTGTGGGAATATTTGTGTCAAAAGGGCGCACAAAAGCGGCTGGTTGATCCTGTCAGCATCAAAGACTACAGTCAGCGTGTGAAGGCGAGTGTCAGAAGAAAAAATTGAAGAGGAAACCAAGTTTAGTATAAAAAGCAAAACAATGTGATATTAGAAAGTGGAGACAATGGGATATGCACGAGAAACAGGTTCATTTTGGAGCTCTTGAAATTTGATATGCTACCTTTCGTTAAAAAAAAAAATTATAATACGCCTGTATTTCCGCTTTAAAAACGCCCCGATAATTGCAACTCCAGTAGCAAAAACTCTTAATAAAAAACCTTTAAAAATTCTTGCACTCTTTTACACATGTAAGATATATTTTTGAGCAATGTTTTTGCACCATACTGTAGTACAGTACATAAAAGTAGCGTACTGTTACACCTACGCAACAGCAGCAACTTCCTTGTGTGACAAACGCGTTCATGTGGAGCTTCATGTCCTCCTCCTCCTACTCGTTGCCACCATCCAACTAACACTTTGCGATTATCTAGCCATGCTTATCTAAGCAAGTTCAGGAAAATTGTTCGCACAAAACGTGCAAATAATAGCACCATCTTCTCCAATGATCTGAAACATTGTCTCTATAGTTTTTTCATGGTTCACCTTTTTTCATGTGTTGCTGCTGTTCCATGGAATAAGTTGCAGCAGCACCGCCAACAACGCGACTAATTGGGAAAATAATATTTTTACCGCAAGCGCTGTCGCTATCTGAGCTCACGCACCTAGTGTGTCTTTTAGTGCATTTTCCACACACATACATATCTATCCTGCTAATAGAAGAAAATGCTTTTGTATTGCTTGGTTTGTGTTTGTATCAAACACACAAACGCACCAATTAGAAATTGTTATTGTTTTGCGCATGCAATTGTTGTTTTATGCCAGGAAATAAAAGTTAAATGTTTTTATTTCTTCTGCCAGATCACATTGAAGATCAGCACAGCTAATGTACAAGTGGCCAACGACAAATACACTGACAAAAATGTGTTTATGTCATTTGTACATAGAGTGACTGGTACTGAATGAAGTGATTATTGTAGCGAAACTTTATACTTCTACTTTTGTTGATTTTCTGAGATAAAAATCAACAAAAATAACAGATTCAAGACGACAGATTTTTGCAAAAAGACCTGATAAGACAGATTGAGAAGTAGAAAAAATGTTAGAGGTGACAAAATATTAGGGGCAGATCTTTAATTTGACCTCTTTATAGGTTAATTCGGTTGAAAAAAGAAAATCTTAAGAGTTTGCCAAAAGTCATTATGTGCCAGAGAAGACGGACGAGCTGCCGTGCTCCTCTAGCGAACCTTGAGCACTCTAAAGCTGCATCGGATGTGCTTTGCAGGAGGCTTACTAAAGAATGCCTAGACGTTGTTTTCATCCAGGAACCATGGGTAAACTCTGGTACGTTGCTTTATAACACCGGAAATTGTCGGCGGCATTACTGGTCAATAAAAGATTAACATTTCTACCTCTTTCAGAATTCATTCCCGGCGACTTTGTGGCCATTTGGGCAACCGTGCCCTCCCTTAAAGGAAACCACGAGGTGGTGCTAGCCTCACCTTATGTGCCTGGTGATGTGACGGAAGCACCAACCGAAGAAATCAGAGCCCTTGTGGACCACTGCAGGAGGCTAAACCTTCCTTTGTCATCTGCTGCGTCGCAAATGCGCACCATACCATCTGGGGAAGTACAGACACCAACAAAAGAAATGAGTTTCTTTTAGACTATACCCTGCAGGAAAATCAACTAACTTAAAAGTGGTTGAAAAAGTAGTTTTTTGTCAAGCACAACTAGTTGAAATTCTGACTTTTTTCCGTTCAACGAACTAACATATTTTGTATGGTGATGTCCGCTAAATACGTTAATTAACTTTCGTCTGCATATGATTTCAACTACTTGTTAAACTAGTTAAATTTAAACTATTTCTTTACACCCCATCGATTTACTTAAAAATAAGTCAATTGAAAACTAGTTAATATTCCACTTACTGAAGATGAATTTAAAAGCATTAAGGTTTTAAATTTCTATGCATCAAAGAGATAATTTATTTTTATGTTTTGAAAAATATATACATAAATTCAAATTAGTGAAAGCTTAAAGTTAATAATATTTAATTAAATAGCATGGGTAAATATATATAAACTTGTAATCTAATAAAAATTTGCTATAAAAACATGTCAAAATCAGAGTAGTTGCCGCCTTAATATAATTCAAAGTAGTTTTTAAACCACATGTTTATAAGTAGTTTCTCAATTACTTCATATATAATGCAATAAAAACTATTCAAAATTTAAGTGGACGCCGACTTAATATAATTCAAAGTTGTTCATAAACTAGTTTATTTGAACATAGTTTTTTAACTAGTTGTTTTTTTTTCCTATAGGGTATTTATAGAAACAGTATGATTATTATTAATAGGGGCAATGAACTAACTTTTAGGAACATCATTAGAGGTGAGGTATTAGATATCACTTTTTGCAGCTCCAATATGGCAACCTCTATTAATGGTTGGCACGTCTCGGGGGAGGTTGCCATGGCTGACTATCATCACATTAGGTTTGATATGGGGACACATACGGAGACCTCCCACTCTTACAGAAACCAGAGAAATACTAATTGGAAAATATTAAGGCATACACTAAATCTCAACATAAATTACTCAGCTCAACCCATTGTCACTAGGGAAGAATTTGAGGCCAAACAACTCAAAATCAACTTAACGCTAGCATTCTACGGAAGCTGGCCCATGAAGACTATCAGGTCCCGTAGGCAAGTGCCTTAGTGGAACAAAGAGCTGAGTAAGCTCAGGAAAAACGCTAGAAAACTTTGCAATAAAGCTAAGCAAACGGGAGAGTGGACCCAATTTAAACAAGCTGTAATCAAATACAACATTGAGCTGAGAACAACAAAGAGGGCCACGTGGAGGGTTTACTGCGAGTAGATCGATAGTCTACCAGCAATGACCCGTCTACAGAAGGCACTAGTCAAAGATAATTCAAACGGCAGCTGTACACTATTAAAACCTGATGGAAGCTACACTGTTAACCCGGATGAAACTGATCGTCTTTTATTGCAGACGCATTTTCCGGGATGTGTATTTGAAGAGGACACCCCATCGAACACTGGGGCTTACTATTCAGTGATAGGTGGTCAAAGAGGACTTCCAGGTAAACTTTTTACATCCGATAGTGTACATTGGGCCATATCTAAATTTAGCCCATACAAATCTCAGGGACATGATGGTATCTACCCGTGCCTACTACAGCAAGGCATTGATTCCATTGTCCCTCCACTTACACGGATTTTTATATCAAGCCTTTTGTTAGGCCACATTCCTCGCGAATGGACAAAGGTTAAGGTCGTTTTTTTACCAAAGGTGGGTAAAAACAACAATGGGCCCGATCAATGGCCTATATCGTATAGACCGATCAGCCCAAGTTTCTTCTTTTTAAAGACAATGGAGAAAATATTGGAACTCAACATTAGGAAGACTAGCTTGAAGAGCATCCCTCTAAATAGGTTTCAATTTACCTACCAAGCCGGCAAATCCACTGTCACCGCTATGCACTCTTACCGGCACGATCGAAAAGGCTTTTGAAGCAAAACAAATAGTGCTATGTGCCTTCATTGACAATCAAGGGGCTTTTGACAACCCGTCATACAATGCAATCAAAGCAGCAATGTAGATTAAAAATATACCATCTTTAATCATACACTGGATTCTAATCATGCTGGAAAGAAAGTCGTGGATGAACTTATTACAAGTCTTAACAACCAGGGTTTTGACACTAGATGATCTGGTTATTTCAAGTCTGGGCAGTCATGAACCGACGATATCGGATAGAATGCAGAGTGCCCTCCGTATAATTTCAAAATGGTGTAAGGAAAAAGGGTTACACATAAAGCCTAACAAAACAATTCTGGAACCCTTCTCTAGAAAAAGGAGCCTAAATCTGGTAAGATCTACCCTGGATGGAAAAGTCATTGACTTTTCAAATGAGGTCAAGTACTTGGGAGTGACTTTTGACAAGCAGCTCCTTTGATGCACCCTCTTAGATTCAACTACAGGCAGTGCAACACGTGCCCTTTTTGGCTGTCAACACCTCAATGGCAAAATGTGGGGCCTCAAACCGAAAATGATTTATTAGACGTTTACAACAATTGTGAGACCTATGGTTACGTATGCAGCACTTGCATGGTGGCCCAAGGTCCAACAGCGCACAGCAGCTAATCAACTGACAAAGCTGCAAAGAATGGCGTGCATTAGTATCACTGGGGCAATGAGAACGTGCCCATCTGAAGTTCTGAGTGTAATAATAGGGTTCTGAGTGTAACGATCATTATCGAAAAAGAGCCATGTTTAAGTGCACTAAGGTTAGAGGAAATCGGTGATTACAAGGCAGGGAATTTTACGGGTCACATGAAGGTACTCAAAACCTTCGAAAATTACCCTTTTTTAAAAATCCCAGACAGGATGCTGCCGAAGGTAAACTTCTCAAAACGTTACAGGGTCGTTGTAACCAATAGACAACTATGGTGGCATGATAGCTTCACAGTTGATCCTGGTTCACAGATATGGTACACTGATGGGTCAAAACTCGAACAATTTCCAAAAAGCTCTTCCAATGCGATACACGCCGACAATATTTCAGGCAGAGATATATGCCATTGAAGTATGTGTCAGAGAATTGAGAAAATCTACATATTTTCAGATAGCCAAGCGGCTTTAAAAGCCTTTCAAGCCTACGAACTTGAATCAAGACTAGTCTCCAGCTGCGTAGAACTATTAAATATGCTGGGGAAAAAGCAACAAAATAGAATTATAGTGGGTTCCAGGTCACGAAGGATTCGAGGGCAACGATAAGACTGACTGCCTTACCAAACGAGGATCGTCTTGAACTCTTATAGGACCTGAACCATTCTGTAGCTTAGCAAAAGGCTACATTCTAGAACATATTAGAATATGGTAAGACAAGAAATTTCAGTGCGACTAAAACAACACTAATGGACAGAGGCAATCTAAGAAATTTTTAACTCTCAGAAAAGCAAAATCCAAAGATATACTGAAGCTTACCAAAGCAAACCTTAGAATTCTTACTAGTTTCTTCACAGGTCACTGCTCACTCAGATGCCATCTTAAAAAGATGGGTCTTTCTGAATCAGACGTCTGCATACTATTTGAGGATGAAGAAGAAACCCCTGAACACATTCTATGTGAATGTCCGGCAATCTACAATCTACCTACATCTTGAAAGTTAATTAAGGGCATGCACAATAGATCCCGTGGGTCGCGGTGCACATGGGCCCACTATAAGCTGACCTTAAACTAACTAAAGTCATTATGTCCCCAAAGCAGTTTACAGCAATTCTCAAATTTGGTTTTTTCTTTAGTCGACTTAAAAAAAATATAACAAAATTAACTCATTATAGATTTTTATATTAATTTAAATGTATTTTCTATTATTTAGTTATGACATCACAAAATGTTCCCCAAAAGTTCGTTTTAATTGATAAGACTTGAATCTAGCATTGGTGACCTCTATAGTCAAGTGATAGCGCGCTTGACTGTCGCTCTGGGGTCCTGGGTTTGAATCCTGGCCGGGCATCCTGAATCTAGGCCTATGGTCCTACGTTATAACTAGGGATCGGATTTTTATGCAAAACGTATAAAAAATTAATGTCAAAAGTCTGAGACATACAAATTGTATGCAAAACTTACACACATTTAGATCAAATATGTACATTTTATCGATATTTTTAGAAAAAACATATATTTTGCTATCACATCTTTACACAGGATTTGATTTAAAAATAATTTTGCATGAAATCCTATCCCTAGTTATAACCTTTCTTTCCTTATATGAGGCATTCTCTGAGAAAAAAATCACCGTAAGAAAAGTTTTTGTTGTCAATACAATATGTTGAAGTATACATAAAAACAAGTATGTAGAGTAGATTTTTAGGTCTGTGTAATTCAGGGTTGCCATGTTATTAGGGGCTCAATTATTTTGCAGAATAATTTTCAAATGGCAATATATTTTGGATACATCTAATCAAAGGAACTTTATAACACATCAATTTACTACAAAAATTTTTAGTTGGTGGTGGTAGAAAAAGTTTGTGGAAAGAAACGCTTAGTAGCTTGCTTTGACTGAGGTCGAGGCATAACACTTGCTTCAGATTTAACATCACATGTTTCTACAGCCTCTGCCACATATAAGCTAACCTAAATTTAGCATTAAAAATCAATTATTAGTATCAAGTTTTTTATCAGTTTTTTAATAATTAATTTATTTCATGATTTCTTTAAACGAAAATCAAGCAGCTGTAACAAAGTTAAAATTGATAAGCATTCGCACATTTATTTAAACCAAACGCAAATCAATTTAACTGAAACGCAAATTAAATTAACCTGAACGTAAATTAATTTAAACCAAACGCAAATAAGTTTAACCTTAGTGCAAATTAAATTAACCCAAACACAAATCAAATTAAACCAAATGAAAATTTAACGTAAAATTTTACTTTTTAGTTATCTATATCATATATAATGTAATATTCTCCATATAAGAAACTATTATTAAGTTAAGTTAAGAATCGGTGGCTGTAATGCGTCATACACTACTTTCAATGATGGTTTGCAGATTTTGATCCTGGTTCACTTCGACTAACATTTATCGAGCATGAGCTTTAACCTTTGAAAAGCATTTTTCTATAGGGTTCAGCATTGGGGAGTAAGGAATTTGAAATTATCTTATAATGAATAATGCCATTACTATCGATTGCTGCTATTGAAGTGGTATTTCTGCCCCTCACTGAGAGCACAACCACTCTTGCTCTGCTACCTGCCTTGGAACGAGCTTGGCTTCTTCTTTAATGTAAATTGAAACCACATTCGTCAATAAATAAAAGTTGATCTCTTCTTTTTGTAGCCCATTGCAAAATTTTACGTTAAATTTTTATTTGGATTAATTTGATTTGCGTTTGGGTTAATTTAATTTGCACCTAGGTTAATTTAATTTGCGTTTGGTTTAAATTAATTTGCGTTAAGGTTTATTTAATTTGCGTTTGGATTAAATTGATTTGAGTTTCGGTTAAATTGATTTGCGTTTGGGTTAAACTAATTTGCGCTTGGATTAAATAAATGTGCGAATGCTATATACAAAGAGTCTTAAACAAAAAAAGACATTTTTGGGGTGCATCCTAGTGTCAAAAATCTTTTTAAAATTCTAACTAGATTCGAAATCAGCGACTAGCTCATCTACAAATAGTATAAAATAGTGCCAGCACATATACAAAGAGTATAAAACAAAAAACACATTTTCAGGGTCCCCCTAGTGTCAAAGAACTTTTTGAAATTCCTTCAACAGGTTCAAAATCGACGACCAGAGCAAAAAGTATAAAACAAAAAAATACATTTTTAGGGTCCACCCTGGTGTAAAACATTTTTAAATTCTAACTGGCGAAAGTCCATGAGAAAATTATAGTGAGAAATGGTGGCCAGAAAAAATTTTCGATTTTGTGAACTAGTGTTATCAGCCACCAGAGAACAGAGCTGGGCGATAAGGATTAGGATTACCACACGATTACGATTGCAGTAATCTTAACAAAAAATACAATTACAATGAAATACAACGATTACAGCAATCGTAATTTCGAAAAAGTTGAAGTTGCGATTGCTGCAATCGTAATATAAATTAATTCGATGAAGGATTACTCTAATTGTTATCTCGTGTTTTCTTTCATAAGGATTACAGTAATCGATTAACACCGGCACTTCCATTTTTTCTGGTCTTTGCTACGTTATAAAAATATGCATTTTGTTGATATTGTAGATATTTATTGATGGCAGATATATTGCTATTGATGGTAAATTTCAGTTCATCGCAATACACTTTATTGTAAATAACAGTGATTTTTACTAATAGTTAGTAAAAGTTATCCCTGTTATCGATTACTGTAATCCTTATCAAAGAAAACATGAGATTACAATTAACGTAATTGTAATTTCAGTAATCCCAGTAATCAAGGGCGTAGGCAGGATTAAAATTAGGAGGGGGGCGAAAGACCTTATACATTTTTTTACCATATCTTTCATTCATTAATTTTGCGAGTCAATGAAAATAGTTCAAAGTGTCTTATTACCTGATGTTTTTATATATAATCGACTCTAAGGGAAAAAGACTTTCAACTTATGTATATCAAATAAACGCAAGCCATGAGCTCAAATAAAGTTACATATATAAATTTCGGGTTAAACTCATTTTAAAAAATGATATCTTTAAAAAATATGGTTTAAAAAATATTAAAAAAAATTCAAAAAAACTCAATGTAAGGAAACCTCAACAAAATAATACAAAAAATTAAATGAAACAAATAATTTTTTTTTATTTGAATATAAGTCGCCGAGGATTTTCCTCAAAACGGTTAATAGTTTCGTCTAGAATGTTTTAATGATTTTCTGCCACAAATTTGCGATGAACACTCAACATGCACAAACCTATAATAAAAGAGTTTTGCAAATTTTTCTGAATTGAATTTCATGCGTATTGATTAATTAACAAATCCAACTTGGCGGTGTTCAGTTTTTTTGAATGTTTGTTCCAACTCACAGATAGCTGGCGTTGACTGCTTACCATATGGCAGCTCTCGTCAACTTAAAATATAACTCTGGCTGTAGTTACAAATGAAAAGATTGCTACGATTAACTCACCACTGGCAATAGCCGAGAGAGGTATTTTAAATTTGTAATTTTTTTTTATGATCCGACCAAGTGCCAAAAAAACGGAAGTGGAAAATATTTTGAAGCAATTCAATATTGGCAATTCCCACATTTATTCGGTAACTTCCGATACGGTATCAAAAAAAGTTATTTTAATTTCTGTCTAACGAAAAATGTTGCAGTTTTTTCTTTTATAAATTACTTGACCTAAAGCTCTAAAAATGTTAACCTTGTATAATCATGAAAATGTTACAATTTAATTATAAACCAAAAAATGTTCACATTATCTACTTCATGTAAATGTCTTAGTTTTTAAGTTCCCGTTTGAACAGTATACAACATTTTACAAAATTATACACTATCGATTTAAAAAAAAACTGATTTCCTTTTAACTTTTTCAGGTCTAGATTCAAAGAAAATTACACATTAAAAAAGGATCACATATAGAAACTTTTGAAAAATCCGTCGAATACAAAAACAATCTTAGATTTAAGGGGAAATTTCCCCCTTCCCCTGCCTACGCCCTTGGCAGTAATCGTAATTTCAACTTTTTCAAAATTACGATTGCTGCAATCGTAATCTAAGATCATCCGATGAAAGTTTTTCCGAATCCTAATTTAAAAAATTTTGAAATTGGGATTAACATAATCGTAATTCTTACCGCAATCAATTATACATATACTTTTTAGCGCCCAGCTCTGCCAGAGAAGTATAACGAACCATACGGTGCTTAAAAAGAGCTTTAATCATTGAGTTGCGTTAAGAAATGCACTTTTTTAGTGCAAGTTTGAGTGCATTAATTCCAATAATTCGTAACTGTTGGCAAATATAGAATGGCAAATTTTCGCATTTTATCATTTAGTTTCCAAAAAAATGTAGATACATATCTTACCAGGGCTCGAATTTTGATGACCTATAAAACAGCATAATATGACTTAAAAAACAAATGCCAAAAATTACCTAAAAACTGCAGAAGATGACCTAAAAACTGACAAAAATTACCTAAAAAACGCAAACAATTACAAAAAAGTAAACAAAAAAATAAAGCCTTAAAAATAATACAATACTAAGCTTAACCCTTTCACTACCGAATTAAAATGGATGTGGCTAAAATTTTTTTGTTGGTTTTTTTAATTAATATGGTAAAGACAAACATCCCGAAAATGTTTTTTTTTTCCTATCTATGTGGTTGTGGCTGCTTTGTGATGTGCACCTGAGTGGACATGGGTAGTAATGGTAGTCAAATTGACTAAGAGTATGCAATGATTTACAATAGTAAAAATATAACTTTGACTACGAGATAGGTACGATATCTCGTTTTTTTGTTTTATTATTTTATTATTGAATCAAAATAAGTACTGTACATGAAAATTACTAATTATTATTTAAGATGGTAGTTGTAGAAACAGTCCGATTTTCGGCGAATACATAGGTGTGCCTTACATTTTTCGCAATAAATGAATGTCTTCTGGTTGCATCCTTAAAATTTGCATCGCATTGCGTTTTGTGATCGGTCAAACTTCGGCAAATGTCCAATTCCATCTAATCTAACATCGGTAGGTGGCTGAGCAAAATATTTGAACCTCTTTTTTGTTTTGGCGAACTGCACACAATCTACATTCTCGTGAGGAGTGGAGTCTTGAAGAGGAGACTCAGGCCCACGTGAAGGACGACCACGCTTGTTCCTATTTATGGCACTTGGTGAAATTGTCAGTAGTGTGTTGCCGATGATTTTTCTGAAGGCTAGGAGGTCTAGCTGATTTTTCAGTGGTACTCCATTTTTTTTCATTATCAGCTCGGTACTCGAGCCATCTAGCCACTACTGCCATATCAAAAAAATGCATTACCACGCGGAGTGTCCACTTCTTCGATTTGATGAATATGCGATAATACTGAATCATTTGATCTAAAAGATCGACGCCTCCCATTCCTTTGTTATATAGTTTGACAACTTCTGGCCTCTCAACTTCAACAAACTGTTTGTCCTTTTTGTCATAGCGTTGAACCGTATCAGATATGCCTATACCAACAAAGTTTGAGGCTAAATATACCGATTTGTTGTCGAGCCATTTGGTCACTATTATTTTTTCGTCTCGGCTTATGGCTTGTTCGGCATATGCACGGCCTTTTTTGCGCATGTCTGAATCTGCCGCTAATATTTTCCGTGATTGTAGAACTTCCAATAAAGAATATGTAGTAAAAAAATTGTCCGTAAACAATTTGTGACCAATTGCGTCACGTGGAACACGTTTCATCAGTTCTAGAACAACAGCAGCACTAAAGCCAAATTTTTCCATTAGATTTGCCTCTATTTCAGTGGTTGATCCTTGGTAAGCCATGAAATCATAAGGCATACCACTTTTACCGCATAAAACATATACCTTTATGCCCCATGGGCATGGTTTTTCACGAATGTATTGCTTGATCGAAAGACGCCCCTTAAATGGAATAATTTGTTCATCCACACAAAACGATTCTTCTAACTTATGTTGCAATAAACGCTGTCTTACTGCATTCATTATAGGTCGCACTCGATAAAATTTATCGTTATTATATGGGGTCATCTCCGTATCTATCAAATGTAGATGCGATCGAATAGCGTAAAACCGATTACGTGTCAGGGTATCTGCAAACATTGGTAGAGCAAGACCTTTTTCCCAGAACATTGATATACGTGGAAATTTTTAAATATTGGCTGTTGGAATTAGTTTTAAAGGTTTTCTAAGAGATGGCGTAACTATCAATAGATCGCATCGGGCACACCTGTGACTATATTCATTTCAAAGCACATTGTCTAAGCTTCATTTTTCAGTATGTGTCATTCCACTGAAATGTAAACAACATATATTTTTTTCTCTGTGAACATGTCGACTTTCGTTCCAACAAAACGCAATTTGCGGGAAGGTTTACTTTTGTGCTTCCATTTGAAGAAAAAAGCGGTTGAAGCACAACGCACGCTTACTGAGGCTTACGGGGACTATGCTCCATCGATTTCTACTTGTGAGTACTGGTTCCGTCGGTTTAAAAGTGGTGATTTTGATACGGAAGACAAAGAGCGTCCGGGCCAGCCGAAAAAGTTTGAAGATGAGGAATTGGAGGCTTTGCTCGATGAATACCCGTGTCAAACCCTTCAAGAATTGTCAGAATCATTGGGAGTCGACTTATCAACGGTCGGCAAACGCTTGAAGGACATGGGAATGATTCAAAAGCAAGGAAATTGGGTGCCGTACCAGTTGAAGCCGAGAGACGTTGAACGGCGATTTTGCATGTGCGAACAACTGCTTCAACGGCATAAAAGGAAGAGTTTTTTGCATCGTATTGTCACTGGCGATGAAAAGTGGATCCATTACGATAATCCTAAGCGAAAAAAATCGTGGGGACCACCCGGCCATGCATCAACATCGAGGGCCAAGCCGAATATTCATGGCGCCAAGCTTATGCTGTGTATTTGGTGGGATCAGAAGGGTGTCGTGTACTATGAGCTGCTAAAACCTAACGAAACCATCACTGGGGAACGCTACCAACAACAATTGATGCAATTGAGCCGAGCATTAAAGGTTAAACGGCCGGAATATGCCAAAAGACACGACAAAGTGGTTTTTCAACATGACAACGCACGGCCACATGTTGCAAGAACCGTCAAGGAAACGTTGGAGGCGCTGAATTGGGATGTGCTACCCCACCCGCCTTATAGCCCAGACATAGCCCCTTCCGACTACCACCTATTCAGATCGATGACGCATGGCTTGGCTGAGCAGCGCTTCACTTCTTACGAGGATACCAAAAAATGGGTCGATTCGTGGATTGCCTCAAAAGGCAATTGTGCCGGAAAATATGTTTCCAAGTACTGAAACGGAGTTCTGACCTCCTCAATCGAATCTTCAGATCTCTCAAATGCTGGGTTGAATATTCTGTCATTATTACGAGCTCGTCGCCACTTGATGGAGTTCTTGTCAGTTATATTATATTCTTCACGGGACTCAATCATTTCTTCATGTGTTTCGGATGAAGTCTTTGCTGCGCCGGACGATCTTAGGACTCGCACCGAAAATAAGGTACTTAAAGGGACATCGTCTTCGTCCAATCCGAATAATGTTTCACTTTCACCATCCTTTCGAGTTGAATGTGGGCTAAATATTCTGCTGGAAATGCTATTATTTTGACCTAACGGTTCTCCGGAATCATCCTCAATGACATCGGATTCTCCGTCATCAGAATCTCCCCCAACTCGTTTAGATATAGAATTTCCAAATAATTCAACTTCATCGTCGTCAAACTCATCTTCAATTTCAGATAAGTTATACAAAAAGTCGCACAACTCTTGGTTAGTAAGTGTTGTACGCTTTGCCATTGTAACCTGTACAAGCAAAAATTATCAACAATTTTACAACGTATGGCTACTGATGTCCATTACACGGGACATGCACATTTCATATGCTGCTGCACTTACCTTTAGCTAAATCACTCTTATTTTTATTTTAATATATTAAAGAACTCTCGATTATGTTGGAAAAAAAATCACCGATATAGTACTATGAACAGATCTTAAAAATTAAGCACTGTCAATTATATTAGAACGAAATTATGTGATGAAGCGTACCTTCCTCACAGAAATCAGCAAACAACTGCCTAGTTTCACACTATTGAGTACGAATTATGCGTGGCAGCGATGCAACAGTACCGTTTAACATATCTCAACAAAAAAAACATTTTTGTTGTTAGTAACAATGTTTAGTGGAGTCGCGAAGTTACGTCCACTAGAGTGGACATCAGTAGTGAAAGGGCTAAAATTTATTTTATTTAATTTTTATACATAGCGTTACAGTATATTACAAGGTACATTTTTAAGTTATTAAAATTAAAAGAACGCCGATTGTCTGGCAAAATGTTTTTGTAAACAAAAAAACTTCTTTCTACTTCTGCACTGATGAGAGGAAAATATTTAAGCGACGATATGTCATCGGATGTAACCCTGCAGTGTAATCAACTAGATTTATACCAGTCAACAACTAGTTGGAAATATCCAATAACTAGTTCGATTTATGTCCTATTCTCATAGAACCGACTGGTATTTTTTACGTGGTGATGTCATTGGAAAAGACAATTGTCTTACTATAGATAAGGTTTTAACTAGTTAACAACTCATTTTTTATGTAAAGTAAAATTCTAGTTGGGTTGTGACTAGTTTTTAACCAATATAGTAATTATCGAATTAAAACTAGTTCATAGGTTCATATTTTTTCAATAGTTCATAGGTTCAAAGAACATATATTTTTACAACAAAATATTACCTAAAGGCTAAAATTAAAGCTATTTGATGAAATACCATGTGTATGGTATATATAAACTAAGTTCTAATATACTACAAAGTTGCAATAAAAACATTTAAAAATGAGAGTATATGTCGCATTAATATAATTCAAGATAGTTTATCAACTATATGTTTTTAAATTAGTTTTTATATGTTTTAATTTGTTTATTATTAGTTTGTTCCAATGGGGTACCCAGCTCCAACTGGTTTTGGAACTGGTTGATTTTGATAATATGTAGTATAGTTTGATTTTGGCTAGTTTTACAACTGGTTTAATGTGACTTGACAGAAACTAGTTGGGTTTAAACTACTTTTATAACTCGTAAATCGTGACAAAATATAAACTAGTTTGTTTTGACTAGTATAAATACTACTCATGTTTTAATGCTGACTAGTCTTACACTGCAGGGAAGTTACTTTTCTAATTTCATGGTATTAAAATTTTTACCTCCTTATATTTCAACAATAGAGCATAAAAATAGAGTTAATAAAAACTAGCATATCCTGAGTTTTTATCTAACACTTGTTTCATCTTTCTACATACCCTTTCGTCAGTATTACCGCGCTTAGAGCTTTTTTTCATCGAGGTCTATAAACAAAGCTACTCCTTTTTCGAGAGGTAATGTTTTTGATTGAAGGGACTATAGTTAAAGGAATTTTACATTTTTACATTTTTTAGTACAAAAAAAAAACGAAAAAAAATTATTTTAAAATTATACGAAAATGATTAAAAAACCCGAAAAATTCTCTGAAAATTAAAAATATCAAAAAATAACAATAAAATAACTTAAAAATCGCTAAAAATTACCAAAAAAATGCCCTAAATCTTTTTAAAAATTACCAGAAAACTAAAACTGAATGACGAAAAACTGACCAAAAAAACTTTTCATATTTGGAATATAGGTAGCATAAATGGTCATTCTAAGTAACCAGGAAATGTCTTATGTCCAGGAAATGTCTGGAGGTTAGTTGATCAGTTTGGATTATCCTGGCACATTTAAATAGTTCAAGGTGCTTAAGACGAAATGAGTTTTTTTTCAGTGTCTTATAAGGAAAACACAACACAAAATAATCTGAAATAAAATGCAGCATAACGTTATAATTAAACTTTATGCGAATTAGAGCGTTCTCATTACGATCGAACGTTGAATATAAAATTTCCCAAGATCAAAACGATCAATACACCAGATAAGAGATCGTATAATAAAATGTAAGTATCAAATACTATAGAAACGTGCAAGTGCGTCAGTTTACCGTGGAATAGGAGCGAAGTAGAGAGAGTTTCAAACATTTATTGATGATAAAGTGTTAGTTGAATTATGGTATTAATGACAAGGTATTCATTAAGACAGTAATACCGGCAGCAAACAATAGTAAACCACAAAGTAAAATATATAAAAGACAAGAGTTATTTAAAAAAAAAATATAGTGATTTAAAATCTAGTTAAGGTTTACGCTGAAAGGAGAAACTTACCAGCTAGTTGAAGCACTGATAACATTACAAAGAGCTCTTAATAAGAGTGCGAGAAAGCGTGATAGAAATTCTAATGATTAAGAAAGTTAAGTATCAGAGAAGTTAAAAAAATGCATAAAAAATTATAACATAATATTGTGATGATCTTCGATGACTTCTATCAGAGAGAATTTTAATAAGTTTCTTATTAGCTGAATCTAAAATAACTGCGCATATTTAGCTGTCTTCCATATACAGACACACACACACACACACACACACAGGCAAAACCGAGTTAATTGCTGTTTTATATATAATTTTTACGAACCATATAAAAGGCATTAAACCTGCCTCCAACAACCGATCGTTGCTTATGAATATGCAAAGATTAATACACAGTTTTTTTACTCTTTTTCTTTTTGTCTCCTCTACTGATGAACTTTTAAATTTCAAATTTAAAAACGAGGCGCGCAAAACACTGACACTTCACACACACACACACAGAGTGCGGAGGCCCCCTAATAAACTTTCCCAAACGATCGATCGTTAGAGAAAGAGCAACAGACAGCAACGAGCGAGCGAGAGCAACCGAGAAAAACGCGATCGTCGCGATAACGAGCGCATTTGTTTGTCACGAAATATTGAAAAGCGCGATATTTTGCGCAAAACCAATTGAATTGAATATTATTTTTTTTTGTTGCTGTTTTTTGTGGGGGACCCTTTTGCAACAAGCGCAAACCTGAGCTCTCGCCCGAGCCCTCTATTGTTACCGTTTAGGTTCGTATTAGAAATCGATTGCAAGATCGCAACAGCAACAAAAAGAAAACAAAAACTATAGCGAAATGCGTGAATATTAATTTTTTTCTACCGTTGTTTCTTGTATTATAACCAATAAGCTCTCCGCTGCAGCTCTCGGGCTCACCGCCCAAAAAACACACATACCCATACAAAAAAAAAACACAGACACGTGAGGCTTTATTTAATTTTTGTTGGAGCTGATGATCTAATTTGGCAAAATTGTCGTGCATCTTTTTGTAGTGATTTTGTATTGTTGTTGTTGTCGTTTATTTTTGGTGGTGCTATTGTTGTTGCTTTTGTTATAGGTGTTTTTGGGGTCTGTCTACCTTTGCCTGAGTTTTTAAATATATTGTTGTTGTGCGATTTTTTTTTCTTTTTTCCTTGCTTCATTGGCGTTTTTTTTCTTGTGTGTGTTTTTCTTAATAGCTCTAGTAGCTAAGGAGCGTTTTTTATTTAGCCCATATGTGCGATCAATATGGAGTCAATAAATGTTGTTGTTGTGCGATCAATTGACTTCGATAATAAGTTTAGCGCACCCATTTTTTTCTGCTTCCTCGTCCTCTTCTTGAGCTACGCTTCTTTGGTTTGTATGTCGTTATGTAGTTCGAATTATTTTAATAAGTTTTCTAAAGATGATCACCACATATCGATCGCATAGTCACTGAACCGTGATTTATATAGAAATATGTATGTATACAAATACTTTTGGTCTAATTTTTGTTTTTCTTGTGCCTGTGTATCTTTTGTGAAATTTGAAGAGCTTCAAAGTTTTATTCAACAACATGTTGGAGGCGTCTTAAGTTGTCCTCTTAATTGGCGTTCTTTAATTGCTCTGCCTTTGTTATAGTTATTTCTTTTTCATATCATGATTTATCAGTTTATGGTACACCGTTAATTTGGTTTTGGAGTATCATTTAAGTGATCGATGCCAATCTTTGGCTTTTGTTTGAAAACGTTGTAAAATTAGATTTAGTAAATAAGCAAAGACTACCAATAAATGCTTTCTGTTAACATCCTTTTATGGCATTTTCTTTTCTCCATTCCATTTTTTTCTACCCTCTTTGAGAATACTAAATTTTTTCCGTTCAGTACTCAGGTAAAAAATACCTGATCCAGGTTACTTTTACCTGACGAGTTTTGTTAGAAGAGTCTACCACATCGTACGATATTCACTTGATCCACGTTACTTTTACCTGACGGATCTGTAGCTTATTCCTGTAACAAAATCGGCAAGTTTCCGATTTGTGTGACGTCACGCGTTATCGATCCCTAGTTACCGATTTCGTGACAAGTAATGTTTGTGTACGTTGAAATCGATAAAAATTCGGTTCGTGAAAAGTGATTATTTGATTATTTATACACAGTAAAAAATATGAGCATAAATTTAATACTATTTGGTATACATATAAATTTAAACCAAAAATGTTTTAAAAGCTATATCATCAAATCTTATAAATTTTTCTGCACCATTTTTCTCGTCAGACCAATCGAAACCTCTATATTTTTAAATTTCCTCATTTTGGTGAATTTTTTTGTTTCGAACCAGAATATATTTTGATTTACATATGAAATCCATATTAAATTTTTAAACTTTATTTGTTTAATTATTTTTATAATATTGAGTGGTATAAAATTTATAAATTATTTGGAATAAAAAAAGTTTATACCAAATAAATGTTATAAAATAAATAGATTTTACCCTAAAATTTTTTACTGTGTTTGTGTTATAATGTTTGCGGAAATAATCAACTATTATGAATGTAAATAATTTGACAATAAGTAATGTGTAACAGAGAACTGCAATGAGTATCCGACAGAATTCGGATACTCAAATCATACCCGAGTGTCGTGCTGTTCTGAACTCTATCCATACTTAATAATATGTGTAAAATACTTATAGGCATTCGGCTCATTAGCATTTTTTCGGTTATAAGTACATTCTCATATCCGAGAGCGGCGTGATCCGATCCACTTCGAGCCGTTTTCAATGAGTGCGTTGAGTCAGTTTGTTACAAAAGCGCTCGATCCGAATGTATTTTGAGTGTACTCTGAGTACTGCTCCTTCTCTGCCAACGTCTCTTAGCGTTAATTAGTTTTTTTTTTGTATATGCACTTTTCATAAGTATTTGTCTGCAGGCCATGTGAGCTCTCATTTTTTGTTTGTTTTTTCTCGAAAACGAGTTTTTGGTATTTTATTGTTGCACTCTATGGAGAAAGAAACAATAACAACGCTTGTGATTTTGGTTTGTTAGACATAAACAAAAATAACACAAAACCAAAAGGCCGGCGCACAGTGGTTAAAAGTTGGAAATAAATACCAAAACTGATGATCTCTTATTGTGATTTTTTTTTCTTTGCGTTGCTTAAGAATATTCAAACTCACATGATTCCAAAATATTTATCAGAAATATATGTATATAGGTTTTCTGTGTAGACGCCTTAATATACGATTGATGTAAAAATGTTGAAAAAATTTCATAAAATATTGATATTTTTCAAGAGTTATTACAGACAATTGAGAAAACGTATTGCAATCTGGTTTTTTTAAGTACACAAAACATTATTGAAAAAGTTTTTTGCATTCTTGAAATATTTTTTTTTTATTTTTGCAATAAATTTCTTATGCAAAGTTGATATGACAAAAAAACGTAAATTTATTTTTTTGCAGAATAAAATATAATGATCTATGGATGTCGACGATATTTTAAATAAAGAAATGCTTTTATTGGACTGTAAGTTGAGCGATTAAAAAAAACTGACAGAAATTTTTGAGTCCTTGAACAACATTTGGTAAATGCGTTTAGAAGAAAATATAGATATGTTTAGTCTCAAGGTTTATTGCTATAGTCATTTTCTTTAGTATTATTTGAGGCATTTTTTGTTTAACGATCACTTCTTACGAGTTAAAATCGTTAAATTTTTAATGTAAATAGTGAAAGCATTTACTTACTAAATACGATAAATGCTTTAAAAATGTTATTATTCTTCTTTTGCAATACTTTATATTTGCAGAGTACTTAAATATTCTATAGTGTGTTTCTCAATCTATTAATCTACTATGTTAATATATATTAAATATTTTTTTAAATGATTACAACTAAATTGAATTAGTAAAACAGTAATGTGATATGTATAAAGTTAAATTAATTCACATTATCTTATAGCTTACTATGAAACATTTTAATGAATTTCGCAATAAAATGCTTTCAAAACTATTCAAACATTCAAATTCCCTTGTCAAGAAATGTTCTTCAAACATCTTCAATTAGCTGAAAGTGAAATATATATTCTTTGATTCTAAACAACAGAATTAGAATACGTACACGGAGAAAATTAATTTGCTTGAATCAAGCAAATGTTTTGCTTAAAAGCAAATCAGCAAAACTTTGCTCAATCACAATGTGATTTAAGAAAAAGATTGCTAAATTGCAATCACTCCTCGATTATTTAGGAAAAAGCAAAATTTTGATTACATTCAAATTTTTACTTAATTTCAGCAAAAATTTGCTAAGTTATTATAAATGGGAGGAGCAAATGCTTACTTAATTCAAGGAAATATTTGCTTAGTTGTTATATATTAGAAAAGCATATTTTGATTAGTTTTTGCTAAAATTTTGCATAATGTTGAAGTGGCTTAGAATCAAGCGCAAGTTTTGCTTAACCACAATACTAATTTTGCAAACAGTTTTCTCCGTGTATGCAAGCCATGTTTTTATGCTACACGACCTGTGCTCACATTATCACAATGCTAAAAAGTATGCTATTATCTTTTTTAACTGTTGATAGTATCACATTTACAACCAGTGCCAATTTGTGGCAAAAAGCATGAGGTTCACTCTTTTTTTTGGAACTCAAACGAAACGATAAGCTTTTTTTTGATGATTTTTTTTTGTTTTTATAAAAAGCAAACAAATAATATTTTTGAATACTATAAACCTTTAATTTAGACAGTTTAGATGCAGCGCTTCATTGAACTTGAATATTGAATACGGAAAAACACGTGAAGTGGAAAATTTCGTATGGGAGGTGGGCGTGGCAGAAAATACTTTTTTTATAATAGACATATATTGAAGATTTCTGACAGAATGGTTCTTGTATTGGTTTAAGACAAAAAAAATATGGCGTTTTAAATATTTGTGTTGTATGGGAGGCAGGCGTGATTGAGGGCGGATTTAAAAATATTTTTGTGTGTATTCTAATAAGGCAAATTCCAAATAATACACAAAATTTAATTGGTTTACGATGAGTCCTTCTATTTATTGACAACTTTTGAATGGGGCTCAACCACTGTGCGGCGCAAGTGTCTGTTTGCTTCTTGTGCGTAAACACGTGCAATAGAAGTGTAATTTATATTATGCGCATGTGATTTGGTAACTGAAGGCTACAGAAAAATAAAAAAATACTTTACAAATTTAATAATAATTGCTGATTGCAGAAAATGAATGACTTACGATACTATCGAAACTGCGTATTATTTTTAAGCCTTAACAACGTTACCTCATGCGCAGCTTTCACTGTGCACGATAAAAACAAAAAGCAACACAAGAATAACACATCTGTTATTCAGCATTTAGATATGCGTAGGAAAAAATAGCACAAAACAAATACAAAAAACTCGCTCACTATTTACTGCTGCGCTCTACTGCGCTCTCTTTCATATCCGTGGCAGATGAGCCGAGTGATTCGGCTACTTGTGTCTATTATGAGTATTTGGGCAAGTAGGATAAGTATCAGCAAGACGACAACAACCATAAGTATTTATGAACCGAAAAAACCCGATCTTTCCTGATCCGACTCATGACTTAGGATACTCATATTTATTTGAGCCGCCGCATTCTAGCTTCGTAGAAGAGAATATGAGTCGAGTTGTGTGCGCTTAGGGTGAGTAGGTTTTTGTACTTATTTTTTTCGGATATACTCAGAGTCGCAAAAAAGCTATCCGTTGCAGATCTCTGATGTGTAATATAAGCTTAGCCAACATTTGCAACTGGGTTCTTTTGCATTGCTCTAACAAATATTTTGTTTCTTAAATTTCCTTTTTTTATGTAAATGGCCGTTCTTTTTAAATTGCATTACCTTGAAAGTTAAAACGTGTTAAAACAAAAACAGTATTATAATCAGAGTATTACAATAAAAAATGTAACTTAAGCGAAAGTACCCGTTTTAGAATATTAATTGCGAGTGAGAAAAACATGAAGTTTTATCGATTCACTTTTCTTACACAAACACTTTTTTTAAAGATTCTATTGAAGTGAAATCGGAACATGTGACAACTTATCGATTTGGAACAAACGAATAGAACAGAAATCGATTCAGATTATTACACAAACAGTGTAGGTGAGAATTACGTTAGAGTGACGTCAAATCGGTAACTACGATTGTTACGAGTTACAAGAACAAGCTACTGGTTTACAAAAATACATGTAGAAAAAAGCAGAGAAAACATGGTAGTTTATTGCAGAAAAAAATAAACCGGCCAACAGTCAAATTCTGCTCTAGTTATGTAGAATTTGTAAAAAAGAGTACCTCGGGATATGGTACATGAAATGAACCTGTCTTTAAGTTTTCAATTTTATCTTATTCTGTGGTCATTTGGGCTGAAAAATAAAGTGCCCATGATTCATTTGCTCTGGTTCTCCCTCTGGCCCCTGCTCGGGCCAAAAAAGGGTTTTTTCGTAGTGTGACTGTTGAAAATTTCTAAAAATTTGCGTGTTGGTGATTGAGGTAAAAACATTTAAGCCTAGCATTTGGTTAAATAAACCTGATTTAACCCTCTAATGCCCAAGCCCGCCTATAGACGGGGTTCACACCAATCGCTATAAAACCATAGTCTGTGGAAAATTTTTCAAATGGTTTCTTTCAGAGTCTAGACGAATCTTTAAGCTATATTTCAGTTTTTGTCGCTTGGAACTAGCATGATCTGTTTGACAATTACGGCAATTTGAATTTAAATTTCATCATTTTTTTACGAATTCAATTAATTTTTTACTCGAAATTTTTAGCTCGATTTTCGGCAAATAAAAAAAAAACATTAATTAATAAAAAAGTGACATCGAAGTGAAAAAAAGATACTAGTTGGTAAGAAGTTGTTTTTTCTTTTAATTGAAATAAAAAAAATATGTAAAACAACAATGCAAGGTGTTAAAAAAACCGTTAACCGTTAACAAAAAAATGAACGAAAAACATAAATTGAAAACGAACTTCAGATTCGTTTTTCTCGTCCCCAATTTAGTATAATCTGATTTGCATAATCTGATTTGGAGCTCAAGCAAAAAATGGGGCATTAGAGGGTTAGTTAAAAGTAATGAATGCACCAGAGAGGGAAATAAGGAATTTTTAGAAGATTCTCGTTTTCTTCCAGAAGATTCGAGAGTCAGTTATTCAAATTTTTTAACAATAAAGCGAAAATCGATATAGTTTTCAACGAAAAATATCAATAACCATTTAAGTCAAATATAAGGTATTTTATAGCATTGGTTTGCTTAAATCGAGAAAATATTACTCTTTGTTTCCTTTTGAAAATAGCGGTGTTTTGTTTGCGTCGCTTCAAAGTGGAATTAAATAATTTTTTTCATGTTGTAATTTTTGTTCGTTTTTTTAATTTGAGTTTAGAAAAAAATCTAAGATAAGTCTTCTCAATTTTTGTGGACGAGCAGTGAATGTTGTCAAAATTTTTCGATTCAAAAACAGCCATGATTTTAAGCCGGATTTTGGTAGGAATGCTCGGACATAATTGCTTGTATTCACTTAAATCTTTTTATATACAATATTGTGATGTATCTAAAAAACATTTTTATATATGATAAATATATTTTTTTTATTATTGTGTTTTTTTGAATTATTTTATTAAGACCCTGTTTTTTCTCAGATTCCAAAGTTTGGTGGACCAGAACTAAGTTATCGACGGTTTCTAACTATACAAATCTTAAACTGTAGGCTTTTAGTAAGCATTTAAAAAAATTGGCTGCTACTAGCTGCTAACCTGGCTTAACGAACAAAAGAGTGAATGCATATTTATACTCATATGCGTACTGCACACATTGTCATAAAGGAAGTGTAATATTTTTGTTTTCTTCTTTTTTTCCTTATTTTAATTACAAAGGAAATTCCTCAATATTATATAATAAGAAAAAATATGTATTTGTATGAGAGACGGGCGTGGCAATTTTTTTTAAATATACACATATATTTTCTATTCTTCATTGAGTTATTGTGATATAGCTGCAATAAAAAGAAAAACATCGTTTTCAATTTTTGTGTTATATGGGAGGTAGGCGTGCTTGTAGGCGGATTTGCAAAATTTTTTGTAAGTACTCTTATATAGTTCATTTCAACTTATGTTTATGCCAAATTTTATTGGTATTCGACTACTCCATCTTAATGCTATGCAAATATCGTATAAAAATTATGGGAGGTGGGCATGGCAAAATTTTTTAATCTGCATATATATTTCAGATCTTTGAGTGAGTTGTTTTGATATAACTTCAATACGAAAAAAAATATAGCTTTTTAAAATTTTGTGTTATAAGAGAGGTAGGCGTGTTTGTGTACGGATTTAAAAATTTTTTTAATATCTTCTAATAGAGGTAACTTATGCACCAAATTTTATTTCTCTACGACGACTCCTTCTATTTTTTTTTTTTTTTAAACTTTGTATGGGATTGAACCACTGTGCGCTGTGCTCAGGCGCGTACCCAGAAAATAGTTCCGGGGGGAAGGTTTTAATTTTTTCTTTTCGATTAATTCCAATTATTTTTTATTATATATTATATAATATGAACATATATATTTTTTTTTGGCTAGTGCAATTAAAATTCCTTTCGTGGTCACTTCCACATCCCTGTGAACATTCAGAAGAGCTAGCCCATTGAGCCTTTCTTCTCCAGTTTTACTTCTCATGCATGTTTCGAGACTTCGAAGCGATGAAAACGAGGGTTCGCTTGGAGCGACTGAAGCCGGCAACGTTGCACCAATCTTCAGGCATATTGATGGATATCTAACGTATGGATATATAAAAGTTACAGGTCGATTTGTCTGATTCAAGCAATGCCTATAAATATGAGGTACAAAATATTTGTCAAAATCAATATAAACACTGAAAAAATCATAGCGTTTTTACATTCAACACAATTCCTTTAATATCAGTGCATGATTTTTTATACAAAATCTAAAAAAATGTTTCAAGCAGTTTTTTAAACATTTTTTAACAATATGCTATAAAAAAATTGAATTAAACATATTTCGTCAAAGTAGGAACAAATTGTTTTCAATATGTCGCCCATTTCACACTTGATTTGGCTCAAATTTTGAGCTTAGATTAGTTTATTGTTTACAAAACCAAATCCGGAGTTTGAGGTTTTGAGATTTTTATTCGTGGACCCATAGCCATGCGAATACCAAAATAGGGTCTATTTTGAGACAACGTAGCTCAGTCAATTTAAATGCGATCATTGGAAATTTTAAATTGAGGGAAAATTATTAAACTTTTAAAAATATTATGTTGATTTTATATGATTTAAATACAAATTCTAAATGTTTGATTTTTAATGCATGTTCAAGTTGTTTGATAGTTTAAAATCATTTATTGAGCTTTAGTTCAAAGTTAGAACAATTAATTGTTCTAACGAACCTTTCCAAAGAAACAACAACAAATACTAAGTTTTTTCAATATGAAAAGGAAAAAATCAGTTTTTTCACAATAGATGTTTTAAATTGAGTCTTTTTATTTTTTTCCAATGTGCAATGTCATCTAAAGTTCTTTGTCGTGACCATAAACATTCAACGGCTGCCATGTTTAGCTGTGTTTCTCTCGAAGCTCGTTAAAATTCTTTCATTTCGGGGGGAGGGGGCGGTTCTAACCCCCAAATCCCCCTGCGTACGTGCCTGGCTGTGCTAGCTGAGTACAAAAAGAGAAAAGTAGAACACAACATCGTTACGAGACTCGAAAAATTTTACACTCAACAACAAACCGCCGCCTAAGAAGTTTCACTTAAAAAAAGGACGCATCAAAACACTGAAATTATACTTTTTTAAAACCCGCTGGACTGCTCTTATGTGTTTCACAAACACATCGAAACAAAATTTGTTTTTCACCAATACATTAATACGTTTTGATGTTATGATTCACCCATTAACAGCCAAATGAAAAGTAAAAGTGAAAAGTCCAAAAAATGTTTTTTTACAATATAAAACAAACTAAAATAGCAAAAAATGTTTATTTTTATTTTTTTATTTTTTTTTATTTTTTTTTTTTAAGAAAACATATTTAAAAAAAATTTGATAAACAAATGGAATTGACCCGCTTAACAATTGGCAATTAACAAAAAAAAATCACTAATGCTTAACAACAAAGAAAACTTTAAAAGTTAAAAATATTTTGCTGTACTCAAATGAGTACAGTGGTGCTTAATGGGTTAAAAAGGAAAGTTATAAATGTTTGTATATCTTGCTGTTATGTGGCCAAAAATATACTGAACTAGCAAAAAACCAAACAAAATAAGTAGTGCAATCGAAAGGAAGTATCCAAATAATATTATTTAAATCAAATTAAAAAAATTTTTCTATTCAGAAAACCACGCAGATTCACATTTTTGGTTAAGTGGATAATCATTATAAAACTTTAACCCGTCGTCAATGAACATGGGTGTGTAACACCCGGGCTTCAATAAATTTTGCATTAATTTTTTATCTCTAATTTAAATAAATTAATAAAAATAAATATTTCTAAAGGACAGAATATGTTTTTTTTTCAAATTAATATATTATTGACTTAATAAAAAACATTAAAATTTTTTTTTGTGTATTGTTTTTATTTTAAATTAATTTTTTTTCTCGGGTGTGGCACACCCAGTTCATTGGTGGTGTGACAAAAAATATTTTTGGCATTTTAAAATAACTTTTGTAAACTTTACAATGGCAAAAAAAAATCAAAAATTCAGGATAGATATGGCAAATATGTCAAAAATTTTCTACTTGGTTTTCATGATGGCAACTCGTTCTTCAAACTTATATGCATTCAATCGTTTTTATTAAGGTTAACTTCTAAAAAATCTACAGCATAAACTTATAGCTTTACGCTTCTGTATATATACGTCGTTCATCGAATACCATTATTAAATTTTTGCTTAATAAAAGTGAAAAATAAACTTTTAAGAACAAAATTCCTGAACTCCCATGCAATTAAAAAATACCATGCTGAATTCCCACGCCAAATAAAAAATACCACGCTTGATTAAAAAATACCATGGGAATTCCCAACAACAAAAAAATTCCCAAGATCAATTAAAAATTACTACGGATAGGAGCTCTCACACATTACTGGCAACCCTGATTAACGGCGGGTTAAACATTTTCAAGGAATTGCTGCTGTCGCTGGTGACATTTTTGCTCTTTATATAAAAACACACGTATTTTATAAAAATTTTGTGTGATGATACATATATTAATTTAGCTATGTTAATGCTATATTAATTTCTAAGCCGTAATCTGAAGGTAATTTGTGTCAGTTTTATTCCGTATGGTAGGGGGTGGTCATGATATAACGGCATGGTGGGAGAAGATTGCACAGCAGAATTTGTTATTGGTGTGAGCAGTTAAGGCATACTTTTATCTTATCGGTTAAACATGGGTGGCAGACAGAGAAGCCAGATTACACAGATGATCGTCTGTTCATATATCTACCATGATGGTAGAACAAATTTATGGAAAATTTAATATGAATTTAATGTCAAGGTCGTTACGTATTTGCCATATATACGGAATATTTAACAGTTAGGTGTCTAGATGGGTGCACAACTCCGTTTGTCATTAATTTCAGAGAGAGAGATTATGTGCTTGTTTACAGAAAATAAGGATATGTCAAATATATACTTAACCTTAAACTGATTTAATCATGCCCAATATGTATTTTCAATTAAACGTCATAAATAAAAATTTTTATGTCATAAAAATTCCAACTAGGCACAACGTAAAATTGGAAAAGTACTGTATTGTTTAAATACGTTTCTTTCAACAAATTCACAAACTTCAGCGGTGAGATATGTATATGTATATTAAAAAAAAAGGTGAAAAAATGTAAATAGTTATTGGTTTCTATGCAATTAAAAGAGTTAACGTTACAACATTCATTGATTTGGACAAGCATTTAGGGTATTCACAAGGTATCATAAAGTCATATGTATGTCATAAGTTGAAAACATGAAAATATATAACTAGTGTGAGCAACCTCTCATAAGTTATAGTGTTATTTCAGTTCTCAATCAGCTGATACCAAACAATAATATTTTAAACCACATTTGTGCCTTCTGTTATTATTTTAAAAAGAAAATAACTTTAAAACTAGCAGTAACTAATATTATTAATCAAGGCAAATTGGAAATAGAAATTAACATTGACTTAATTTGTGCCAGCTGTCGCGGTTACACAAATAATGTGAGTAAATTTATTTGTCTTAAGAAAAATTATATGAGATAAATCTAACTTTAAATTATTAGGTAAAATTTTAATTTAAAAGATATTTTCTATGGGATGATTAATCTAGAAAATTTTTGTGATAAACTAGGAACTATAAAAACTGTAACTCCATAAGACAGAGTAATAGACAAGGTACCGTGCGATGATTACCGACTTTTTTATTGCCCAAAATGGACGAAGTGGACTTGGTTGACACGTGGTTTTAACAAGACGGTGCCACATGCCACACGGTTCGCGATACCATGGACCTATTGAGAGGCGAGTTTAGTGAGTAATTACTCTCACGTTTTGGTGCGGTTTATTGGCCGCCAAGATCAAGCGGTTTGACCCCACTAGACTAATTTTTGTGGGGCTACGTGAAGTCGCTCGTGTAAAGCCACCTACAATTGCAGCCCTGGAAGACAACTTTACAGCTGTGCTTGGTGGGATACCGGCCGAAATGCAGGAAAAGTTATACCAAAATTGGAACTTACGGATGGACAACCTCAGCTGTAGCCGCGGGCAATATTTACATGAAATAATCTGTTGAAAGTAAATGGCAGGCATTGATGTATGGCTCCAATTAAATATTTCATTTTATGTTTTTTTTTCAATTTTCAACTAAACGCTCGAAATCTCACCCATTATATATATGATCTAATTTTTTATGGTTTTTTTGTTATAAATTTTATTTAAATCTGTTTTTTGTTATTAATGTTCCTAAAATATATATTTCTGCGACTTATTTTAAACTTAATATATTTTAAAAACGAGTTATATATTTAAGTTTGATATTGTTTAAAAAAATATATTTGGATTTTTTTCGATAATTTGATAAGGGCACCAAAATTATATCCTGCCTGTACTTCCAAAATGTCTTGGGACGCCCCTGACCTCGCCGATACTTCACCTTTCTGAAATGGTGAAGTATCGGCGATATGCGAAACTCATTCAAATTAGAGAGTGATATCTGGGGACCTCTCCTTGTTTGACATTAATTGAATATTCTAGAAGCACTTGTTAATAAAAAATATAAGAAAAATGATTAAGTAAAATTATTTTATGTAATGAAATAAAATAAAGGATGTTTTTTATAGAGTGATACAACTTTGAATTAGCATCACCGCTTTATTTGACCACCCATTTAACAGCTGATATCTGCTTTTTGTTAAGTTTGTTTAGACATTTTATTATGAATCAACGTTCACCAGAGCAGCGCCTTCAAATTGCGGAAATTTTTAATCAAAATAATGGTTCTGTTCGTCAAACTTATCGTGCACTTCGTCCATTTTATGGAGCACATTATCGTCCTTCAGAGCTGCTAATTCGAAAAACAATGGATCGTTTTCGAACCACATTTTCTGTAACTGATAATGTGCATCCCGTGAAATGCCGAACAGTGCGCACTGAAGAATCTGTAGCCGCTGTACAGAAAAGCATTGAAGATTATCCTAATCAATCAATTCGTCGCCGTTCTCAGCAACTGGGGTTGTGTCCTTCCACTTTACGGAAGATTTAACGAAAAGGTATTGGCTTAAAATCTTTCAAGATTCAACTTGTGCAGGAATTAAAGCCAAACAACCATCGTATGCGCCGCCAATTCGGCGAAGCACAAATTGATATTGATTTTGAATTTCCATGGACAATTTTATTTTCCGATGAAGCCCATTTTTGGTTGAATTGGTACGTAAATAAACAGAATTGTCGTATTTGGAGTGAGAAGAATCCACAAGCTTTTGTCGAAACACCATGACATCCACAGAAAATTACTGTTTGGTGCGCTTTTTGGGCTGGCGGAGTCATTGGCCCATATGTCTTCAAAAACGATGATAGTCAGAATGTTACTGTCAATGGTGAACGTTATAGGAACATGATTCGAAGTTTTTTCGTACTTCAATTACCTGGCATTAATCTTGCTAAAATGTGATTCCAACAGGACGGAGCCACATGCCACACAGCGGGCGCTACAATTGATTTACTCAAGGAAACTTTTGACGAAAAAATAACTTCACGAAATGGCCCAATTAATTGGCCCCCAAAATCGTGTGATTTAACCCCATTGGATTATTTTCTTTGTGGTTCTGTAAAGTATTTTGTCTACGTCGATAAACCACAAACAATTGAACACGTGAAAATCAACATTTGAAGAGTTATCGGCGAGATACGGCCACAAATGCTGCGAAAAGTTTGTGAAAATTGGTGGTCCAGATTGCGCCTTGTCCGCGGCAGCCGTGACGGCTACATGACCGAAATCATATTTTAGCATTTATGTCATAAAATTTTCTATCCAATAAAGCTCGCTTTATTGACATTAAAAATATGTAACTACGTTTTATTATGATTTAAACTTGTAACACTCTTTAAAAAACACCCTTTACCTTTATTGCTATAACATACTATAAGATAACACGCACTTCAAGGTTTTAGTCATGAAATGGTTAGAAATATATCTTATTCCGTTCTCAAAGACATTGTCGAACATAAAATATTTGTACTTAAAAAATATTTTGCATAATTTTTTTAAATTAATTGAAGCTATATAAAATAGAGATGCCCCATTGGATCGTCAATTCCACTTATATTTTGAAAGTTATTATATCTTTGAAAACAAATTTCAATCCTTAGTAAAAAACTGTTGTTAAACATAAATATATTTCCTATAATTTTAAAGTTTCAGTTCTCAAGTTTTCAACTGCTTGAATTAAGCATCTCTTAAAAATAAAACAACATATTAGAACGCTTAAAAATGTGAACAATTTGATTGCGAAATTCAGCTCTGAACTAAGTAAGATAAATTGCCTTACTTAGTTTCCCAATTGCAATATTAATTTCGAATGGGATAATTTGAATTTCCAATTGGATTTCTTGGGACCTTCAAAAAATGAACTAAAAAAAAATTATGAAAATTAATGAGAATCTTATAGCACTCAGTTGGATATATTTCCTATCAAAAATAACTGAACATCTTCCAAAAAAAATTTCGATCCGGAAAAGTCGTCAAAAATCCTAAAAAACAAAAAACTTTCTCGTCCTTGTTTCGTAGTCATTTTTTGTAGATTTCTAGCATTTATGTTAGAAAACGTAACATTTTCCGAAATAAGTGTAAACATATTGACACTTTACTGCACCGCGTTGGAGATCTGCAACAGAACGAAGTCGTTGATAAACAAAATCTTCTTTTTGCTTGATGTAAAAGCAATTTTCGCATAACAGTAATAAAGTAAAAAAAATATCTGTGGACATTTGACAGAACGACTGATCTCTTGAAAAAATTTCATAGGATTTTCATCATATACATAAAATTCTAATACGCTTCGTTTGGCATAATCGTTTTATTTTGGCTGTTTTTAGATCATGAAATGTTGCATCGATAAATTCACCTTTTCAACTGTTTTCATAATTTCAAAAATTTGTTTGACAAATCATCTTAATTTTGTTAAAAATCATCACAGCTATTTAATGAAAACAAGTAATTGAGAAATGCTTGCTTAATATTTGTGCAAAATATGAATTAAAAAATATTCTTAAATATATACACAAAGCATTTTGTGAAGCTGTGAAAATGTCTTTCTTTTTTTTGCTATCCTGAAAAGTAAGCACTTTCCAAAGAAGTTGTTTTGTCAATAGTCCACAAATATTATTTAAAAGTCAGACAATACAAAATATTTGTAAATCTACAGATATTATTTAAAAGTCAGACAATAAAAAATATTTGCAAATCTACAGATATTATATAAAAGTCAGACAATAAAAAATCTTTGCAGTTTTTTATTTAATTAAAAATGGTAAAAATTTAAAAACATTTTGGTAGAAAAAATCTGAAATTAAGAAGTATATGAAAAATATATTTTAACAAGATAATGGACTTATTTGTAAGTAAAAATTTTTTAAGTAATGGTAATATACAATTTTTTTTCTTTGTGGCACATTCGTCCTTAACCCTATATCGCGCAGTTGCAGAAACATTTAGAAATTGTTCTGGAAAAATAACTCAAAGAGAACAAATTAATACGAAATTCTTATAAATGTCTCACGAACATTCCAAAAAACTCTAACTTTTCAATTATTTTGAGCTGCAACAGTGTGGTGTTTTGCATTTGGCAGCAGTTTGCGTTTTGCTAAATTTTTAATATCCATTTAAATTAAAATTTTTTTGGTGAATTATTAAACTACATTAATCATGAATTATTATATTAAAAGCAATACTTTATGCCCTGCAATATGTAATTCTTTTTATCTGCAAAAAAATATATTTTGCGAATATTTTTTACAAATAAAGTATTAATTTAAAAAAAAATCGTTTTTATTTATTTTTCCCAACTGTTTAAGAGATTTTTAGGTAAAAAATTGAAATTGGCGTTATTGCGCGATATAGGGTTAAGTAATTTTTAATTTTTGTAAAATATTCAATATAAAATTGTAAAAAATTCTATTTAATACAATTTTGTATAACTTCGAGTAATGAAAATGTTTCTTGCCAATGTGCATTTTTAATTAAAAAAAAACGACCAATGCATTTTTAATTAAAAAAAAATATTTTTGGCTCAAGAAGCCCACAAAATAAAATTCATAAATTTATCGAATAAAAAAAAAACTGCGTAAATGTCAAAATTTTATTAAAAAAAATAGTTTTTACTTCACAGTGTTTTTGCAAAATATACTTAAGCCTTTAATATTTTTTGCAAATTAAAACTTTCATTCATAACAGTCTTAACCTTCATCGTTTTGAAAATTTTAAAGATAATATATACAGCCCTATCCTGAATAATTTTTCACGCGGAATCGGAAAAGGGAGTTTTAATTTTCTTGATATAGCTAAAGAAAATTTTTGCAATTTTTAATGCAAATTTGTCATCAACGGTTTATAAACACATTTGCATTAAAAAATTCCAAAACGTTCTTGAGCTTTATCTTAAAAATGAAAACTCCCTTTTCAGATTCCGCGTGAAAAATTATTCATAATAGTGCTGATAATAAAAATTTCTAAGGAAATCTTAAAATTTTTATGTTCTTTACAGTCCTTAAAACTTCATATCAGTTTGGAATAAATCTCTCAAAACGTAAAAAATAAAGTCGTATAGATGTAACTTTTAGAGACAAACTCTTTTTTCCTTTATTTACCTTTACTGGCACTAATTTTCGCAAAACCTTTTTTTATATTTTAAAGAAAAGCAAAGTTTTAAAGTTTTTGTATTCATTTTGTATATTTTTCACTTCAATTGCTTATTTTTTTTTAATAAATTATTTCTTATAAACTAGAAAACACTTGCAGTATAAAAATATGCTTATGATATAAATATTATTATTTTTTACAGTTTCATGCAAAAAATTTTTTAACTTCAATTGATAATTTTTTTAAAAATTTCATTTTATAATTAAATTGCTTATGCATTATAAATGGTTTTTGCTTAAAATTACATCATTGTCTTCAATTTGAGTTGGTTTGTTTGTTTGTTTGTTCTAAAACTTTAAAATTGTAGTTATAACTATAAGATAGATTTTTTTTGTGTTATTTACATTATTCGAGTCACTTTAAAATTAAGTTTTTTTTTAAAAAAAACAATTAAGATGCTTGGACAAAGAGTACCAGAAAATTTAAAACTATTTTAAGTATTTTTTGAAAAAAAAATTATTTTAAAAACGTTATTACAATAAAATAATGACAGGCACTTTCAGGCCACTTAAAAAAGAAACTTAAAAATTGCAAGGAATTCAAAGAAATGCAAATATTTGTGCAAAAGAAAACAATTTTTTTTTGTTGTTGTTGTTTTGTTTGACAAACAAAGAATGACTAGAAAATTTGTTATATTGTGTGAATTTTGTTTTGTGGGTGACATCGTGCGTTGGGTTTAAATAAACGTCCATTCTCACTTGCTGCCACTTGTGATCCGGTGAGCTAGGAGTTAGGAATGGCGGCCTCGTATCTAGGAACTAATTTTTGGTGCATATGGCAAGCTCAGAAGAATTGCAGCAGCTTTGCTAATGCTCAGCATAGACGGCATAGCTGCTCATCTCAGCAACGCTGGAGGTGCTGCAGCTGCTGCTGCTGACGTTGCCGCCAGGACAGCCACCTTCAGAGTGTTTCGTCAACAAGGACATGCGCGAGAAGGTTTTGGAGCAGTTGGTGCACGAGTACTTCTTGATGTCGGAATGAGTCTGTAGATGGGCACGCAAGTTGGAGCGATCTGCAAAGGCGCGATGGCAATGTTGGCAGCTGAACGGTTTTTCTCCGGTGTGCGTACGTATGTGACCCTGTAGCAGCCAGGGGCGCGAAAAGGCCTTACCGCAGATGTTGCATTTGCAGGGCAGTGTGTGGGTGCGAATGTGCATCTTTAGAGCACCCAGTGAGACGTACGTCTTGTCACAATCCTTGCAGCTGAAAGATTTCTTTACTTGATTGCCCTCAGCAGCAGGGCAGTGGAATTGCTGGTGCTTAGTGAGGCCCGAGAAGGTAGAATAGGACTTTTGGCAGTCCGGACACTGGTAGCGAGGTGGTGCATTTTTATCCTTCTTGTTGCTGCTATTCGTCGACGAGGAGGATGAAACTTTGGCAGCATGGCTGGCGTTAGTGTCAGCTGGATGCAAGGCATTTTCACACATTAAAGATGATGTTGATTTGATAGTCAAGCCAGAATGGTGCTTGACGGAAAGATCCTCGGGCAGCGAGGAACAATTCGATTCGGGTGTCATTGAGCGCATCGAGTAGTAAGAAGATTCGGAGTAGGCAGGCGAGATCGGCGCATGATGATGCGGAATAGCAGGATGATAGCTCAACGGATACGCTGGCTGGTGCTGATGATGATGATGCGAATGATGATGTGGATTTGGTGGATATGCAGGCAACGCTGGATAAGGCATGAAACGATGTTGATGCTGGGTCGTTGGCGATTGCGGCATGTGTCGGACGCCAATTGGCCGGTGAATGATTTCGGCACGCATAGGTGGGGACACCGAGCTGGCGCGACCATGCATGTAGTGTGGTGGAGGTGGTGATAGCGAGCCAATTGAGTCCGAGGGCGAGCTGGGTGAGAGCAATTCACCGCGCAGCGGTGTAGCGGCAGCCGCAGCCAGATGAGGATTGTTGATGGTGCGATAGAACTCGGCCGTGTAGGGTGACATGTGAAAGTTCCATGGCTGTAGACCATACTTGGGATAGGTAGGCGTTGGCACGATCAGCGCTGAAGCCGTAACAGCTGTGGCCGCTGCAGCAGCGGCAGCCAAGGCAGCGGCTTGCGTAGTTTTCTCCTCATCGCCAATATCGACACAGTCGATCATTTCTTCATCTTCGTCTTCACAATCGATATCTTCATCCTCATCATCCTCCGAACGATGATCAACATCGACACCCTCGTCCTCACAACAGTCACTAACATTGATGTCCTCGTTGGTGGTGGTTACATCAGTGACAGGACTGCTTTTGATTGTCGTGTTAGTAGCTTCTTTTTTAAGGCTCAGGTTTTCCGGTTGTTCCAGCACTATTTTTGTTTCACTCACCGGCTTCGAGTCCTCGGCATCGAATTGATAGTTAACGGGACGCTTTTTCAAAGGACAGCGGCTGTAATTTTTTTCCACCAGCATATCCTCGATTGTATGCATTTTGTTGTTCACAGGTTTTTATTGTTTATGTATTAATTAATAAATTTTTTTTAATATTTTTAGTTCTTGTCTCTTTCACAATAAATATCCTTTTACAGCGAGTTCTTTACTTCACACACGTTTTCATTGTTTTGTGTTTTTTTTTTTCTTTCTATTTACTTCTCAAATCAAAATCGATCACTGATCAGTTCATTTGTACACAACAAAACCAAAAATAATAAAAAAAAACAAACAAAAGCGTTGAAGCATAAAAAGAAACAGCAAAGTTAACGCAAGCGAAAGCAACGAAGAACTGTGCTAGAACAGCACTCTGCAGTGTCTTATAAAGATACGCCGCTCAATTCTGCAAGACTCTGTTGCTCTCTCTGTTAAAAGTTACCCACATAAAACGCTCTTCAGCTGTGTTTTTGTGCGTCTCTCAGTTCTTGCAACAACAACTTCCAAAATATTTATAATCTTCATGCGGCCAATCGTTCGTTGGCTATGTTTTCAAAACCTGTTTTATCTTGTCTGAGCCTGCACGCACACGTGCTATTGTGGTCTGCTTCAGCGTGTGGTATTGGTGTGCGCTGCATGTTTAGCTGTATGTATTTGAATTACGCCAATCAGCACAGCTGAAAACACCAAAGCAACGAGCCAGCAGTTCACAGTTTATATAATATACCATATTGAAACAACAACAAAACTAACAACCTGCATATTAAATATTTTTGGCTCTCTGTAAAACACCCGCTTTTCCCACCACCCAATTAAGTCAGTGACTCTTAATATTTTTTAGTGAGAGACTCTCTTTTATGCAAGCAGCCAGCTGTTATGGCTCGATTTTCGATATTGTTTCGCTCTGTTGAATTTAATCGAAGTGCCATGCTAGGTTCTGCGCAAGTTGCCTCCGCTCCTTTAACAGGATCGTCATCGGCGCTCTGTGCTGCTCTACTGACTCCGTTGAGCTCAGTCTGTGGCAGGGTGACAGCTATAAATAGCAATTCGAAAGCATGCGGTGCAGTGGCTCTCTGCAGACAGGTGATGGTGCCGCCGGTGCGAGTCCTTTGCATGCACTGGTGTTTTGTTTCATTCAATTTGAAGTGAGGAATTGCTAATAAATAATTTTATTTTATTTTTAAAATTTGTAAAAATACAATTTATGCACTAACATCTTCTTTGTAAGAGCTGAAGTAAAGTACATTTTTTAAATAATAACAATTATCAACACCCCGAAAATTTTATTAGGATTTTTTTAAAAAATAAAAATTTATTTGAAAAATAATTAGTTTGTTTTTTGTGCCAGCAATTCCATTAATTATACAAGGCGACAAATGGAATAAAAATGTCTCTGTTCATTATCCACGTTTCAGATATGTTATGTTTTTCCAACCACAAAAATAAGAAAAATTTTAAATTTGACGGATAAAAAAAATGTTTTTATCTAAGTCACTTTTCGAAAGGTGCTTGAAAACGGATCGTCTAATTTGCTTATTAAATAACGGAAAATATTAATCACTAAGAAATAACGCTATTACACAATTTTTCCAAATATTCCTTGACTCGGAGCAAACTTGTATGCAAATTTTTTTCAGCCAGTTTTTGTCCTAATTTTTAGAATAAGTTTCATAAAACATTAAAAACGATAAAATGTGTACTTTAGCATCCTCTATTGTTTAAATATAGAAAACTTTAAACTACTTTTTAAATATAGATGAAAATTTAGAAATACATTTTGATTCAATCGAAAATTTACTGAAAGCATTTCAATAAAAAAGTTGGTATAATTTTTTTAATAATTTAAAAGGATATAGTGACTGAAGATAAGATATATAGATAAGAAGGCGTGGCGTAGTTCTGTCTGTAGTTCTATTTGTCTGTCAAATAAGCTGGGTCGATTTGTAAACCGGTATTGTCTGGGCGATTTTTGGTATGGATATGAAAAGTTTTAAGAAAAAACAGAGGAAGTAGGGGTTAACTTAAACCATTTATCTTCAATTTTCTAAATTTTTCCAATAGAAATTATTTTAAAAATTTTTGACTTAAAACATGCACAGCTAGAGAAAAACTGAAAATTTAGAAATTAAAACCTCGCACCCGATTTAAACTGAAATCGGTCTTACATTTATACGTTTTTATACAAAAATTTATCGTAAAAAATACTTTAAAAAAAAATAACAAAAAATTTGTGTGAATTAAAAAATAACAAAACTTTCTTACAAATAGTTTAGAAATCTTTGTTTCCACTGTCAAAGTTTATTTTCTGTTGTAAATCTGTAATGAAACAGCAACAATATTCAAACTAAATTCGGATTATCACTATCAAAAATATTAATGAATGACACGAATTCTATAAAATTATATGAATTTTTTTTAAGAATTTTGTACGATATATTTTTTTATAAAAACGTAAAAATTTTAGACCGTATTTAGGTTGAATCGGGTGCGAGGATTTCATTTCTGGCATCAGTTAAGCCTTAAGCTGTGCACCTGAGTCTTTATCTAACACTTATTTCATCTTTCTACATACCCTTTCGTCAGTTTCACCGTGCGCAGAGCTTTTTTTCATTAAGAGGTAATGTTTTTGATTCAAGGGAATCTATTGTTGAACGAATATGTTTAAAAATTTGAATTTTTACATTTTTTAGTCCAAAAAAAACGAAAAAAATTCTTTTAAAATTACCCAAAAACCCGAAAAATGCTCTAAAAATTTAAAATGTCCAAAAATGACAATAAAATAACTTAAAAATCGCTAAAAATGACCGAAAAATGCCCTAAATCTAGTTAAAATTACCTGAAAACTATATCCGATAAAAAACAATGAAAAATTACAAAAATTTACCGAAAACCTCTTCATATTTGGAATTTAGGAAACATAAACGAACGTTCTAAGTAAGTAGGAAATATATTAGAAGCAGTAGAAAAAGATTACATATCATCGAATTCCTAGCCCTGGTTATGATCTATAAGGGAATTCACTTTGTATAGGAGATAGGTGTTTTTTTCATTGGATTCGGCACATTTTTGAATATGCTCGTTACTTTTTGAAATGAAACTGAATTTATCAAATTACATTAAGTCTGTTTTCGTACTCTATTGTAATAACTTGCAATGTGCTAGAACGTATTTCCGTACTTTTTCTAGTTCGAAACTAGCTTGAAGAACAAGCATAAAATCGCTCTCTCGAGCTCGAAAGTTGCTCGAAGTGTGCTTTTTCTTCCAGCATTTTAAGAACAAGCATAAAGAACAATGAGCATCAAGAAAAACAAGCAAATGTTAAATTTACATTTCGTGTTTGCTTATGTTTTGGGGAGAAAAATAAATTTACAAATTGTGAAATAACATATTAAATGTTAAATAATATTATTAAAGGTAGTGTTAATTTTAATGCTTTAAATAGTCTCGGCAAGTATATTTGCTTGATTCAAAAACAAAATTGAAAAATTTAAATTGGCACTGTTTACATTAGGTAATCAAGGTAATCATAGGTAATCAAGTAATCATTTGATAGGTTGTGCTTGAAACTAGCTAGAAGTCGTTTCGGTACATTTTTCTTAAATTTAATTTTACTCTCTCAGCTGAAACTTTCATTGGATTTGGGTAAAATCACTTAGGAGTTAATACTGGTGAATAAAATATTTGCCTTTTTAATCCAGCCATGCCTCCTTATGGGCGTCTTCTATTATATTGAAAAATTATTTCGTAGATTCAGTAAATTTTTGACTGAATCAAAATTAATTCATTGATTTCTATCAACAATGACTTTATATTCGGGATGTAAAATTAGACATTTTTAATTATAAATTAATGACCTTTTGACACCTTGCAAGATTTTATATTTCGTTCTTTTAACATTTTTAAACAATTTATTATAAAAAGTTAGACATTTTTTTAATATTTGATAATCATATCTGACGACTCGTTTTAAGGAATGTCAATGGCAAAAAAACATCCATGTATTTCTATGATTCGATGCATCAAAATGTACATAGCTATTTTTCGATACATCGACGCATCGATTTGCATAGGGTTTTTCAAATATTATTTCGCAACAAAATAAATTATTGGCAAAATTGTACAAAATTAAAAATATGTTACTATAACTCTGCTAGTAATGTTTCTAACGAGCTATTCGTAAAACCATAGAAATCATAAAAATTTAAATTTTTAATTCATCCAAAACTCTCTCTTAAGGGGTATAAATAGTGAAAACATTCCAAAAAAAAAAATTATTTTCATAAATTTTTAGTTTATACCAGTGATGCAACCCGAAGAGAATAGAAATCCACAAATGCGACATAAAAAATCCGTGTAATCTAATTTAAATAATTTTTTCTAACTTAAAATCGTTAAGTAATAGTTTTTTTAAAAAATATTTTGTATATTTTGTTTTTTTTTCAAAATTTGCATTTACCCTACTTCCCTCTTTTAAATATTATCAATTGGGGTTAAATTTTATACTGTTAAAAAAAGATCAAAGAAATAAAAATTGCACCTCAAATTAAAAATCCTGATGTTTATTATAATTTTAATTTTTATTAAATTTTTATTATTATTTTTCAAATCATTCCAGAAAATTCGTTTTTGGACGGCGAAACATTTTCACAACACAAAAAAAAAACCGTAAATGAAGGCAAAAAATGATTCGAAATAAAGCTTCGTTTGGAGCGCAACAAAAAGAACTGACGAAGTGCGTGTGTGCCCAAATATGTCATGAGATATTTGTATGAGATGGCGTGTAGTATCATTTTTGATACTTCCTGAGCTCTTTTTATGCTTGACCGAATAAAAATTCAATCGTTGACAACTTTGCTTACGTGTGCAAATTTTAGGGCTGCACATTTTTATTATAAGCGCAAAATGTAAACAAATTAAGTAAACATATTTTTGAATGATTTTTTTTTTTAACATTCTTATTAATTTTGGCATAAAATTTGGTGAAAAAAAACTGAATCTACGAAAATTCTGTGTGAAATTCGTAAAAATCCGTAGAATTACCTTATTTTGTCCGTTTATCTGAGCAAGGCTTAAATATCCGTAGAAATCCGTAATTTCTGTTTAGTTGGGACCACTGGCTTATGCCCCAAAGAATATTTATCTCATGTTTGAAGTGAAAATTTGAACGCTAAGAGCCCAAACAGAACCAAGGCGGATGTCGGATGGCGGGCCTCTCTCTGCGAAATCCGCTGAGAACACGTCCAGAATATGAGCGGTTGTCGGTTGTCGGATCACGGTTGCACTTTTTATTGGGAATGATACAAATTATTTTATATTATACTTTGAATTCACATGAATGCAACACAGGCACAAAAACAGAATGTCAGATCATAGTAAAAACTAAGAAAATAACACTGAACGTACCCAATCTTTAGCAAAAATATGGCAACATTTAAGTCACTCAGAGAGAGATCCGACACCCGTCAGAGAGAAATTAGAATAGATTCTATTCTGGCGTTTTCCCGTCATGCATTTCTACGGCGATTTCATTTTTGGCGGCTGCATATATTTTCATGTAATTTGTAGCACGGCGAATCCGACAACCGACATCCGCCTTGGTTCTGTTCGGGCTCTAAGTATTCAAAAAGAGCGCCAAATGCTGTCATGCTATCCGAACGCTCTTAGCGCTTCTAAAACTTTAAGCGCCGTTTACTCAAAATGACTTTTGTAACCTGGTTGACAGCGTAACTAAGACAGTTTGACTAAGACTAATTTGACGATCGATTTGAGTCAAAATATCTTTTGTTGAGAAAATGTGCCTCTTCAGCCTGTCGTAGCCGTTTTTTTAATTGATTTTTATTATTTTTTATAAACATTTTTCTATTGAAAAACACGTGAAAATGTTGATTTTTTTCAAATGGTTGGCATTGTTTTTCTTAACAATATTTTAAAAATTCCCTACATCTGGCTATAGCCAATAATATATATTTTGAAAATCTTTTTCGTTTTTTGTCCTCACTTGATATGTGAACGAACTGCTGTCAACGCCACTGAGGCCAAGTTTAAGAGGTACCATTTTCAAAGGACCATTATGCAAAAATATACACTTAAAAAAATAAAAATTACATTTTTTTTAAAGTACTTATTAATGTTTTGAAGATGTGTTAAAGTTTTGATATGAATCCATCAGACTGATTTATTTTTATAAAATAAGCAAAAAACACTTAAAATTCAGACGTTTACATTGTTCATACCCTTAATTTTTTAGTTTTTTTTAAAAACTCTTGATTGCAGGTCTGTCGTCGATTTCATTCAATAATCAGCCCTATCATGAATAATTTTTCACTCAGAATCGAAAAAGGGAGAACATTTTGGAAGTTCTTAATGCAAATTTGTTCATCAACGGTTTATCAACAAATTTTAATCAAAAATTTCCGAAATGTTATTAAGCTTTACCTTAGAAGTTAAAACTCCCTTTTCCAATTCCGCGTGAAAAATTATTCATGATAGGGCCGATTATGCTTTCTCGATATAATTTTATAGGTAATTTAATTTGATTAGAGAAAATGTGGTGTGTGATGATCACAAAGGAAGTCTTAAAAAATCTAAATTACTGAAGAAAATTTCTTTCATCTGTTTGCATAAGATTATATAGAGTAATATAAGTTGTTTTGTAGACGTTTCTTATGTGTCCCATTAAGTTTAACGTATTTCTAGCACTCTTTATATTTTTTTTGCACAAATTACAACTCGCGTTGTTTTGCTCCGTTTCTCAAAAAATCTCTAAGCCACGCTTTTTGGAGCCATATCAATTTTTTGGTCTAACTCACTTCTTTTTTTCACAATTGAAAAACTGAAATGGAGGTTCAATGTAATAGAGATGTCATTTTTAAAAAACATCGAGGTATCAATGCATCGACTATTTATACATCGAGTGGATAATTTTCGATGCATCGAAGCAAAACATCGATATTTTCGATGCATCGATGTTTTTCCGACATCCCTACTCGTTCTTAAGGTAGCGGCCAGAGAGAACGACGATTCAGACAGGCGCACAGTCCGCTTTTTTGATTTTAGAATGACATTTGCATTATATAAGAAACTATAAAAGCTAAGGCCATGAAATTTTGTACAAATAATTTTTAGCCTTATTTTAAAAATAAAGTAAAAGTAAAAGCCCAAATTAGAATTCTAGGTCAACTGCATCGCCTACCTCCCATACAAATTATGTTTTTTTTAACCCGCATAAATTGCTTATTTATGTTTTTAAAAAGTAAATTTAGTTTATTTACCTTCACTTAAACGTCGTGCTAAAAATATTTCCAATCGGATAACTTTTAGATATATATAATATTACTATAAAACAATATTACCAAATAAACGAAATTAAAAAAATTGTTTTAAACAATGGTTGCTAATACAAAATAAGGTCACAACTTGTTTTAAATTGTGAATTATATTTAATTTTTTTTTAAGAGTACCTACAAATTGTCTTGGAAATCAGTGCATTTTAGAGCAAAATTTGATTTTAAAGACTTTTTCAAATTAAGTGGTTTTTCTTAATTGCAACTAGATGCATCATGTTTTTACAGAAACAGAAGGTTTCATTCCTTCAAAGATTTACAGTCATATTTCAATGATTTTTCTATTTCTATTTATTAACATTTTTTTGTGCATTTTATTTTAAATTCAATGTTGATTAAGACATAAAAAAGTCCAAAAAACAAAACCTTGAAATATACTTTGTGCTCGAAGTTAAAAAAAATATACTTTATTTTTTGAGTTTTATTCAGCTTATTTTTGTTAAAAAGTTTCAACTTTGACGAATTTTATAAAAAACATACTATACATCAAGTTTTTAATACCACATTTGTAATAAATGTTTTATAATCTGACGAAAAAAATATATTTTTATAAAATTTAACAAAAAAAAAACCCCAAATTTCATCTTAAAATTAAAAAAAACCATATTGTGAGGTGCATGCAAACTGTGTGAACCAGGGATAAAAGTCAGCTTGACCCTATTTCTATGTCGATTCTTCGCAGATTACTGCCTGCGTCTGTTTGCTTGCCTGTCTGAATCAGCGTTCATTCTGGCCTCAACTTTAGTTTTAACCCAAAATGTACACCTTTTCGGATATAAATTTGTACAAAAAGCTTATCCAAAGAATTGAGTTTTTTTTTATTTTTTGGATAGCATATCATAGCAACATATATGCGTTGTTGCCTTGTGTTATAGGCAACACACATATAGATCTTGAACACACGATCGGATAGTTTTCTGAAACTTTAATAGTTTCAGGATAATGTTAAAAATAAGTCAGAACAATTTTACTTCCTTTTATTTTGGCTGGGAAGTTCTCAAAAAGTGTTTTCTTTATTATTTCTTTAATTTGGTTTATGGTTTCTTATGGTTAAATGGTTTATTATGATTACTTATAAGACATAAAAATAAATCTAACCCCTTTGCGAAAAAATAGTACCTGCTCCCAAATACTTTTGAAAGGCTCTCAAATTCTAGGTTAAAGGCGAAAATGCCATTTTTTGCATTTGCTATAACATTTTTCAATGCTTTTTAATTTTTTTCTTATGTTGATATAGATTGTAAAATTTTCAAATGGGTTTTCTATAAACACAGTTACAATAAAAGGAAAAGTAAAAAAAACCCGGTAAATATCTCGGTTTCTTTATTGGTTTTTTACTTTTTTTTTTTATAAAATGTTTTAAAATGCACTCTCAAACGCAGTCGCACGAAGTTAAGATTATATAAAAAATGTCCTTTTCAAATTTTTGGAATAAGTCTTTTTGGGATCTTCTATACATATAGGCTTGCCAAATGTCAGGATTAACGCCGGATTGTCCGAATTTTTCAACGCTTAGACTTGGTATTTTGCCCAGACTTGGATCTAACAAAATTAACAAAATTATGTATATTTCCACTTTTAGGCCATTGAATGCAAAAAATATGGGGGTTTTCAGAAGGTAAGAAATTAAGATTTAATTTAATAAAAAATAAAATTATCTCAAGTATTATTAAAAAATAATAAAAAAATATTTTGTAGGTATACTTATAAATTTTTCCGACAGTCACATATTTTATTCAGGTACGTTATTCAGGAATAATTACCACATTTTATTATTTTTGGAGATAGTTGTTTACTAATAACATAAAAACAATAAAACCAAAAGATACAGCAATACGGTTTGGCCGCTTAACAAGGAAAGGTGCAAATATGGGACATATTTTGTCCCGGTAATCGCACTAAATTTATCGAAAAGCTTGTATTAAATATAAAAAGCTTGAAATTTTTTTCTTTATTTGAATATAAGCTATGACAACAGATAATTACTAATATTCTAAGACTCATACAAGTTTTGAGAAAACTCTCCCTGGAGTTACAATGGAATGATGTACTAAGTGCAAAATTAATTGTTAATATTTGGTTTTATGTATTTATTGGATTATTAGGTATTTAGATAGTTAATGATACATGGAATTAGTTCTTATTTTTTAGTTAAAAATTACTTTGTTCCTTTCTATTTCAAAATAAAATTTTGTATACAAAGAGATAAGAGCATTCATCAGCTTTTCGCTCAATAAAATAAAGATTTTTTGCTGATAACTTTTTCACAAAATACTTTGTCTGTAGATGCGAAAAAAGATTGTACCCATATTGTAGATATTACCTATATATTTGCAATCGTATTCAATTTGTCTGGAAGTCTTCTGTCGCTTTTTGAGACAATAGTTTTTTATCAAAATCTTCACCAAAAAAAGTCAGTGAGGGAAAATTTTTTTTTAAAACTAAGTGCTAATAAATAAAAATATATGCCATACAATTTTTAAAAAAATTGACTCTTCCCTGCCTGATTACCACAAATAGAACTCGTAGAATTGATATTTATTTTGTCTTTCTATCACATACTTTTCTAAAACGTTTTTTTTTTTTTCTTCAATGAATTCATAATTTCTATATAAATTTCTTCTAACCAGGAATCTAAAAGATTTTTCTCTTCTTAACATTTATATCCGATGCTCTGTAAGATTTGCTCTTTTAATATAAGCAAATAACATAATGGAAATTACGATTATTTTTGTTACCCTCACTTATGTTGAGAATAACCCAAAAAAATTCTCTTTGAAGCTTTTCCAGTCACGTGTTTCATTTCAATATCGTTTACATAGCATGCTCTCTTTTTTTACTCTGGAAATTGCATTACAGTGTTTCTCTCTCTGTTATTGTCTTTTAACTTCCCTCTACCAATACTTTTCTCTTCATTCACTGCCATCACTTCTGTTACTGAGTGCTGATTGTTGGTTTATTTAATTTCTTATACGACTATCTTTGTATCTTTTGGAACAATCAGTCTCGTTTGTTGACTCATACTCCTGTCGTTGTTGTTACCTATTCGGCTTGCTTAGCACCGATCGTACTGTGCCATGGGTTCACTTCAACTTTACTTCAATATCGTACAAAAGATTTGAGTCCAGGTGTGCGCTGTTTTTGTTGTGTAAAGCAGGCTAGACGCTGTGGTAGAGTTTGAATATTACAGACTGAGTCGCAAATTATTCAAAATTAAACTTATGTATGCAGCTATGAGTATGAACGTTCGTATGTCTTCTATTGTTGGTTCAGTTAACTGAATAAAGTGTATTTAACATATTATGATTGCTATTTTCTACTGATAGATAGGTTAGAAATCCTAGATTTAATTTCTGTTATATACAATTTTAATTTGATTTCTCAATTAAAAGTTATTTTCGCTTCTTTTTTTTACTAGAATGAAACGTTTTCAAGTTAATCAAATAATTTTACAAACTTTAACATAAACAAGAGTCTACTGTGTATATTCCTTGACATGCGGCTTATATTAACTTAAAAGAAGTTTAATTTAAAACTAGCTTTCAACCTTTTCATAATTGAGTCTCACTCAGATCGATCAGTAAAACTGCGATTCATAATTATAGATATGGTGTCATTGTCTTATTACAGATACCTAGTTTCATGTGTAACACGTTTTTCATGTGTTTTTATTCTGTAATCAGTCTTGCTTTGCTCAGTCTCTGGGGATCAATTCTCTCTAATCTGGCCAAAGCAGTGTGTGGCACACTTCGCTGTAACACTTTGTTACCATATTTTTGTATCTTTTCTATACATCTGCACACCTACGACAATAGCAAAAAAAAAACAACAAAGTTGCTTGAATTCTGTTTCGTGTTCATCATCATTTTCCGCTCCTGCTTTCTTATGCATCATCCTTAAGCTACAGTTGTGTTTTGCTGCCCTTTTCATCTTGTATTTCCTTTGTATTTGCTACTGCTGCTTTATGGTGCTGCTTTTGGCTTCTTGGATTTCATTGTAAATATAGTTCATCCGTTTGTGTGCTCTTCACTTTTACAGTTAGGAGTTACATAAGGTCGTTGCTTCCTATATTCCTGTGCATTGATTTATATCGTTTTTAGTTTTATTGTGTTTTATCACTATTTTAGGGTATCTAAAGCCACCTTTCTTTTAACAGGATATGTTTGGGGTTGTTCCCTCTTTTTCAAGAGTAGCCAAGTTTTACGCTAATGGCACTTTAACTCCTCTTCATAGAAATTGTTTCTTTTTTATATCCTGTTTTCTTCTTTGTTTGCTCAAAGAATATTTGTTGGTTGACTCGGCGATATACATATATAAGTTATTGCACTGATTTAGTTGCATTTGGGTGCGTCAACTTGTGTCGCATTTTATACAGCTGTCGGAAAACCTGAGCTTGAGTAAATTATTTGTTTTGGAGTAAGCTGGAGCTATTTGCGGAAATATAACTGTAGGCATTTTTACTCTCGATTTTGCGGAAATGATCGAAAAAGAAAAAAATTTCTTGATCACAACTGCATATTTATAAGGATGGGCCAAATTGTTCGGGGCGAACGAACTTGACAAAACGTGCCTATTTCTAATTCTAAGAAAACTTTACCAATTAATAGGCGTCCCATAATTTTTTTTAAAACAAGTCCGAACACTTTTCCAGTTTTTGAATGGAGGGGGGTGTATTATTTTTTCACGACATTTTTGCATATGTATTTATATTTATTAGAAATTTTGTTATTTATTTTTATTTTATCACACTGGCCTTTGTTGGTAACTATTTAAAAAAAAATCAGAGTTAGTAGTAGAATTTTAGTCAGGTATGAATGGTATGAATTTTAGGTATGAATGCACAAGACTGCAAATAGATGGATTGCATCCACAATTGCTCTACATTTCTGTTTCGCTTGTACAAACCATGTTTTTTGCGAAGTGATTTCAGTAAAATTCTTTCTTACTTTTATTGAGTGAAAAGTTGATGATTTTTTCCTTGTCTCTTTTGATAACAAATCTGCTTTCGTATTAATTAGAACAAAAAACTATAAACTAGTAAGTATGTATTCGATTAATATTTACCGATATATTTAATAATAACACCGTGTTACACACATTCTGTCCTATGAACCAAATTTACTTTTTCGGAAAGGGGATAAAAAATAAAAATACACGTGTATCGGCGATTTTCATGTACACGTCAGAATTTTTTTTTTTTAAGTTTGAAGTATATATTTTTTTTTAATGGTTATCGTTTTTTTTAAGGTTTCAGTTAGTTAAAAAAACAATTTTTTTTTATTACTTTTGTTTTATAAAAATAAAGAATTGTTACATTAAAAATTTTAATGTTTTAAAAGAAATTTAGGCCTTTTATTTTTGCGGTTGTAAGCATTTGCTTCAGTATCGCGACAAATAGACCAACAGTATTCGCCAAGCATATGCGTAATGTCTTTTCCTTTAAAGCGCTTTTCAATAGCCGCAATGTCCTGATGGAACCCTTCGCCATACTCGTCGCTACAAGCTCCTAAATCATCAGGGAAAAAATCTAAATGATTGTGAAGAAAATGGATCTTTAGCGACATTAAAATGCCAATTTCGCCATATGCCGAAATCATTTCTGCGACAATATTTTTATAATTGGCAGCTCGTTTATTGCCAAGAAACTGCTCAATAACGGCAACTGTACCTTTCCATGCACGTTGTTCGATAGCATTTAATTTTGATGAAAATTCAGAACTTGCAATTATTTGTTTTATCTGCGGACCATTGAAAACACCTTAAATCAAAAAATCATTAAAAAACATAAAGTTACTGAATGACTTCTTAAAAAAAAATACCTGCATGAATCTTTGCGCCGCTCAATTTCGGGAAAATGTTGCGCAAAGTTGCATTGGCCTCGCCATCACGATCCAGTTTTTTAACAAAATTTGATACGAGACCGAGCTTAATGTGTAATGGAGGCAAAATTATTTGAGACGGCTGCACCAATGGTAGATTCTCTATACTTTCTTCGCCTACTTTGTAGCATGTTCGCGGCTTCCACTTAAATTCAGTGTAATGCTCATCTCTTTTTGGACCTTCCCATGTACACAAAAAGCACTGGTGGGTTGGAAATCCTCGCTTAACACCCATGATCGATAAACCGACCACTTTCAGATCGCAGCATATTTTCCAATTATGCTCTTTGTACTTTATCAACTGTAATATTAATTCCATGCCTTCGTATGTTTCCTTGAGGTTTGTGGCATATGCGATCGGGACAGATGGATGTGTGTTGCCGATATGAAGCAGCACGACTTTAAGGCTGTTGACCGATGTTGCATCGATGAAAAGTCGCCACTCCTCTGAAATATGTGGGCAACCGATTTTTGCAAACAGCGAATCAATGTCACAACAATAAGCCAAGTTTTTTTCCCCGATCTTCGTGCAATCTAAAAAATTTGTCATATGGAATAGTGCTACCTCGATCACGAGCGGCTGTTATTTTAAAATCAGCCGCCACTATATTCCACTGCTTAAAGCGTGATGCAAAGAGTTCTGCTGTTCTGTCATTGAAGTCGGCTTGCGTTATAAAATGCGGCATTGCAGTCCCAATTTCACTGGGTGTTGCCACAAATTCCGATACTTGTGGACTCTCGCATCTCGCATTCGATGGAAGAAAAGTTGACAGCAGTTTTGGTACAACTGTTGATTCTGCATCGCTTATTTCGGGAACATTATCAAAAATCTCCACTGAAGCCGCTACACGGTCTTCTGGTGAGTATAGAACTGCTGGAATAACCGATTCTACATTAGCGTAGCAAATTTTGTTGCGGTGAATGTATTGGTACCCTTTTGTTTGAGCAAAAGTTACACAAAAGTAGCACAATTCATTGCAGTGCTCCGTGCGTGGTAGCCAAATTGTTGGTACAGCGTACTTTATTGTTGACCTTCCATCAGTAAACTTGCACAAATTTCTGTAGCAATAGTCGCACACGACTTCCGGAGTATACCACAAGTAAGGAACATAAGCAGTCTTAAATATTTTCTGAAACGAATTCACCACTGTTTTAGTAATATTTTTGTAATTTTTACTTGGTGCGAATAAGCCACAAACGTAACAAAGGTTATTTCGCGTCGGACACTGCATTTTTTTCAGATGAAATATATAGAAATACGTTTTCGCACAACAGAACTTAAAACAATATTGCAATTCCTTATTTCATCTGTCAGAAGGGGCCCTCAAACGATATTACATGTCCATCCGACCTGTCAAGTCAGCACACACGTAGTATCGTTCGTGTGCAAGAAATCAAGGCGGATGGACATGTCCGATGGAAGTTAGATGGACATGTAGTATCGTTTGAGGGCCCCTAGACCAGTTTTAAGTGTTGTAAAAGTCAAAAACTGTTTAGTGTTAGAAGGTTACTATTGATTAACTACAACTATATCGAGTAGGATGGGTCAAAAAACATTTTTTTTCCTAACGCTTTAGAAGTTTAAAAATTTGGAGTTCCTTCAAGTTATGCTAAGAGGAGTGAACATTATATTTTTTTTCAAAAATAATAAAAATTGGGGAAAATCTGAGAATTGATAAAAATTGTTTTTAAAAAATTTGACGTGCTACAGACATTTCCACGAGTCTGCCTGCAAAAAATCAGCTCGATTAGCTCACTGAAAAATTGTTAAAAATCGGTCCAAAGGCTTTCACACAGGCCACTACGAGCTTTATACTTCAAACTTAAAAAAAAAATTCTGACGTGTATATGAAAATCGACGATACACGTGTATTTTTATTTTTTCCCCTCTTTCCGAATATGTGCATTTGGTTCATAGGACAGAAAAAAATTCATTTTTTGTTACACCGTGAAAGTAAGTGTTACATGAATTTAATTGCGAGCTTTAGATCAAGTAAGTTTTTAAGAAGGCAACAACATCAATAACAACAACTCTTTATAGAGTCAATCACTAAGCTGACAGTCTGTTTCGGAAATCGCTACATTTCCTCTTCAGTAGTCTTTGAGTGATTAAGCTGCGATCAACTCACTGTTTAATTTAATCAAATTGGCTACTTAATCATATTATATTTTAAAGCAGTAGGCTATTTATACCGCCATCAACTCTACCAAGATTGTCATCTGTTCTAGTTGCTTCTTATTTATTTCAATATTTATTAGTTTATTGAAATGCCCAGTGTTTTAACTGAAAGGTGGCTATTTTCACAACCAAACGTGAATTGTGATTGACTCTATACAGATTTGTTGTTGTTGTTGTTGCTTTCTTAAAAACTTATTTGATCTAAAGCTCGCAGTATAAATCATGTAATAATTTAATAGATCACAAATTAATAAAATAACCCTGCAGTGTAAGACTAATCAGCAGTAAAAATGATTAGTCTTTATACTAGTTAAAACAAACTAGTTTATATTTCGTCACGATATACTAGTTGCAAAAATAGTTTAAATTCAACTAGTTTATGTCATGTCACAATAAACCAGTTGTAAAACTATCCAAAATCAAACTATATTACACTATTATTAAACTATATTACATATTGCTAAAATCAACTGTGCTTTATGAACTTTAAAAAATTTACTTTTATATGAAATAATAAAACACTATGTAAATTTTACTTGCAATTTTTTTAATAGTCACTTTAGTAGAAGCACCAAATTCAGAAGATAAATAAAGAACTGGTTGAATCATTGGTTTGTTATAAGTAGTTGTAAACTAATTAAAACGTGACTATTTGCCAACCACTCAGGAAAGGCTAAACTAGAAACTAGTTAAAATTTGGCAATATATTATTTGTTGACAACTATTTACAACAAACTAGAATATAACTAATTAAAATTATATATCCTAAAAACTAGTTTTCATCTGTTCAGAATAAGACATTTGATATTTCCTATGACATCGCCATGTTAAAAATACTAGTGGATATATGAAAAAAAGAAGATCTTGAACTAGTACTTCTCAGTTTTCAACTAGTATGCAGACTGGTTTTAAACTTGTTGGTTACACTGCAGGGAAGTAAGTATTTTCAAAGATAGTATACTTCAAATGAATGTAAAAAAGTAACAATAATGAAAAATGAAGTAATAAGTAAATATATGAAACAAAAATAAAATAAAAATAAAAATTAATTTTGCATTTAACTTAGTATGTAGCAAATGTGAGGCTACTTAGCTGCCGAAATTTATTCTGGAGTAGGTTCTTTGCTTTGGTTAGAAAACTACTCGTATTTTTCAGATAAACTTGGTTTTTTACAAAAAAAGACACATTTGCTAATTTGTTATCGTAGAAGGCAGAAAAGTCTTCGCCACTGTTAATCTTTATATTCAAAAGAGCTGGAACTACTGATACTACCCCCAATCTTCCGCGATCTTTTATTTACACCAGGTGTGCAAGTATGAAACCGCTGTTTTTTCCTTGCAATAAAGACTTTTATTCGAAAAGAATCAATACAGATATAAATCAAAGTATGTTCCATCAGAATTTTTGCATTTATTCTATCTTTCTGGCAGTTTGTGGAACTCTGCTGCCCAGAAAAGATATCTCATGGATGCTATTAGACAGATATATCTCTTATCTTTTTGCTCGCCAAAATTGCTCGAATGCATTTACCATGGCAATTTTCATTCAAAATTTCAATATGGCATAATCTGCTGGGGAGGTACCCATGCTAATAAAATTAATCCACTACTTGTAACAAAATAAATGTAACAAAAAACGACTAGATAGAAGCTTTCTTCTGTTTAAAAACCTGAATGTCTTTCCACTTAAGCACCTATATTTCTATAGAGTGCTAAAATAATTTTTTAATTGCCCTGGTTATCTGCTGAACAGATCCGCGAATGTGTATGATTTAAGAATAAATGATCAAATTACTGTTAAAGTTCCTTTACACAAATTACAGCACTTTTTCTTCTTCTACTCATGCACTGCTCCCAGACTTTTCAATAGATTACCAAATAATGTTCGGCGCATATCTAACAATATCTTGTTTCTTAAAGAAGTGAAATCATGGCTTTTTAATTACGATTTCAATGTTATTGATACCCTTATTTCAGTATCATTATAATACTACTTTCCACACTGTGGCAAATAATAATGATATTATCGATTTATACATATATATTTCCAGTTTTGTTAATAATTTCAACTGTCCTTGCATTATGTTTAATAAATTTTGTATTCAAATTTTTCGATGACCACACAAAAATTAATTAAATTTGTTGTAAGCTTGTAACTGCATTCGCTTGTTCATAATGAACAACTGAATGTAGCATTTGTTAATGAAATTTGTATATAATGTCTTTTGCATTCGTAGTTTCTAGCCATTAAGAAAATTATTGCTAAATCTTTTGACTGATGAATAAACTAAACTAAACTAACTAAACTAAGTAGGAGTTTGTACTTTTTGAAGCAAAGCAATCATTGAGCTATTTTTCGACATCTTTAATTTGATGGTGTCCAGTCTGGTGAGTAAGTCTCTTGGGGCAACACTTCCAATGTGTCCCGAAACGGTTTTTTCGTATGCGACAAAGCATTGTCATGCAGGAAAATTACTTTGTGCTGCCTATTTTGATACTCCGGAACCTTTTGAATCTTTCTCATCTCTCGTAAACGAAGGGAAATGGCTTGTCGAGAAACGCATGGTTTCTCTGCGAGTTGTTGTTGCGTTTGCGCATCGTCCTCAGTCAGCAATTCTTCCAAATCGGCATCTTCAAACTTTTTTGGAGGCCTTCACCATTCTTCGTTTTGGACATCAAAATCGCCTTTTTTGAAGAGCCGAAACCATTCTCTGGAAGTTGTTTCAGAGAGAGAATGATTTCCGTATGCTTCCACAAGCAGTCTCTGTTTTTTTCAAAAGGAAAGAAAAACGCAATGATGTCCGTAAATCAAGGTTTTTTGGCACAAATTTAGACGTTTTTAACGATTTGAAAATGTATTGTATCATATAGTATTTTTATTGTTGCGTGGTTCACAGTGTTGCCAGATGTCAAGACAATCAAAAAAAGCTGTTAAAACAATAAAACAATAAGCACAATTGAAGTTATAACCATTTATATGTAAACAACGGTTTCATACTTGCACACCTGGCATATGTTTTATACGCGAGAACGTTATTTCCACTACGACAGAAGTCCCCGGCATGCACAATATACCGTCAACAACCATTATCAAAATTTTTTAAACTGATATTAGTTTCCCGAGTTATTTTAGCAATTTTCTAAAAGAACAATTTAATTTTTGTGTTCACACGATAAGTTCTTTCCTAGGAAAGAGATATTATCAGTATTTTTTAATTTGTTCATCCGGATAAAATCTCAAATCCGGATAAAGTCCGAACAGGGTTGAAAAGCCCGGACAATACTCCTACAGCACTCCTACAATAAAATATAAGTCTAAGTTAATGCTTGTACTTGAATAAAAAAATTCGTTCATGACTTCTCTTTAAATGAAGAAGTTGTATTAGAAAATACGATCGTATCATTTTTAAAAAAAATACTTAAATTTTCTTGGTTTTGGGCTGGTTTGACAAATTTTTTAAAAATTTCCGTATTTGTGCTCATCTTTTTAACTTTTGACCAATAAGCCAAATTTTTGGTGCCTTGTGTTTGCTTTATTTATAAGTGTTTTTGATAAAAAGTGCTCTAAAAATATTGTTTTGTGCAGTTGTCTTTTATTGGACTAAAGTAAAATATATTTTGTATTGTATATATGACGACAAAAAATTGTATTAAAATTAAATCCAAGTTAAATATTAAAATTTAGTCTTATTCCTACAAGGGATTAAGCCTTAACAAATGCTTGTACCTATTACGATATTTTTCAAAAAAATATCAAATAACGAATAACCTATGGGATTTGAACCTACTACGTTAAGGGTACAAGTCTATGGCTTTTACAATTGCTGGAACCGAACCAAGTCGAATGCTGCTTTTGTAGAATATTCCAACATGTATTTAATATTTATATTATTCTAGGTCTTATTAAAAAAAATTTTACATATTGAAGAGTCTCAATTCTAATACAAGTTTTTAGAATACAACAAAATTTTTGACCGTATATGTATAACACACTTTTTGTAAAATAAATTGACAGATTGTCGCTCCAAGAAATAAATCAAAAACCAAAAGAAATAATGTTATCCATAAAATGTTTCTAAATTTATAAGCATTTAGAAAACATAAAAACCATAAAAACCAAAAAAAAAATAAGAAAAAAATAATTAGAGGTAAGAGTGGGGAGTTTTGAAGCACGCTTTGTTTGGGGGTCAAACCTTCCAGAAAATACTTTTTTCACATTTTTTCGAATCGAACACTACAACATCTTAAACACACTTCCTGGTTGAAGGATTTGCATAAAATCCAAAATCATCGACAATTTTTGTCTGTTGGCATAAAAACTGGTTTTTGGGGTTTTGAGAAATCGTGGGGAGTTGTGGGGAACTACTAGAAATCGCAGAAAATATAATTTTTGGTAAAAGTTATTTATTGGGATCGGAAAAAATTACAAGTTATTATGACAATTATGTATTAGAGTTAAGAAAATGGAAAAAAAATAAAATTTTGAAGTTCTGTCATAGTTTTCGTATCGTTCTCTTAATTTCCTCATAGTTTTTTCAGAATGTTCATAGTTTTATCATAGCTTTTAAAGTTCTATAATAGTTTTCTTATTGCCCGTGGTAGAGTGCGTGGCCCCTAAGCTAAAGAACCACGGTAGCCCGGGTTCAATTCCAGCTCAGACAGAAAGTTTTTTCAATTGAATTAATTTTTCTGTTCGGTCGTCACCTCTCTGCAGAAAATGGCAAACCTCAGAGAGTAAAAATTGCCATGTAAAGCTTCTTGAGAACATAAGCCGTTCGGAGTCGCCATAAAACACACAGGTCCAGTTCGCGATCATTTGTGATCAAACATTTAATAACACGCACAACACAATTGATAAATAGAAGCTAGGTCAAAGTCCTTCCAAGGACAGAAATGGCCAGTTTATTTTATATTATTAATAGTTTTCTTATAGTTTTCAAAGTTTCATAATAGATTTCACAATTATCTTATATTTTCAATATTTGTCAACTCCTTAAAATTAAAACTATATTTTTCGTAAGAAAGTATAAAAATAACAAAATAAATTGAAAAAAGCCTTGAAATTTTTACAAAAAATGCATAATACGCATGTAAAATGCGAATTCAGATTTTTATCTGTCATATTTGGCATGCTTCACATCTCACCACTTGATGTGCTTTATTTCTCTCCATTCGCTACTGTTTTAAAATCCCACCGCGTCGGTAAAACATCGAATGTTTTTGCATTCTTATTGTGATCAAATGCTCTAACAGCCGAATCATTGCTGACTATTTTGTGTGAACTCACCTTTTCGATTCGCTCGAAAATGTTTATGAAAATGCCGCAAACACGAATCCTCAAAAAAAAATTCCGAACACTGTCTGGAGGTAACAGCAAAAAAACACAAAATACAACACAAATTGACAGTAGGTAAAAGCAATCAAAATCACTGCTAGGTGACATATGTATACGAGCCCGAACAGAACCAAAAGTCGTAACGACTTTGATGTCGAACACACAACAGAACACATGCAAGTTAACGAACCATCCCAAAATGAAATCGCTGAGCAAGAGTCGTAGCGACTTACCGCTAGAGTAAAATTGAATAGAATCTATTCTATATTTTCTCTAACGACCGGCGATTTCCTCTCTGAGTACAATTAGTGGTGCCATATTTTGCAAACAATTGGGTATGTTCAAAGACAATTTCATAGTTTTTGCTATGTTCTCACGTTTTTTTTTTGTTTCTGTTTCACTTACACAACAACAAAAGCATGGCTGCTGCATCGTCAGTCGCAATCGCTTTCATTCTGGACGGGTTCTGTGTGTCTGGCGACCAGAGAGGATCGCCGGTCGTAACGACTTTTGATTTTGTTCGGGCTCTACGGCTGTGCTTCGCAACTCCTCATGCTTCAAAATTCCCCACTCTAGCCTACCATAAATATTTCCAAAACTTTAAAAAATTGTCATGGTCCAAGAGAACTTAAAAAAATTTTCCGGAGAAATCCTTACTGCCCTATCAACAAGACTAAAGAAAGACTACCCGTACTTTATAAACAACAACGACAACCACTAGACTCTGTCTTATCACCATGATCATTGGTAAACCAAGCAAGGATTAGGAGTAAAAAGATGTGAGGCAAGTGCAAAATATACAACAACCTGCATAAGTTTGTCGAAAAGATACGAATACTCGCTCTCGTTTCAAATACCAGCAATTAGCGCATACTTGCATGTTCACACACAGTCGCCTTGAGTACAATTTTTAAAATCACCCGTTGAGTTTTTTACAATTTCGTGGTATTGTTCTTAAAATTGTGTGCCTCCCTGTTGCTAGCCTATTAGCAATTTTTGTCTTTCTTATGGTATACTTTTTGTCGGCAAATCTTTCCTGAGAATTGAGTACCCATATATTTGCTGACAAGTGGGTCATTACTAATGTGCATAGTTCCTTGGATTTGTTATCACTTCGATCGATTTTTATTGTTCGGATCACCCACAGTTATCTTTATAACACATATTGTTCTTACTTTAATGAAATATTAATATAAGCAATTTAAAGTGAAATGATATATAAGATCAAGAGGGATTGGAAAAGAGAAAAGAAAAATCGATTTAATTTATTCACTAAACTGACAATTCGATAAATCGAAGTACTTGAAGTACTTGAAGTACTGTTAAGGTCACTGTAGGTTTTCAATTTTTCAGAGTGGGTTGATTACTCATTAGAAATTGTCAACTTAGAGCAAGCAATTATGGCTATACTAAACATTAATCAGTATTTTTTGTCACACAGCGAGAAATAATTTTCTTGTTTCTAAAACTATTTGTCTTGATTAAAAAAAATATGTCCAATCAGTTATAATTTACTTGAATAAACCAATTTAAAGTAACGATTAAAAAAAATCTTGCTAAAAGAATTTATTTCGAATATTTGCTATTATTTACGAATTTTTTAATTCAAAATAAATTTCTTGATTAAAAAAATAGAAAAAAAACATGCATTTAGATTAGTATCATTTTATATTTAAACTAGCAGGCCATAGTTGACTGCGACAGGAAAGTTTTTTTTATCAATCTCCTTGAGACAGCACATGTCAAACAAAATAAAAAAATTATCTTTTTTTTATATTGTTTTGGAGTGCAACTTTGCATTTACATCAGTGCTGGGCGCCTCATAGCTCATTGAGCGCTCTCTGAGCGTAACTTTTCACATGTACACAAAGCTTACAACAGAAGTGAATATAATTCAGTTGTTCGCTAACGGTGATGCAGTGAGGATCTATTTCGCAAATTTTATGTACACTCTTAAAAAACTAACTTTTTGATTTGCACATTCATAATACTTGTGCATATATTTTTTTATTTCGTAGAATTTCATATTATCCGTATTAGATTATTTATTATTTGAATTATTAATTCATATTATTTGTATTAATTTTCTGATGCTTAATTTTTTGAATTTTTCATTATAATTTTAATTATTCGTATATAAATATTAAGATTTTATAATATTAAAATAAAAACAGAACAAGGAAAATGTTTAACTCTGAATTGGAAAGTGTTTTCCTTTCCGCATATAATTTTCCCGGCTAAGTAGAATGTTTAATTTTCAACTGCAAGCAAGCTAATATAATTTATTTACTTAGAATAAAATGCTGGAGCTTTGATGTAGACATAGAAGAAATGTTGAACACTACCGATGACTAAAAATAATAACATAAAATAAAAAATGAACACATACAACAGAATGTGTAGGGGCATAAACATACAAACTGGCAAATCTAGATAATTTTGACCAATATTTCGCTATTCGAGAGCACACCAATACCAACAAGACAAAATAAAATGTGACTGTGTTAGAATGCCCAGCCCTGATTTAAATATATGTATCTCACATTTCGCCTTGCTTGAGGCTCATCTGTTTGCGGTGCTTACTGAGCGCAAAAAAAAGAGTAGAAAGTTCACTGAAGCTCTCGCAAGACAAACGCGTGAAAAGAAAACGATTTAACAATGCGTGGAATCTTAAATGATTTATTAAAAAACGTGACGCTTTATTTATATATATTTATTATTAAAATTTCAAAAGTAAAGCACCTCTATAACGTGCTGTAGTACGAATATGATTTTATAAAACGGTTTTCACTAAAATCGGCTTAGAACCTTTTGAGTAAAATGGTAAATGTAAATTTGCACTTCAATTTTATGTAATGGTATATACAGTTATGTGAAAATAAATAGGGACACCTGCATTTTTATATTTAGAGCTGCATGAATTACATACAAGGTGTAACAGATATAGCATTAATTTTCTCGGGAGTGGTTCCTCCTGATAAGGCGAGTATAACACTTTATGGAGTTTCCTCCCACATTGTAAAACTTTCAAGATACATGGTGTTTTACGGTTTTGGTACGTATTTAGTATTATTGATCTAGAATCTATACTATTCACCATAAAATAAAAAATAATATTTCCTATTTGAGAAAAAATATCAACTTTTTCACCAGTATATCAATTACTTTCGTGTCATGTGCTGTAGCGGAGCTAAAATTTTGAGATTATCCAACGAAATATCAACAAATTTTGTATCTTTTCTTTTAGCGGAGCTGATATCATCCAAAGTTAGAATTTAGAAAAAACTGTTGACAAAGTGTATTTTAACATGAAAAACAGCGATTTTAAATTTGGACGATTACATCTCCGCTAAAACAAAAGATACAAAATTTGTTGATATTTCGTTTGATAATCTCAAAATTTTAGCTCCGCTGCAGCACTTGACACGAAAGTGGTTGATATACTGGTGAAAAAGTTGATATTTTTTCTAAAATAGAAAATATTATTTTTGTTTTATGGTGAATAGTATAGATTCTATATCAATAATACTAAATACGTACCAAAACCGTAAAACACCCTGTATCTTGAAAGTTTTACAATGTGGGAGGAAACTCCATAAAGTGTTATACTCGCCTTATCAAGAAGAATCACCAGCCGAGGGAATTAATGCTATATCTGCGGCACCTTGTATATAATTCATGTAGCTTCAAATATAAAAATATAGGTGTCCCTATTTATTTTCACATGACTGTATGTCATTTTTTTGTAAAAAGATAAAATATTACTTTTTTGAAGGCATGGCATAAAACTGCTATATAAAGGCACATTACATTACATTATTTCCAATTGTAATTCAGAAAAGGTAAATTGAAATTCAGGAATTTAATTTAAAATATGGTAAACATGCTTTAAATTAAAAGATTCTATTTGAAATTTAGAGACGAAAAACTGACAGTCAAAACAGATTAAATGAAATTCAAAATAGAATAATTGAAAGTTCATTTAAAACTAGCACGTTGCTACCACGCTCCTTACCCAATGCCCATAAAATGTTATCAGTGAAAATGCATTTGTGTAAATTGAGATAGAATACTGAATTCCGAGGATGTGCTACCTATAACTCCAATGCTATTTGAAATCGCAAATTTGGGTTATATGGAAGTTGTCACGCCCCCTTTTCTAATCCAAAAACCATCCTTGGTATGTGTGTAATATCTTCTTAAAGTTTCATGAAAATCGGTTCAGACAGTTTGTGGGCGGTAAAAGTGGGCATGGCAACATTTATATATATTGTATATAGTGACGGCCACTCGGAGCACATGCATAACAAGTTTCACTATCAAAAAGTGTACCACTCAGGAATTAGCATAATTTCGAAAAAGTGGGCGAATATATAGTGCAACCACGTCCATTTTGTATAGTTGCCGACAGTACTCATCTGAACAAAATTACTTAATCTTAGTTTTTATCAAAACCGTCTGATATATAGTATTTTTTTTTTGGTTTGTGGGTGTTAGCGCAAATTTTGGTTGTATGGAAAGTACCACGCCCCCTTGTCCAATCGACACCAAACTTCACAGGAACTCTCAACTCTCAAGATGTTGCCTCAGCTTCTCTGAAAATTTCATAAAGATCGGTTCAGCGGTTTTGAAGTCTATACGTGATATGCAATACACACTTACCCATCTACACACATACATCCATACATGGTTGAAACAAATTCAGAAAATATTAGTTTTTATTTAGAAAAGATCAATTATTATTAAGAATAGATCAATTGCAATTCAGAAAAATTCAATTAAAATTCCGAAACTTCATTTAAAATACAGAAGAGATTTATTTAAATTCAGAAAAGATCAATTAAAATTAACAAAGATCATTCAAATTTAGAAAAGAAAAATAAAAATTCTGAATTGATTGATTAAAATTGAGAAAAGGTTTATTTAAATTTCAAAAATTCAGTTTGAATTTCAGAATAGATAAACTGAGATTCACAAATATCATTTGAAATTCAGAAAAGATCAATTGGAAGTCAGAAAAAAACAATTTAAATTCTGATATACTATTTTGAATTAAAAAAAGATCAAGTGCGCTGCAGTAAAGATCAATTGGAACTCAGAAAAGACAAAATGGAATTTAAAAAAATTAATTGGAATTCAGAAACTCTATTCGTAATTCAAAAAGATTCCTAGAAATTCAATGAATTAAAAAACAAAGTAGATAGATCAATTAAAATACAGAAACTCCATTAGAAAGTCAGAATAGATCAATTAGGACTCAGAAATGTTTAATCGAAATTCAGAAGCTCTATTGAAAATTATAAAACATTAATTGAAATTCAGAAATTCTATTTGAAGTTCTAAGGTCAATTGAAATGCACAAAAGATAAATTCAAATTTACAGTACAAAAACTACAATTCAGAAATTCTATTTCAAATTTAGAAATGATCAATTGAATTTCAGAATAAATTAATTAAAATTAAGCCAAGGTCACTCGAAATTTAGAAATCCCATTATAAAATCAGAAAAGATCAACTTATAATCAAGATCATGACACATTCAGAAAAGCACAGAATAAACTCAGAAATGTCCACACTGAGATAAAAAACTTACTTTAAAATTAAACAAAAAATTTAAAAATACAAATTTAACTCATTTGCTTTTCTACAAAGCAAAATTTAAAACAATCGTGTTTAATTTTCAACTATAAGCTCATTTTTGTTTTTTGTATATTTTTTTTTATTTCCTTCCAATAACAAAAAATACGTCGCTATCAGAGATTGAATGAAAAATTATGTACTGTAGAATCATTGAAAATTATTGAATGTTTGAAAATATTTTTGACTTAGTCTTACAAATATTGAACATAAGATGAGATACGAACTAATTACTTATTTTGATATTGGAAATATTTCAAGCCGCAATAAATCGCAAATTTCATCAATTGAAGTCAAAAAATTTTTTATTCGGGGGGTCCTAGGGATTGCTGATCACGAATCTGACTTCAAAAAATCGAAAAAGTTAAAAAAATGGCATCGAAAAAATGGCAGTTTAGTTTATTTGTTTTAAATTTAATAACAATATTTTTAAATTATGTTTTAAAATATTTGTTTTAAATATTAAATATTTTGCATTAAATTTTTTGTTTAAATAAATGTGTTTAAACTTAAAATTTTTACAATGAAAGTATATTAAAAAACATTGTTTTGAAAACAAAAACTTTTGTTTTAAATTAAACTTTAAAAACATTTGTATTTAACTTAAATGAAATTGTTTCAAGCTCTATTTTAAAATCAAATTCGTTTAATATGAACACAATTTCATTTAATTTTAACACATATGTCCCTCAGTGTACCATTAAAAAATGAAAAGATCAATTAGAGTACATTTTAAACCTATATTAAAAAATGACTTTAGCTTATAAAATTTCGTTATATAACTGAGTTATTCAGTTATTATAAGAAAGTAGATCTTAATCCAACTTTTCTAAGGCCCATTCATCAAAAAAAAAAAAGACCTTGTGGTAGGTCACCCGGCTTCAGTTCTTACACCAGCTGTATTTTGGATGGTTACATACCAAGGTCCTTACGTAAAATCTTCCAGATGGTAGAATAACACAATTCAAATTGTTGACAACGGCGACGTATTGACATATCGCGATCTTCATTGACACTTGCCAATACAATAGCAATATTCTCCTCGGTCCACACTCTCCGCATACGGGTTAATGTATTAATGTCTAATTAAGTAAAACTGGTGCGAAATTTGGTCGCAATAGCTTGTTCGGTGGGCCAATTATGACGACCATAAAATGGACGTAATTTGCGAAATACATTTCTCACAGAGCACGAATTTTGATAACAAAATTCATTGATTTGCTAGTTTGTTAGTCTTTTCATGGTGAAACGGCAAATCTTACTGAGCATTTTTGGCTCTGATACATCCCAGTGGTTAATGGACACATGACGTAACCAATTATTTCTTAAATACAATGTAGCTGCCGGACTTCCGAAGTTTGTGTACAATTCTCAATTAGATTTGTTCAGACATGGCCGCTAAAACACTGATGACATTTATCTTACACAGTAAGGGAGTAGGTATGCACAAGATAGGAGAGAACAAAAATATGACGCACAATTGTAGAGAACACAAATAAATTTAACGAAAATCCTCTCTACGCCAAATACACAACGAAAACGAAAGAGACCTAACCGAAAAGAAGCAAACAAATGCAAATGACGCCACAATAATTTTTACAATTACAAGCACTTCAAAGTGAATGTTTAATAATACATTGTTATGTTATACATAAACCATTGTACGGGTTTAAACATAAAGATTAATAGTTTTCACAAACACAATTCACTGCAAAACTTCTTGTTTGAAAACACGATGTTACACTCTAAAAAAAAGTGTAAGTTTACTATGACTATAATAGTAATAATTTGTTCGAAATTCAACTAAAGTGTAACTTCACTTCAACTTTTGAAGTAATTTTAAAATGCCAAGAGTTAAACATAAGGTTGAGTAATATTAAACGCTTACTGTTGAATTTTGCTGCAATGTGAATATCAATATGAAACAATTATTGCAGTTAAACACATCATTCAGTAAAACTACGCACAAGATGTTGAATTTGGCTACTATATCAATAGTAAGCATTTACACCACTTCAAAAGTTGTATTAAGATTCAGCAAATATTATACTTTCAACTCTCTTCAAGTGTATAGCTCTAACTAAAATTAACTTAAAACTAATATTTAAGCCTAAGTAGTAAATTGGGATATTAATATGTTTGTGTGTAATATATGTAAAAAGAGTTTTATGTATTTGAACTTTTACAACTCTCATTTATATTTGCATAAAGAAGAGAAATGCTATGAATTTAAGTGCTTGTATCCCAAATGCAATAGCATATTTTTAAATTACATCTTGTATGAAGTTCATTTTTCGCGTTTTCATGCATTAAAACCAAATTTGTTAAATAAGAAGGCATTTTCGTCAGATAAATATAAGTGTTCAATAAGTCAGTGCAATTATATTGGAACAAGTCATAATGACATATATCGTCATGTTCTTAAACATGGTTTTAGTTCTCAAAACATAAAGTGTCCAATTCCTGAGTGTTCAAAAGCATTTTGTCACAAATCTTCCTTTCGCTCGCATTTTTTTCGTCAGCATAAGCAAAACAACCCAGCTAACCCTAATACTGGATGTAGCATCCGTACATTAGAAAGAAACAAAAATATTTCATTTGATAAACTGAACCTTTCGGCAGTGGCTTCCTGCGAAAAAATTGAAAATATACCCACCAAAAAATCGAGTTCTTTTACAAACTTAATAACAACACTTACGTGCAAATATAATATACCAGAAGTTCAAACAATCACAGTGAGGAAGACATTTTATCAAAACAAAAATATTTACTTATGATATATAACCAAAGAGATACAAAGATTGGTGATAAAGAAAATATACGAAAATACATGAAAGATTGCTACTCGACGCAAAGAAAATTTTTTAATGATACAAATCATATGACCAGCGATTTTTTAACAAACTGGCCAATGATATTTCATAAGGAATGTCTGTTCGACCATTTCAAGAATCTTATGGATTTAGATGTAAATACATTCAAAAAAAACTTTGATGCTTCCAAAATTAAACTAAGCTTGATTTTAAAAACTCCCGGAATCAAACATGATGATGACGAATCGATAATAAAAGCCATTTGCTTATATTTTAATGAAAAATATGAACTCATATTTAAAAAATATGAGGTGAGTTGGTTGTATATTTATAGTATTATTTTTTTTTTGGTATATACAAACTTGTTAATTAATATACACATATTTTCGTTATTTTTAGTTTGGTACAACAATTGAAAATATAAAAAAGACTGCAATACATCAGCTCCGTGGATAACAATAATTAGTAAATATTCATTTCATACTTTAATGTTAGCCTGATGAAATGTTTTAAAAATGTTTTTTTTTAGATACATTACCAGATAAAAACACCAAATGCATGTCCTACATATGGTTAGACGGCAAAATAACATCACAGGAGAAATTTTTCGATTTGGTTGATCTGATAGTGCAATTGCTATGCTATTATTATATTTTAAACATAATTTATCCCAAAAATGTGTCACAAACTTATGAGTTTTTAATGAGGTACTTTTTTAAATTCTATCCATCTCAACTGAGGGGCCAAAAAAAGCATAAACAATTTAACAAAAATTAACACTCTTATTAAAAAGCTTGATGGAACTATTAACATTGATAAATAATATTTCACTTTTTTTAATTCTTGCAAAAAAGATTATTTATTCAGATTTAAATTTTCGAGTTGAAAAACGTGTTTTAAAGCTTTTTTTAAATGTAATTAAATCTAGCATGATAAGTTTTTAAATAATTTATTCTTTATCAAATATCATTGGCCAATTTATTAAAGTATCTGGCCACATGATTCGTATCATTAAAACTTATTGATTTAAATTGCAAGTTTATTAAAAATTGCAAGTTTTTAAGAACAAATATGTCGATATTAACTTTTATAAAAATGAATTATTTATATTGATTGAATACGAACCGTAAGTTTCTTTTCGTACAAATTTTTTTATTTACTTTTAAAATTAAAATAAAAACTAAAATAGTAAAGCAAAGAAAATTGTATACATTCTTAATCTGCATCACCTCCTGGGTTGATTTAGTCGTGATCGTTTGCCCGTCTGTGATTGTGATTACAGCCATAATTCTGAAGTTATCGTAATAATATTTTATATTTCTATCTAACAAGTAAATATAAAGTATAAAAATTAAGAAATTGGATGAAAACCTTGACCTCACAAACAAAGTGCTGTTATCAAAGTAACAAAACCTCTATGAGTTTTAAAAAAATGTATGCATTGACTGGATATTTTATACAAAGGCTAATATATTGCACCTAATCTACAAAAGAGGCACAACTCCAAATTTTGAAATTTCCAAGAGATGCAAAAAACAAGTTTTTATTTTTAGGGACTCCATACAAAACTAAGTGACGAAACTATTGTTTTTTTTTTTTAATATAGAGGAAGAAAATAAGTATAACTTTTTGATAGTTGATTTAGACGATCATTACGAACAGCTTAAATTTAAATGGCTAAATTTGTAAATTTTGGGTTGTGTCTCTTTTGTAGATGGGGTGCGATATATGAAACGAAGGTATTCTGGATTTCAGATTCGAAAAATTTTCTTTTGACTTTGGCTAAGTCGAAGAAAAAGTAATATGATAAAACTACTCGTCTCATAACAGCAAAATTCAACAACTGATAAGTAATAACAACCTCAGAAGTAGTAAAATTCAAGAAATGTTGTTTAATTTTACTACTTCTGATGTTGTTATTACTTAGCAGTTGTTGAATTTTGCTGTTATGAGACGAGTAGTTTTATCATATTACTAAACTTATTGAAGTGATAATACGAAAGTTGTGTTTAATTTTACTATACTTCAATAGTGAAGTTTGTGTTAAATAATACTGCAATATTAAAAATTAAACACAAAATATGTTGATTTTAATAGATGCGTAAATTTACTAAAGCAATAGTCACAAACCTGTTGCCTACCAGTTTTTTAGTAAATTTCAACAAAAACTTTTTAGAGTGTACAACACAGACGAATAAAGTTAAACTGTTTGAACAATGAAAATAAAATAATATGAGCACAAACAAGAATTGAGCACAAACAAGATTTTGTTTCCGCTTACAGTTCTGCATTACAATGTCATCACGGACATATTTTTACAAGTGGGATGTTACGAATCACGCGTGAGGTGTCAAGAAAAATGTACACTGAAAAAGCAAGTAGCAAAAAATTACTCTTTAAACGACATACACTTATAAAATACCGATTCAGGTATAATTTTTTTTCCTAAAACAGAGTCCGTTTAAACTCAGGAATATAAATCAATAAATATGATTCAAAGAATGGGTTTTGAGCAACTAAACAAATTTGTATACCCTTCGTTATTTATAATAATAGAAAGATTTTAACAAGATACACAGAGCAAGATATCAGCACTTAAAATCAAGATAAGAAATCTTTTTAATAGTACCAAATAAAAAGAATTTTCCATCGGGAAATCTTTCAATTCTATAAAGAAAATCTTATTAAAACTGGTCAAACATTGTTTAATAAGATTCTTTATTGAATGAATGAAATGATGTGAAAACTTTTTTAACACTCATGTCATCTCACTCACTCATCTCACTATACCATAGTTTAAGAAGAGACCACTTGAAACTAAGAAGAAAGTCTTATCCTTATTTTTATGCATACAGGATTAACCAAATTTGCCGCTGTGGGCTAGTCTAAAATTCCACCCCTAACAAAAAATTAATAACAATAATGATTGCACAATCCCACCAACAAAATTAGGTACATATTGTGACAATATTTTTAAAAATTTTATCGGCCAAAATCAAATCAGAATGCTTTATATAAAACATTTAAATCAAATATGAGTGTGTTTGAAAAATATAAATCTTTAATAAATAACACTGTGGGTAAATTTTAAACTTTTGAAAAGACACAAAAAACTCCAAGACACATAACCTTCATTTTCGGTTGTAGAATTTGGTGGCATACTCAGTTTTCCAAATCAGATCAAAATCTTGAGATATTTAGATATTTGATATTTGACCTTCATTTAGCCCTTATTTATAAAATGTTCATAATTTTTAGCAATAAATTTTTATTGTATTTTCAAAAATATCTCCAACGTAAAAATCGACTAAGCTTTGGTGAATCTATGATTTTTGAAAAGTTAAGCAATTTCACTTTTTCTTACCTCTTTTACCAAATTTGAATGTTGAACGTAAAAACTTTAAAAAAAAATCTTAAATTTTTTTTACTCATATTAGTGTTTTTATTTCATAAGTTGATTAAATTTTGAAAGTTTAATCAAAATCGGAGGTGGTTAAAATTTTTGGTCTCTTAAAATAACGAAAATATAGATAAAAAAATTGGTCTAAAAGTGGCTAAATATCAATCACGATTATCTCGAGATTTTGAGATGATTTGGAAAAACTGAGTATGCCACTAAATTCTTCGACCAAAAAATAAGTTCAGGTGTCTCGGCATTTTCGTGTGTTTTTTTGACGTCCCTACAGTGTAATTCGTAACTAATATTTTATACCTTAAGACTTTGAATTTTTGTTTCCAAAGACATCAGCTTATATCTTTACAATTTATTTTCAGGATCTGGAAATAATTAGTGCAAATGTTGAAAATAAATTATCTATTTGTCAAGCCAAAAGCCTTTGTTGCTAGTGCTGCTGATCTTGCATTATAATTATTAGTAATTGTAATTCACGTTTTACAAATAAAAAATTAAAAAAATAAATAAAAATAAAAATTATCTACTTATGCTGAAAATGTTAGTTATTCTTATTTTTGATTAACAATACATTTAATTTAATGAGCTTTACGTCGGGATTTTGCAGAAGCAAAGTCCCAAATTATGTCATTATCTAAATTTGGGAAAATAATTTCAACTTGGTTATTTCGAATTATATTTGCCATCTGAATTATTTTATTTCCTTGATTGTGATTGCTGTTTTTACATGAGCATTGCAACTATTCTTTTATGAATAGTAATTCAGGTGATTCAGCATTTTTCTTTGTAACGCGAAAGTGAATGTAACTTTTCTTTTATATATTCTTGAAAATTAATGCATTCTGATAGACAGTAGTCATCTAAATAATAACGGTAACATTTTTTTCATTATTTTAATCCTGCTTTGATAACCTAAGTTTGCGAGACGTATGCTTTCTAAATATTTTGGTCTCCCTCTCGTGAAATGCTTTCACTATAAGTTCTGATTCTTACTTTTAAATAAAAAGAGTTATAATAAAATGTGTTTGAATAACAAAGGAATTTGTAATTAAGTCATGTAAGTACAAAAAAAATTGTTTAATTGCTATTAATATAACATTAAGACACGAAACAATGACACGTCTGAAAGACGTATGGTTAACTTTTGAGCGACTTTTAATAAGGTTATAATAGCAGGATTAAGTGCATTCTTGGGTGCAATTGTTTTACTTAAACATTTCAAAACTTCATAATTTTCGTGAATGTGTTTATTTCTGGAAACTCGTTTAGTCAATTCTTTGCTTATTTTATCGTAAATTGTAAAAAAGTCTTCACTCTAAATTTTTGTTGGCCCATTCATATCTCGGATTAAATTTTTTTTTTTGACCATTAGCTTTTTTAAACTACGTTTTTATAATCTTAGCAAAAAAAAATGTTTATTGTTTTTGCCAAATTTTGCCGCCCCTAAAAATTTGCCACTGTGGGCTCGAGCCCACTCGCTCCCTAGGGTTAATCCACCACTGCATGTATACTTTAACTTTCCCTATCAGCCATTTAGAAATAGTGATTGGATTAAGCTTACATAAAATGCAAAAACTAAGCCTTTTCCAAGCACGCTTATAAAACACTTGCGCAGGTAATAAATTTCCAAGTTGCTTTGTAGAATTATTGCGTAAAAAACAAAAAATAAGTGTTGTACAATAATACTTGGAAAGACTTGCTTTAAGTAAGTGTTTTCCAATCATACTTGCAAAATGTTAGCCAAGGTAATAATTTTGCAACTGTTCAAAGTTGCGATTGCTGTTAACTTTTGGCCTGTGTAATGTAGTGTAGAGTGCGCTAGACTATCAACCCAGAACTCCGCGGTTCGAGTCCGGGTTCGGTCGTGGTTCTTTTCAATTTCCTTGCTCTTTACTACATTTAAGAATTATGGAAACTAAACATAGAAATCCATTAGTTAATTGTGAAATATATTGAATTTAAAGGACAAGAACCACAACTGAGGGCTTAAAATGCAGCAAGGCAAGTTTTCTTGAAGGCAAGCCGAGTTTGATAGTGAGAATTGAGGACGGGTATAGTTTCTCGTACCGGAGAATTTTCTATTTTATTCTTATTTGTCAATTTAAGATAGCTGCACATTGTTTGGTAAATATATTTATATAAACATAAAAGTGTACGCAAAAATTGAAATACTAATTTCCAATCGCAAAGAAACACTTGGAAAAAACTTATTCAAACACTTATTTCCAATTGTAAAGAAACATTTGGAAAAAGCTAATTCAAACACTAATTTCCAATTGTAAAGACACACTTGGAAAAAGCTTATTCAAATACTAATTTCCAATTGTAAAGAAACATTTGGATTAAGCTTATAGTAAGGAATATTTTTCCAAGGGATCGTTTTCGTTTATTCTACAATTACTTATAAGTATTTTCCAGTAGTAATCGTAAGCTTTTTCCAAGCTTGATGCTTACGATTTTAAGCTTGTTTAAAGCTTATTCCAAGCTTGTTTGGCTGATTGGGTTAGCTTTCAGTCGTAATCGTGGCCGTGGTTGTGAAGTACCTACATTCGTGAAGAATAAAAATTATAAAGAAGTTTTACGTTGAAATAAAAAACAAAACTGAACGACAGAAAAATCTGTACGAGAGCTTGTTCTTGATTAAACTGAAATTCATGCCATATATCGGTTGTTAAACCACTATATTTCACTCTCTTTCATATGACATAACATTTATCAGCAAAAATAGTTCTATTTTTATGTAATTAATAGCAATTGACATGCAATTGATAGCAAAATTTATTTTTTCATTATGTTTTTTTTTTAAATATTTTACAAAAAAGTCAAGCATTCAAAACAATGTATCACAATATTATTATTCGATAAAAATTTATCACTAAAGCCTTTTTTCATTATAACTACTTATTTGACTATCTGAAATATAAAATCGTTGGTGCTCCGTCAACAAAGCAACCAAAATCTCTTTCGTCCAAAATTCTAAATATGTACATTAAGGGTGACCTTATTTTTCTAAATTCTTTTTAAAAATCCAAAAATGCGAAATTTTAAAAACGAGTTGACAGGTGACTCTGGCATAGTCTTAAGCTATTTTGTGCAAAAAAATTTCAAAAACCAAAATTCGGATGAAAAAGTTATAGCTGTTGAAACTTGATTTTTTTTTCAAAAATTCTTAAAGTTCCTGTTTTTGGCATTTCGAACACAAAAAAAAATCATTAAAAATCGATAAAATTTTTCTTCGCATTAAAAATTATTTCAATAATTTTAACAATAGTATTTTATATAATCCTTCAAATACATTTAATTCCAGGGCTGCCAACATATCAGAGCCTAGTTTTAGGATAAACAATATTAAAAAAAAACCCCAAAAATCAAACAAATTTAATTTTTCACCACTGCCGTTGGTGTCGAAAGCGCTGCTCGATTAAAAAACACTTCCTTATGGAATAAAATATTTAATTAACTTATATATAATTCAGATTTATTTTGCAACATTGAATCAATTAAAAAATTTTCCGATTTTTTTTCCTTAAACTTTTTTAAGATATGGCGGTCTGATCCGATTTGGTCATTTTTGGTTTCTGACCCGACTTTGGATATGTTGTGCTTCTTGGAATGGTGAAAAAAGTCAATTCACATATTGAGTGAAAATTAAAATTGTTAATTTTTGGCATATTTTTAATATTTTTTATAATAAAACCAGGGTCTGATATGTTGGCAGTCCTGGAAATATCTAAAATATCTTTTTGAAATTATTGAAGTCATTTTGAATGCGAAGAACAGTTTAATAGTATTAAGAAGAAATGCCTGTTTTGACTTTGAGAACTTTTGAAAAAAAAATCAAGTTTCAACAGCAATTACTTTTTCATCCGAATGTTGGTTTTCGTAATTTTTTGCACAAAATAGCTTAACACTATGCCAGAGTCACACGTTAAGTCGTTTTTTAAATTCCGCATTTTTTGATTTTTGAGGGTTTTTTTCATAAAAATACCAAAATTCGAAATTTACAAAATGTTACACTTCTAGTAAAAAATTTCATAACGACCAAGTTATTCAACGTAATCACATATTTTTTTGTATTTGAATTAAATGTTTTTTCAGAAAACATTTCAACAGCATGTTATTGCAATGTTTTCAAAAATGAATTATTAAGATTTTTTTTACTACAATACCCCAGACAAAATTTTTGGCCGGAAAATGAACTTAAAACGGCAGACAGGTAGTCTGTTTATTGGAATAGAAATGAAATTATGTTGGCCTATTTTTGGCAGGGCAGGGCGGGAATTGTACCAAAACCAGCCAGTTGACTGGCACTGTACAGAACAGCAGACATAGGCTCAAAAATGTATAAGAGAGCATGCAAGTGGCGTTCAGTGGAAGCAACTTGGCAGGGAATGTACAGAGCAGAATACAAGCAGGTAGTGGCAGGCAATTGGATTGCATATGGGGCATTAACATGAATTGAATGCAAAATATTGGTTTCTTTTATATATTTTATATAGTTTAAGTTATTTTATATACTTGAGCTTTTGTTATTCAACTAAGAGTTTTTGGTCCTTGGGTTTGTCGATTTTTTTCGATTCACCTAAATTTTGGACGGCTTTGATGTTGTGACATACAATTTTGAGTGAGATTTTTCAAACGTAAATTTCTAAGTTTTTTTTTTAAAAAGTTTTTCTTTAGTATATCAGGTGTAAGCAAACCCAAACAAAGAAGGAAATCCACGCCTGTGGGTATAGTAGCAATGCCACCAACAAAACTAGAGACTACGTGTGCGAACAGTTTTATTGAAAAGAATTGTGAGTTTTAAAATTATTGCTCCATAAAAACATAGTCCAACACGCAAAAATTAAGCAGATTTCTTAAACGAAATTTGACAGAGAAATGTTTGTACAGTATAATCAGTTGAAGTTTTTAAGTAAGATGATGAATTCGCTGGTCACTCATCCTTCCCAGAATCAAAAAATTGTGCATCAGACGAGGATAGTGAAGATCCGATTGCTGGAAAAGATCGATATGTTCTAGGATCTCCGGTATCAACATCTGAAGTCTGCACCTCAATTCTAGCATACGTTTTACGATACAAACTAAGCGGTTCTGCATTAAGCAGTTTGTTAGAATTGATTTATTCCATCCATATGCCCTAAAACATATTTCATAAAAATAAATTCTGCTATTGAGTGTACGGCGCACTGCAACAACTGTTACAGACCAGTAAAAGGAAATGCGAGGAATATAATAGCAAAGGCGAATTAGGATATCTGCTTACCTTTTCAATAGAGGCACAGCTGCAAGCAAATATTTTTCGCCCAGATTTCTGCAAACAAGTGCTCACCATTTTAGCAGAAAAAAGAAAATGTTGACAGGCTAGAAGACATTTACGATGGCGAATTGTATCGCAATCAATGCGAAAATAGATTCATGAATGACCCCAGGACTTTATCATGTGGTATTTTGACAGAGCAGCACTCTATTTAACTTATACCATTAACTAGATTTTAATGTAGTAATTAACAAATGCACTAAATATTATTCAAAACCGACGGTCTTATCAAATGTTGAAGTCACTCTTGTACACCAGTATATCATATCTTCTGAAATACTGTAAATTTCGCCACAATGTATTAAAAAATTAATTTTGCATTACATGTAAATGATATTTCTTATGTTTTGTGTTCCACCAAATATGATTCTTAGTGTTCCACTTAATATGATTGAATACAAATAAAACACCTTTACCTTTATACATTTTTAAATAACGTTTATTTATGCGATTTTCGGCAAAAAAAAAATTAGTTGTAACTGCCAAGTTTACATGTTAAATGTGAAAAGGTGTTTAAAAATTGCAAGTTAAAGCCAGTAAAAAGTTAGAGCTCAGAAGAGTTAGACAGAATAAAAGCGTCTTCCAGTTTAAGACGAGATAGTTCTGTTGTCTAGAAAGCAAAACATTTTTAAGCTGCTAGACCATTTCAATTGGATTCCAATACAATGCTTGTTTTTAATAGAGTTCATGTGCCTGCCAGTATAGGGCGAAAGCATTCTGTTCTGTAGAAAACAAATCTTTTAAGCCTGCCCAAATATTTCAGTTCAATTCCAAAATAATGGTTTTATTCAACAGAGTTCATATGCCTGCCGTTATAGTCCGTAGGAAGGCTGCTGCTGAAAAAACAAAAATGTTTGAGCTGCTTGAACATTTCAGTTGCCGTCCAATACAATGCCGAATTTCGACACACTGCCTTCTACTGACTTTTCCATGCCTTCATGCTGCTACTTTCTGGCAGCCTTTTTTGATAAAAAGTAAACTGGCCGCCACCACATTTCAACATACTGCCAGAACTCTGCTCATTTGCCACAATTATGCTGATATAATGCCATTATCCTGTCGAATATTTTGTCTGGGGTAAGAAAAAAAAAGAAATTTTTTCAAAAAGTAAAATATCACAATTCTAGCAATTTTTATCCGATTTTTATGTTTTACATCTCATTTTTAGGGACTATTAAGTAACAAACGCAAAGTGCATACCAGAGAACTGCACAAGCATACTTGAAGTCTATTTCAAGTACTTGCTTAAAATAAAGTTCAAGCTAGATTGAGCTTGATAATTTTGAATCAAGTGTAGCTTGTAGTTGAATATAAAGAAGCCCACTGCAGCTTGCAACTTGCACGTATGCTAGTTTAGAAGCAAACGGCACGAAATTTCAAGTAAAGGAAAGCTTGATGCCTTCGGCAAAAAGCTTGAAAAGCTTGAAATTGAAGGCAAGTACAACGAGTATATATATATACTCGCTGGCAAAAAAATTGGTACCCCAAAAATGGTCGCTGAATCCAAATCCGTTATCAGAATTTCAAAATTATAAAATTTTGAAATAACAGGGTTGCTTTTACTTTTCAAAATACATATTACTAGGTGGCAATTACTTTTATTTCAAAAATTTATAATTTGGAAATTCTGACAACGGATTCGGATTCAGCGACCCATTTTTGGTGCACCATTTTTTTTTGCCAGCCCGAATTCATTAAACTACAAAAAATTAAGGTGGCAACCCTATCCACCATCTTGAATTTTAAAATTCTGACTTCAGATTCGAAATCAGTGACTCCCTAACACTGTTAAATTATGTTTAAAACTCTTAAAAATACATATTATTATTTGGCAATACTATGTTAAAAATTAAGGTGGCAACCCTAGCCTCTATCTTAAATTTTAAAACTGTGACATTATATTCGAAATCAAATCCGTTGTTAGAATTTCTAAATCAAAAGAATTCGCGAAAATACCCAAAAATCTAGGTGGCAACTCTATCCGCCAGCTTGAAATTTAAATTTTGAAATCAGATCCGAAATCATCTACCCCCTAAAACTGCCAACCACGGAGTCCACAGAACCCTTAAAAGTCATAATACGCCTAAGCATTTTCTACACAAGCTCATTGAATTTTTTGGATACTTGCTTTAAATTCAATTGATTGGATATTTGCGAGCTTACAAGTTTTTGCCGATCGTTTCAAGCTTTTCAAGCTTCTGCCAACGACAAAGTAAGTTTAAACAAGCCAAGCCAACGAGCAAGCATGAATATGACTTGTATCTATTTGGTATTTTTGCAAGCTGGCTAAAGCTTGCTTTTTCTAGTTTGGATACATACTTGAATTCAAGTACTTGAAAAGGCTTGAACTTCAAGTAGGCTTGTGCAGTTCTCTGGTGCATACCAGTTTTAGGCACAAAATAAGGTTTTATGTGCAAACAATCGAGAAATATGTAAAAAGTCAAAAAATGTACATATATTTTGCATTTTTAAATTTAAATCTCTTTGATGGTCGGGAAAATAATTTCCGATTACTTATAATTTGATATTTTTATTGTTTTTTAATCCAAAGGAACGATTTTCTTAAGAAAATTTCTTTTCAAAAATCACCCTTAATGTACATGGACTTCAACCAAATCAAACTCATCCCGCTCACTACAGAAAAAGCGCAAAAAAGCGTCTGCCGGGCTAGCTAATATTCATTAAAAAAATTTAAAAATATGGATTCTCATAGTGTAGCAACTTTAGAAACACGAATTCCAATTCTAAACAAGTTAATTCACCAGATTTTCTTGTTCATTCTGCTATTTTTAGCCCACTCCTTAGACTATTACCTATGCATTCCTAGATCAGAGTGGCACACGCCAGATGCTCCGATAAAACGACACCCTACCAACATGAGCTCTTATTTAAAAACATCACTCAACCAACTCAATTAACGGTGCAATATGAGGAGTTTCTGTACGCATGCGTACGCTTGTTTCAAACAAAAATTCAAAAATTTTAACAACCAAGAAGAGAAAAAACCCAAAATGAGACTATTTTAGATGATCGCGATCGGTTGTGATAAAAATAACCCTTAGATAGACACCCGGCCACACGACGATCACACTATCGTACCCAGGACACTTTACGTTGGCGTCAATCCTCAGTGCAACGCAGTATTTCCTATAAACAGTGGAATTTTTGACATGTGTATGTCTGTGTGTTGTGGTTGCCACTGTGCGCATGCGCACACCTCAAATATTACTGTAAGGGTTCGTTTTGCTACCTATTATTTTGCTTAACATGGACATATGTGCATGAAATTTACCTCATTGTTTTTTTGTTGCTTTTTTTTTGCACTTTGGGGTGAACTATGAAACTGGCAGTTGAATAATTCTGAATTGCTCAGTAGTTGTGGATGTTTGTGTTGTTGCTTATTGTGTCTTCAAATAACAATGCCATCACCATCGCGATGTTTGTGCATGGTTATCAAAGGTCAACCGGCGCAAAGGATGAGCAACAAAGTTGTGCTGCAGATGTGCCGGCCGGCCGACTGTCTGACGATACTGATATCAGTTCTGATTTGTAGCAAAATAATTAATCATTAGCTGAATTGTTGATAGGAAAGTGCACAACTTTTCGAATTAAGCTACAAGCATCCTTTTAAACTATACTTCCTATTAGCCTGTCGCTTAAGGGTGTTTGCAATTCTAACCCATCTCATGCCTGTAATTATGTAATGAAAATTTGTTAGCATGCAATATTGTGATGTTATACCGCTATTTGATGTGTTTAAGAATTTTTATGTAATGCAAATAAATAAAAGGGGTTTTTTTGAGTTGATATTTATTAGAAATCGATTGTGTAATATGAGTAAAGGACTTAGGAAAAAAATTACTGCCGCAATGGGTTTGATCGATTGCACTTTTATTTATTTGACACATGATCGATGGGCTACCTTTAAATGGTTTACTTCAGGAAACCTAGTGGTAACTTTTTTAATTCCTCCATGTTTAATTAAATAGGTCCTATTAGCAGCAAAAAAGAAATAAAGTTGGGTTGTATTGTCATTAAAGGGTTGACATAATTTTTTTTTTGCCTTACCTACCTGGCTAGGACCATTCTACTTCTTTGCATTCTGGTTTTTTTTAGGTATGTTATAATATTTATAACTTGAGAGAGGTACAATACTCGTATATGAATTATTTTTGAAGTACGCAGAGAGCTAAGTAAAGAACATCCTAATAAAATAAAACAACATTAATAAGATTTTTCTACGGTTTTTATTTTAAAATAAAACTTATTAAAATCAAAGCGAAAATCTCTTCAAAATCTATTTTAAAGTCACCGTTTTTTATAAGATTTTATGATTTATTTTTAGAAGTTTCACTTCTTAAAGCCATTACACTTTATTAACTTTCGCCAGAAACCTACCTGTAGCAATTACAATTGCACGAGAGAAAGTTTGACGTAAAACCTATAAAAATCGACACCAAGAAGGTAATACTTCAAAATAAAAGTGCTGAAAATAAAAAGCAAAATTGGCAAGCTCAGTTAAAAGATTAACGCACATCAGCTTAAAGCAAAAATATAAGCGTATCGAAAGTTTTACATTAAATCCGTAAAAGAAACAATATCCTTAAGAGTGCATTTCTCAGGAAGTAGGTAAAAAATTACCAATAAAACTTTTTTATGACATGTTCGCATCAAACTAAGGAATGCGTTCAAGGCAAAGATGCACCTCTGCTTTTAAAGCACATCTTAACATTAAAAACAACAACATTAAGAATTTCAAAAATAATAAAAGAATAAAAAAGAGAATAAATTAAAAAAGCAAAACCAGAGCAACAAATTATTAACGACATTTTAAATGAAACGCCTTAACGACGACAACGACAAAGGCGAAAAGACCTCGAGAGTGCAGCGCAGAAACACCGTCCAAACGACAACAACAGCAACAACAAACTAGGGTCTTTTGTATGGCTCCCCTCCCTTAGGCAAAATACTTCAAAAAGCCATGTAATAAGATTTGTCTTATTACTGCAGAGAGCCAGAGCTACACAGAAATCGTGTAGTATTTAAAATGTTTTGACTTACACCAAATGAAGCAAAAAAAGGACCTCCAAAAAAACAAAACCATCACAACGAGTGCCACCACACAACACAAAATGCCCCAAAAATCGGGCTAAATGAATTAACAAGTGTGTGTCTGTTTATTCCAGCCAGTTAACCTGGTCAATTGTACGCTTTTGTTGCTTTGGTTTGACTGTCTGTCCGTCTGTCTGTCTGTTCGGTGCTGGGCTATAAAATTGAAAATTACTTTTTGGACACATTTTTATTATTGAATTTTGAGGCCAAAACCTGGGCCACACAGTTATACAGTGATTTTATAATACAGTTGTTGTTGTTGTTGTTGCTGTTGTTATAGTTTTGGTTATTCATCTTATTGGTTTTCAATAATTGCAAAATCTGGCAACGACCATGCACTACCAACTGACCCCAAACTAAGGTTAACAACAACGAAAAATTGGACCTGATATCCGTCTGATGAAGTTAGAGTATTTATTCGAGTGAAAAACCACCAAGAATTTAAGCAATCACAAAACTCAAGTTGTTAACAACTCCTGAACATTTATCGAAATTTTAAACCTTTTAATGAATGACAAAGACTTGGCACACATGTTTCAACATATATAAATACAACGAATGCATTTTAGACATTTTTAAGAAGCTGCTAAAGAAATGTACAGTAACAAGTGGTATTAAAAATAAATTAACGCGCTCGCTGATTATAAAATAAGTCCCTAAAAGGGGCACCCTTTCACTTATCAGAGGTTATCAAAACGAAGTGAGTGTTGAAGTTAAAATTATTTAAGTTCTAATGGGTACCTTGCTGTAAGTGATACAAAACAACAACAACAATAACATAAATAAGCGACTTCGAGTTTTATTCGAAAAACAGTACCAAAAATATAAATCACTTTATACACAGAAACACCATACCAAGAAGTTAAAGTTTCCTTACTCTTGCAACATTGTATCGAAACATGTGCTTAAATACAAAATGTTCTATAGCCAAAATGTCAAATTTATTGATGACAACCTACAACTGGGATCCTTTGGGTGGGTAAGAATAACAACCACAACAACAATAACTACAACAATAACAACAACATCGCATTCACTCAATGGCTTACACTTAAATATATTTTCGAAAGCAATTCAGTAACAAGTAATAAGAAGTCGACATAAACAAAAATCAGGAAGCAGCAACGTTAGCAAGCGTCTTGGAACAAACGCAAACATTGGCCACTCAAGCAGCATATGAAGTGATGTGCATTTTTGTGTTTACTCACGTAACGGAACTCATGTTGCAGAAGCGACTACAACCTGCCTCTCGTATTTACATACCTTTAAACATGTCACCGTGCTCCACTGTGCCACTTTGATGTGTCAAAGATTAAACATGTTATGAAAATGGAATGTAAAGTGGTTATCGACGGATGGTTTTAATTATTTTGCTTTTTTTATACCGAAAATTTTTTGAAGTAATTTAAAGAGTATTGGAAAATCTTTATTTGTTTTCTTTTAATGAATGTCTTGTAATGTAAATTTAATCATCTCATATATAAAACTTAATATCATCTTGTTTATTAGGCTTGCCACATTTAAGGAAAATTAAGCTCTGAAATATTCTAAAAAATTTAACTTTTTTTAAAACATCAGCAAATTCCTGGGTATGATAATGATAGTAGTTTTATTAATAGTAATGGAAATAGTAATGGTTATGGTAATGGTAATGGCAATGTTAATGGTGATGGTAGTAGTAATGGTTATGATAACGGTAATGGTAATGCTAATGCTAATGGTAATTGTAGTGGTAATGGTTATGATAATGGTAATGGTAATGGTAATGATAATGGTAATGGTAATGGTAATGGTAATGGTAATGGTAATGGTAATGGTAATGGTAATGGTAATGCTAATGGTAATGGTAATGGTAGTGGTTATGATAATGATAATGGTAATTGCAATTGTAATTGTAATTTTAATTATGGTTATGGTTATGGTTATGGTTATGGTTATGGTTATGGTTATGGTTATGGTTATGGTTATGGTTATGGTTATGGTTATGGTTATGGTTATGGTTATGGTTATGGTTATGGTTATGGTTATGGTTATGGTTATGGTTATGGTTATGGTTATGGTTATGGTTATGGTTATGGTTATGGTTATGGTTATGGTTATGGTTATGGTTATGGTTATGGTTATGGTTATGGTTATGGTTATGGTTATGGTTATGGTTATGGTTATGGTTATGGTTATGGTTATGGTTATGGTTATGGTTATGGTTATGGTTATGGTTATGGTTATGGTTATGGTTATGGTTATGGTTATGGTTATGGTTATGGTTATGGTTATGGTTATGGTTATGGTTATGGTTATGGTTATGGTTATGGTTATGGTTATGGTTATGGTTATGGTTATGGTTATGGTTATGGTTATGGTTATGGTTATGGTTATGGTTATGGTTATGGTTATGGTTATGGTTATGGTTATGGTTATGGTTATGGTTATGGTTATGGTTATGGTTATGGTTATGGTTATGGTTATGGTTATGGTTATGGTTATGGTTATGGTTATGGTTATGGTTATGGTTATGGTTATGGTTATGGTTATGGTTATGGTTATGGTTATGGTTATGGTTATGGTTATGGTTATGGTTATGGTTATGGTTATGGTTATGGTTATGGTTATGGTTATGGTTATGGTTATGGTTATGGTTATGGTTATGGTTATGGTTATGGTTATGGTTATGGTTATGGTTATGGTTATGGTTATGGTTATGGTTATGGTTATGGTTATGGTTATGGTTATGGTTATGGTTATGGTTATGGTTATGGTTATGGTTATGGTTATGGTTATGGTTATGGTTATGGTTATGGTTATGGTTATGGTTATGGTTATGGTTATGGTTATGGTTATGGTTATGGTTATGGTTATGGTTATGGTTATGGTTATGGTTATGGTTATGGTTATGGTTATGGTTATGGTTATGGTTATGGTTATGGTTATGGTTATGGTTATGGTTATGGTTATGGTTATGGTTATGGTTATGGTTATGGTTATGTTTATGGTTATGGTTATGGTTATGGTTATGGTTATGGTTATGTTTATGGTTATGGTTATGGTTATGGTTATGGTTATGGTTATGGTTATGGTTATGGTTATGGTTATGGTTATGGTTATGGTTATGGTTATGGTTATGGTTATGGTTATGGTTATGGTTATGGTTATGGTTATGGTTATGGTTATGGTTATGGTTATGGTTATGGTTATGGTTATGGTTATGGTTATGGTTATGGTTATGGTTATGGTTATGGTTATGGTTATGGTTATGGTTATGGTTATGGTTATGGTTATGGTTATGGTTATGGTTATGGTTATGGTTATGGTTATGGTTATGGTTATGGTTATGGTTATGGTTATGGTTATGGTTATGGTTATGGTTATGGTTATGGTTATGGTTATGGTTATGGTTATGGTTATGGTTATGGTTATGGTTATGGTTATGGTTATGGTTATGGTTATGGTTATGGTTATGGTTATGGTTATGGTTATGGTTATGGTTATGGTTATGGTTATGGTTATGGTTATGGTTATGGTTATGGTTATGGTTATGGTTATGGTTATGGTTATGGTTATGGTTATGGTTATGGTTATGGTTATGGTTATGGTTATGGTTATGGTTATGGTTATGGTTATGGTTATGGTTATGGTTATGGTTATGGTTATGGTTATGGTTATGGTTATGGTTATGGTTATGGTTATGGTTATGGTTATGGTTATGGTTATGGTTATGGTTATGGTTATGGTTATGGTTATGGTTATGGTTATGGTTATGGTTATGGTTATGGTTATGGTTATGGTTATGGTTATGGTTATGGTTATGGTTATGGTTATGGTTATGGTTATGGTTATGGTTATGGTTATGGTTATGGTTATGGTTATGGTTATGGTTATGTTTATGTTTATGTTTATGGTTATGGTAATGATAGTGGTAATGGAAATGGAAATACAAATTGTAATGGAAATGAAAATGGCAACAATAAGTTATTGAAATGGTAAAATTTATGGAAATGGTAATATTAATGCTAAGGCTTATGCCAGCGGAAACTTAATGGTTATGGTAATAGTAGATTTATTAATTAACAATTATTAATTAACAATATATCAATTAACTTTTTTAATTCAATTGATTTTTCTGTAAATTTAAATTGATCTTTTCTGAATTTAAATTGATTTAAAATAAAATTTAAGAATTCTCTTGATTTCTTCTAAGCTTAAAATTAAATCCCGAAACTCGAATTCATCTTATCGTTATTTCAAATGCAATTTCTGAATTTCATTTGATCTTATCCGGAATTCAATCGTATTTTCTGAATTGCCTTTGATCTCTTCTAAATTTAGCCCTAGAGGGGTAAAATTCTCAATTTTCTCATTTCTGTCTTTTCCTACTGCTTTCTCTTTTCACACAGTTTAAGTCGTTGATGTGCTCTTGCAAGGTGAAAAAGTTTTGCTAAGCTTGACGCAGAGCATGCGTTTTTTTATGACAAAACTGACAATACCCTATGTAGCTGCGACGTGGATTACCTTTTAAGTGACTTTTTATGTTTTGGTGCTTTTGGGGTTTTACTATATTTTATTACTTTACATTGCGTTTTAAAGCCTCAAAATGTCTCACAGATAGGATTATCAAATGCTTTAATTTAAACAGTTTTAGATATGTGTTACAAAAATGATTTCGGAAAGCTGAGTGAGAAAAAGTCTTCTGAACTCTCCGAGCGACCACAAATGAGAACATCCGTAAAGTTATTAAATATAAAGACGCTACAAGTGTCAAAAATTTAAAAACAAAGACAAAAACGACAATGTTATAGATATAGTCTATGGTTTAACTATACAAGTTAAATATACAAACGAATTTCACAGCTCATACGAAATCTACAACCGATGAGAAAGCAAAAAAAAAAGGCAAAACGTAAAATAAGATAAGAAGTCAAAGTTTAAAAAAAAATAATTAAACCACTTAAAATATGTTTATAAAATTTGTTTGCACTAAACACGTAGTTTTCAATTCAATTAGTTAATGTTTGTTTATTTCATTTTATTTGTTTACCTCTTCTTCATTCACAAAATGGCTGGTTTTTATAGTTCTGGTCACTAAGAGAACACATTCATTACCTTGTCTAGATATACCATGATATTGTCCTCATAAAAAACGACGAATGACATTGACACGCCATTCCAATATATGTGGAGAGCACAAAGTTTAATTTTGCATTTCTTGCTAAAATGACTGTATTATATATATATTTTTTTTATTAAACTATTTAATAAGCAAATTCAATAAATTTTATGAAGAATATTTGTTGTTTCTATTTTAAATAAAATTATACTTTTTGACTTATTGCATATGTGTTAGGTCTAAAATGTGTTCCTTCAAATATTTTAGAAAAATAAAATAAACATTAAAAATTTAAGTTTCAAAAATTTCTGTGTTTTTATTTTAATGCTATTTAATTTTAAATTTGGAGGGAGTCCGCTTTATATTCTTTTCGAAAAAAAGGTTTAAAACTGTCTACGTCGATCCGACGTAGATTACCTATAACGTGTGATATATATGATTACCTCTCTAGAGTTAAAATAAAGTTGTTGAATTTAAGTTTAACGCTTCTGATAATTTTTTGATTTATGAAAAAATATTAAAATTGATTTATCAATTTATATTTCTTAAGTTTAATTGGGAATGGTGTAAATTAAATGTGGCGAAATAAAAATGGAAGATATTTTGGAAAAACCATTTATTGATATTTTCTGCCTGCAAAATACTGGGCCAAACAAAGATTATTTTTATAATAGTTCTTTAAAAAGATTAAGTTTTTTAAACTTTTTTGTTTTAAAAAGTGACCAAGTTTAATAGGCTCCATAGTATAATAAATAATAAAATTCTATAATTGGCCTAGTCTATTTATACTATTTCAAAACAATCCAAGTTCGTTTAGTCTAGTTTTCAAAGTAACCAACTCCAATTAAGTTTTAACTAGTTTTAAAAGTAACCAAATCACTGGTAGTTTTTTTTCATTAGACGCATTCAGCAAAGTCAACTGTTGTGAATTGTAATCGTAAAATTCGCTACCTTGCATACATATAATTTTTTATGCAAATAATTCAATTGCAAAGGTTTCTCACTTAAATTAGCTGCATTCTTCAAGTGTTTATTAATTTAACAGCGTCAGTAGCAGCATCTGATAGTTAACTCAACAGTTGTGTAGCATAGAAATTTAGCGTCCACTACCTGATCAGTTTAGTGAGCGCTCCCAAAATTGTACCATTCAGCGAATTTTTACACAACAGTTGTCAACTGTTGTCTGCGCTGAATGCGCCCATTATCTGCGTATTTACCAAAAAACTTGGATATTATTTTATTGCAAAAGTCAAATTTAAATGTTGATTGGACCACGTTTGATTCTATGTTCCTCAGTTAAAAGTTATCCACATTTACTTTTCTACATTTATTCGTTAATATTTTATAAAATTTATCAACTGTCTGTCAATATTGAAAATATCTTCTTTCCACTGAAAACATTAACATACGTATTATGCTTCTTCAGACAAACTTATGAACATTACATGTAAAATGATCATCCAAATAGCAGGTTTCGATTACCAAAAGCTTACACATTTGCGGTAAAATAAAAACCTTTTCCACTCCTCATCGTCCAATTCTCTTTTTTTTCCATTGCAGCTCAATAAAAAATACTTTCCAAACGTGGTGCTGTTTATATATTGGGATATTTTAATGACAGCTTATTACTTTATCAAGATTTATGACAATTAATAACAGGGATACGCGATCAGAGCTCTGACGACGAATGACTTCGCTGCCAACTGAGTTTCCGCTACGGTTAAGACAGACAGTAATTTAAGGTTGAGGCAGCCAAATCTGGCTTCTTTAAACAAGCTTCGAAATGGATTAGCTTGGAGTCAATTGAATTGAGTGAAAATTAATAGCAGCTAAAAAAGGGAATTAAAAAAAAGGTTGTTGGAAAGAGTTGAGCATAAAAAATGGTATATTATATATAGTTTAGATACTTATAAATATTTAAATAGCACTGTAAGTATCAATGATTACTGTAGATCTTTGAGATATAACAATATTTATAAAAGAAGAATTTCAAGAGATAAAAAATTAAAAATACTTACACCTTTTTCACATTAAAATTATGGAAATATAATAAAAACATGCACACCAGTAGCACCAACATCAATTCATGAGAGGCAATCTTGCGCAACATCTTGCCAAATTTAAGATTGTCAGTCAAAAACAGCTGCTGTTAGTGTAAACAACCCATAGCTAGATTCATAAAAAAAACAAATTTCACTGACTGTTTTTGTCAGGGCCATCATCCACAGCTGTATACGCAGGATCATATTTTGCAAAAAAAAAAATTAAACAAAACATTTCCTTTTGATTCTAACTGCATTCCTGCAAATAAATATCTATAGAGAAAAATTTATAATCTATGATCTAGGCTGTTTTCTTACTAGTATTGCAAACCTACGTGCTAGAAAAGGTACGTTCAGCACCTGCCCAGTATTTCAGCAGCAAATTCGTAAAAAAATCTTGGCAAATCAATTGTTTTGGTTTTTATTGTTTTGTTCTGGCTCTGTTGTCAAATTTTCAAAAGAACTCTTTTGTTTTCATCTTTACATTGTTTGATGTTTCTTGGATTGATTGATTTTGATGCTATCGAAGGACCTGCTGCCAAAGCTGCTAAAGGTAGCTCTCAAAATATTCCAAGTCATGTGCGATCATTTTTTTTCTGATATCTACATACTAGTTTTATTTGTATTTGCACGGTCCTTTGTCAGTGCAAATATCGTCGTTACAAAAGTGAACTAGCGAATCTGAAAAATTAAATTTTTCATTTTCAATGAAAATTCTATGGAAAATTTAAAAGTAATGATCTGGGAAGAAGAAGTATGTCACATGAAATTTGACAAACATTAAAAAATTTATTACGATTATATTTTAAAGATGGGGGCGGGGTTGGCAGTTTGAATATCTTAATACCTTTTTCTGATACTCTTTTTAATCCTTGATTAAGTATTCGACAGTGCATGTGGATGATTTTAAAATACAATAAATTTTTACATAGTTATTAGAAACAAGATAGAAAATATCACCCTTTTGGTATCACAATTGGCCTAAGTGTGTCTCGTTTGAGACAGCCACACTAACCTAACCTATTAGAAACAATTCAATAAGAGTCATATCCTCTTTATAACGCCGAAGATTTTGTCGATTCATAGCCAGAGATTAAACATGAATCATTAAACCAACACCTTACTCCTAAATCAAAGAAACAGTCAAAATAATAGACCATAAGGGAAGTATTGGCCAAGAAGACGAAGACAGTTCTAGCTGCAGGCAAGATAATTGAGTTAGTTTTTAAGGATCATTACAGCGTTTAATTAATCTATAGTAATAAAACTCATTTTCTGAATTAAATTGTGAGCTTTATATCAAGTAAGTTTTTAAAGAAGGCAACAACAACAACAACAACTCTGTATAGAGTCAATCACTTAGCTGACTAGACAGTCTGTTTCGGAAATAGCTACATATTCCTCTTCAGAATATTGAAATAAATAAAGAAGCAACTAGAACAGATGGCAACCCTTGATAGAGTTGATGGCGGTGATCTATAAATAGCCTACTGCTTTAAAATGTCATATGATTAGCAGCCATACAATTCAAAAGAATGAATTCCAAATCTGCGCACTCATATACTAGTTTAAACAGTGAGTTGATCACAGCTTAATCACTCAAAGACTACTGAACAGGGATATGTAGCGATTACCGGAACAGACTGTCTAGTCAGATAAGTGATTGACTCTATACAGAGTTGTTGTTGTTGTTGTTGTTGTTGTTGTTGTTGCCTTCTTTAAAAACTTACTTGATCTAAAGCTCACAATTTAATTCACGTAATAATTTCATAGATCATAAAAACTAATAAACTCATTTTCTGTTTGTTTGTTTGGCCTTAATACAAATCTAAACGGCTCAACGGATTTCGCTCAAACTAAGGTACACATATTAAGTTTATCCAAACTTAAAATATTACATACTTAGTTTTTGCCACGCCCCCTTTGAAATTTTTCAACTAACGGTAATTTTGTTATTATAAAACTTTTTACCATTGGAGATTTTTGTGTATTTAATTTTAAAATTTTTTTGTTAATTTGATTTCAAAAACACTCACATATCTTCAAAATTGGAGAAATTTACTGTACAAAGACTTTTTCATAAAACATCGTTACCCAAGAATGAGAAAAAAATGACATGAAAATCAAAGTTTGGTCTTTCGATGCAAATATCTCCGCTATCCACTAATATATTTCATTCAAATTGTTTTGTTCAAAAGTTCAATAAAATCACTTCACAAAAATAGGTTGAACTGTACCATTAAGTCAGTGTATATATGTTGTATGATTATGTCAAAAAAGGTCCAAAATATTGACTTTTTACTCAAAAAATTACTCAAAAATTGTTGTTGTTGTAAAAATGAAATCAATTAAAAATTGCACATCTGGCTACCTTTCATATGACAAAGCATTTATTTGCAAAAATTCTTCCAGCTAAGCGCAAAAATTATTTTGCTGTTTTTGTCATCAAAACAACAAGGCCTTTATCGACATAATGCATTCAAAAGACTTAAAAATAAAAGAAATCATAAGATTTAATTATTTAATTTCTTGCTTTTCCTGAAACTCGACCAAAAAAACTAAATGTTTTTTACATTTTTCCCTTGATTTTTTCGCGAAATTTATTTTTTCCAAAATGTTGTTTTTATATTTTTTACAAAAAAGTCAAGTCTCAAAAATAATTTATGTGAAAAAATTACCCCAATATCTCTTTCCAATCAAAATTTATGGCTAAAAATCTATTTTTTCATACCAGACTATTAATAAAACTTAGTTTTGTGTTAAAATTCTCTATATAGTTTGAACGTCCCCATTTATCTCGAAGAATGCAGTTGTGTGTCTAGAGTAATTGCGAACATTTTTGTTTAAATAAAATCTTCCTTACAGTAATATACTTAGTTTTTTGCCTCTCCACCCCCCGCCCCCCTCCTGTTAAATTTGTTTTGTTGTGATGGCTTAATTTTTTCTCACTATTGTGTCACCGTTGTCACTCAGTTCCTTATCAATGGTACTTTAAATGTTGTATATATATCACAATTTTATCGAAAAGATGACTGAATAAGAATGCTGTAAAAGTTAATATTTTCATGTAATCAGTTTCAGCTATATGGCGATATAATAAAACATATGCGCATCTGGTCAGCACAATTATTTCATTAGTGTATTAAATTCACAGATAGATGGCGCCACATTTGTAAGAACTGTATGTACAAACTATACACCTTACGGTGAATAGCTGAATAATGTTTTTTCAAAAGTTTCTTCAAATTTAACCCCACACGTTTGGGATTACAGACAGGTGGCGCTATTTTCTGCTTACAGAAGAATATCTGATGTTCTTATGCAGCTAGCAGATAAGTTTTGCGAAATATTTTGGGAAAATGCTTTTGCTACCAAACTTTTATAAAAAGTAAAATAATGCAGTACTGCCAGTTTTTTCAGTCGCAGCGTCATCTAGCGTCATCAACACTTAGGGCCGTTTTTTCAATGTCCGGTTAAGCACTAATCGGAACTTTAACTGGCGGTTAGCAAAAAAGCATTTTCTCAATTTTCGGTTAGGTCTTAAGTGCCGGTTAAGTTAACGACAAGTTGAGGTTCCGGTTAGTTGCTAATCGGAAGAATAGCTGTGTAGCGTAAAATATAATTTTATATTTTATAATTAAAAATGGATAGAATTTCGAGGATTTCGTTTTTTCTTACTTGAATTCGATCCAAAACATAAAAAGGACATATGCGCATAGGCGTGATTACGTGGAAGAGTAATGCACTTTCTTCTAATGCACTGAAGTTCGGCACTCTGTTGCATTTTTAAATTATTTATTAATTAATCCTTGTTCGATATTTACAACTTGCACATCAAAAATAAAATAACAAACAAGCGTAAACAGCTGATATGCAGTTTAGCTTATTCACAATTGAAAAAATTCACAATTAATGACTTAACCGACACTTGGTGAAAACGAAATTAATTTTTTAGTTATGGTACGGTTAGCTAACTCCCGGTTAAGAGCTTTGCTAGCCGGACATTGAGAAAACGGCCCTTAAAAACATAGAATTGGATCAATTTAAATGTCCAGCTCACTTGCTGGATTTTTTGTTGTTTTGATCCTGATATGATCCTGATCTCCAATGAAAAAACGCAGCTAATAGAAATTTTAGTAGGTACAATCATTTTTAGTACATCGAATTTTTCATAAAACATTGATAGCTAATATTGAGGAAAAATTATATGAAAATCAAAGTTTCTACTTTTGCCAATAACTCCGCTGTTTTTTAATATATTTCATTAAAATTTTTTTTGTTAAAAAGTTTAATATATTTTTTTAATATAAATCTTTGTTTAGACGTTAAAATGTGCATATCTCAAGGACGCATTGAGTCCAACAACAAAAATTTCCCAAACCTTTTTTGGATTAATGTTCGTTCAATTACCTTTCTAACGGTAGCTTATAAATAAAATTCAACATGTTTTTCATTATTCCAAATTTTTAAAAAAACATTTAATCGATAAGTGTAAGTTAAAATGTTTATATAAATGACTCTCGAGTAACACAGGGTATATCAGCTAGTGAAATCTATAAAAATCGGCCGCATTTGGCAACACTTATCTTTTAACGGAAGTCAAACCCATGAGTTAAAGTTTTAATGGTGAAATATATAAAAATATACCTGAATAAAACAGTTTTTTCCTAAATGGCATTATTTTCCTGAGAAAATAAATGTCGTATGTAAAAATTTCCAACCTTGAGATAATTGAGAAAAAGGGGCTATAAATTCTAAAAAAATAGCGGTTAGACCACAAAAATTTCGTAATCTATTCTGAAATATTTCTGCAAATAAGCCTGAAATTCTGAAAAATATTGCTCCGCTAGATTTTGAATTATATCCCTTTTTTCTGACTTATCTCAATAGTAAAAATTTTTACATACGAAATTTATTTTCTCAAGCGACAATTGTTTAATATTTTCTGATTAAGATAAATCCGTCATTATTCTTCTTATTCTTATTTTATGAATAAGAAAAATCCCTTCACTCTGAAAAAAATTTCCAGAAAATCTAGAAGAATAGCACCCATTCGTTAGAAAATCGAGCTTCTTTTAGCGCCATGGCCGATTTTCTAAAAATGAAGTAGCTATATATTTTCCGTTAAATTGACACCAAAATTGTGAAATAGTTTAGGAAAATTATCTAATAATTTATGAACTATTTTGCTAAATTGAAGAAGCTTAGCCCAATTGTGTTGAAATCTTATGACATTTGAGTAAGTTTTTCTACCATTAACGGCTATAACTAAGAGAACGATTGTCTCTAAAAATAAGAAATTTTCAACCGTTTATTAATCATCGGCTATAACTAAGAGAAACATTTTCTCTGAAAATAAGAAATTTTCTACTGTCTATTAATAATCGGCAATAACTAAGAGAAACTTTTTCTTTGAAAATAAGAAATTTTTCTTCGAATCCTTGGAAAAATTTTAAATTTTTGCAAAAAAAAAAAAGAAATATAAAAAAACCAACATCAAATAAATCACTTATGCTGTACAGAAAAAGAAAATCTTACAAGTATTTCTATCAAATATCCAAGTATTGCAACTTATATTTCTCCAAATTTAAGAAATCATGCTGTAGAGTGTTGCAAGTTGACTTGATATCAATACAGTTTTTCTTCAAATTATTTCTGCTTTCATACAATTTTTGGAAATAACCTTCATTTCTTACACTAAAAAAATTTAATAGTAAAATTTCTACGAATGAAAAAAAATTGTTATTAGATAAGTTTATTTCGAAGAATTTTATCAACTTTGCTTAGCCTAGACCGAAGCACCGATGTTGCACTGTGCACATGCACACACATATGGTATTCTTTAGTGTGTTCAGTTCTTGTTGCTTTCTCGCAAGCTGCTGTGTTGAGCTTAAATTTTAAGAAAAGTTTACTTCAAAAATTATTTTTATAGTGTTCCCATTGTCGTCTCAGGCTGAAATTTTGAGAGAACTTAGATAAATTATCAATTATTAATATGTATTTTTTTCAAAATTTTTAAAAATTACTTTCACAAAAATATTTTTTTTTAAACTTTTATGCAAAAAAAAAAATTGCGTAAAAATTTGAGAAATTTTTGAGTTTTATTGTACAAAATAAGCCTTTTGAAAATATCTTTAATATGAATCTAAAATCGTTGCTCTATCTCAAACTTAACCGAAGTTATGATCAAATGAAAATCAGTCCTTAAGAAAAAAAACCGAATTTTTTCAATTTTTGAGTACCCATAACTCAGTAACCACTCGAAAAAAATAAAAATTACAAATCGATTTTCTAAATTGTAACCAACACTACGTGCATACAAAGTTTAAACCAAATCGGAGAGGGTCAGGTTGAGAGTGTTGTTGAAAAGCAATGTAATCACCCAGGTGATGTATATATTTTAAATCATAAAATTAACAAGTGTTTAATTAACAATTCGACTTTATCTTCCAATTATTGTTGAATTTTTTCCCTTATATTCTTATTTGTACATTCCAATTATTTTGTAACCCTTGTCTGCATTAGTAACTATGCTTTTGTCTTGGTTATGTCTTAAAAACTTTTGAGTGTATTTGGATATTTTAAATATGAATAACGATTACGATTTGTATTTTAAAAACCAAAAAAGAAGAAAAATAAAATGCAATTTTTCGCCAAATCTCAGAAATTAAGAGAAAATGTTATTAGCGGTCCCGGATTTTAAAACTGCTTTTCCAATCCCGAAATACCGGGATTTGGTAAAACCTTTTCAAAATAAGTGCAATCCCACTTTTTGTAAAAGTTCCGACTTTTGGGATTTGGAGTTGCAGGGGGAGTGCAAAAAATACGTTATTTGGAAGAAGTATTTTTACTTTTATAATTTTAATTAAATTATAAGCCTGTAGTATATTATTGCCTATCGCTATCTAGGAAGTTAAAAATGCTGGTAATAGCAAAAATCTGAGTACAAAACAGGCATAAATATTCAAGACGATTTTTTGTACCTTAAATCATTAAAAGGACAGAGTTCTTTAAAATTATTTGGAAGTTGTGCGCCTTAAACACATAAAGTTTAATATTTTTTGCCAGTATTGCCAGAATGCTCAGTAACAAGATGCAAGACTGAGGCTTGTGTTTGCATGCATTTCCATATTGACGAATAAAATTTAAAAAAAAAGACCTTATTAACAATTAAAGTGGCTACAGTTAACACCGAACCAAATATCAGCTTGATCGCAATCATAAACAGCCAATCATCATTAGAGTTAAATTATAACCCATAATCATAAGCATAACAAAAGTTCCGAAAGAAGCAGGCCGCCTCGACCAATAACTGCAATAACAACAACAACAGTGACACCAAGTACCATCATCTTTCAACACGGATTCAAACATCAAACATCGACATCAGTTTGCTCATCAAATTACATAATGAAGCGCATGATTATGATGATGGCTCAAAGGAAGGCGCCTGCCTGCCTGCCTTCCTGCCTTCCTGCCTCTTGACAACATACGCGTTTTGACTGCCAACTACAAAAACAAGAATCACAACAAATACATTAAGCAGACAATGTCTTGGGTTATGATTAAGTTAGGCTCACACCTTCTTCTTCTGCTGCTGCATCTTTTACTGCGGCTCTCGACTTTCTGGCAGTCAGACGACCCTCATCGCACACAAATCAAATATTTAAATCCTTTACTTTGGTGCGCCATCCTTTTTTGACCAACCGTTGCCAACACCTTTCCGGCCAACAACCAAACAAAGCCACTTGACAGGATTTTGTTTTGTTTTTCATATTAACTGGTATTTATTTATTTTTTTTTATACTTTTATTATCTGTTGCGGATAACGTTAAATAGTTTCTTGTTAAAGAGCTCTTAAGAGAATATTAAAAATATCAGAAACCCTTTCATTTTGGTCTGAAGTTTCTACAGAATACCGTTTTGCTTAACCTATTGGCACCTGCCAAATGATTAATCATTAGTTAGTACCTATTTTCGGAACCTTTTTACACTGATTGTTGCCCGGTTGGCGGTGTTAACGCGTGTTTTACACCTTTAGCTTTGTGGCACACACATAGATTTCGTGTATGGATGCATGTATGTTTGAGTTAAATGAGCGACTCATAAAAAAGCCTCATCAATTACGGCTTTGTATTGCGTTGGGGGCGGAAGTCCAATGGTTGTGGCTTAAAGTGTTTATCGCAACTTACTTTTTAAACCCTTTGATGCTCCTTGAGGCCTAGACTGCAAACGCGGCTAGCGGCCATTCTGCTTCCGAATGATGCTGGGTAATCGATTGAAACGGTGTTGACGAACATGTTTGCTGTGCTTTCTGCATTTGTGTTTATAACAATCTTCTTTCCGATGTTTTTTCTTTTTGATATCTGACCAAAAGCTGAACAAAATACATTTATATTTGTATTTGGGTTATAACTAATGATATAAAAATCTTACTTTTGCATCCCTGAACTTATGGATTTCTTATTTTTAATACTTTATGAAAAGTGAATTCTTTATAATAATTCTTAATTATATAATACTCTATATACACCTATTAGAATTATATACAATAAATATAAAGACTAAAGTAAAGCAAAAATACAACAACAAATGTGAAAATACGAAATGGGAGAAAAACTGAGAAATTGACTCTTAAAATCGCAACGCCTCTGTGGTGCAGTGCGCTAGTGCGCGCTTGCATGGCGTATCACAAAGATTTCTGATGAAGCCTTTAGCAGGGCCGATATTGCAATAAAATCAGCTAGTGATTTTGTTCCTTTTTATACTGAAAAACGTGGTTGTTGTTGTTGTTTCTTTGGAAAGATTCTAAAGAATCTTAAGTTAATTAACTGTTCTTATTTTGACCTAAAAGCTCAATAAACGATTTTAAACTATCAAACAACTAGAATTTGTATTTAAATCAAATAAAATCAAGAATCATAAGAAATTTAAAAAAAACTGTATTTATCATTTGAAATGATTTCAATTATTTTAAAAAATATTTCTGATATTCGTTTTAAAAAAATTCAGCGCTAATTTCTAAAGTAGTTTTAAATATTTTAAAATAGCAACTCTAAAACATAACCAAAAAGAAATATAATTGTTAAGCATTTCAATTGACGTTACTAAACAAGTGATTAATATGCTTGTTATTAATTGTTGGGGAAAAAACAACAAAGAATGTGAATGGACAATCTTGAAAACAAATGTATTTAGTTGGAACGGCAACCACATAAAAAGCAATTTGAAAATCAAAAGTTTTTATTGTTTTTATAAGTTGAAATGAGAGGGGCGCTTGCAACGTCTTAAGCTTTAATAACTGTCCAGTGAACCAAAACTACCGTTTTCGAATTCATTTATGAACCTTTTCGGGTAGAGATGTTTTTTTTCGGCACTCATAAATGAACCCTTTTTGTATTATTCGTCGGACTAAAATGCCTCTCAAAAACTAACCTTATTTTGTTTGGAAATGATTTAAAAAAAACCATAAATTGTCCTTTTTTTGTTCGGGTATGAGTTAAAAATAGAACCATAGAAAATGTATTTTTTGGCACTCGGAAATGAAATGAATCAATCGTTTTTCGAAAACAGACCTTTTTTGTTCAGAAATAAACTAAAAAATGAATCATTTTGAATTATAAATTTTATAATTGCATATTATAACATAGCGATAATAAAATTATTTTAATTAATATTAAACAAATTTTGTTTGAAAAAATTATTATTTAGTTTATCATAAACATAGATAATATGCATGTGTATTGTAGTATTAGTATATAGTAAAACAAAGTAACTATACTAAAAAATAATAGTAAAAAAGAAAGGTCCCAGCAGATAACTTATGATTGTAATGAATTCATTGATGTTTTAATCGAAATTTCAGGAAAAATCTAAACTTAAAGCAAACACATCTGCTGTCATGCACATCTAGCCATTAAATTTGTAACAGTATTTTTAAAAATTTACCACCTTATGTTTGGACCATATTTAAACATGTATTTCATAAGTAAGTATTATAACATAGCGATAATTTGTATAAAAATATTTTAATGTTGACTTGAAATTTAGTAGCAACTTTTTTACATTGTTTCCTTTTTTTTTTTTTTTTAAAAAAAAGGTCACACTAAATTTTGACTCGACTTTAAAATATTTTTTGGTATGGGTAAATATTTTCTATTTTCACTTAAAGCTAGTTTATAAAAAACTATAAGGGGCCGTGTAATGGCATCGGTGGAGCTTTTAAACGAAATACCATGAGAGCCAGTCTTCAAAGACCATTTGAAAACTAATTAACAAACGCGAGAGAGCTTTACGAATGGGCTATAACAAAGGAGTCAACAATATGTTACCAGTTTTGCTCGAAAGAGTCTTTTGCAATGTTGAAGCTGAGTTGATGTCAAAATTTAAAAATGTTCAAGCTATAACCAGCACACAAAAGTTACTCAGTTTCATTCCCATCAATAATAAGGAGATTAAATCTCAACGATATTCAGCTTCAGAGGATTTTTTAATATATCAGCTGATCAATTCATCGTAACTTTTTTTTTTGAGACCGATTTTTAAACTTTTTGGAACAAAATCTGTTAGAATTTAATAATCTTCAATATGGCAATCTTGAAACAAAATTTTTTTCAGCTTTTTACAAATAAAAGTAAAAAAAAATTTAAAATATTTTTTTGGTATTTACCAGTTTTCTCTAACAAGGTCAAGTGCAAGGTCATCAAAACTTATGGATAAAATGTTGGTCCTTATAAGACAAACCATTTTGTAGATTAAATTTTGCAAATATCTTTACCGTTCTGAAATTTATAGGCGATAAATTGACCCAAAATGATAAGGTATGTGCACAAAAATTGAAATTGCAAAAAAACATATAAAAGTTCCATCATAAAATTGTGTTTGACTTTCATAGAATTGTGTTTTGAAGACAACATTCTTCTTCAAAATTAAAAAATAAAAAATCGAAAAAAAATTACGCGTTTTTTGAGAAATTAGCAAATAAATTTTTTTTAAATATGTTGGCAGCCCTAACATCCAAAATTGTAAAATGATATATTTTTACCAGAAATTAATTTCTAATACCTTTCTAACGGTACCTCATTTACAAAAATTGGATTAAAACTGACGTAGATACAATTAATTAAAAATTTTCCAATTCGGACGTTTTCGGACGATTAGCAGAATTGAAAGGTCAATAACTTTTTAACGAATGGAGATAAAAAAAATAAATCAACTTATGTACTTAGAATTTTAATAGGAGACTATAGCCCAAAAATAAAACAAATCGAAAGTCATGAGACGGACCCGTTTTGCGTTATGTTTGGAATGGGCGTTTGGTGTTTTATATTTTTAAAAACCTAATAAATCTGGTGCATTTTTGAGGAAAAAACCCATTTTTTCGCCTTTTTGGTGGATTTTAGAGTTGAAATATTGGCAAAACTGGAAAAAAGCTGCAGGTCGACAGTTGCTGTGTTACCAAAATCTCCACAGCACGAAAACAAAGCGACAGCAAAAAAAGCCTAAGTTCGACAGTTGCTTTACTTTCGCAGCTGTAACTTTTGACAGGGCGAGCCGAAGTTAATGTAACAAAAACAATTAAAGCCTTTTTAAATGTGAAAAAATATAAGTAAACTAGCAAATACCTGCTGTTTCGCCTGCGATAAAAATACTCAATACCATGTCTAAAATTGAAGTCTTAAAATTACAGCATTTTGTTGTATCTTCCAATGCAAAATATAAAAATAATTTAGTTTGTTAATTAATTAAAAAATGGTATAAATATTAAAAAATTACTTTATTTAAATTGAATTAACGTCTTTATATACTAATTGTAATGGTGACATAAAGTTGCTTGGCTTTTTCTGTATTTGGATTTTTTTTAATAAGTCTTGCATTACAAAAATAATTTAAAAAATTTGTAAAAAAATTTTTTAAATTTGTAATTAAAAAATGTAATTTTTAATACAATTACTACATTGTATTTAAGAAATACTTAGTTACGTCATGTGTCCATTTACCACTGGATTTTTTACAGTGTGCTTTTTAAAACGCTCATTAATACATACTCAAGAGCTGCCTGACACAGCTATAGCAGAGGAAAAGAGATACAAAGCTTTATGCTGCTTGTGTGTCTTAGGCCGCGCTCATAGAAAACTCTTTTAGCTTAGCCGAGAGGTTTAGCTGAAAAACACTTTGTGTATAATCATATGGAAAAAGCTCAAAGCGTTCATAGTGCCAGCATAAAGCTTCTTTTCAAATGCTTTTCAGTGCTTATATCTCCATCTCGCTTGCTCACTTGTAGAGTATTTTTAAAATGCTATTCGGTGCTTTATTCTTGTTTGATCACCCCAGCAAAATTGTTGATGCAAATGTGACATGCATTCTTAGGGACACTGCTTCCAGAAGACATTCTATAGATCAAACTGTGCTTCTTCTTGGCCTTATAAAGAAGTTCTTTGAAGGGGAATTCTTATAACCTACTCCTGGAAGACATTCAAATGTCATTTAAATTTAACTAAATTAAAAAATTATATATAATTATAATACATGTTTTAGATATTTTCCTTGGGATTTTTTTAAACCCAACCAATTACTACTTCCAACACCAAAATGCTTTGGAAATCGGGAAAAGGTATATTTTACATGGAATTTTTTCAAAAACCCCAAAAAACCCAACAAAACCCTAACACTTCTCATCTCCAACACCAAAATTGCAAGAATGTTAGTAAAAGGGATATTTTCCAGGGATTTTTTAGCCCCAAACCACAAAAACCATTCCATTCTATGCAATTCTTCCTTAAAGTTCTTCTGGAAAACACCTACAAGAATCCTTTCATTGAACGGTTCAAAGAAATCTTTCGTTGAAAAATTTCTGTAAGCATTTCTAGGGAAGACTAAGGAAAGCATTCCTCCCAATGACATGCATATGTTAAAAAATGCCTTCTGGGTATGAAAGTGAAAGGATGGAATTCAAGACCTTCCCTTCCATTTTAGCTTCTTTTGGAAGCACTTTTTTGCTGGGACATAGTTTAAATTTCTTTTTTTAACTTTTATTATTTATTGCGTCGTACTGCATTTTAAAATGGATTTCGGCACTTGTTTATCTATTTGTCCTGTTAACAATATTTTGGTTGATTTCGTTTTATTTGTTGGATAGTTTTTGTGCTGAAGTTTGAGACCGTTGTTGCGTTGTTGTTTCGTTTTGTGGTGCTTTTCAGTTTTATGCACTTGTGTACCTCGTTTGCTTACATAGTTTTCATTGTTCTTGCGTACTTCTTGGGTACTTTTTGTGCTGAACTTTACACCGTTGTTATGCTTTGTGTTTTCAAGTTCCTTTGAACTTTTGTTTGTTATTAGTTTGATATTTCGTTGGTGATCATCGCGAATCTACATACTCATTATACAAAAAATCTTTCATTTACTTTTCAAAACGCAATTGAGGGCATTATTTTCCAAAGAGGCGAATGAAAACAAAGCATCTCAGCCACAAGCATAAAGCGCGCACTATGAACACCAATAAGCTCAATAAGCTACTTTGTGCAGCGTTGAGTAAGCGTTCACTATGATCAAAAAAGCTCGACAAAGCAGCTTTATGCATCAGCTTCAGCCAAAGCGTCCACTCTGAACGCGGCCTAACAATGTAATAAAGCAATGATTTTTATGTTGGGTTTTTTAGGCTACTTTATAAATTTACATTTTAATAACTTATATTAGTAAAGGAATGCCTAAAATCAGTTTAGTACTTTTCAAGTTTAGCGTCGTCGCATATACGTGAGAAGCCTTTTATATAATAGTATAGATATTGATAACATTTTATAATACACAAATAGTGGTACTAACAATGTGGAGTATTTGCCCTTGTATTGCGTACTTTTGATAAATTTCTATATTTGTAGTAAACTTTTTGAAAATTATAACACAAAATGCGCAATATTCAAAATACAACCCTGTGGCAGAAATACAACGACGCACAGAGTAACGAGGTGGAAAAGTAGGTATGGAAAAAAGTTATAAATGTGTAAAAGTAAGTATGCAAATTTATAGCTAGGAGTCCAAATTATGTGAATCTTAAAGAATTATTTGATATCTTTCCATTTTTTGTAGTTATGGTCTTTACATGCTGCCTTAAAAATTTTACGAAATTTCAGTTTTTAGAATTTTGTACTGAATATTTTTCAAAATCACAAAAATCTAAGTATAATTCATATACGAAACTTAAGCTTAAATATATTTTATATGTTCTTGCTAAAAAATCTTTAAAAATATACATTAAAAAAATTAATATACCACAAATGAGGTCCTAGAAATTCAATAAAACCTAAATTTCTGTATACAATTACAGAGTTAAAACATTTTTGCTTTTTTTAGTTTTAAGTATGTCTTAAAAAATGCCTTTTTAACACATTCCCAAGATTTGGGCTGACACTACATTACAATAACGATTTTATGACCACTTTTATAAAGCATGTTTTGACGAAAATGCACAAATTTATATGAAAAATAAAAAATTTTTCATAAAGCTTTAAACGCAATCAAACAAAAAGGAAATTTTTGTTGTTTTTTATTTTTAAGTATGTCATAAAAGAACTCTTTCTCAACACATCCTCAAAATTTGGGAAGCCGAAAATAAAAACTAAGAATTTTATGACCTGTTCCCTGGATCAATTTTTGACGAAAATGCGTAAATTTATATGAAAAAATAAGAATGCGTAGGTATGCGTTACTATATATTAACTTTGTTACTACGTTTTTAACGCCGATAAAGAGGTGTGGCTGGTATAGAAAATTATATTGTATATCCTTTGATTAGCATCGCATCCCGAGTCAATTTAGCCTGTCTGTCTGTAAGTTCGTCTGTGATCACGATAACAGCCCTAATTTTAGAGCTATCGTAACGAAATTCAATATATAAGCTTTTTATTCAAAAATGGAGGTCAAGTTCGAATCTGACTTTAAATTTTTGTAATGAGTCGAGTGAAGACCACGTCTACCTCTCAATCAAAAAAGACTTTATGAAAACTGTAAAATCTCCTTAACCCATTAAAGACTGCTCATAGATTCCGCCGTACGATTTTTTCAAAATTTATCATGAAGCTTATATAGGCCATAGAAGTTGCTTTGCAAAATTTCAGGTTTGTAACTGTCACCGTATTTGAGATCTGCATTGGGTATTTAAATACCCAATCGGCTAATCCGGGTTCTTGGTGTTAATAAAAATTTGCATATATGGCAACATTCTTTTGTCACAATGAACATCTGATAAATAGAGTATACTAGAGGCAAACTGACCACGAATTTTTCCCTTGATCTTTCCATTTTCTTATTTCTACATAGCTTTATGTATGGAATTTGTCATTTTTGAAAATCACACATCTTTGATCTCGAAAAGGAACATTTAATTGTATGAATTTCGTTTCACATTGTAAAGACAATAAATAGTTTGATTTTTCCGTAATGTTTTAAAAAAAAGGCACAGTTTCGATAGTGTCGTAAGTATAGACGTAGAATTCCTTTTTATATAGTAATAGAGAAAAATTCTGTTTTTTTCATTCACATTTTTAAAAACTATTTAAAAACATTTCATCTTCTAAATAAAAATTATTCAAAAACCAATTTGTTGTTGTTGTTGCCTTCTTTAAACTTACTTGATCTAAAAAGCTCACAATTAAATTCATGTAAAAATTTGTTTTGTTTTATAAAAAGTTTTCGTTTGATATTTTTAGTGATGAATTTGTTGTTAATTTTTTATGTTGGTTACAACTAAATGTAATTCAAAGTTACGTTTAATAAATGGAAATAAATATCGGAACAATTTGAATTATTTATTTTTCCTGTAGCAAAGAGCATTAACATATATAAGATATATATCAAACGAAAAGTATTTATAAAACAAAACAAATTATATTATGAATTTAATTGAGAGCTTTTAAGATCAAGTTAGTTTGAAGAAGGCAACAACAACAACAACAAATTCGTTTTTGAATAATTTTTATTTAGAAGATGAAATGTTTTAAAATAGTTTCGAAAAATAGAAATAAAAAACAAGAATTTTTCTCTATTACTGTATAAAAAAAGAATTCTACGTCTGCACTTACGATACTATCGAAACTGTGTATTTTCTTAATTGACGTGGGAATTCAGCGGAGTATTTTTTAATTTCCGGAGGAGTTTGATAATATTCTTCTTAAAATTTTTTCTTTTTTAGTAAGCAAAGCTTTTTTGTCTCATTTCTAAATTTTTTTTAAATTGTTTTTGCATATGGGAATTATTGTGGTATTTTTTAGCGAATGAGATTTTTGTGGCAATTTTAAATTCAGTGGCGGTAACTTTTAATGTTCGTAGGATTTTTTTGATATTGTTTTATTGCGGTAGAAACTTTTTTGTTTCGTGGTAATTTTTATTGTATTCAATTTATGTTATTGTGAAAAAAGAAATTTTTTTTCGGAATTGTTTTAAATTTTAACTGGCAACCTTAACTAGTAGTAGTACATTTTTTTTGTGGCCACGTACTGGCTCTGTAGCTACATGCATCTGTATTCTCTATTTTATTACATCCCAACAAGCCATGAATGTCACTGTACCAGCTAAACGGTACTTTAAACGGCAGAGTCTGATTTGCTGGTATGAAAAAGACATGTTTTTGTACCTTTAAACCGTTCTCTATATAATTTAACTTCTTAAAGTATCAAACAACTAGCATTTGTATCTAAAATCAAGAATGATTTAAACTATTAAAAATTTAGAAATTGTATTAAATCATAGAAAATCAACATTAATATACAGCTTAGTAAATGGTACGCTTATATGAAAGACACATTGCATAGCTTGCTGACAACGCAACGGTCCGCTTCAGTGCTTTTAAAAGTGCACACCGTTTTCAACTGAGCCTATTGGCTATCTGGGAAACAAAACAAAAATGAAAGCAACTGATGAGTATTTATATATGTATGTTTTACATACATATTTATAAAAAACATCAACAACAACAACAAAAGCAGCACAACGAACGAAGTGATTACGAACCAAACAAGCAAACACACAAACAACAACAACCTTAAAAACAGCATAAGCAGCTATTGCAGCTAAGCAGCTAAGAATTTTTCATTTTCTTAGATTTTGCTATTTTATTAGATATTCGTTTTATTCCCACTAAAACTGATATTTTGGCATTTTTTTTTGTTTGTACGATGAATATTAAAGGCTGTAGGTATACCCCAAAGTGTCAAATATCACTTTGAAAAAATTCGTGAAAATGACCCCCATACAAACCGCGCTGTAAGACGTAATTCTACGTCAAAATTATTCTAATATCTCCTACCGCTTTCGAGATATGGCCTTCTTTGTAAACACTGTTTTATGGGTATTTAAATACCCATTAGTCATTAATGGGTTAAATTCCTTAAAAAAACTGAGTACACAGGCTTCAAATTTTGCAAATAAGTTTGAATCTTTACTATGCACTCGATGCTAGGAAATTGATTGATCCATATAAAGTGGCGTCATCATAATCGTAAATCTTTTATAAATGAAAAAATTTAATGTTTTCAGAGTCTTAATAAAAAAAAAGGACTCTGAATTTCAGATGTGAAATATTTGAATAAAAACCACGCCTTATAAAAGTGACGTCCTCAAAATAACACTACATTCAAGAATTTGAATTAACAAAAATAAGACCGTGGGTGTATTTTAACTTCGGTCCAGTCGAAAATAATTCCTTACTAGCATTTACATTAAATTGTTCACATCTTAAATGAGCAACAACCCACTGAATCACTAGGCATTCAAAGTATAAGCTTTAGTTATATTTTCAGTGTGAACTTTTTCGTAGAATGACTAAAAAAATTCTTCTTATTGTTTTAGAAATTACATCTAAGAATTTATTGACTAATACAATGAGTATCTGTATCTTCTACCAAATAGTTATTGCAATTGTCTTTGGAGTATTCGCCTCGCAGATGTAGTGAGCCTTCTGATTGCACTGCCAATCATTCATATAAAATTCAGCTGCGTGACGCCATAAATGTACACAATTCTCATTGCCACCATTGTTATCAGGTTGCCCAGCGGACCACTTTACATAATCCATAGATTTTCCCGTACTTAACCATTCGAACTTGCTTTCGATTGTAAGATCATTGCCCGATATCCAAAACCATTTTTCATGTGTATATCCGAGTGCAACTAAATGCTGGGAAATAGCATGCATTTCATCTGCTGACTCAATGGTGGCTAAATTGGCAGCCAAGGTGCGGCAATAATGTGCAGCGCCAAACCAACTCATCTAAATTAAGAACAGATATCAATATTTTGATAAATTCTCTATTATAAGTGTTTTAAATACCTTTTCAGTAGCCTCAATAATATAGTACTTCTGACCAATTCGGACGAATGGCTTCATATCAATTTCATCACTACATTTGTTAGGAAAATCTAAGGACATTTAAAAAAACACCATTCAAACATTAATACCTTAAAATTTATTTAGAACTGTGTTTGAATATATTTGCCTTCATAAGTTGCAGACTGTATATGAAAACAGTTCATTGAAGCACAAAAGATCGCAAATATTGTAAAAATTATCACTATCATTTTGCACGAAAAAACTTTAACGACTAACAGAATATCAAGAGAAGCAATTAATATTGATCAGCAAGAATTTTTTCAAGCAACTGAAGCTGATTTCTCAAATTCATTTATATTTATGTTTATTCATACTTCTACAGAAGTGCTTTCCAAATACCTTATCTGAAATGAGGGAATCCAAGCTATAAGGAAAAATTGTATTTCATATTTCGCAAAAAAGCCCCTAAGTACATACGCTGAACGAAAACACTTCGCACATCTCATACAAATGTTGGATTTCGAAATGAACAGAAGGGATCGTTGTAGGATGGTTATTTTTTGTACTTGAAAGTTTCTATATACTAAAATCACTGAATCATAATGTACAAGAAATGGATTTTTTATTTATGGAGTATTTGAAATTTTTACCTTATTAAAGTCATATAGGCATTAAATTTTTGTCATTTAAAAAGTATATCAAAAGTTTTGAACTCTCCGAAACATAAAAAAAAAATTAAATTTCGTCTGAAATACTTAAATGAAATTTAAAAAAAGTTCGTCTTCAACCTATTAACAAGCCAATGCATTCCACAATCTTTCAAAGTAAATTCTTTCTGCGTGTATGTTATCAGCTTGCTGATAATAAATATTGAAACAAAGCATACTAATTATTCCCAGAACAAACATGTTCGTTTTTGTACATATCGTTTAAGCTATTCAGTGAGCCACAAGTGTCTTTGAGAATTCATTTATGAAACTAATCGGGTAGAAAATTACACAGAAAAAAATGCACATATTTTTAAATTAACTACAATGTCTTCATTTTTTTGACAAATTAAGGTGAATTTCACTGACCACCTCAGCAAGTTTTGCAAGTTTTTTTTATATGTATGAAGTTTTTGCATTTTATCTTTCTCCACACTTAATGAGAGAGTAACAAAAAGTTGCTGCTGGTTAAAATAATTTAAATTGTTGTAGGAAGCTTGCTGAAGCTGATCAGTGACTCCCGCTTTAGCGACACGTCTTAGGCCACGTTCATTGTGGGCGCTTTGGCTGAAGCTGAACCATAAAGCTTTGTCGATCTTTTTTTGATCATAGAGAAAGCTTATTCAACGCTGCACAAAGTAGCTTATTGAGCATATTGGTATTCATAGAGCGCGCTTTATCTTTGTCGCTGAGAATGCTTTGTTTTCATTTGTCTCTTTGGAAAATAATGCCCTCAATTGCATTTTGCAAAGTAAATGAAAGATTTTTGTTTAATGAGTATGCAGATTCGCTATGATCACCAACGAAAGATTAAACCAATAACAAACAAAAGTTGAAAGGAACTTGAAAAAACAAGGCATAACAACAGTGGAAATTTCAGCACAAAAAGTACGCAAGAACAATGAAAACTATGTAAAAAAAGGTGATAGAATACACAAGTGCATAAAAATTAAAAGCTTCACAAAACGAAATAGCAACGCAACAACTACGTTACAACTGTTAAAACTTCAGCGCAAAAAAATATCCAACAAATAAAACAAAATCAACGAAAATATTGTTTGCAGACAAAATAGATAAACAAGTGCCGAAATCCATTTAAAAATGCAGTACGAAGCAATAAAAAATAAAATTAATTAAATGATAATAAAGCGCTGAAAAGCATTTTAAAAATGCTCTACAATAAAGCATAAAAGGTTGTATACAAAGCGTTTTTCAGCTAAACCTCTATGCTAAGCTAAACGCGTTTACTATGAACGCGGCCTAACATCGTTGTTTCCAAACAATTTAAAGTTGAAAACTTTGCAGTGCTACACGCAACTATGACTCTCTGAGTATAATGGGCCCCATACACACTGCAACCAAAGCAAAGCTGGAAGTGTAACTGGGAAGTTTTAGACAGTTATCATGATAAAGTCGCAGCGTGTGTGTCGAAGTTACGCAACTCCCCAGCAAAAAAACTGCTTCCAAAAGAAGGTAAAGTGGAAGGGAAAGTCTTGAATTTCATCCCTTCTACTTTCACACCAAGGAGGCATTCTTTTAACATATGCATGTCATTGGGAGGAATGCTTTCCTTAGTTCTCTCTAGAAGTGCTTTCAGAATTTCTTCAACGGAAGATTTCTTTGAGCCCTTGTATGAAAGGATTCTGGAAGGTATTTTTGTGGACAAATTTAAGAAGGCATTCCATGGAATGAAATGGTTTTTGTGGTAGGGGGAACTTACAAAAATATTACGGAAAATCCCTATTTTCTCGCGATTTTAGTGTTGCAAATTAGAAGTGTTTGGGTTTTGTTAGGGGTTTAAGGGGTCGTCCATAAACTACGTTACCAATTTAGGGGGGAGGGGTTTTGAAATGCTCTACGATAAGTAACGGTAGGGGGGAGGTGTTTAGATATTGTAACGTTACCAAAAATTAAAAAAAATCGACGAAAAACCTCTAATTAATAACACAATCATTTCAAAAATTTTTAACCTTACATGTTTATGTTTGATCGTCTAAATTGATGGTTAACTTTTGTTTCAACGATTTCTTCCACCACCTTTTCCCTCGACACAGGAACCTTTTGGTATTCCTTCACCATCTCAGCACACGTCTGAAAAATTTCGGTCTTTGCTTTTGCGACAGGCTTTGACGTTAAGGCCTGAATGTTCTTGATACGGTATCTTGAAGGAGATACCGTATGACATGTACTGTCCTTCTCAGAAAGAAGAAATCGGTTCAAGGTCGTATCCTACCAGAGGCTTGTATTTCGTTTTTAAAACTTCTATGAATTGTCATAAGTTTGTATTATATCGTTTACAATAAATCGGAATAAAACATACTATTTAAATAAATCAATTTTCAGAAAGCATTTACACAAAAACACAGAACTTGGTGCAGCTCGGGTGCAGCCTTTAAGGGTACTCTGTCAAAGACCAGGAGAATTTCTTTGCGTTAGAAATGAGGATTCACCTGAATGGGTCGACATAGAATCCGATGAAAAATTCTATTTTGAAAAATCCTCAACAAAGCTACCAGCTTCTTCTATCCCAGTGATTGAGAGCATCGAATCTTGGATCGCAGATGGAATAGCTTTTACAGATGATATTAATTATTGATTTTTTTCCAATTGTTCCTTTAATGTATCAAGTCATACTAGTCACTAATACTATTGAAAATTGTCAGACCTAGTCAAAATATATAATCATTCGAATAAATTAATTTCATATGTCACGTTACTTTATGGGGGGGGGGGGGGGTGGGTAAAAAAAAACCGGAAAATCAGTAACGTAGTTTATGGACGACCCCTAAACAAATCCACGTAAGATATCCCTTTCCCAATTTTCACGGCATGTTAGTGTTTTAAGTAGGAAGTGGTTGCGTTTTGTTGGAGGTTTGAAAAATCTCACTCATTTCTTCCCACAATGTCTTTGAGAAGTGGTTTATGAGAATGCTTTTTGAAAGCACTTGTTGATAAGGCTTAGAAGAAGCACAATTGGATCTATAGAATGTCTTCTGGAAGCAGTGTTCCTAAGAATGCATGTCATATTTGTAACAAAAATTTCGCTGGGTCATTGACGGTTGCAACTCAGGTTGCAGCAAAATTAAAATCGTTTAATATTTTGGTCGCAGTTGGTGTTTTTTGCTGCGTTCTTGCTGCGTTGCGGCGAGTATGGCAAAATTGATTACTGCAACCATCGCAGTGTGTATCAATCGCATTAAAAAAACGTAGTCTGGTTGCAGTTCCACCAATGTTTTGGTTGCAGTGTGTGTGGGTTGCATAAGAGTTACGATTAAAATTTTAGTGACAATATCAATTACAGAAAATTTTATAGTGCAATAATTATAATGGGTTCTTAGAGTTTATGAGAAACAAATCAAATTATTACATTAGGCCGCTAATGCAGCATCTTTACGTAGTCAATACTTGGAAATATTGTGTGGCACTAAGGTTTGTTTTTAGTTTAACCCACTGGGGTAGCCTCAGTAAAGATTAGCAATTAGGTCTCAAGAGTAAAAAAATCAATGACAGAAACTAAAACAAAAAATAAATAAAAAAATTAAGCGCAATCGTAAAAGAAAGAGCAAACACATAATTAAAAGCAAATGAACGAAAGTAAAATAAGTGTAATTAAAAGCAAAAGCAATACCAAAAGCAAACGAGCAAAGTAAAACAAATATCAAAGTCATAACCAAAAGCAGAAAAAGAGGTTAAATGAAAAGGGAAACTAAATGATCAAAGTAAAAGTGTATAAGCAAACAAAAAAGCAAAAGGAAATTAATAAAAAAAAAATCAAAATCAATCCAAACATGGCATTGGTGTGGTAACTTGTTTTTATTAAAACGTTTGTAGTATTTTTTCTCTATTTTCTGCTACTATTTTACTACCCGCTGCTACCTTTTTATAGTACATACGGGTCATTCTTTAACAAATCGCGCGAAATTTGGAAGAAATAAAATTTGGCATTTTTAAATCATCTGAAAATATTTTTACATTTTCTGAACGTAAAAAAAGCTTACACGTGTATCGGGATTTTTCTCGGAATTGGGTAAAATGCCAGCATTTTGTCAGTGTATGTGTTACTTAAATCACACAATCGGGTTGTGTTATTCCGATTTTGTTCGTTTTGAGCCCGTCAGATAGATAATTTATTGCAATGTAATTCAAAACTCATATTTCTTATGGTATTGCATGATTGTATAATTATATTATGAATATTGTTACTACGATTTCCTACTACTTTTTTCTACTACTATTTCAACTTATTTTTTCAAATGATTTGTCTAATACTATTTCTTCTTCTGATTTTACTACATTTTTCTACTACTACTTGTAAAATAATTATTGCAATTTTGAAATAAATTCGCTCGGCCTTTTAGTTAAAATTATTATTAACACTTAAGAAAATGTTATTCTAAAAGGTCTCATATTACTTTGAACTTACTTTCCCAGTTAATGATATCAAAAATATGATCTAATTCAATTTCCAAATTTAAAACAAATCAGAAAATATTTTTGCAGAAAAGACACGACTTTCAATTAATAAAAAAGAAATATTGTTGCTTTGTTTATCTATGGGCATATTAAGTATAAAATCAAATAAAATCAGAACAAATCCTGTGCGCACTTGCTCATATCCTTGGAGATTGCAGCAGGCGCACTTTGTTATTAGGGGAAATATATGACGCTGCCAAGCATACAAGATTTAAATTAAAAATTCAACGAATGTTTCTTCTAAGCAGCTACTTAAACACACGCGGCGATGAACAAAATGTAAGTGACAGCCGTTGAATATCCTTTAAATACATACAAACAAAACGCGACGTTTACATAAATAGGATCAACTTGGCAAAAGCAGATGTTTAACATTTGAATTGAAAATTAACAAAAATCACGAGTGAAGAAAAATTTTAAACTCTTGATATACAAACAAAGTTGTATGCAATGCGTGTGTGTGCGTGTATATTAAGCGCAATAAATCACCCTAGTGTGGAAAAATTCTAAACTAATTTAAATGAATGAAAAAAAAGGACATGCGTTGCTTTAGACTCATACGTTGCGTCACTGTTTTGAGGCTCAACACAAGAATGTCTTGTCGCTAGAGAGAGGAGCTCAACAAAGCCGTGCTAGGGTTTTATATTTTTTTTTTTTCAAGTAGATATTTTTCGCTTGAATGCAATGAGATCCTTTGTAATGCAAGGGAAGCTGCTGCTGCTACTGCACATACAACATCAGCGCACGCGCAAGAAATTTGAAACGCATAGGATTTTAGTGGATTTTGTTGAATGGCAGCGGCAAGTTTTTTCTACCCCACCTGGTTTATGGGAATCAACTGTCAACTGTCTGGATGGTGCAAGAATGTCTGGATGACGCAGTGCAATAATAACCTCACCTAAACCTGATTATAGCCTGTTATGATAAAAAGGCGCAAAAAATTTTTTGAATATTTACAACGGTCAACTTGAAATAGAATTTAACTTTTATTTTTTTACAACTATTACACCAGCTAATATTTTTATAAAAAGCTCAATTTTTAGAGGCTAGAGTCGAAATATTGGAGGAATCATTAAAACATAAGCCAAGGATTGTTTTAAGGAACCGACCCAAACAGCCTTTTTTCGTGAGGTGCCTTAATAAATACAAACCGCTTTCAGGAATAATTTTTATATATAATTCATTATGCGTAAAATTGTTTAAATAGCATCTTATTTTATCACCAAAACATTTTTGTAATCAAAACCCTTAACAACCAAAATTCCGGTCACGGGTCTGAACACTTGGAATCGTTTCCAGAACGCTCACTAGAGCAATCAATTTGTAAATTTCGATGTTTGTCTGGCTAAGTGGTAACATCAATGCGAACCAGAAACGCTGCTTTCAGTATTTGACACAGAAACCGTATGAAAAACTCAAGAAAAAACTAAAAAAATGTCATTCTTGGAAAAATCAGTTCAAACCATCAAGCATGAACCTGCTCGCTCGTTCCCCGAAATTGCAACATGTTGCCATAAAAAAATTATTTCTTGTTATTATCAACTTCAGGCTTCATGTTTTGAACCGACACCGAGCGGCACGAGCTTAATGTCATCATGTACACGGTGCCACTAACTGACATTAACAGCGATTTTTAACATATATTAAACATTTTTTCAACCACGTTCTTTGGTGTGTGTCTGTCTCTCTTGTGCTCAAGTACATTTCATGTTGATTGTGCTGATGATGTTGATGATGATGGCTCAACTTGTTGTGCCACAAAGAATAGTAACAATTTTTATGTGAAAAATTTAGCATGAAGAAATGTTTGTTGCAACATTCCTCTTTCCAATTTTTTTTTAATGTAGCAGGGTCACCTGAAGGTTATCAATAAAATTTGATGGTTGCTTCAACAAGAACATTAAAATAAAGTAAAGTAAAGCAAGTTGTTGGCTTTGAATTTCGTCATGTGCTTGATATACAAGTGTAGCCAGAGTGTTGTGTTGTGATGACCACCAAGTGAGAAGCGGCAGATTGGCAAAAAAAAAACCATTTAGGAGATGGAGAAAATATTTTACTTAAGCCCTTACTTAAGAAAATAAAAATAATACTTTACAAAAAGGAAAGTTGCTACATACCAAGACACTAAGTCGGTCACAATGTGAAGCGAGAAGAATCATTGTCTGGTTTAAAAAAATTAGGAAAGGTTCAAAACCCCTGTAGCTTTTTAAAAATCTTCTAAGAGTTTATTAACTTACCTACTTTTTGATTAGTAAAAAAATTTTGGGTTTCTATAAAAGATTCGAAAATGCTATTTTTTGTTAAACTAGATCTGAAAAAATGTTTTACTATTTACAAGCGGTTTAAAAAAGAAAATTTGGTTTTACAAATTTACACACTGTATATTCCTGAAACATTCTAAATTGCACTCAAGTATCGTATGTGCACGCAGCGAAAAAACATAGTTGCAACAACCATGTTTTAAAAGGATCATAGTATGACTCGGATTATGATTGTTAATACCATGTTCTTAAACATAAAATGGTTTCTATGATCATGGTAAAATGATTACAAGAACTATATTTAGAAAAGGAATTTTTCCGTAGGAACCAAAATATTATTGAAACAACCATTATTCTCTTATTGGGACGAAAATGAAATGATTGCAATAAATTTGTTATAAATTTCTTTTTAGGAACCAGAATATTATAGAAACAATAATTTTTTTTTTTCAATGCACACCAATTTTTTCCACAGCTTTTAATTAAGGATATCCCTTTGGATTGCCTTTGTCTGCTGCCGAACAGAAATATTAATTCAATTGGAAAAACTTTTTGAAAAACTTTCCTCTGTCCGAGCTAGGGTTTGAACCGCGTCTCTTTCGCTTGCGAGCCAAGCAGACTACCAGTAGACCACAGCTGCTACTACCGGTCGCCTGACTGAAGTCATTCATAAACATGGTACATTGAGTGCATTGTCACAAAAATAGCAATATTTACGGTAAATGGAAATATGTTTGCTACAATCAAAGTCGAAAATGTAATTTTTCTGCGTGCAGTCTTTAGGATAAGGCGATTTATAACAAAACATAGTAATTGAAGAGTTGACAAACGAAACGGCACATAACGAGTAATCGATAAAAATTAATGTCTCTGAATGAAGTGAAAGGTTTCCTGCAAACTGTTCAGACACAATAAGTTCTTTCGATTTTTGACTATGTGCTGCTTCGTTTACCAACGATCAAAAAGTAGTTCAGACAAACATTCAAAATTCTAGTATGTTTGTCTCTATCATAATATTCACATTTATCATGATTGACAGAATCACAACATTTTTGTTGCAACTAATAGTTGAGCCAATTATAATATACTGACGATAGTATGTTTTGAACCATAATGTTATTTTTGGTACCACAATTAGTAAATAATGACTTTATTAAGGCAAAAATTTATGTTTGCAGGAATAATGCAATGATTTCAGTAAACAAATTATTATTGCAGTAATCATGTCTCAACCATGTCTTTTCTCTGCGTGTTAAAACTGTAAAAATCATGTAATGCATATGAAAAAGGAAAGCATATGTGAATAAATGCAACAGAAGGAAGGGAAATTAACAAAATAAATGTATTTTAAAATTTTTCCAGTTTTAACAGTTTGTTTTTTGCTCTATTTTTGAAAATTACCAGCAATTAACTTTTGACGAGTAAAAACTAACTTTTTTTTTTTTGGCGATACTTTAAGTTGATTAAAAAAAGTGTAACTATTTTAGATTGGTCACGTAGTAGTTCGCCCAAGAAAGCCAATGTGCTTCATTTACCTAAGCGTTAAGGAGCAAATCCTATACTATAGAGCATGAACGTGGGATTGATATGAAAAATTAAAATATTTTGTTATAGCTGTATTAATATTAACTGATGCAGTTAAAAGGAACTTGTAAAGATTCTACTAAAGAAATGTCTTTCCATGTTGTTCTTTCAGCAATATCTTAATTCCCTATCTTTATAGCGATTTATTATTTCATATTTTTTAAAATTTTTTTATAAAAGTGAAACTTCTTCCGAGTCACTTTACGAAAATGTGTTTTTATCTCATCACTTTAATTTGTTTTTTGTTTCCGAAAAATTGGGACCGAAATATATTGACACATGCTGAAAACGACTACTTTTGTTTGATACCACCTAGCGAGAAGAAGGTGTATTAACCTTAATCGGTTCTTTGTGTAAATTTTACACACTTTTCAACTTCAAGCTGATATTTCTTTACTTTAAGTTTATCAAATCGAGCTAGGATTTTGGCTCAATGTAAAATTCGTATGGAAAATTTATGTTTTCGAGGTTTTTTTTCAAGCTAGGGGTCGCTGCTACCCTACAGAAAAAAATTTCCCTCATAGGTTCTAGTGTGTAAAATTTACACACCGTAATCTAGGCGCGCCTATGTCATTGTTCTTCTACTTACTTGTTAATTTTTGTTTCTATATTTTCCCAATTTTTCTTTTTTTTTAACTAGCTGAAACCCGGCTCGTTACTACCACGACCCCTTGTCCGACTTCCATAAAATGTTATGAGTGGAACGGCACGTGTAAATTGTAGTCGAATACCGAACTCCGAGGCTGTGCGATCTATAATTGCAAAGCTATTCGATATAGCAAATTTGGGTTGTTTAGAAAGTGCCACGCCCAATTTTATAATGCAAAAACCATCCTTGGTATGCGTTTGATAACTTCCTAAAGTTTCACGAAACCAATTTCCGATGCTGTAAGACTTATTATTCCAAAGCTATTCGATATCGAAAATTTTGGGGTATATTTGAGGTGCCACGCCCCTTTTTGCAATCAGCACCAGACTTAACAAGAAACTTTACATGCTTTGCTACCGTTTCCCTGAAAATTTCATATAAATTGGTTCAGCGGTTTCGGTGTCTTCCCACCCGGCGCAAAGTCCGAATTCGATATCGAAAAATGTAAATTTCTCGAAGAATTGGCGAAGAAAACTATCGTATTCGAAGTCGTTAACGATTCGAAAACGATCCGTTTGGCGTTCTTAATGGACAGTTCGTAAGCGAGTGATGGTTTTGTATCGATAAAGAACCCGTTTACGATGTCGTAAGCGAACAATTTTATGTAAAATTAACGGAGGAAATTATCGTATTTTTACTCTTATACGAATCGAAAATGATCAATTTGGCGCAGTAATATTTACTCGAAAACGAGTGTTCGTTTATGATTCGAAAAAGTAGCCATTTGCGATGTCGTCAGCGATAAAGTACATGTAAAATTAACGAAGGAAATTATCGTTTTTTTACTCTTATACGAATCGAAAACGATAAATTTCGCGCAGGTAATGATCATTCGATAACGAGTGTTCGTTTATGTTTCGAAAAAGGAGCCATTTACGATGTCGTCAGCGACAAATTTTTGCCTAAATGTAGGAAATAGATTATCGCATTTATTATTTAATTGAAACATTTTTGGTTTTTAATCGTTCATTGTAATTTTTTTTAATGTGAATTTTTTTTAGTTTACAGTTTATATTTACATTTCATAACTAAAAGAATGAATTTATACTAAAATGAACCAATTAGAAATGAATAAACAAAATTAAAAATTAATGATTAAATAATAAGAGAATGAATTCATGGATCAATAATTATTGAATGATTAATAAAATAATGAAGAAATATGAATAGAAATAATAAATGAAAATATTCAGTTCTATTTTAAACAATTTTTAACGCGGAATCGCAAAAGGGAGTTTTCATTTTTAAGGTAAAGCTCAAGAACATATTGACAATTTTTAATGCAAATTTGTTGATAAGCAGTTGATGAACGAATTTGCATTAAAAATTTTGAAAATGTTCATTTCTTAAAAATGAAAACTCCCTTTTCCGATTCCGCTGAAAAATTATTCATGATAGGGCTGAATAATAAAACCTTAATAGTGAATTTAAAGTGAATTAAGGAATGAATAGTGAATAAATAGGGAATGAATAATGGAATGAATAAATTCTGATTGATTATATTAATAGTATGCTATTTTTAAGTGAATGTATGAAGTAATAATTAATGAGTAATAACAAATTAATAATTAATGAATAATAGTGAAATAATACTGAATTTTTGATTTAAGAAGTGAGTTTTCCTTTCGGAGTTCTATGACTTCGTTTAAAATTCGACTCAGGAGTGATGTAGTATTTTCTTCCATTTTTGATAAGCGATCAGTAAGCCCTTAAATTTTAGTGAAAAAGTTATAAAATTTAATACATTCAGGGATAGAGATGGGCACTTAACAAATTTGGACTAAAAAAATTAATATAAAAGCATTATTAGGTTTTACCTTGTAGAGATTCTTTTATAGCTTCGTTTTCAGTAGGTTGTTTTTGAATACATACATATTTGGATTGCTGCGGGAGTTGTTGCTGTTGTGGTTGTGAAGTTCGTTTCATGGTGATGTATACAGAAAGATATTGTTAACTTTAAATCAGTGGGATAAAAATGTTTGAACTATGATCAGATATATGAAAAATTTTTCCAGAAACAGATGCAGCGGAATGTTTTGTAGGGATTCGGTTAACGTCTAATACTTCAGAATAGAAAATTCCGACTAAAGATGACATTATAGGATATACAAAGTAGTCTCTAAGGTTCAAAATTTCATTACTATGTAAAAATAAACCGGATTGGTTTTCTTCAATTTTAAAGATCTTAAAAATTTTTATACTAGATTCTTTTACAAAATAAAAGGAATCCGCGCAGTTAACACTAAAGTAAAAGCTATTGAAATGAATTTTAACTGGAATATGATTTTTATAGAACACTTTATTGCTGGAAACTGATTCGTTTTGAAAAATTCCAAGGGTACTCCGCTCAACAAGCCTTTTATAAATTTGGGCAACTATATCATCTCCTCTTTTTACCAATTTTTTCATTTTACCCAAAAAATTTTCGAACTTGAAAGCGCTTATTGTTTCTAAAGAACCAAACCGTTTGGCATCACTACCTAAATGCAATAAACAATGGAAATTATAGGTGAGCATTGTAAAAGAGTAAAGACTTGGTACATCCTTAATAAAGTCTTGTAGCATTGCACTTGCGAGATCATTTTGAGTTGTACAGTATTCTGTGTGAAGAAGTAATCGAACTGCTATGCTTAAAAGAATGAAGTGATTATATCTGAGCTCATCTAAAGTTTCTTTAAAAATAACTAATCCCGTATAAAGCAGAAGTGTACGCAGCTCTGTAGCTTTGTATCGGTCTAACTCTTTCAATGATCTGGGCTTTCTATTAAACTCGCTGGGAGTTTGCTTTCTAATACCAATTAATTTGTTATTTATGGAATCTATTTTATCTCGACTCAATGAAAAAGCATGTCCTCTTGTTTTAACTAGTGCTACGAACATAGTTTTTGTAACTCCTAAACAAACAACGTGCATGTAGTCGAGAGGAAACTGTTCCACCATGTCTATTGGTAGCTCCTCCAATACTAAAGGGTTCTGTTTGTTGTGATGGTTGATTTGAACTCTATTGCGAAAATCAGTATTATTTCGCAATTTGCAAGAGTTGTTAAACTTAAAAATAATTCTGTTTTGCAAGCGCTCACCCCGTTGAGTACACTTGGTGCAAGAGAAATATCCGGAATGGCTTTTGACTCCCAATATGTATGCACGAGCAGGAGCATCGCACACGAAGGCCCTACACATGAATTTATAAAATTTGTTTTTAAAATTCATTCCTTCACCAATCAAGTCCTTCATTTCAGCAACAAACTCTTTAAGAAATTCGTCGGCATCTACAGGTTTGGATGTTCCCACAAAAACCCCAGCTACAAAAACTTCCTTTGTCCCGTTAATGTTTATTAAAATAGGCCACGCTTGCTGTGATGAGCTTTTGAAAATCGGAAGTCCATCGATATTTATATTTAAAAGTATTTCATTATCACTCAAGTTCACTTTTTCAAAAAAATCTGTCAACGAGTCCTTTATGCCATAATGCACATATTCACCCCCTTGCAGGAAAGCTTTTGGGAAAAATCGGGGTGTTTTTTTTAACGCCCTAACATCCTGGGGTAAAGAGGGAATTCTTTTCCCAAGAATGGAAAGAAGTTCATTAGCAGCTCTTCGGCTAATATTATTAGCAGAAAACCATTTAGCGATCAGTAAATTTAAATCATCTGCATTTTTTCCCTCTTCTGCCATACTGTTGACGCATGGCTCGTCCATGTAACCTGCCGTAGGAGCACTGTTGCAGTCTGGATTGTACACTTCCACCGCAGGCTCCAATGAGTAGTCTGGATTGTGCACTTCTACCGCAGGCTCCAAACAGCTTTCCAAACCAGACGCTGGTCTTGGAATAGTTTGTCTATTCACAAGAGCTTTGAGCGCATGCTTGCATTCAGCTCCCATTTTACATCCTTGCATTTTAATTTACCAGATTTTATCTTGATGTATTATTTTTAAAAATTTAATTTCTCTTTTACATTTACTTTTTTCACTTCAAACCAAACTTTTTAATTAAATTGAAACAAATGTCATTACTTCTTTTTGCTGTAATTTTTTATTTATTGCAAATGTCATTATTTTTTTCTCAGGTAACGTGGTTGCCATGAGTTCTCAAAAATCATTAGAAAAAGTGTGATTTATGTAAGGCGATGGCAACTCTGAATGCTAAATTGTATATTCCTCGTAAATTGTTCGCCGTATCGACAAAAATTCGAAATTTACTTTCGATAAAAGTTCGTAAGAGACGAACATTCGTTTTTAGAGAAATATGTGCCGGGTGGGATTTACATGATATACACATACACATACATATATTAATTTTTTTATTAAGATAGATGGGCGGAAAAAGTAGGCGTGGCAACATTTATATATATAGTGATCGCTACTTGGTCCCATTGCACCTACATACCAATTTTCTACTATCAAAACGTGAACATTTTAGGAATTAGCATGATTTCGAAAAAGTGGAAGTGGATATATTGCGACCATAGTAAGCATATGAACTAAACTAACAAATTTTAGTTTTTTTTAGAAGTTCCATTGATTTATGGGAGGTAAAAGCTTAAAGGCTTGGCAACATTTATATATATAGTTCACTATAAAAATTTGTACAACTCAGGAATTGGCACGATTTCGAAAAAGTAGGCGTAGATAAAGTGCGACTACGCGCATTTTTAGTACAATTGCTGATAGTAACCATCTAAACAAAATCTTTGTTTTTTACGATCAAAACCGTTCGATAACAGTATTTTTTATGGTTTGTGGGCGATAACGTAAATTTAAGTTGTATGGGAGGTACCACGCCCCTTTGTCCAATCGACACCAAACTCTCACTCACCAGGAGCACTCTCACGATGTTGTTTGGATTTCCCTGAAAATTTCATTAAGATCGGTTCAGCGGTTTTTGAGTCTATACGTGATATACGTAATACATACCCACATACATCCACTTTTTTATATATATAGATTTTTTTACTCGATTAATCGATTTGAAGTATTATTTTAAATTGAATAAAATAATAAATAATTATTTACTTTTAACGATAAGATTGCATGCATTTAATTCATCGATGAAAATATTGCCCCTGGAAAAAGTGTGTAAAATTTACACACAAGAAACCTATTCGTTTCTAGAAATAAGGGACTGATGAAGGTTAAGAAAATGTTGGATTATTTGTTTCGAATCTTGTAAAAAACTCGGTCAATGTTCTTTCAAGGGATAAAATGGCCGATTATTTTTTTACTTTTAGCAATTTATTTCAGTAAATTTATGATATTAATAAATAAAGTTTATTTTATCCCTTTTTCCGTAATCGTTTAAAACATTTTTTTTTGTTATATGTAAACGATTATTAGTGAATACAAAATGTAGAGTATATGCTAAAAAAAATCGCCAGATATGCTTCTTAGAATAGTTAAAAAATTAACAAAAATTAGCGTATTGTCACAAAATTTGGATAAGTATCTGTTGGCTGATGTCTTCACTCAAGCCCTGCCACAAAGATTTTAAAAGCTGGGGCAAGTATAAATCAGTTGCTTTATATATCAAAAAGGCAAAAGGTCATCATATTTTTACGAAAGGTTTTGTACGAACAAAACCAAGAATAATTATAAAAACATAACATTTTCAAGTATTTTTGAATGCAGAATATTTCTTAAAGTTTCAGTATTCACCCAATGTTTGGTTTTACAAAATATGGGCAGTTCGTTTAAAACAAGCACCACTTTTTACTGCAATTTAATTTGTTATCCGCTTTTGCACAAAATCGAAACATTTTTTATTTTTCGAGTGTCATCCGTTTTTAGCAATCACAGCTTACGAGAAGTCGAAGTGTAGCCACAAAATTTAAAGCAATACTTTTGTTTTTGATCTTAAATGAGAGAGAAACTGTATAAAATATATCGAAATATTTTCATTGTTTTATAAGAAACATGGCGTTTTGGGCTCAAGACAAATAAAATGAGTCACTTATTGAAGGGCATGAGTTAGGTTCAACGTCGGAGTAAAATTTATATATAATAGGTACGATGGAAACATGGCAGACTATTGAGAATTAAGATTATCAGCCCGATTCTGAATAATTTTTCCCGGGAAATCAGAAAATTGAGTTTTCATTTTTAAGATATCAGACAAAGACATCACATTTTTTTTAATACACTCATGAATATTGACGGTTGATGAAAAAATTTGCATTAAAAATTTACAATATGTTCTTGAACTTTATCTTAAAAATGGAAACTCCTTTTTCCGATTCCCCGGGAAAAATATTCAGAATCGGGCTGTAGATAAAACAAAAACCATAAATTCCACTGTACAGAATTCATACCAAAAATTAATCAAAGCCAAGAAGATGAATAAAATTTTTGTACAATTTCAGCATCTGTATGATTCTGTGATGGGAAAAGAGAAAAAAATAGAAGGTAAAATTCGGAATAGTTGTCAATATGGCTCCGGTTTCTAAGTACATATATGTTTATTTTTAATCCATTCAAGCGCGTCGGAAGCAAATTTCATCTGGGGGGGAAGTACAAATGGGGGGGCAGTACAAATAGTGGTGCAAAAAAAGTTCACCAAAATTTCTTCACATGAAACATGAAGAAGAGAGAAAGAAGAGGAAAATATATAATACAAAAATATTATCGTTGCAAAAAAACTGATATTTTGAATAACTTTTCCTTTTAAATTGTTTATCTAGCTAAAAAAGTGGGGGGCAACTCCCCACCTTGGCCCCCCCGCTTCCGACGCCAATGAATCCATTTAACTTCATCTATCGATATCATTGGCCATAATACGCGCGAAGTCAGTGCAGCATTTTCCAGATTAGAAAGAGAGTCAAGTCGAATGGGTCTGGCAGTGAATGCAGATAAGACGAAATACTTGGTGTCTACAAACAAACAGTCCCAGCGTCTTGGAACCCACGTTACCGTTGACAATACCTCCTTCGAGGTTGTAAAGGACTTCGTTTATCTGGGATCCAGCATAAACTCAACCAACGACATCAGCATTGAGATCAAACGAAGAATAACTCTTGCCAACAGGTGTTACTTTGGGCTCAGTAGGCAATTGAGAAGCAGAGCCCTCTCTCGACGAACGAAAATCACGCTCTATAAATCGCCCATCATGCCCGTCCTACTTTATGCATCACAAACCTGGACGCTGAGCAGTTTAGATGAAAAGACTTTAGGAGCATTCGAGAGAAAGATTCTTCGTAAGATCTACGGACCAATCTGCGTCAATGGCGAGTACCGAATACGGTGGAATGATGAACTGTATGAGCTGTACGCTGACATCGACATAGTCAAGCGCATTAAAATCGAGCGGCTTCGCTGGCTTGGTCATGTTCAGCGCATGAAAGACGATGCTCCAGTGAAGAAAACATTCGATTCGGTACCCAGCGGCGGTCAACGCAGAAGAGGACGACCGCATCTTCGTTGGAAAGACCAAGTAGAGGACAACCTGACGAAGCTTGGAATTTCCAACTGGCGCCAGCAAGCGAAAGACAGAAATGGCTGGCGCAAATTCTTAGATGAGGCCAAGACTGACATACGGTTGTAGCGCCAACTAAGTAAATAAGTAACTTCATCTTTTAAGATCACTCTGTAACAAAAAAATACAATTATTTTTAAAAAGTAATTAACTGAACTCTAACCACTTAAGGTCTCTGCCCACTTACGGCACGTAACGAAACGACTGTAAATCGGCTTCGAAAAGGCAACGTAATGTTCAATGCACACTTAACGAAACGGCAACAAAAATTTTAATTAAACAAAACAATAAGCGCAGAATTCTCTAGTACACAATTAGCTTAAATAGCTTTGCTATTAGATGACGATGTAGAAAACTGATAAAATCATAGATTTTAGATTAATTTTATGCTTTAAAACCGACCTATCGATGTCGAATTTTTACTTTGCACAATAAACTGTTGGAATTCATTGTAATTTTTGTAAACAAAGAGAACGACAAGCCGGTCAGAATTCTTTGAAACGATCACCACCGGCTTTTTCGTCAGCGTCAACAGTCGTTGCCGTTTCATCGTCGCTTAGTGAGCATGTATACATAAGAACACATGGTAGTTATATTTTGTAGTTTCGTGTCGTTTCGTTACGTGCCGCAAGTGGGCAGAGACCTTAAATCATATAAGTTTTATTGATTTTCAAAACAAGGCAAAACATCCATAAAATTCTTTTATTCACCACGAAATTTCTATACTAACATATTTATACTTGCAGTGACTCACAACGAAAGTCGGGAAGGCACTTCTTAGCACTTTCGCATTGGTTTCAGAAATGAAGGTGTGTGAAGAAAATTGCAACAAATCTTTTTTTCAAAACATTATTTTTTGGTGAACGAAATTAAAAAAAAAACATAATTAAAAAATTAGAACATAACGATGAAACGATAAATCGAAAAAAACCTATAAAAATGAGCTCACACTGAAAGTCGGGCAAGCAAAGAAAAAATGCAAATCGTGGTTCTTAAACCGTTATTCCTGCTTTAAACTTTTTACTACTGCTGGAATAAAAAAAAAAGAAAAAGAAAAGAAAAATAAATATTTCTTGAAAAGTGAATCAATCAACACTGGCAGAAAAGCAGCTTCTGACAGATCATTATTTGAAAGAAAAATCCGAGCGACATATTTCACAAATTGTCTTAAAATGTAAATTAACATTGCACGATATACTCAAGCATTATAAATAAGAAAAGAGAATATGCAATAAAGAACGCACAATAGCTAAAAATAAACTTAGCTCCAAAGAAGAAAGGTATATTTTAAGAGAAAGAATAAAAGACCCATTTTTATCTGCACCAAAACTGGAGGTCATGTTTAAACTTAATGTGAAAAAAAGTGTACACTTGAATACAGTTTGAGGAGTTTTGAGAAAAAATTGTTTAAATAGCACGAAAAAAGCACTGAATTGGCAAGAAAAATATAAAAGAACGCCCCAATTTTGTGCATGAGCAAATGACCAAAGACTTTTCATTCTGGAGCAAGGTTAATAAAATAGAATACATGAGGTTCATTAGCACTTTTAATCAATAAACATTTATTACAATTTTAGTTTACCGTTGAGAGTTTATTGAATTTATATGGTTCAGATGGAAAGCGAAAACCGTATAAAGAATTTTGCAATAAAAATTTTTAGCATACGGTTAAGCATGGTAAAGGGTCAGTCATGGTTTGGGGCTGCATCTGATGTTGGAAGGATTCATTTTAATGATAATATAGTATAATGGACTAAAATATGTTCCTTGACATTCTCATGGCGCACGTAAAAGATAGTGCGGGTATATAAGGAATTGCAGACAATTTTGAGTTTTGCCAAGACAATGACCTGAAACATACGAAAGAATTGTGTACTTGATATATGTCCAAATATCATAAAAACAACCTCACAAAGCCCAGACTAAAGTGTTATAAGGTATCTATGAGATGAACTTGAACCCAGAGTGCAGTATCAGAGATGGGCAACTAAAGATCTATTAAAATGTATCCTAAGTGGAATCAGATTGGAGCTCATGTTTGTAAAAATTTGGTTGCACCCATGCCAAAAAGGCTGCAGGCAGTCTTAAAAGAAAAAGGATTGGCAACAAAATATGAAATTCTTAGTTTTAGAATTGAATTTCCTATCTGCCCGACTTTTAATGTGAGCTCATTTTTAAACCTTTGGTTTGATTTAATTTTGTTTTACCGTTATGTTATAATTTTTCAACTATGTTTCTGTTTAATATTGCTCACCAATAAATAACGTTTTAAATTAATATTTACTCCAAGTTTCTTCTTAAATTTTCATTTCTGAAACCAATGCGAAAGTGCTAAGAAATGCCTGCCTGACTTTCGTTGTGAGCCACTGTATTCTTATTTTAAATAACTTCCTTCCATCATTCTCCTTCAAACCGAATAGAACTACTTGTCAGAATTTTAAAATAATTATGATGATTGAACAAGTTACATGTGACTATAGGATTCTCGTACACGAGATATTTTCTAATTTTTACTTAGGTGCATTTCATAGAAAATACCCGAGCTTAGAACGAAGTGGAAGACATGGCGATGAAGTTCTTTATAATTTAAAAAAACAGGAGTCCAAAACGAACTCATATGTGATGAAGTCCGTTCCGAACCTGAGACGAATCCGAAAAAGTTGTAAAAGCTATTTGTATTTCTGTGAGAAATTTCATACGAAAAAGGATCAGTTCCGGATGCGAATTGCAATCCATTTCGGTTGAAATATGCGAAGAAGTAAGTCAGCCTCGAATTCGAAACGGATCCGCATGGCACACTGGGTAGTCGCTAAACCTAATAAGATCATACTTTTGTTAATACTTTAATTTATGAGTCAAAATCTTCCACAAAAACGTGTGATCATCCATAAACGTTATAAATAAAAATTGGTATTTAAAAACATTAATCTATAAAGATATAAAAATGTAGCTCATAACTCTTAACTACACTAAACTGAGATGCCAGGTGTGTTGATTTTGTGATTTTAAACAATAAACGATTTATGTGATTCAACCTTGGATGAGCACATTCATCAACCACTCTTCACTACATGTGATCCTTTGTTATGACTTGACACACGGACACAAACACACACAAACGCACCCTAAAGAAACGCATAGCCTGCTTCTATGTGGCACAGGACAATGTGTTAAAAAGGAAGGATCTTTTGTGGTGATTCTTACTGGTTTTTTATTTTAACAGGCACAATGAAATCCTTAAAGTATAAGATAAAGATGACGTCATATTTCTTAGTGCTGCAACCGAAAGAACGATTTTATTAGAACAAGTTTCTTTGGCGCAATAAAAATATAAGAGTACAATAGAAGAACTTGCCGTAATGTGACCATTGAATGAATTGAAGTTGCTTTTCATTTGAATTGAAAAAAAGGCTGTTATAAAGGATTTTGTTTATTTTATTGATTCCAATGCTGACAGCGGCGCATTAAACGGTTACCTTTTTGATATTTTAAGCAAGAGGTTATTTTTTTGAAACAAACAAGTTCTACGAAAACAACAATTCCATGTAAGGTTTGATGGATATACATGGTTAGTAATGATATACTGTAAAAATAATAATGAACTTTTATCAATATGCTGCGGACATTTTTTTGAAGCCAAAAGATGTAGAAATTTGTAAAGAAATGTAGAAATGTGCGTGTTTTATATACAAACATAAAAATTTTTTAAGGTTTTTTAGTTAAATTTTGATTTTGAAAATACTATAAGATTTAAAAAAATTCTAATAAAAAATAAATATAACATTGTTATCAGCTGAAATCACAATGAATTAATTTGTTCTAAGTGAGCCGGTGTGAAATAAGCTGAAATAAGATTCCTTTTTGCATTAATTAGTAATGCGTTGCATAAACTAATTTTCTTATATACCCCCAGCTGTCATCTTCGTTCAAATTTTCCAATAGACCTACAGTCCAGATGTTCTGCTGCGTTAACCTTTCAAAAACTGCTCTTATTTATCTAAGCCCACAATAGTGAAGCACTTGAAAAATTGCACAAACAGCTCTACAGAGTGAACACCTGACATTGAACCCTCAATTTTGCATTCTTCCGCAATGCAACACATAAGGAGAGGAATAAGTATATTTCTTCACAAGCAACGCATTTATTTAGCATAGAAATAGTACACAAAGAACCTACAATATTTTCATTGTTCAAAAAAGAAAAAAGTTCCTAAACTGAAGAATAAGTCGTATTCAAACATAAAGCAGCCTGCCGCACATGCGCACAGCATAAAGACTTTGAAGCATGCACACAAAAGCCAAATAAAAGCCGCTTGCTGCTCACAGCATTAAACATATTTGAATGCTTCACGAAGACGAATAGTTTTCTAATGACTAGGCAAACATGGTGGTGGTGGGCACGTCACGCTGAGCCTGCGCAGGTTTGACTCTTAAGCAGGTGACAATAAGTTTTGTCATATGCTTAAACCTTTCACATTTTTGCACACCAGATTGCCTGTGGAAAGAGCATAGAAAGAAAAGGGACTCATCTGGCTATTCGGCGAGATGAATAAGGACATATGTTCGCAGGCAAATGTTGCAGGTGAGTTGCAGATTCAATTGGTAATTATTTTTATTATTAATATTTCAAATAAATATGAAACATAAAATTTTTGCTCTTTAATTTTTAAATTAACAATTGACTATGAGAAGTTCAGTCCAAGTAGGTTTTTTCTAGCATGGTTTCGAACTCAAAGTTAACGACCCTGTTGAATAAAAATTAAGCGATTAATATTTCGAAGCAATAACTTAAATATATTCATGTCTATATATCTGTTTCTTGAAACCCTTAAAAAAATCTCAAAGTGCTTCATTTTATAGCAAGTAAAAATTGCTTTATTCTGCTTGTATATATTGCGTTTTAGAAGTGCTTTGCCTTATCTTCAATCGAATAGTGATTCAGATTAGCACTTTTTCTAAGCAACATTTGTTTTTTTCCAGGCTTGTTTGACGTCTTTAATTCACATTTTGCTTTAATTAAAGAAAATATCTAGAGGTTTCGCTTGTGTTAGTTTGGCGCAGAGGCGTTGACGTCACCAATGAGGTTCTATTGAGATACAGTCGTTGCTTATTAAAAAATGTATCCTATACCCTGTCATGATTGTTTTGAAAGACCGAAGGAGCTTTTTGATGATAAAAAAATGACAATGCGTAACGAAAGCAAAGCGTTTTTAATTACATTCCGAAGTGGGGCAAAGGACTTTTGTCCATCTTTCGTAGCTAGAAAAAAGGTATTTTTACCAATGACGTGTAAGTATTAATAAAGGGCATTTTGAAACAAAAACAGCGCAATTAGACAAATAGAGTTGCATGAGTTTAAATTTAAAAATATTTTAATAAAAAAAATTGTTTTTTTAAGCATCTGGCTTCATAATTCCAAGTCATAGTTGCCGGAGATGCTTCTGCAAATAAGTTTGTCTACAACTTATTTGACTTTTTATTATTTGATTTATTTAATAAATATGTCAATTTTGTTCTTATAATCTTTTAAACGATAATGCTAAAGAATTTTAACACCTAAAAAGCACATTAAGAAAAACATTATTCTATGTGCCAAAAGATTGCCGAATAAAACTGTTTAAAGTTTTTTATCTTAGAAGGGCAAAGTTATTGTGACTACTATATTTTAAGATTTTTATATAACGTAAAAAATAACCAAAAAGTATTTCTGATATTTTCAAATAATCTTTTAAGTTAAAATGTAATAATTTACCCTATTTCGGGGACTTTTTTATTTCAGTGCTATAAAAGAAAAAGGATTTTCAAATAAAATTATACCCATACATCGGTCATTCCATGCCAAATCGGACGCTTTTGTCCAAAAACTAATTATGACGATTCCGATTTTTTCAAAATTTTCACGTCGATAGAACTTTAAAAACAAAAAATATTTGCATACGTTTTTATAATTTTTTATTTTTTTTTCGCAGCTATACACAGAGTAAAATTAAAAAGAAAATCAGAAATTGTCATTCAAACATGTAGTCAAACAACTATATCTTCTAAACCGTTAGTCCTATAAAAAAATGTTGCAGACATATTTTAATATCTTGAATTGGTCTTTATTGCACTGTTCAAACAAACTGTTTACAAACACTTTCGTAAAAAATTTTAAATTTTTTGAGCACTAAAAATTTCATTCACATTTTTCATAGTCAGCACCACTATTTTTTTGGCACTTTGAAAATATTATCGTATTGAGGCATTCATTCTTAATGCATTCTCAAAATTTGATGTTAGAGAATCAATGTTTACTATTTTAAACGAAATTTTCAAGAACTGACTACACAATTTTTAAGTACAAAATACTTTAATTATACCCCCACGTTTAAAAAACACAATGGGGGTATATTAATTTTGTCACTCCGTTTGTAACGCCGATAGGGAGGCGTGGCCGGTATGGAAAAGTCTATATATTCCTGGTCAGCATCACCTCCTGAGTCGATTTAGTCATGTCCGTCTGTCCGTCTGTCCGTCTGTGTCCACGATAGCAGCCGTAATTTTTGAGCTATCATAACGAAATTTAAAATATAAGATTTTTATACAAAAATGGAGGTCAAGTTCGAATCTGAGCAAAATCGGATGAAAACCACGCCTACGGCTCATACAAAGTGACTTAACCAAAACGGTAAGATCAATTTAATGACTTCAAATTTCGCACATTGTCTTAAATATTTAATATTTATTTTGAGTATTAAATTTGTAAAAATCAGATGAAAACCACACCTACCTCCGATAGAAAGTAACTTAACCAAAACGGAAAAATCTCTTTCAATTCCACAAAAATAAATTTAATGTCTTCAAATTTCGTACAGTGTCTTAAATATTGAATATTTATGTTGAGTTTTTAGTTGTGTTGTGTTTTTGAATTTAAATCATTTTCCTGTATTTAATTTCAATTTAATGATCTGTGCCTCTAAAAAAATACCCACTTTAAAATCTATTTCACTAGCATTTCTAGCGCTGATAGAGTTTTTTATAAAATCTATGAATCGTGATAAAATATGTTCAAAAGTTATTATTATTTATGTTGTAAATTTATTACATTTACTAATGTATGAACTAATGTATTATATTTATTCAAAACAACTTTATTCCAAGGTTCATTATTAATTATTGTTAAGTCTTTATTACTTGCATTTTAAACGTTTGTAAATGTGAATTATACTTAACTAACCATGTGATGAATTTTTTTTTCAAATACAGTGATGTGCAGCTACATGAATTATATGCAAGGTGCCCCAGATAGAGCATTAATTCCCTCGGGTAGTGATTCTCCTTGATTAGGCGAGTAAGAAAATGCATGGATGCGGGTGACCCCTCCCCCCTTCGGGAGCTAGAGAGGAAAAACCAAAAAATAGGTGTCATTACATTTTACTCCATTTTTAATGTATCTTTTAACCGATCTCCAAAGTCAATAGCATCTTGAAAAAGAGAATATATGACCTTTAAACCAATGATATAAAAGCCGTTTTCTAATCGTACCACACTAAAAGTTAACTGTTTTACGTGTGGCAATTTAAAATGAAAAAGTAGTTATGTTTGCATTGAGAACTCAAGTACTATGGCAAGATCAAAAACCAAGTCAGTAGAAAATTTTATCATAAAAAGATATTACATCACAAAAATTATCAAAAAATGTATTTAAAATTTGAGATATTTATTATCAAAGTTAATTTAAAAAATTTTTTAGAATTTAGTTGCTCATAACTTAATTGTGACTTTACTGTTTTATACAAATCTTAATGTCAATTTGATTTTCTCCTCAAGAAGTTGTAAACTTTCGAAATCGGCTAAGAGATACATTAAAAATGGAGTGAAATGTAATGACACCTATTTTTTAGTTTTTCCTCTCTAGCTCCCAAAAGGGGGAGGAAGTCAACCTCATCCTCGCATTTCCGTACTCGCCTAATCAAGGAAAATCACTACCCGAGGGAATTAATGCTATATCTGGGGCACCTTGTATATAATTCATGCAGCTTTGAATATAAAAATACAGGTGTCCCTATTTCTTTGCACATCACTGTATCTTCAAAAGGCAAAAAGTAGAATTACCTTTTATTTTAAACAATACAATTCTAGGTGTGTATAATGGAACATTTTACCTGCTTTATCGGAATTAAACATTTTTTAACTTTTCGTGTTATTCTTGGTCAATTTTCCTAAAAGAAACTAAAGCTTACTTGTAACTTAAAAAAAAATATTTGGATATAGTCATGGTTACAAAGAAATTCTAATTCAAAAGACTAAAACTATGCTTTGTGAAAGAGTTTAGTTAATTTTTTTTTAAAGATCAAAGAACCAAGGCATGCGCCTTATACAAACAAGGTTTGGTCTATGACTTGAAAGGAAAGGGATAGATTTATTTAGAGAAATTGATTGGAACCATACGTTAATTATTGATTAGGCGAAACAACAGTGAAAGACAATTTGAATTGCTTTTAACCGAGGCTAGTGTTATGCCTTAACCTCGGCAAGCATTTCCAGCCCTTAGTTGTTCCTGTCCTTTAATTCCACATTTTCCACAATTTATTTGTGGATTTTTAGTTTTCCATAATTCTTAAATGTGGGAAAGAACAAAGATAGTGAAAAGAACCATGCTCGAGCCCGGATTCGAACCAGGGACCTCTGGGTTGATAGTTTAGCGCACTCTCCACTAGACTACAAAGGCCGACTTTACTGCAGTCATTGACGAAAAGCCTGACCTCAACCCATAAAGTGTGTTTTTAAAAAATATTTAAAAAAGTGCCGCGATTGCTGAAACTCGACCATAAGCGCAGCTGTATGACCACTTTAAAGTAGTGTCTTTTCGATGTTCAATCGCAATTCGAAGGAGTTTTTGAGCCGTTTCGTAACCGTAGACGAAACATGGATACATCACAACACAACCACTGAAGATATTTTGGCTATTTCTTATTAACTTTCTAACTTAATTGTAAATGTTTTCGTGTTCAATTCCATTTCTTCATATAAAAATATATTTTTTCAAAACTTTAGAGTCGATTATTTCAAAATATTTTTGTGTGGCTTATCATGTTCTTGCAATAACCCCTTCAATTGATCTACCAACTGTTACCCCAACCACTATATTCCCCAGATTTAGTCCCCCAACAACTATTTCCTATTTCCAAAACTGAGAAAAGGTTTCAGCGGTAAAAGATTTAATTCGAATGTAGAGGTCATCAATAAAACAAACGTCTATTTTGAGGACCTTCATTATACCTGGAATAAAAAAACTGGAAGGAATAAAAAATTTAACAAAGGCTGGGCTTAATAAGTATGTAAATAAAAAAGGAGATTATGTCCAAATGTCCAAATTTTGAAAAAAAACTTTTTATTCAAGAAGTAGCTGACTTTTCAAATCGCTCTTATATCTATACTTTTATATACATGCTATGCCTACTTCTAGGCGTTACAAGCAAAGTGACAAAGTCATTATATCGTACTATTTACGCAGTATGCGTGGGGTATGCATATTGTTGGGTAGTAATTTACTAAAATTTTGAATTGCTTAAAAACTTCTTCTGTCTATGAAAATATAACCTTTACCGTATATATGTGCTTAAGTTATTTTGAAATTGCTTACCCAAACGATATTACTCTAAAAAAACTGCACACCTGACGCCCAAACTTCCTACGAAAACGTAAAAAAAAATTAACAAAAAGTTTTTTGACATGCTTTAGTGCATATCCTTGCACCTTGCAACTTGTCCCTCGTCCCTTTTGCAAACCCTAACATAAGCAATGTAATTAGCTTGTTTCATTTATTCATATCCTGCAAGATAATTAAATTTTAATACAGCTCCAAAGAGACACTATTTAAATATGTGCTACACGTCGCAATTGTGTGGTACCTGTTTTGGGTCAACGTCACCCTGACGACACACAACGACTTGACGGAAGCAAGTATCGGCTTCTAATAAATTTTCTAACAAAGTAAGGAAGAGGTGAGAAGAAAATAAAATGTCAAAACATGTATTTTGGGCGTATGTCGCGTCCAAGTCAACCCCAGAGTAGTGCAATAATACAGAAAAATACATGAAGAACAATAAAACACCTACCGACGCTTTGGTCACCGCAGTGGAAAGCATGCGCTGGAATTTTAATATACGCCTGCGTACCCCTATCCACTAGCTTTGGTGCTCATTCATTGCGCTCAACTCACGACATGCTCGACTGGGCGCACGTTCCGCTCAGCCAGTGGAGTGCAGCAGCGTTAGAATGGCAGGCGACTGTCGCGCGTGGCACGTCTGCTCCTCAGTCAGTCTGTCTGTCTGTCTGTTTGTTTAACTGGACGTAGTTTATGTCGGCTTTTATTATTGCTTTTGTATTGTTTTAAGTCTAGTCCTGCTAGTTTTTTTTCGTTTGACATAAGTTGGTTCGTGTGCCACATATTAAAAATTCCATCATCATCTATATTGTTGTTGTTGTTGAGACAATTTGAATAATTAGTCAGTCATTCGCTCGCTCGTGCCACTGACAAGTTTTTCCTGCATTTCCTCCCAATTTTTTTGTTGTTGCTTCAGTGCTTTTGTGCATATTGCTTGTTGCAAGGGTTTTTCATAGCATGTCCTGGCATGCGGGCTGATACTCTTAAAAAAGCGGGTGCTTTACATGATGTAAGCACTGAAGAGGAACAAGTGTAGGTCGTGTGCCTCCTTCACCTGATCGGGATGTGCTAGAATTTTTCCATTTTCTATGCGGTCAGTGATCAGGCAGTCAACCGATAAGGATCACTTAAAAAGTTGGCACATGTTGCTTGACGTCAGCCTAAGCTAAAGTGGCAGAATACCATCAGCTATAGCTTAAGTTTCTTCTGTGCAAGTACAGTTACTTAAAAGTGTTCAAATACGTTGGAATTTTGAATTTTTTGAAGCTAAGACTTAAATAGTTCAACAGTGCATTTGAACTTAGCTTTTATGCAATGAACTTTCCATACTTCAAAGATTCCATCTAAGCTGCATGTGTTGAAATTTTTTCATTATACAAATCTATATTTATAATTTTTAATATCCTTCAGAAAATCATTTCTTTTATTTCACATTTCTTTATTTAATTCTCTTTTCTTTTAGTTCAATGAACTTCCTGTCACTAAACAGATTTCTAGTTATACAAAACATGGCCTCAGGATATGCAGCCTGAATAAGAATTTTATACAATTAAAAACAGGTGTGTCCCAGAGTTTCAAAAGGAACTCCAATAACAATTACACAAAAAAATAATATTAATGCAGATCCTGTCGCCGGTCCTGCACTTGCTCCACTTTTTCCAAATGTGCACGTTTTTGGAATTTCAATAGAATGCGCTTAATACAAAGCAGTTTTGATGTTTTTTTTTCTTCTGCATTTTATGTCATTGCATTCAATATATGTACATTGCTGACTGGATTCCCCCATCTTGCACTTGGACTTCTCTGTCTCGTTTTATGTTGTTTTTTTTTCGAAGGTACTTAAAGGAGTTTCCGGTAGCAACAGGAAGCATATGCGTCATGCAGTTCACTGCCTTAGCTGCGCTGACGTGACGTTTATAGCAATCATACATTTTCAGTGTTTTATACAATCTGCAGTGTGAACACTATCGATCGCTGTCTTGATGGCGGCATTGATTGTTTTTCATGTTATTTGATTTTATCGGATTATTTAACGCTTTGTAAACTGCGTTCTAATTGATTTCAATTGAGTATCGAGTAAGGGCTTAGATTTTTTTTGTTTCTATTAAGTTAAAATGGTCTAAACGCACGACGTCACGTTTTGATTGTCGTGCCTTACATTGTCAATATTTTGGAGACTGTCTACCGCGGCGGCTCGTTTGTCGCGTGTTGCCGCTTTACTAGTGCAAAGTAACAATTAAAGTGATTATATTTTTAAATGAGAATAATTAAAATTACAACAAAATTATGATAGCTCAAAACTTGCTTGCACGATGCCCAAATACTATACCCTTTTAACTCTTTGGATAAAGGTACCTTTGGTGAAGTGAGTGTATAAAATATACATTATCCAACATTGGCGTCGGAAGCGGGGGGCAAGGGGGGCAGTCGCCCCCCCACTTTTTTAGCTAGATAACCAATTTAAAAGGAAAACTTCAAAAGTTATTCCAAATATCAGTTTTTCTTACAACGATAATATTTTTTGTATATGTTCTCCTCTTCTATCTCTCTTTTTCATAAGCATGCTTGCGGATAACCATTTCCTTCCTCTGTGTTTGCAAAAAGATAGAACAAAATGTAGAGTTTCTACTGCAAACCCACCACTTCAGTTAAAAAGCACCCTTAAGTATGTAGCTAAATGCTTGTTCATTTTGCAACTCTGGTAAGAAAAAATTTGGCATGTTCTTAGGGGCTTTCCATATTGGACGACATGTTTTATGATAAGTTAGATGGAAAACTAATGGGACTATTTGATTGAGCATTCGAACGATCCAACTTGTAAATCAACATCATTAATTACAAGCTCTCGAGCAGAACACATCCGGATAATAGCTAAGCAACTTTTAGATGCCCTAACAATTGAGCAGTAATTTTACATAGTTGTACAATATTTTACAATCGGCAGAAAAAACCAAAAATTTCAACTATCGTTTTAGCTTACGCATGGTACTACATGTTGTACAATCTGACATGTTGGTCCAATGTTTTGGACCATGCGAAAGCTCCTACTGTGAATTAGCTGATGAAAATCCACCTCGACGCTTTGAACAAACATCAAATCCGGTTCCTTCAGTACAGTCGCCATTATATGATAGTCTACGAAAAGATTATTTCGAAATTTTAGATCTTCTCTCAAATGAGATAACGGCTAGATTTGATTAAACAGGTTGATATTTTACTTTTTTTTTAATTTTGCATGTTTACACCAGCTTCACTCAACCGACTCACTTTGATTTAACATTCGGTGAGTCGGTTGAGTGAAGCTAGTGTAAACTGGCACTTTGTAAATCTTATTGTACATTTAAACAGATCTTGACACTTTAGAATCGTTGGAAAATATTGTAATCGAAGCCTTCAACGGAAAAGTGCCTTCTGAACAAAATCTAAAAACAAAACTAGATCTTTATGCAGATGACTTTGATGTGAGCGACCTCCACGCGCAACTTAAATTGCTGAAGCAATTGCCTGGCCAAACACCTTGAAATTGTAGTGGCATTGTATCCCAATTTGCAAAAAATTCAGATACTGTAAAAAACTATTAAATGAAGTTGAAAAACTTATTGCTTTGCTTTTGACTGTGCCTGCATCAGCAGTTTCATCTGAGCGTTCTTTTAGTGCACTAAGACGACTTAAAACGTATCTTCGAGCAACTATGACACAGAAACGACTCACTCATGCGGCACTTATACACATTCACAAAGATAAAACCGAAGAATTGAATTCGATGGAGGTGGTGAAAGAGTTTGTTTCTCGCAAGGACAGAAAGAAATATTTTGGAATAATTTAAATTGATATAACTTCTTGTACCTTATTGCATTTAAACCATGTAAAGATATACCTAGTCATGCTTTATAAAAGCAACCATTATTTCTTATATTTTCATATTACAATATGAAAGATCCTTTAAAGAATGATCTCTAATATTGAAATTGGAAGAACTTTTAAAAATAATGAAATTTTAATATTTTTTATATATTTTTATATTTTTTTATTTTTAACTAAAATAAAAAATTTGTTTATTCACATTCATGTTTCTTTGAAGAAATTTTGGTGAACTTTTTTTGCATCACCATTTGTACTGCCCCCCCATTTGTACTGCTCCCCCAGATGAAATTAGCTTCCGACGCGCTTGTTATCCAAGCAGAATTAAAAGAATAAGAACTGTAGGGAAATATCTTCGACTGGGTCGAAGGTATTTCACAATTAAAGGCTAAAAGGAAGTCAAAATGCTTCTTTTATTCGAAAGTTTGAATGCTTTATTTTTTTGATAACGTGACTTTGTATGGGGCGTGATTCTCTTCGAAAATTTTCAGATTTTGGACTAGTCGAAACAAATCGTTTTGAATATCATAGCTTATGTGGAAAATATAAAGTCATAATATAAATTTTTGTCAAATTTATAAAGGTTTTGCTGTAATGGTGACTTTGACTTTTATTTTGTTTAACAGACTCCAAAAACTTTAATTTGAGAAGATGGCAGAGTTTTACAAAAAAAAATTTGAAATTTTGCCCAAAAATTATGTAAAAATTACAATTTTTATGCTAAAATAAAATGAATCACTGCCAAAATGAAAATTTGTTGAATAAAGAATTAAGGAAGTTACTAAAAATAAAAAAAAGTGGTGTGGTCGGGACGAAGTTTGACAAATATGTGTTTTTGTTTTGTACTCTTTGCATATGCGCTGGTCACTGTTTTCGAATCTGATGTAAGAATTTCAAAAAGTTTTTGAAGCGCAGCTTTTTACGCCTCGTTTTGTGATTTGCTTGATTGAAATCTGAAAAACGACACCCTTTTCCATACACCCTTTTCTTAGAATTGTTGTTGCTTTTTGTGTCGATTGTAACAAGAGAATAATAAAATTAATAAAAATATTTCTTTGCTGGGCAATGAGGATTGAACTCGTGCCCTTTCGATTGATAGTCCTATACACTACCAACTGATCCAAAAACCTTCGTTGACTATGAGAGTTTATTTAATATTAAATATTAACTGAAGCTATGTTGAATAGATGACAAGAATCTATTAAAGGATTGTTCATTAGCTATCCTTCATTTGAATGCGTGAAGCTATGGTGCAGATCAAAAGGATCGTGTATTGGCTATCCAAACAACAAAATCAGCAAAAAATATAACAAAACAAATGTTGATTCTACTTACTACCATTGTCGTTAACATCGCTTACTACGTGTTTTCTTTTGCTGATGAGAATAGCCTGTTCCCGAACTAACTTCAAAAACTGCTGGAACTTAAATTTTATGAATTTACACAAGTTATGCGGTAAAGTAATAAAGAGTTTTCGTCATTGCTGACGAAGATTGGTGATGGTAAAAAACTTGAGCAAAACGAGTTACATTATATAGGGAGTAGATTTTTTACAAAGGAAACTGCCAGACGCCTGTGTCCAAATGGAATAAGATTATTTTTTAGTAATGCTTCTGTAGATTTATTAATAATTCTATTTTACGCGCAAAATAACGCAATGAAAATAATGAACAATTAAAGCATTTAAACAAAAATTGCATAATTTGAAAGTCTTCGATACAGGTGGTTTACCTTCTGAAATTGCTTTTGTCATCAACAAATATTATCTAATAACAACAAATATTAATGTTAGCGATGGTTTGGCAAATGGGGCTATTAACTAGTGCACATTGAAATTGACCAGAATGACCAGGCTAAAAAAGTTTGGCTGGAATTCGATGAGTCTAAAATTGGTCAGAAAACAAGAATGAAAGCTTCTGCTGACGCTCAATCGATTCAAGTTGAAAGAAGAGCTGGGATAGTTCTACGAAAAAAAAACAGTAGCATACCTTTTAATAAAAATAAAACAATCACAGTTACAAGAAATCATTTTCCATTAATTCCTGCAATGGCTGTAACTATTCATAAGTCACAGGGTGGATCATTCGCAGATTGTTTACGAATATGACAAAAAGCATTTCTTGCAATTACTCTACGTCGCTTTATCTCGTGTTACTAGTATTGACGGACTTTTCATCACAACCTCTGATGACAATCCTCAACAGTTTATATTTCATCATGGAAGGCAAAATGATTTTTCTAATGTTGATTTAATTCGAGAATTTTAAAGCTTACATCTTAACAAATTGGAAACTAAAAGTATTACTATTAAAAATTCGATAGAGAGCAAACAGTTCCTTTCTGTAATGACTTTAAATTGTCAGAGTCTCCATGTGCATTCTCAAGATCTTACCGATTCTATAACTCAAATCTGTGACATTATATTGCTATCAGAAACAAAAATGCAAAATGATGAAAGTATCGATATCACTTATTTCGCTTGTCTTAATTTCAGAGAAATAGTTGTCGTTCTGGAGGAGTTGCAATTTATCGTAATTATAATTAAGATAAGTACAATACAGTCACTGGGGATATGTCAATATATTTAAACAGACTTCAGCTACAAAATTTTTCCGCTGATATTTCAAAAACTTTAGAAGTATGTTCTGCAGAAGCAGGTTCCATTGAACTGGGTAAAAATTATCAAAAAATGCCAATTGTTTTTGGTGGAAATTTTAATTGCGATTTTAGACACGAATCCTCAAAGGCACTTAAGCAATTCCTTTTTGATAAATTTAATTTTCAAATAATAAGCGATCCAAATACTTGTACAACACGATTAGGAACAACTATTGATGCTATATATCGCCGACATATTGGGGGTTGGAATTAATTTTAAAGGTTTTTTCTCGGTTTTTGAGTATTTATTTAGAAACAACGGTACAATGTATATTATTCAAAGTATTGTCCATCGTTAGCTACAACATTTTCCCATCTTTCTGGCAGCATATGGATTCCGCGCCGGAAGAACGATTCGTCTTTTGAGGCAATACACGAATCGACCCATTTTTTGGTATCCTCGTAAGAAGTGAAGCGCTGCTCAGCCAAGCCATGCGTCATCGATCTGAATAGGTGGTAGTCGGAAGGGGCTATGTCTGGGCTATAAGGCGGGTGGGGTAGCACATCCCAATTCAGCGCCTCCAACGTTTCCTTGACGGTTCTTGCAACATGTGGCCGTGCGTTGTCATGTTGAAAAACCACTTTGTCGTGTCTTTTGGCATATTCCGGCCGTTTAACCTTTAATGCTCGGCTCAATTGCATCAATTGTTGTTGGTAGCGTTCCCCAGTGATGGTTTCGTTAGGTTTTAGCAGCTCATAGTACACGACACCCTTCTGATCCCACCAAATACACAGCATAAGCTTGGCGCCATGAATATTCGGCTTGGCCCTCAATGTTGATGCATGGCCGGGTGGTCCCCACGATTTTTTTCGCTTAGGATTATCGTAATGGATCCACTTTTCATCGCCAGTGACAATACGATGCAAAAAACTCTTCCTTTTATGCCGTTGAAGCAGTTGTTCGCACATGCAAAATCGCCGTTCAACGTCTCTCGGCTTCAACTGGTACGGCACCCAATTTCCTTGCTTTTGAATCATTCCCATGGCCTTCAAGCGTTTGCTGACCGTTGATAAGTCGACTCCCAATGATTCTGACAATTCTTGAAGGGTTTGACACGGGTCTTCATCGAGCAAAGCCTCCAATTCTCATCTTCAAACTTTTTCGGCTGGCCCGGACGCTCTTTGCCTTCCGTATCAAAATCACCACTTTTAAACCGACGGAACCAGTACTCACAAGTAGAAATCGATGGAGCATAGTCCCCGTAAGCCTCAGTAAGCGTGCGTTGTGCTTCAACCGCTTTTTTCTTCAAATGAAAGCACAAAAGTAAACCTTCCCGCAAATTGCGTTTTGTTGGAACGAAAGTCGACATGTTCACAGAGAAAAAAATATATGTTGTTTACACTTCAGTGGAATGACACATACTGAAAAATGAAGCTTAGACAATGTGCTTTGAAATGAATATAGTCACGAGTGTGCCCGATGCGATCTATTGATAGTTACGCCATCTCTTAGAAAACCTTTAAAACTAATTCCAACCCCCAATATCATCCATACCATACGTTTGCTATTTCAGTTATCATAAACCTCTAAATTTTATTAATAAAATTCGATAATAATTAAAAACATTTACAAAAATAATTCAAAATGGATGTAATATATAAAAAAATAAAATAATATTGATATGTAATAAAATTTACTGGTGTATAATATATACTTGTGTTCGATTATAACTTGTGTTTTTTTAATTAATTTGATGTTATTTTAAATTTTTGAATTTAAAAATTATTTTATTATAAAAAACTAATAAATTTACAAATCTATGAAACTGTGAAAAAGCTTCGCTTCTCTCGTCTGTCCAACGACGCATCTATTTTTTTTCGACACTTGGGTTAATTCTAAAATTTTTTTTTTGTTTTATACTCTTACGTAAGTCCAGTTTTCAATACAACTTATCGATCAATACATAACTGGTGTGTTCGATTCACCAGAACTCCTAACTCTTATAATTTTAACACTAACCGTAGAAGCAGTAGAAACGCTAACAATTTAATTTACTTACCTTTAGTAAAAAAAAATTATATGGCTACTGCTCCTTTAAATCGCATGAGTCCCTGAGCCCAACCCATATTATGGTGGGTAAATTTTTCTCACTTTAGATTGTTTTGGACCACTCTTATCGATATCTTTGAGATATTTTAAATGTTGTTTGGGCTGGCTCTTAAGATGCTCTCAAGCGGAGAAAGTGCGAAAAGCTGTAGTAGCTGAACTCTATTGTTATTGCATGTATATAGAATATTTTCAGCTCAGATCAATTGATCTACCAACTTCAATTTACGTTCAACGGCTCATTACAACTTTTTATTTCAGTTCAGCTTTAGTCTGTAAATTAAACTTAAACAAGACATTTGAACCAAAGCGCCAGGAAAGGTAATTATTGGAAAATTTATGTCCCTGAGTCCGACAAAATTTGCTCATGGTTTTCCAAAGCATCTTAACTCACCTGCATGATCGACAAATAGAGACATTATGGCAAACAAATATATTTTTACAAAAATAAAAACAAAAAACAAATATTTAATTCTTGCCGCATATGATCAATGTGAAAATATTGATTTTGGTTTTTGAACAATTTCTTGTAGACAGACACTTTAAGATTGTAAACCAATGCCAGATGATAGTTACGTAACCTTTTTCCATTTACATTACATGGAGAGAAATACATTTTTTGAATCGAGAAATATTTGTGCTTAATACAAGAATATGCCAAATTAACTTTAAGAAGGTAGTACGGCGAATATTTTTCTTAATTTTTGAGTCTTAAATCAATTGAAAAATTTATTTAAAAGGTTGACATGATCATGATAATAGGCTGAAAAGAACGAAGAGCAACGGCAGACTACTCAGTAGGTTTGAGTGCAGAAAAAAAGTTTTTCAAAATTAAATTTTTTTTCTTGCGTTTATTTGTTTTTGAAAACAACTGGTCCTATTGCTTATAAATTTTAGGACATATTCCGAATTTGTATAACTTTAGTCAAAATTAGAAAAATGCATATTAATTTAAAAAATTATAACCCTAATATATTTTACATAATAACAAAAATATATATAAATGGGTCATTTCATGACAAATTTGCCACGATCCGGACTTGAGGTCTCCGATTTAAAATTTTAGGGACTGTTAGAGGAACTAAAAAAAGACAACATTTTAGCTCAATTTAAGCATTTTCGTAACTTTTACGTCATAAATAAACAAAAGTAAGGCATTTCGTTATTTCTGCATATTTCTAAGCTGAAAAGAGATAGAATAATGTAAAGTTTTGGAATTGCGTGATATAATAATGTCTTCCCGAATATATACAAAAAAGTAAAAAATAAAAAAATTTATATAAAAAAATTAAAAAAAAAATTATTAAAAAACCACATTTTCTAAATGCAACCAGACGATGCAACCAATTTTCCAACGGAGTTCCTGAATTCATTGGAATTGCCATTACTGCCACCACATGTACTACGATTTGAATCTATTATTACACTATGACACAAAATGAGAGTCATTGTCTCGGGGGTGAATGAAAACAATCTCAAACGATAGTATTTTAATCAATAACAAAAGCCAAAGCCATCTCTTTTTGCTTCACTACGTCATAAATATTTTTTACAGTGGTTTTAAATTTGACTTTTTTGGTCAAAAATGGAATTAAACAATATGAAAAATTATATGTTAAACTTAACTCAGGGTGGTTCTTGACTTCAGAAGCCTAAATTAAAATTTTCCGGGAAATATTTTCTCGGAACATTTTAACCACCTAGCTCCTTCCAGGATTAGGTAAATTTGACCCTTTTTTCGAAAATACCCTATAAGTCAACTTTGGAGGGAGGTCAAAGGTTAAAACCTTCAAAAAATACTTTCCATAAAATTTCACCGAAGACAAGTAACCTCTACGAGTTAAAGGTTTCACATAAAAAACGGACCGAAAAGATAGTACATTTATTTTTTAGCAACTATTGATTGCATCGTGCTACAATAATATCTTGTAACGATCCAGCGTAACGGTATAAAGCTATAATTATATTCGTAATTCTTTATAAGTTATAGCTAATGAAGTCAAAATCATTCGATGAAGAGCTGGTAGGTGACGAGCTGATTGGATGGAATGTAGTAAAAGGGGTTATAAATGGTCTTCTAGGAAAAAAACGCTCTAGTACCTATAAAAAGGATGTAACTGAGATGGTCAATGCGTTCGAGAAACTTGGCGTTAATATGTCGTTAAAAATTAGTTTTTTCACTTGCATATGGACTATTTTGAAAGACAACTCGGTACGGAATCGGATGAGATATGGATACTATTTAAAAAACCATTAAAATTACCTAACATGCAAATAAATGTACAGTGGAATTCGGTTATAACGACCCTGAAGGGACCGGAATATTTCGTCGTTACAACCGAATGTCTTTTTATGCACACATATTTTTTTTTTCATTATTAACTTGATTCATTTATTATAGAGAAAAAAAGTTATTATCAATAGTAAAAATAAAAACATAAAACTTAGGGTAAATAAATACAATAAGTTTTTTGTTTCTTTGACTTTCTGATAAAAAAATATTTTCCTTTTAAAACTTCCATCCATGTTTGCAGCAACCAAAACTGTAACACGAAACTTTGCCTCATATACACTTTTTACCTTAAAATTTTAAAATTCTATCGGGCATGAGTTTAAAGAAGAACCTTGTTTCATCAGCATTATACATTTTTTCTGAGTCCAATCGAAGCCATCTCGAAGTTTTGGGAAAAATTCTGTAGTCATCACCTGTTTCACCTGAAACCTTGCAGTTAACAATGCAGTGTTGCTATCAAAAATGGTAAATCAAACTTTCTAAACAAGCAAAATTCGTTTTATATAAAATTTTAACTAAATTATTAGCTTTTTCTTGTAAAATATGATCGGTTAGAGGAATATAGCGCGATTTTTGGATTTTTTACATTTTGAGGAAGTGTGATCCTTATATTTTTCCTATATTTCCATATGATGGATATTGAAGAATATGACGCAAGAAATTCCTCGCCGTTTTCAAGCCGCCGATTACTGCAGATTTTTCTTCAATGATGTAAGTATTACGTTTAGTTTGTGGAGGCATTTTGAACACAGTAAAAAATCAATCATGCATTTGAAAGAACAAATGTATACTGAGCAAAATCACATGCGCAAATGATGCTATGCAGTTTTGTTGTCAATGAATTTTATACTGTTATTTCCCTTTCAACAAAGAAAATATTGCAAATACGTTTAGTGAATATAGTTTGTTCACATATAAATAAAAAAACAAATTTATAAGTAAGCAAATCTAGTCTCAACTTGCTTTCGTCGTCGCTATATGTGAAAATATTTATTATATTTTATGAGAACTGCGTCGTTATATGCGAACTCGTAGTTATATCCACCCACGTTAAAAGCGAACGCAGTTCCTTAGGTTGCCCGCAGAGTAAGCGCCGAAGCAGACAGGCAGGCAGACAGGCACAGGAAAACTATGTGAACAAGAGAGAAAAAAGTTATTTCTATCTCGTTTCTTTGCAGGGCCTGCCTGCCTGCCTGCCTGCCTGCCTGCTTCGGCGTTTACTATGCGGGCAGCCTTAGGAATGAGAAATTAGAAAATGCGGACTTCAAGAATACGATGTTATAGCAGAAATGTTGTTATAACCGAGGTCGTTATAAGTGAATTCCACTGTATTATATTTTCGGTACGTATTTTATGTGTAACTTTTAACTTGTAGAGGTTGCTTGTCTTAGGTGACCCCTAGTGAAATTTTCTGGAAAATATTTTTTGGATGGTTTTAACCTTTGACCTCCCTCCAAAGTTGACTTATAGGGTATTTTCCAAAAAAGAGTCAAATCGACACATACTGTAAGGACCTAGGGGGTTAAAGTGTTCCGAAGAAATACTCCCCGGAAAATTTTAATTTAGCCTTCCGAAGACAAGAACCACCCTGAATTAATTTTAACATATAATTTTTCATATTGTTTAATTCCATTTTTAACCAAAAAAGTCAAATTTAAAACCATTGTAAGAAATATTTGTGACGTAGTGGAGCAAAAAAGCAAAGAGAGCTTTGGCTCTTGTTACTGATGTAAAATACTATCGTTTGAGATTGGTTTGGTTCACCCCCGAAAATATGTGTTGCACTGTGTTATCATTCTACGGAACCTTAAGAACCGACACTGTGCAATGGAACAAGACTGGTCGTGAAGCAACTAAAGAATAATGTAATTCAAGCAACTTTACTTAAAGGAAAATTCAAGGGCAGAGAAGTGCTTATTTTGAGAGTTCCACTGATTTTAACCGATTTACTTTTTGAGTAAAATTGCAAACAATTCCTTGCATTCACCATGAAAATTTATAAATCACAAGTCCAATCTTTGAAAGTGTTTTTATTCTCAAATCTTTGTTTATCTACTCGCCGGACAACAAAACGAAGAATGTGGCTTACCACAAAGCATTTAATTGATATGATATGATATGACCATATATCCAAACATCCATACAGTCATAATAAAAACATGCCATTCATGTCTTAACCGAATCATACAATTTTCAAAATTAACTTATATCATACATCTTATACTTATAGGTTCCATTAACATCTTTACATTCCGTGTAAAAAAGGATTCAAAATACTATTAATTCCATTCAAAATTAAAAATAACTCAATTGAATTCAAAAAGTGTTAAAATTTTCGTAAAACTTTATATGTAGGTGCTATGGGTCAACTTTGTGGTCACTGTATATATATAAATGCAACCAAGCCAACTTTTACCGTCTCGTTTAAATCAAGTAAACTGTTATATATCAGAAGAGAAAAGGTTTTGATTGTACGAATTAAAGTTTCAAAAGAAAACGTCCCAGTGAAAAAAAAACTATCTATTTTTAATTCATTTGTGAACCTTTTTGGGCAGAAAAGTAACTTTCGCCCCTCATAAATGAAACCCTTTGGACTCATTTGTCGGACGAAAATGCTTCTCAAAACTGTCTTCAGAAATGAGAATAAACCATCAGTTGTACCAAAAAGAACAATTGAAAAGTTATTTTTCGCCACTCAGAAATGAACTTTTTTTAAACTCACTCGTTGGACTAAATTGCCTCTCAAAAAATAACCTTTTTTGTGCGAAAACAAGCTAAAAACGTACCAAAGAAAAGCACTTTTTCGGCACCCGAAATATCTTTTTCAATCATAAATTGTATTTTTATTGCATATTGATATTGGGATTAAAAAGAAATGATAGTGTAAACAAATTCTTTTCATTTTATTTAAACAAAGTAGTAATATTTCCAGAGCCGTCGCCAGAGAAATATTGCTCGCAAAGCTGAATTTATTCTTGATTAGAAAACAATAATATTAGAATTAAAACTAAAACTTTATGGGGCATTGACCATTTTTGATTGACAAAAATTGTAAAAATTCAAAAGTCATATCAGGATGTAGTTTAGATCTAATAATTGCCCGAAAACGTACTCAAAACTCTTACTTTAGGATTGTGGTTCAGTAAGAAGGAGCAAATTTCATGATTCTTTTTTTAACTCAGTAAAGAATGTGAAAAAGTGACATTTTTTGTTCATTTCGGAACTTATTTATGATTAAAAAATAGTTCATTTAGAAATTATTGTTTCCTACTTAAGCATAGTACTCTGTTCAGTTTCATGTGAAATTTCACTTAAATCTCCATACAAAAAGTGACTGCTGCGAAACAAGCATGGAAATTTTCACAACTTGTTCGTCAGAGCAGTACTCTGTTCCGCTGCGTGAAATTAACGCAACATGTTTCTGAGCAATGTTGCGAAACAAGCATGGAAATTTTCACAACTTGTTCGTCAGAGCAGTACTCTGTTCCGCTGCGTGAAATTAACGCAACATGTTTCTGAGCAATATTTTTTTACGACAATTTAATTGTAGTGCCTATTTATTTTGAAGTGAAAAGAGAGAGATCATATGAAATCTCCCAACTTATTTTCTGAGTCTCTCTGAGAAACGTTGCCATAGGAATTCCTCGCAACAAACTTTAAGTCAGAAATTTCACGCAACAAATAAATAGATGTTGCCAGCGAAATTTCACGTAAACGAACAGAGTATTAGGCTTTAAATGAAAAAATAACAAACTAAAAAATTTTGTTAATATTTTTGGATTGAAATTTTTTTATGGAAAACATTTTCAAGAATGTGAAAGTAAGAGCATTAAAAAAATAAGTTTACAAAAAAAAAATGTTTATCCGAAAACGTACTCAAAACTATCACTTTACACAAAACCTTCGCATAAGGTTCAGTAGGGTCTGGCATGTGTTGCTCGAATGGCTGGCTATTTATTTATACACTTCCAAACTTCTCACAGGCTCACAAAAGTATCACAAACACATTTAATGAGTTGTGACAGGAAAACGTCTTGCGGGCCTTCTAGTTTTAAATAGAATTACATTTTTTTGGAATTTAAATCGATATATTTTGCATTTTAATTGATTTATTGTGAATTTCGAATAATCTTTTCCGAAATACTTTGGAAATAATTTGAATGAGAACAGCTAGAATTCTTAATTCTCTCCGTGTATGAAGGTTACATTTGCTTTTTTGCATTAGAAGAAGTTTTTTTAAGTACAGTTTATCTTGACGTATATTTGTCATCTTGCCACAACAAGTGCTATATTAATACTTATCTCTAAAATTTTTGTACAAAACTCTTATAAAAATAGTGTTTATACTTTTTATGGCTCTCCGATAAATCTATGCAGTCTTAGGTTGCCCGCAGAGTAGGCGCCGAAGCAGACAGGCAGGCAGACAGGCACAGGAAAACTATGTGAACAAGAGAGAAAAAAGTTATTTCTATCTCGTTTCTTCGCAGGGCCTGCCTGCCTGCCTGCCTGCTTCGGCATTTACTATGCGGGCAGCCTTAAGCTGTTTGCGCAGACGTGCAACTGTTTATGCATGTAAGTGGCTTCGACGAGATCCTCAACATGTGTCGCGTTGTTATCTTTTCATATTTGGGTCTGTCATTAGATAATCTGTTTGTCTGCGTGTGAGTCCACGCTCTATATATCTTCCGGTGTTTGTCTCATTTCAAGAGTTTAGGTCAAAGTTTACATACTTTGATATGATAAAAAATGTTATTATTATCTAAACATAAGTTGTGGGAATTTTTTGTTATTTCTATTTGAAGATAAAGATTCGAATTCAAACATTCGGTCACTTTGGAAATATTCTTTTTGATGAGCATTAATTTATGAGTATTTTTATAGGTACTTTATAGCCAAACACTTTCTTTTAAGAAATTCACTGATATTTTAGAGAGCTTGTGATTTTTTCGATATCGAGATAGCGAAGTATTTAAAGTTATGGGTTCTTTTACCAGAACTTAGTGAATGATCATAGTCTGAGATGCATTTGAAACAAATATTGATATCTTGTATCTATAACATAAGTAAACAATATTAAACTTAAAAAATTATTACTACACTGGACTAATAGAAGTAAAAATAGTTCATAAGGCTTGTTTTAAGGCACCGACGCTTAAAACTGCTGTGAGTCTTTAAGAAATTTTAAAAAATACTAAAATAAAACACTTTATTTTATCTCTAGCGACTAAAAACTAAAGAAAAGCTGCACATGTTGCATGATAAAAATGCAACTTGCTACAGACACTAAAACATTGTTTAAACTTTTGCCTTCCTATAGCCTCAGAATGTGTTTGATCCTTCGCAAACATAAAAAAAATTCTTATCTATGTATAAAAAAGGACCTCACTCAGGCGTAAATTCCTGCGCACCACCTTCAGAAGGAACACCTTGCATCGAAGCTCTGAAGTTTGACGAAATAAGCAAATGAGCAACATATGGCCAGAATTTTCAAACAAATTAAAAAAATAACTATAAATAAATGAAGGTGCAAATGCTAATGTTATACAATAATAATAACAACAACAACAAACACCAACCAGCACCACCCTGTTATATGAATTTTTCCTTTCCTGACAGGAAAGCAAGCAAGCAAGCAAGTAAGCAGGCAGGCAGGCAGGCAAGCAAACACGCGTAGCTCTTTTGCAAGGTGTGTTTGAACAGAGGAGTCAGAAAAGCAGCAAGATTGGTAAAATATATCAACAACATTTTATTCAACGGGTGTTACATGAGTTTGAGTTTTCTGCACTATAAATATGCAAGAGTGAATAAATATTTTCACATTTTAATATGTATTAATATCAACAACAAAGAAGTCTTTTATCACAAAGTTGAAGAAGTTCTTTTGGAAAACTCTTGCACACATACTCTTGGAACGCGTCTCATTGTATTTGTGTTTATGAAATTGAGGATCGCGAGGGTCTTCTTCTTTTTGCTGGTGTGGTACTTCAACTCGTTTGCATTCTATTGTGAATGAGCCAATGTGTTGGCGACAGTTAAGCAGGAAGACGACAGCTGTGCCAATAGTTTAAAAAATACACATTCTTGTCAGTCTCTCTGTCCGTCTGACTGTCTCTTCGTTTAACTGCAAAGTGAGAAATCATAGCTTGGAACCGACTTGAGTTTGTAGAAAACTTTACTGTAGCTAAGAATTGTTGCTTTAGTTATTATTATTGGCTGGTTAAGGTGTTGGTGCTGGTGTTGGTGCTGTCATGCAAGCCCTTATCGTTATCATTTTTTCTTTATTTACACTAAATATTTAAATATTGCTTTAATTGAAACGTCTTTCTATGTCGATATTTTACAAAGAAAAGAGTGTCTTTAGATATGGGGAATCTTTTCTTAGCACCTGCCTGAAATTTGTTTTTTTACAAATATTTCTTAAAATGGTTCTTTATATATGTATGTAGTTTCTTTAAATATCTTTTTAATTGAGAAATATGATTGGGGGAGATATTGAAATTAAAAAATTTCACCTCAAAATATCCATGGAAATTAATACTTAACTCATATCTCTTGATATTTATATATAAATCTTTATCTATAAAGACCCTTTTTACCAAAGCAATGCCACGGTTTTGAAATTATTTTATACAAACTACTCCCCAGTTAGTTAGTTCTCAGTGGGCCCATTTGCACATCGACCCATAGGATCTATTTTGCATGCCCTTGATTAGTGTTCCAAAATTGGGATTTTTATGCTTTTCTGCATTGCTTCTCAGTTTGTTTCTCATATTTTGGATGAAGGAACTATTGCCTTATCAAAGTGAAGAAGTCTGAGATTGCAGATTGCTGGATGTTAACACGAAATCATGTGTTTTTTCCTCCTCCTTGTAGAGACTGCAGACATCTGAATTAGATAAGACTATCTTTTCGAGTATATTTGAGGAAACAGTGGCCAGTAAAATATCTCTGGCCAGAAAATTTATTTACTTGCCTCTGTCTATTACAATTATTTCAATGACACTAGAATTTTTTGTATTCTCAATACTCTTTGTATGGTTGATCCTAACGTATTTCTGCAATAAAAAATTTAGCAAAACTTGAAAATGGTTCGGTGATAATAAAAGTTTGCAAGTTTTCTCTTTCGGAGAGGTAAAAAATGTATCCTGTTCTTAGAATAACTAACCTAGAATTCTCTATAGCCGAGTACATACCAGAGAACTGCACAAGCCTACTTGAAGTCTATTTCAAGTACTTGCTTAAAATACAAGTTCAAGCTAGCTTGAGCTTGATAATTTTGAATCAAGTATAGCTTGTAATTGAATATAAATAAGCCCACCACAGCTTGCGACTTGCAAGTATGCTAGCTTACAAGCGAACGGCACGAAGTTTCAAGTAAAGGCAAGCTTGATATTTTCGGAAAAAAGCTTGAAAAGCTTGAAATTGAAGGCAAGTATCCAAAAAATGCAATGAACTTGTGTAGGAAAAGCTTAAGCGTATTATGACTTTTAAGGGTTCTGTGGACTCCGTGTTTGGGTATTTTAGGGGGTAGATGATTTCGGATCTGATGTCAGAATTTAAAATTCAAGATGCCGGATAGAGTTGCCACCTAGATTTTTGGGTATTTTTGCGAATTCTTTTAATTTTGAAGTTCTGACAACGGATTTGATTTTGAATATAATGTCACAGTTGTAAAATGCAAGATGTTGGACAGGGTTGCCACCTTAATTTTTTGTATTTTTATGAATTTGGGCTGGAAAAGAGCAAATGGTACTTCAAAAATCGGTCGTTGAATCCGAATCCGTGGCCAGAATTTCAAAATTATAAAATTTTTAAATAATAGTGTTGCCACCTTATAATACGTATTTTTAAGAATTTTAAATATAATTTAACAGTGTTAGGGAGTCACTGATTTCGAATCTGAAGTCAGAATTTTAAAGTTCAAGATGGTGGATAGGGTTGCCACCTTAATTTTTTTATTTTTTGTGAATTCGGGGCTGGCAAAAAAAATGTTGAGCCAAAAATGAGTCGCTGAATTCGAATCCGTGGTCACTGGAGCACTGTTAAATGATGTTTAAAACTCTTAAAAATACATATTATTAGATGGCAATAATGTGCTAAAAATTTAGGTGGCAACCCTAACCTCCAATTTAAATTTTAAAACTGTGACATTGTAGCCGAAATCAAATCCGTTGTCAGAATATCAAAATTACAAGAATTCGCAAAAAAAAATCTAGGTGGCAACTATATCCACCATTTTAAATTTTAAATTTTGACATCAGATTCGAAATCATCTACCCCTAAAAGTTCCAACCACGAAGTCCGCAGAATCCTGATTGAATTTTTAAATTCAAGTAATTGGATACTTGCGAGCTTACAAGCTTTTGCCGATCGTTTCAAGCTTTTCAAGTTCCTGCCCGACAAAGTAAGTCTAAACAAGCCAAGCCAACGAGCAAGCATGAATATGACTAGTATCTGTTTGGTATTTTTGCAAGCTGGCTAAAGCTTGCTTTTACAAGTTTGGATACATACTTGAATTCAAGTACTTGAAAAGGCTTGAACTTCACGTAGGCTTGTGCAGTTCTCTGGTACATACGCAATTCGATCTTCTTGTTTTATCACTTAGAAAATTAGCAAGTTACTAAACAGTGTGTATTTTTACTGTTATTTTGTGAATACTGTTATAAAAGGTTTCTTTTCTGCAAGTTCTTTAACAAAAATTTATGTCAAAGAAATTCTCCTTGTTCTCTAGGATTGGTGCAAACTATACTCGATACTATCATAGCTTTCTAAGAACTTACTCAGAAAACCAAAAGCCATCCTGCATAGATGTTTATTATAGATGCTAAACGGAATTGGGAAGAGGTATATTTTGCAGCATCAATACTAGAATAGACCGATTTGATTAAATTAAGTTTTTACATAAGTTTTTTAATTTGAGGGGAAGAAAATAGTTCTGGTGGTATGTTTTTTCTTTGTAAAATAACAAAAAAGTGACATGATTTTATTTTTAATGTCCTGCAACTTTGTTTTCGACGATCGATTTCATTCAAAACGTGTATGCATATTTTTGTAATGTTGCAAGGATTTGTGAATTTTTCTTGAACTTCGGAGTATCCTGTAAGCACTTTTAATTTTTCCGTTTGTTTTTTTTTTTATTTTAATATTTTCTACTTTTTATAAATTTATATTTTCAAATAATAAAAATTTTTAAAGTATTTTTAATTGAATGAGAAGACTTAATGTAAATATTTATTTGCAATAAGTTTTCGGTATAGCATTAAGGTTGGTTTTAGGCAAAAGCTATTGCGATTAAGGCATATTTTAGAAGATGTTTTCTAAAAGTTTGTATTATATAGACAAAAAAATTCAATTGCATATTAATTTTGCATCATCCGTTTAGATAAAATAGATTTTTTTTTTCAACATATTTTTTTTTATACATAAAGATGACACTGAAGTTGGTGTGCTTAAAAAAGGTGAAAGTCAGGCCACATCATAGCTCAGCTCCAGATCGTCGGAAAAAAATGAAAAAATTAAGAAAATGATGATGCGTGGAATCAAAAATTTAAAAATATTTGCTATTTTTGACCATATTGTTTCGTATAAAAACTAGACAAATTATCCAAAGACACTTATTTTGGTAAATGATGTGCAAAATTAAATATTTAATAATTAAAAAATAATATTTAAATCGGTTGTTTAGTTTGTTTGCACTGTGCGGCTCTTTTTTAAAAAGTATCCCAGCAGCGGATTTGCCAGTGGCTACCATAGAACTAATACAGAATAAATTACCAGGAAAGGAAGCATTACTTTTTTCAAAAAGTAATGCATCTGCATATAGCAGAAGTAATTAACTCATACCTCATTACCTGTAATGTAGCATACAAGGAAAAGTAATGCAGTGATTTTTATAACTTAATACAAGTAGTATATTACTCCATAACTTCTAGATAATGTTGAAGGGAGGCGATCACTTACCTCCTGTCTCATTCAATGTTAAATGTAAGGCCTTTTATGCATAGTAAGGTAATATAGTCGGAAGTAGTGGTCATTACAAGGTAATTGATGCTTCATATATTCGGAATATATTCCATCCGCTGCTGGGATGTTTCAAGAAAAACGCTTTTAAAGTTATTCTGGCGCTGGTTAGGTTAGGTAAACAGCGTTGTGCACCGTTACCGGAGCTTCCGCGGGGGCCTATAGGTCCATTGCGAATCCCTTTTTTTATTTTCATCGTAGTACTTATGACAACCATAATCATTTCGATTATTCTTCAAACCAACCTGTGCTTTTTATGAACCTCCAGATGTCTAGCAAAGGTGTGTTAGCTAAATCTTCCAGGTCTTTGAAAAATCTGTTCCCCATATAACGGAATCGATGATTCTGTAGACTTGGACATTCGCATAGAAGGTGAGTTATTGTTTCTGTTTCTTCCGGATCCTTGCAGCTCCGACAAAAGTCTGGGGCTGTTATGTTCATTTTATTGGCCATTACCCCAATGGGGCAATGACCTGTTAGAACTCCCATAATAATCCGGATTTCTCGTTTGGCCAAAAGCAGAAGGCTTTCGGTTTTCTTCTCATTTAGCTCCGGCCAGATCCTTCGAGAAATGTTGCAGTCACCTCTGGATGCCCAGTTAGTGTTAACATTACACAGTGTGTAATTTTTTAAGTCATGGTACAATCACCATATACGGACATCACTACGTGATAAAATATAAAAAAAGACCCCTGTCTCTCAGTTTTGCCCAAAGTCCTCCAGGTTTTTTTTATGGTCCCCCCAAGATGTGGGGCCTCGGTGTCATTTTTGCAAAAAAATTATCATTTTCTCAAGCTAATATCTTGCAAACCGTTCGGAATTTTGATTTACTCTCTGAGGCAAAGTTGTAGCTCTTGTCATAAAAAATAAAAATTGTGAACATATAAAATAAAAAAACTTCATCTTCAAGGTCAAAATCGCAAAAAACTTTAAAAATTAAATTTTTTTACCTTTTTTCCCCTGTTCAGGTCCATAGGTAGCAAACTGTTCAAAATTCAAGGAAATAATCAACAACAAAAATTAACCTAAGATCTCAATAAACAACTTTTTAGAACATATTAACTTTCTAGAAATGATTCTTAACACCGCTCAGGTAGCCGCAAAATTGAAAAATTTCCCGAAAATTTTTTAATTTCATTTGTTTTTTCTTTACTTCAACATTGAGATACTATAAAGCCTTCTCCCGTAAGTGAAAAGGCATGTTGCAGGTTTCATTGTTATACTATTACTGATTTTATTAATCTTAGTTCTGAGGTGGTATGGGTTGACACACTTTATTTACTTTCACTTTATAACTTTCACCGCTGAGCTCTCGTTGACGTTGCACTGTGTAATGTCTCGATGTGAGTGTCGTGTCGCTTTTATATTGTTTGCTGCGTCCCTTGTTGCGTGTGCTGAGCTTACTGCATTGCTTATGCTGCTGCGGTCGGTGCGTGATCGCGTGATACCTAAGCGCTACCTATACGGTGTTAACCCTTGGACAAACACATGGTTCTGGCCAGGCATATTTCATTTTTGAGCGTTAATTAAACATACAAGACATTAACCATGACAAGAGCTACAAAGTGAATTCAATGCAGATGTTTGCTTCCAGGTAGTTTTTTGATAGAAGTTTTTTTTTGATTTTATATGTTTACAATTTCATCTTTTTGACAAAAGCTAAAATGTGTTTCCAAGTATTTTTTTTATATTTTGGGTTGTTTTTATGTGAATTCAATGCAGACGTTTGTTTTCAGGTAATTGTTTGACAGTTTGGGCACGGGAACTCACCCACCAGCTTGAGAATTTTTATTAGAATGCACTAACTATCAGTGAAGGTACAGTGCACTCACACACTCGGCCTCCTGACTGACAATTATTTACGTTCAAAGTTTTGAAATCAACCTTTTTTTAAGAAATCGTTTATTTTCTTGCACTTCAATGGTTTTTTTTACAAGGGCTGTTTTTGAGAAAACCAGATTTTTATTAAATAAGTGAGGATAAATTTTTTTTTTAATTTGCCCCAATGAGTTAATAAAAATTAACATATTTATATACAGATTTATAGCGTTTTCAAATATCTTCTCAACGATACCCATCTCAACCAGATCGGATAAGAAATAGGTGAGATATAAGCGATACTCAAGCTATAAAGGCCTATATCTCAAGAAGTTAGATCGGCCTCCTTAAAAAAACTTTGGGGTTTTAATCAGCGCTGTAAGCCCTACCAGGCCAGAGAAAATTGGTGCATTTTTCATAAAGTAAATTTGTTCGTAAAAGCGGAAAATGAAAAAAACGCTTTTTGGGCCATTTTTCGCTCATTTTTTAAAGTTTTTTGCGATTTTGACCTTGAAGATGAAGTTTTTTTTATTTTATATATTCACAATTTTGGTTTTTTATGACAAGAGCTACAACTTTGCGTCAGAGAGTAAATCAAAATTCCGAACGGTTTGCAAGATATGAGCTTGAGAAAATGATAATTTTTTTGCAAAAATGACACCGAGGCCCCACATCTTTGGGGCCCATAAAAAAACCTGGAGGACTTTCGGCAAATCTGGGAGACAGGGATTTTTTTTGGTCTTTAATCACGTAGTGGTGTCCGTATATGGTTATTTTTTTTCGTGTTGCACTGTGTTATCTCTGGCTTTAAGGTCTTTACTTCTTTTGACGACGCCTATTGGAATGTTCACATCTGTATTAGCTCTGTTTGTATTTGCGGTTACTCCACGCCCAGCCAGTTCATCCGCTGCGTCATTCCCTTCGATATTGTTATGTCCGGGAACCCAGAAAAGAGTGACGTTGTGGGTATTGCAGATACTGTTCAGTGCCAGCTTACAGTTTTGTACCGTTCGAGCCATCGTCGTTTTACTATTCAGCGCTTTGATAGCCGCTTGGCTCTCCACAAAAATAACTACCCTTGTGAGGGTAACATTTTTCCTAGGAATGGCCTGTGCAGCTTTTTAAATAGCGTATATTTCTGCTTGAAAAACGCTACAGTAGTCGGTAAGTTTGTAGGACTCTTTGATTTGTAGCGTTTCGCAATATACACCTGATCCAGTTCCGTTTTCCATTTTGGAACCATCAGTATATAATTGGAGATTGCCATTGAATTCTAAGGCCGTTTCTTCCCATTCTTGCCTGTTGGGGATGGATGTGGTGTATTCTGTGCCGAATCTCACACTGGGTATGATATAGTCGGTTGCTCTTTTTGATTCTTCGGTTCCAAAGAGATTCAGAATAGATCCATGTCCGAAAGTGTTGTTTCTCCACGCTTGTGATTCGTTTTGGTCACCGAACACTTAAGAACCTCTTCTATGGGGAGAAGATTTAGCATCATTTCTAGACCCGCCTGTGGCGTTGATGTCATGGCTCCAGTTATTCCTATGCACGCTAACCTTTGAACTCCTGTTAGGGAGCTTAGGTAGCTCTTTTTGTGTGCTATCGTACGATTGCTGTATACATCCAGTGGATTATGTGCGGTCGCAGACCCCATTTCCTGCCAAAGACTCTCTGACATGCGTAAAGAGCGCATAGTGCTTTTTCCTTCTTTCTTCTGTATTGCGTTTCCAGCTCAGCTTGTTATCAAGGATAATTCCAAGGTATTTAGCTTCCGTGGAAAGCTTCAGAGCTACTGAGTTTAGTTTCGATAATGTGAAACTTTCTATTTTTCTTCTTCTTGTGAGAACAGAACGAGTTCGGTCTTTGTTGGGTTTACACGCAGTCCATTCGATTCTGCCCACCGCGATAGCTTACTCAATGCCCCAGTCATTAGTTCGCTAACTGTTTGTAGGTATTTCCCTCATATTAGGATGGCGACGTCATCGTCATAGGCTACCACTTTTGTTCCACCAGTTTTGAGTGTAGTAAGAATTTTGTCAACCACAATCAGCCACAACAGGGGGATATGACTCCTCCCTGAGGTGTGCCTCTTGTGACCTCTTTCCTCACCACACTCAATCCCATTTGTGAGCTTATACGTCTGCTGTTGAGCATTTTATAAATCCACTGGATTATTTTACTGTATCACATCTGTAAATCTGTATTCACATTGTTGAATGCGCCTTCGATGTCCAAAAAAGTAGCTCAAGTATATTCTTTGTGATGAAGGGTTTTTCTATGACTGAAACCACCTCATGCAGTGCCGTTTCTACTGATTTACATTTAAGGTAGGCGTGTTGCACACTGCAAAGATTGGTATCGTTAAGAATTCTTTTATATGGAGATCTATTATTCTCTCTAGCGTTTTCATCATGAACGATGAGAGACTAATAAGCCTGTAATCCTTTGGCGCTGAGTGTATCGGTTTCCCAGCTTAAGGAATGAAGACAACTCGCACTTCTCTCCAGATTTTTGGAACATATCCTGTCTTGAGACAACCGGTGAAGATTGCTATAAGCCAGGGCATGATTCTGAGAATGGCATGTTGCATCATGGCCGGCAGGATTCCATCAGACCCTGCAGATTTTTAGGGCTTGAAGGACTTAATCGACTATTATACATTTGACCTTGTGATAATGTTGGGGAGTCCCTGTTAGGGTTCTGGTATTGTCATTTACAGGTTGCTGTTAGCTCCATTTTGCTCCGGTTCTTTACAACCTGGGAAATGAGTTTCCAAGAGTAGCAATAGCGTTTCTTGACTGGATTCTGTCCAGTTTGTTTCGTCTAATCTTTTTTTTTCCTGTAAAAGGGAAAAATTCTAAAAACAATATTTTTTGAAATCGGCCTACCCCAATATATACACATGAGCAAGACTATAAATATTGAGTGTTCTTTTTTCTTAAAAAAAGAAAAAAGTTTATTATTTTTTGAAGGTTTTTGTCCTTTAACCCAGAAGTTGTGTGAATTTTTGGTAGAAAATGTTTGAATTATTATTATTTAACTTCTTAACATCAACTTTTTCAAAGACAATAACACGTTGACCCCAATACGGGACAAGTTTGAGACCAAAAACTGATGCGTTGAATTGCACTGCTGATCCAAATTAAATGTGTAAAAAAAATATGTTTCGCTTCTAACTTTTCAAAAGCCCGCCAGGATTTTTCTCTTATGGGGTAGTTCTTTCACCTCTTTATAGTGGTATATACGAATTTTGCCTTTTTTTCAAAATTTGTTTCGCTGTGTAGATTATATAAAAGCGGTAATGGCTAGGCTAGCACAGCTACGCAGTTTTTAGAAATATTGGGGGGATAATCTCAGAACAAGTTCCTTCATTAATGTCTAGAGTGAGCAGACCTTGTGAGACATCATCATCAGAAAGGACTAATGATCCCATATCAATAATATCGTCGCAGTCATCTACTAAAAAATTCGATTGAAAATAATCAGCAAAAAGATTTGTGACTGAAGATCCTTGGAATAAGACAAATTTACAATACTTAAATTGAAATCACCCAATAAAATCGGGTATTCATTATCTTTGAGCCGATCAATTACATACAAAATACTTATAAAGTGCATAGAATAAACTTAACTTGAAGAGCAAGGTGGAATATTAGATACAAATATATTTATATACTCTTAATAGAGTTAGAACCATCCAGTTCCAAGGGCAATCTACACGAACGCATATTTGTTCCAAGAGAACGGATGTGTTAAGCAATGATATCTGCTGACAACGATTAACTGCACGAATAGCAATTAAGACACCACCACCTCTTGTTAAGCCAGTTGATGTAAATGATAGATCAAGGCGAAAAACCTCGAACGTTTGTTTCATCAGAGAATTCAGATGTATAGATGCTCACCAAAGTATCGAATTGATTCCAAGGGTACAAAATGAAGTTTTAATATTTGAACTGCATTAAAATGTAAGACAAAATATGTTTAAAAATTTTGCAATCAATCGAGAAGTATTTAATTTAATATTTTTTGTATTCAAAATCTTTGTAATATTTATTCCAACTCTCCAACCGTGTGCATTCTGACCATTACTTCAATTAATCTCAGCCAAAACGATGTTCGGCGACATCTTCAGATATAATGAAGGTATCGGCTAAGGAACGTATTGTTGCCTACTAACGAAAAAAATTGTGTAGTGACTAAGCTTAAGAAATTGTATTTTTAATGGAAATCACTCATGAAAATAGCAATCCGGCGTAATTCGGTTCAAGGTCAAGAGAAGTCGCACTCAAACAAGCATTTAAGATTTTGCTTAAAATTGCATCATTGCAAACTAAAATTTAACAGTGCATGCGTTTTTATGTTACAAAGACAGGAAGGACGTATCAATCACATGGATAGCACGGATAAAAAACTATATAAAAAAGAGGACAGCTGAGAGAATTGACAACATTTGAAAGAGAAAGGAGAGCCATCAAGAAAATAATCAAATCAGTAATTGCTTTTTAGTATTTTAATATACATGTATGAATAAGAATTAAATTTTTTCTTAATGCTTGTGATACACTTCAAAATTATATATATTTTTAGAGCTGAAATTTCGGAAAGAAATTCGTTTTAAGCAAACGAAACAATTTAAAATCGAAACAATTACATCAACATTTTTTTATAAAGTGGTAATAGGTGTAAGGAACACCCTAATATGTACATTGATGAACAAAAATTCAAACACATTAAATCGTATCAATTTGTGGCGTACAAATATTTTCACTTTACATGTATGTAAGTCTTTCTTAGTATCAAGTTTGCACCTATTAACCCACTTACGCATCACAGAATACGCAAATTTTACAAAAAAACTTATTGCACCTCAAAACACCACACTGTGCAATGTTCAAAATAAACGAAATTAAAGAAAAGCAAAATACAAAATACATGAAACTTTGAACTTCTTCAAAACCAGACGCTGTAACAGTCCTAAAAGGCGGTCAGTCGTTTATCTCAATAAATTTTCCATGGCAGACAACTTGGCGCGTTCAGAAAGACACAAAAGTCACACTTCATTGTCTAAAATAAAGTTGAAAAAAAAGTTTGTTCGAATCAGACAAAATAACTATGGTAATAACAATAACAAAACTATAAAGCAAGGCAACACTTATGTCTCATTTCTTGGTATCCTGCGGCTTTTCTGGCAATAACAATCAAACGCAACAGGAGCGAACAATATACCTTGTTGTTGTTGTTGTTGTCGTTGCAAGCAAGGCGACAACAAAATCTAGCAACACTACTAAATACCCTACAGATATTTTGCTATGTTGGCTAAAAGAACACGATGCAAGTCATCTTAAATTTAAGCCAAATGTAAAAGGTTCAAGGTTTTTACGGAAGAGAAACGAAAGAAGTGAGAATAGGATTAATATACAATAGATAGTAAGTGCCTCTTCTAATTTCGCTATTTTTAGCATGTTCATTTAAAATAGATATAAAGACACAAAAAATTAACTCATTTCGTAAAAAATTGTTATAAAAAATTGTTATAAAAAATTTTAGTCATTATATAAAAAGCATTATAGAATATTTTATCGTTGTTTCACAAGAAATTATAGATTATTTTATCGCTGCGCCTACAAAAATGGTTATGTGATTGGTGTCAATTGGCTTTTATCGCATATTTTATTAACACTATCTTTCGCCTATATTTCTGCATTTGCTGTTTTTTTAAATCTCTTTGAGTTTAGAAGTGATCAAAACAGCTTTGTGCTCGAAGAAGTAGAAATGTTTTAAAAAAAATCAGTTTTTTGGCTCCCCTGAAAAGTTGCTGAAAAACACATACCATTTTTGTAGGTCCAGCGAAGATTTAATGTTTATTTTCTATGAAACTTGATCAACTATATTTGTACAAAAAGAATAAAATAAACCGATAACTATTTTACATGTGTACTCTCCACAACACTCAACTATTGTGCGCTACTTTTATACTCTTCTTACATGAATCTTCTCTTCAATTATTTCAGTTTTACGACTTGTCTGTGTCAAATGTTTAAAATCTTTCGGATACTCGTACTCGTGCGTATCTGTAGCAGTTGGCTTGTTCTTTCTTCATTGTTATTGTTGTTAGTGCTGTGAGCACTATTCTTCACAATTAAACGAAATTAATACAAAACACTTTTGTAACGACTTTTAACACAACATCGTTCATTGAGTATTTCTCTTAAGTAGCCATTCGAATAAAAGTTTTCTTTTCAACTTCTTCACTCGTAAATGATTTATTTCTTCAAGGCCTGCAGTGCTGCGTTATCCAAAAATGCTCTTTAGTTTTATGCAACAACAACAACAACGACAATTCTTTTATAACTTCAATGCTACGCATGCGCAATAAATTCGGTTTTTATGACACCTGACAAAATATGCCCTGCTGCCGCTTAGTGAGTCTTATGATGAATGGTAACTAGGTGCGCATAGATTTGGATTACATTTTCCATAAGAATTGTTTTTGTTACTGGTGTTGATTGCAGCTTTTATGGATGCTGCGGCTCTGTCTTTGCTCCATTTTTAGTTGAATCGGGTTTTATAACTTCAATTTTTTTAGGACTATTTAGATTAGATTGTATTCTGCTCTATGTTTTGTTGAATTTTATTACTGTCACACGTACATTTGTGTATATTTTATTGAACAGAGTTTTAATTGAGTTATAAATTTCATTTCATATCATATCAAACACATATTTTCTACTGTCTCATAGAACAGTAGGATTGTATGTATAGAAATTATGGGCAGCAGATTTTAAAGCCCTTTCTACGGCATAGAAAGCTGTAGTAGCTTATATTTTTTACTATTTATTTGCTTTAAAGTAGTGCTATTTTAAGTAGCTTTTTAAGTAGTGAAAAAACATTATTAGGTCGTCAAATTATTGTATTCATACAACACAGTTTCCGGCTTATATCGTTAAAAATATAAGAAATCCCTTTAAATTTTGTAGATTTAAAGAAATAGCTAGCCTACAGTAACTTACAAAACTGTTCATACAAATTTATATTCGAAACAGACTTCTAGTCACAATTTAAAAAAGCTTTTTCTTGGCTAAAAATAACAGTTTACATAAAAAATAAGTGATGAAAGATTCGTCGATAAATCAATACATATTTTCAAAAGTAACGCTATGATTCTTTTCATTTTAAGAGAGTTACTCAACAGATTACACATGAAATTAAATTTTTAGTTTTTTCGCTATTTAAAGGGAATTTTTGAAACCCTTTAAAAATAAACAAATTTGAAAGGGTTTAAAAATTCTAGAAAGTCGTTTTAAAATTCGTTTACACAAATAAAGTGTGTAGTATAAATAGCAGTTCCTGCTTACTTACATCACTAGTTTTTTTTAAAAAAATTTTCATAAAAAGGAAAAAAAAATTATTTCAGATGCTTATTATTGAATTGAGGACTTTGAACTGTGCTGCTATGGGCAATTTATGCAACGAAATGTATTGAGTGAGAAAAAAAAATTGAAAAAGTGATTCTAAAAAGAATTGAGATAAGAAATTTTAGCTCTGTAATGACGAAATATTATCAAACCAGTAGAAATTTGCTTATTAGACTTAACAATAACAAGTGTTAAGTGTTAACTAGATCATCCAATCCCGAGACCCTGGCATCCCGGACTTTTCTTAGTCCCGAGAGTGCCGGGATTGCAAGGCCTAAAATCTCGGGATTTTAAGGATTCCGGTATTGTCTCCTCTCCAAAAAATTTCCAAAATATTCCAACCACAAATTCAATGATACTAATTAAGAAAATATTTATATTTCGAAATATTTATTTTGAGATGAAGGTTTCTGAACATGTTATTTGTCAAGTGTGTAAAAAAGTTTTTGTTGTGCTGAATGTCGTTATAAACACGAAATCAAGAACCATGCTATTGTTATACGCAGAGCAATTACAATGGCCAGCAAGGATGATATCGAAAAGGGTACCGCGAGCAATTTAACTTCTACTTTATATCTATTCTGTCCCATATGCGCTCAAAGGCCTTTTCTGCTGAAGAAGGAAGTGTCGACTGAATTGCTAAAGCACATTGAAAATAATCATTTACCGTTAAGTTGCCAGAAATGCTTTAAGGTTTATACAAAAATTGAAGACTTAAACGAGTTTTCAAAGTGTATTCAACAGCAAGAGTTTTGTCAGTCAGACAGATCCGTTGATGAGTTGGAAGTTAAAGACAAGGATGTTTCTAAATGCAATGGAAATCCTGTTCACATTACTATAGCAACCCAAACATCGCCACTACGTGCAAATAACGAGTATAATGATTCTCATATAACACCTATATCAATAATGAATCTGCGCTGGAAAGCCAAAAACAAAGTTACCCATGAAGAATTTATAAGCGACAGTGTGTCGTCTATTAAAAATTGATCATCAATAAGTAACTATTCAGCTGCACGCAGTACTGGAATTGTGAACAATCTTAGCAAAGGAAAATTAGTGCGCTCCACATCAACACCGTTGCAAACCGAAATTATTTTTGCCAAACCCAAGGAGCAGGCGTTTAATGGGTCTGCCTTACATGTTTCAAGTATATATAACAGTGGATGCGATTCGGAGAGCAGCATACCTGCAGCCAATCCAATGGGTTCCCCTACACAGCTACCGTAGCAAAGTTGGATGCCGTCCTAAAATTTCCACAGTCACACCGTTGCGTCAAGTTATGTCAAAAAGTATACAAAAAGCTTTCGCAGAACATGGCATTGTTGGAGCTGTACGAGGCGCTCAGATCCGCAAGAAAATGTTTGAGTCCATAGATGCTAATCCACCAACTACAAATATTACAACTAAAATTACTTCGTCTCCTCTGGATTTACGCTTATCGCCTGCCTTACGGCGCACTTCCAGTGAACCTTCTACAATACAAAATACTAACGATATTGACCCTAAATATGTTAGGCCACCGCCAAGAGTGTGCCAGGAAATATTACTATCTTCCAAAAAAACTACAACAGAATCTATAGTTATAACACGAATGCAAAAAGTAGCCAAACCAATATCAGCACTCAAAGTGCCAGTACAGAAAAACCTAATGTAACTTCAAATGGCAACAATAGTTCGGCAATCAATTCCAACTCAGGCTCGGTCTACCAAACATGTCGAAGTATCGAAATAATTACATCTACTGAAATGAGTGCTGTTAAAGTAGAACGGAACTCTTACTGCACCGAAGAGGGTGTTAAGGATTTATTATCCACTGGTGATTCTGTAGATTTAAATGAAGGATCTCAAAATGTTGTTCCCATAACACCGACAGCACGCACAAAAGGTGCTATTATAAAAAAAATCATATTATGTTCGAGACTCCTAGAGTGGAAATAAACTCTCAGGCCGTTGTTTTTTTTTTACGCCTGAAACGACTCCCGTTCGTAAAATACGAGAGCCTAGGCAACCATCAAAACTATTAGAATGTAAAACCTCTTTAGGACCACGGAAATACGACGGTAGTTTTTCACCATCTCGCCGTCCCGCTCTACGTGAGTGCGCATTAAGTTACGCATATAGCAGAGTCGAAGATATAACTTTGGATAATTTGGATATTACTGGAGAAGATGATGTTTTCACATCAGTTGAAGAAGCTAATCACCAAGAAGAATAGAAACTGCAAGCTTTCAGTTTGTGGTCTTTAGTGACGTCTGTCATGCGTATTCCTTCCCTAAAAGGTGGACAAAACAGTAAAACAAATTATTTCACCAAAGCTGAGGCAAGCTCTAGATCTATAATCAAACGCTGCGCTGAGCCTCTATTGCAGGCTTAATGGTACGTTCAAAAACTTTAGAGGATGATGATGAACAGTTACAAGCCCTTAAACGAAAACGAACTTTTACAACGGATAATCAATCAACATATCGGTCACATTTACAATGCGCTGATATATCATCAGTATCTGACTCATTTTCAGCATCTTCGAAGCTTTTTCGTATCCAAGGAAGGAAGCCTATTGAACGTATGCGAGTGAATAGCTTATGCAAGTGAAAAAATAAGTGATTTTGCTTTTCAGTTATGTTTTTAAGAAATTGATATCTAGTTTCTAAATTTTCTAATTTATTTATATTGAATGTTTTTAGTTTTATATGTATTTTTTAAATGTTTAAAGTAGCTACAAATATTATTTAAAAATGTATGTTATTAAAGACAATTTTTATAAAAAATTTATGTGATTTTAAAAATTTTTTAAATAAAAACTTTTTTAAAACTATCTGTACAAAATGGGTCTTATCAAAAGTCATTTTAATGTCGACTCTAAATTTATTGTAAGCTTTTTGACAACAAGTTTTACAAAAATAATGTCAAAATAACTCATACTAAATTAAGAGTAGGCATTAAATCGACTATTGGTAAGGCCCAGAGCTGTAAAATTGGCATTCGTTTTCAGTATTTTTAATTCAACTGAATAACTACATAAGAATCAGGGATGGTCATGATTACAAATCACGATTACTGATTATGATAACATGTATTCAGATTGCACAGATTACTTGATTTTTCTAAGTATTCAGAAAAATCACATTAAAAACCAAATAAAAATTCTTTCAATTAAGTAATCATGGTAAGGTAATTACATGAGATTATAAAAAATAAAGTAATCATGCAAGGTGATTACATGATTTTTAAAAAAATTAAGTAATCGTAACATGGCATTACATGATTTTTTAATAAATCAAGTCGTCAGTAATCAGATCCAGCTTTCGGTGATTACAGATTACTTCTCGTCAAACAAAAAATTCAAAATTTGTATGTAATTTTATTACTCCAGTAATTGCTATTTACCATGAATACAATATTTTCTTCAGCAGCTATTAGTGAAGCAGATATAAGTGGTGTTAATGTTTGTTAGATTGGTTTTGTTAAAGAAGTGGTAACAATAGTGCTCAGAAACCTTTTCCGTATTTTACGTGTCTCAGTTTTACATTTGAACGACATATTAAAACAGATATAAAACAATATATAAGTTAAAGAAATCTGCAATCAACGGATGGTTAAGCCTGATAACTGATAAATTTCTTAATCAGCATAATTCATTCATTACTGGAAAGTGATTGATTACTTAAATTAATTACTGATTACTTTTGCATGATTACTGATTTCTCAAAAAAAATCACTGTATACTTTAAAGTTATTAATGATTTCTTTTAAGTAATCAAGTAATAAATTTGTGTATGGTTAATTGTAATCAGTAATTTTTTTGTAATCATTACACGAAAGTAATCATTACTGGCCAACCCTGATAAGACTGCATTCAATGAATGCAAAATTGACTAATAAATAAAATTTTTAATTCACATTCATTTTTAAAAAAATGACTAATTATTCAATTCAATTATAAATCTTCGTTTTCAGTAAAATAAATCAATTTTTGTATTCATTTGAATGCTATTCGCAAAGAATGCAATTCACAAAGAATTTCAGAATTTTTAATTATTCTTTTTTTACTCTTAATAATTTTTGATTTATTATTCTTTAGTTATCCAATATTCATTATTAATTTTTTATTCATTATTCGTTTGTTATTCATTATTATTTTTTTATTCTTTTTAATTTTTTATTCATCATTCATTTTTTATTCATTATTAACTTTTTATTCATTATTAATTTTTTATTCATTATTCATTTTTTATTCATTATTCATTTGTTAATCTTTATTCATTTTTTATTCATTTTAGCCATAAATAAAAAAAAATAACAAATGAATAATAAATAAAATAAGAATAATGACTAACAAATGAATAATGAATAAAAAAGGAATTATGAATAAAAAATGAATAATGAAAAAAATTAGTAATGAATAACAAATTAATATTAAATAAAAAAATTAATTCTGAACAAACAAAAGAATAATGAATAATAAACGAATAATGAATAAAAAATTAATAATAAATAATAAATAATAAATTAATAATTAATAACAAAATAATAACGAATAAAAAATTAATAACAAATAAAAAATGAAAAATGAATAAAGCAGATAACCAAAAATTCTGAAATTCTGAATTCTGAATAACGAAAATGATTAATTGAAATGAATAATTAATCATTTTTTAAAAATGAATGTGAATTAAAAGTTTTATTTATAAAACAATGTTGCATTCATTGAATGCATTTTTATTTCGTTATTCAATGATTCACTTTTTTGTGAATAAAATCAACTTGAATGCAGTCTTTTACAGCTCTGGTAAGGCCCAATGTGTTAAACATATTATGTTTTTTTTTGCGACTGAACGAATGCTCAGGGAATGCACCTTATAAATGTGTAAGCATTGTGTTCTTGTTTGAATATACAGAACTATAAGCTTTTTCGAAATGATCGAATTGATAAAAAAGGCGGGGGTGTTGCAATATATTGTAAATTTTTTTGTTTAACGATTTATTTGCAATCTATTTTAGAATAAATATTAAGCAAATTATTTGTATTTATATTAAATTTAGCAGAAATTGCAAGGCTTCATTAAGCTTTGCAATATAATTCAATAAGAACTTTATTTTCTAAATGGAAGATCCAGCGGATGGAATCTCTTCAATCGTCTGACTTCGGTGGTCTCATCGAGGACTTAGCCTTTGCAAGTATCTCTCGCTGAACTTTCTAATCTCGTCCTTTACTTTTGGTTTAGAAAGATCTCTTTGTATAGATGTATTAGTAACAAACCAAGGAACATTTGTAATAAGACGAAGCGTTTTTGACTGGTAGCGTTCCAATATCTCGATGTTAGAGTACTAGTAGTTCCCCAAAGCCGAAGTCCATATGTCCAAATAGGTTAAAGTATTGTTTTGTATAATTTTATTTTGTTGTGGAGATTAAGTTCTGATTTTGGATTAATTAGCCAAAATATTTTTTTGTTTACCAGATTTAGCTGCACTCCAAAAAGTTTTTGTTGAAATTTACTACAATACTTGTAGGCAACAGTTTTGCTGCTGTTTCTGTATTAAATTAACACATCTATTAAAATTCAACATGTGTTTAAATTTTAACATTGTAGTAAAATTCACCACTGAATTTACTATTGATGTTATAGTAAAATTAAACTAGACTGCAATATTTCATTTCAGCAATTATAGTTACGTTTTTAACATTGAAATATGCTTAAAAACGTGGCAATATTTGTATGTCGGTATGGTTTGATCCAATATACTTGCACTGGCTTACTGAACAATTGAAAAAAGCATTTTTGTTATTTGACATTTTTTTTAAATATGATGACACGAGAAGTGCACTTCATAAAAGTTCTAAGTAAAGAACATTCTACTGCATTTTGGAAATAAGGGCTAAACTCATTAAATTTATCTTTATGCACTAATACATATATTTTTTTCACATATTTTTACTTATACATATTGCTTGACTTGACTTTTTAACTGACTGAAAATATTTGTGCTTAACATAATTAATTTTAATAAAAACAACAGCACCCAAAACAAGAGTCCTTACGCAAACTGGAATAAAAAATAAATGTAGGCATGCACGACTGTTACCGTTGTTGAAAGCTAAGCAATCGCAGCATTTTAAAACAATTAATGTAGTAATATCTACTATCGATATTGTAGCAAAATGCAACTTCTGATGTTTAATTTTACTGAAATTTATGCTAAATTTAAAAAATTTTTAGATTGCTTCAAAAATTGATTTATATTGATATTTTTATTGAAGCAAAATAAAACAACATGTGTTTAATTTTACTTTAATTTACGTTTTAATTGAAAAAATTAAAGATTACTTTAAAAGTTGTGGGAAAATTACAATTCTATTGAATTTTCAACAAATTATTACTACTATAAAGGTCGTAAACTTACACTTATTTTTTAGAGTGTGCTGACGTTTAGCTTTTATATGATTTTTCCAGGTAAGACGTCTGTAAAGGTATAATGCGAGATACTTGACCGAACTATTTGCTGGAATTGTTGTGCCATTGAATGTTGAATGTTGAATGTCACCTCGCCTTAAAGAAAATGTTGCATGAACAGATTTTTCCGCATTAACTTTTATGTTCCATTTTGATAGCCACACCTCAATTTTATTTATTTGGCTTTGAACTAGTTTTGAGGCTTCTACAGCTGATGTGTCCGTTCCTAAAACTGCGGTATCGTCTGCATATGTTGCTACAGTTACACTGTCATTATTTATGGGCATGTCTGAAGTAAAATAGTGCAAAGGACAGGGCCCAAAACACTACCCTGAGGTATGCCGGCTTTTATTTCGTTGATGCTCGACTGTACGTACTTTATTTTGACTTAGAAATAACTATTGGTTATGAAGCTTTTCAGGAGCAAGTCAAAAGGCGCAGGTAGAAGTTTTTTCATTTTGTAAAGCAGTCCAAGATGCCAGACTCGGTCAAAAGCTTGCTGAACGTCTAAAACTACAGCACTGCAATATTTTTTGTTTTCAAAACAGTCTTGAATTGTCTGGGCATGTCTGAAGTAAAATAGTGCAAAGGACAGGGCCCAAAACACTACCCTGAGGTATGCCGGCTTTTATTTCGTTGATGCTCGACTGTACGTACTTTATTTTGACTTAGAAATATCTATTGGTTATGAAGCTTTTCAGGAGCAAGTCAAAAGGCGCAGGTAGAAGTTTTTTCATTTTGTAAAGCAGTCCAAGATGCCAGACTCGGTCAAAAGCTTGCTGAACGTCTAAAACTACAGCACTGCAATATTTTTTGTTTTCAAAACAGTCTTGAATTGCGTTGAAAATGCGATGAATTTGCTCAGGAGTGCCATGTTTGTGCCTAAATTCAAATTGATATTCAGGAATTATGGCTTTACTTTCCAAAACTGGATTTAGTCGTCGCAAGCATATTTGTTCAAATATCTTTGAGAATAGAACCGTCAGACTTATTGGTCTGTAAGATGATACAACATTTTCAGTGGCAACATGTTGTAACTTCGAAATTTTCGAAGTTGTCGAAATTATCGATAGTCGGTATGTTGTAGCACTTTCGACACGCGATATTTGCGATAAAATATCACTTTAATTTGCTGGCAGTGATCGAGAAGCGAAGTAAATATAAAAGGAAATATATATTCATTAAAGCATTGCTTTATCATTTATTTAACACAGAAGTGTTGAATAATGATTTTAAGTTACTGAAATAATAAAAGTATTGGCTTTGAGAAAAGTATATATATGGTTACCTTAAAACTGTTTGTTCAAACTAAGTTCTCTTTATTTTTGCCAAACAATGTTATTTGTTGAAAATAACTCATTTATTATTTTTAGTTCAAATAAAATATTTCTATTAATTAAAAATTTTGAAAAATATTGATTTCACTATACTTGGCATGTTAAATAGCCAAGTATCAGAAAAAAGCTTGAGTGTAGCTATTTAATGTTCGAACATAACTTCGAAAATAACCAAATCGCCTATCGAAGGAAAATGTTACAACATACTGCCAGATCGCAAACTTCGCTTCGATGTTCGCTTCGGCATTGAAGTTACAACATGACGCCACAGGTTTGTTATGTTTGTGTATCATAGTAATTTCAGCGCACTTCCACTGTAATGGGAAATGGCTTAATTTCAAGATGGCGTTGAATATATACGTCAAAAACAAGATAAATTTTATGGTTAGATGTTTTCTCAAATTAGCATCAATTTGGTCAAATCCAGGGGATTTTTTCTTGTTAAGTATTTTTAATTCATTTTGTACTTCTTTGGGAGTAATATGCTTTATTGGAAGGTCCATTTGACAAAGGCTTTCTACAAAATTTTGAATCTCATCCACATCTGCTCGTTGGTTTAAGCTAAATGACTGGAACGTATTTTTCAGGTGTTCAGCAAATGGTTCGGCCTTACTGTGGTCAGATCTGCATCATTCCCCAGTGGCATTTTTTATTGGAATATTTCGCTTGGTGGGCCGTTTTAAGTACTTTGTTGCCTGCCACAGTTTATGCTCATTATACTTGCATTCATTAATACTTTGTAGATATGTAGCAGTCGATTAATTTTTAAAACTTTGTTATCGTTTTTTGAGTTCAGTGCATGCGTTGTTAAAGATTGTTTTGTCTGCTGGGTTTCTACATAATTTCCATTTTCTTCGTAATTGTCTTTTAACCCTGATCATATTTCTGATTTCTGATGAAATTTTGAGGCCTCTGTTTTTAGTCTGATAATTTGGGGTTATTTGCGTTGCTAAAGAAGTGGCTTCGTGGATTAGTTTTGCAAAAATGTTCTGCAGCATTTTCGATTTCTAAGCCGGTTTTTAAACTTATATTTAAATTGATATTATTGTTCATCCAAGATTGAAAGCATTGTACATCCATGTTTTGTGATAAGCTTCTAATACTAAACATACAATCTAGAACTGTACAAAAATTTATAAGTACTGGCGAATGGTCGGAGCTTAAATCATTGCTATCAGATATGCTTAAGAGATTTTCAGGAACACCGGAGTAAACAACAAAATCTAGTAGATTTGCGATTTTAAAAGGATCTTAAGGCCAGTATGTGGGCTTACCTGTAGACAAATTTTTGTGGTTTATATTGTTTATACACTTGAATAGCTCTCTTCCCTTAGGATTAATAAGCCTTGAGCCCCACCAAGTATGTTTAGCATTAAAATCCCCAGCAACAAAAAATTTTGAGCCTAAAAATGAGGCTAAAAATTTCTTCATACTCCTGACATTTAATGTTGTGGCGTGGAGGAAAATAATATTGTAAAAATAACTTAAATGTTAATCTGTTGGGAATGTCCAGTGGTTCAGAGGTAGATTTTCTTAATGTCGAAATCTATGACAGTTGTACAAAAGTTTTCTTGTCATGTGTGTATAATCCGAATCGTAATTGTTGTTTGAGCAATTGTTTACTATATTGTTGAATTGTGCAATTGACTGCGATCACTTCGTTTTGTGTGGTGATTTAAATATGTTTTATTTAAGAATAGTCTTGTTGGTAATTTTATTGATCGTCTGACTGAAGTTGGTCTCCAAATAGTAAATACCAGTTTACCTACGCGCTATGCAGTTAATGCTACTCCAAGTTTATTAGATCTTTTTGTTGTTTCAGATGTTTTTACTGTTTTGCTTTTCGTCCAATTATCGTTTATATCTGACCATGATCTTCTTTTTTGTTCTTTGAATATAAATTTGACACCGATTTTAACTGTTAAAACTGTTTCATTTCGTAATTATAAAGCTATTGATTATGTTTCGCTGTATAATGATCTGTCTATCATTAATTGGTCCGAATGTTGGTTCGGGTTAATGAGAAGTAGTACGTTTTAAGTAATATAATTTGTGATTTATTTGAGTTGTATGTTCCATTGACTACACGTCGTGTCTCTTACGGAAGTTGTCCCTGGTTTACAAATAACGTTAAATTGGCCCTGAAAAAACGTAATAAAACTTATAATCGTTGGAAGAGAAACCCGACAACATCTGATTGGGAACAGCAAAAAGAGCTAGAAATTAAGCTAACTGCATTGTTAAATTGTCTAAACGCACTTTTTTCATGTCCAAGCAAAGTTTAGCACAACCTTCCAAAAATCTTTGGAACAATTTAAAACAGGCTGGAGTATGTAATGTGAAATCTGATGATTGTCTAATTGATCCTAATATTCTTAATGAATATTTTATTGCTACCTCAACATCTACTTATAACACATCTGTCGATAATACGATAGGTTTTACTACCAAAAGGTCATTTATTTTTCAGTTTGTTGTTGTAAATGAGTGTGATGTTGCTCGTTGCGTTAATAATATTAAATCAAATGCTTTAGGAGAATATGGAATATCTATTATATTTATAAAAATAATTTTACCTTTCATCCTAAGCCCTTTGACACACATAGTGAATCACTGTTTCACAAGTTCTTGCTTTCCTGATGCGTGGAAAGCAGCTAAAATCATACCTCTAGCTAAAAAACCCAATGCCTGTGAACCGTGTGATTTTCGTCCGGTAAGTCTTTTACCAGCTTTATCAAAAGTATGTGAGTCTCTCATGGCTGTAAAAATCTCCGAACACATTAGAAAATTTAACCTTATGTCACCACTTCAATCCGGTTTTCGACCTTGCCACAGCTGCTCTACAGCTATTGTGAAGATCCTAGATGACATAAGATTATTGTATGATATAGGGCTTGCTTTGTCTGTTAGACTTTTCAAAAGCACTTGACTCTGTTGACCATTTATTACTATGTCAAAAACAAGAGCTTAATTTTGGGTTTTCTATTACTGCGGTCCTTCTGTTATATAATTTCTTAGTTGAAAGGTTTCAAAGAGTAAGGGTTTGAAATAGTCTGTCTGCTTTTAGCAATTTATCCTGTGGGGTCTCAAGGCTCGGTACTTGGTCCACTTTTATTTGCAATGTTTCTTAATGATATTTTCAGCAAATGCCGTCATGTAACCATGCATGCATATGCTGATGCACTTCAGCTGTACTTGTCCAAATCAATTGATCGTGTTGATGATTTATGTATTGAGATAAATGAAGACATGAGTAAAATAGTAGATTGGGCTAAAGCTAATAAGCTTAATCTTCACCTTCTTAAATAATTTGTTCTGCCAATTTTTAAGTATAGATACTCTTTCTCTGATATACCAGCCATTTTTCTGAATGAAATCGACTTGAAATTTATAGGTAAAGTTAAAAATCTCGATTACTATATGAACTCCTCCTCACTTTCCTGTGAAGATCATATAAACTCTGTTGTTTGTAAAGTTTATTATAGCCTACGGAACCTGAGGAGAAATGCATCATTTGTGCCTGTTGAGACTAGAAGAAAGCTAGTGATTCAACTCATAAGGCCAATAATTTCCTACTCAGAAGTTGTATTCAGTACACGCTAACAAAAATTCACGAGAATTTACTACAATAATTGCTGGCAACTGATTGCCTACATTTTTTGTCTCATCGAACAAAATTTAAAATAGTTCACGCTGAAAATGCGTGAATCCTCTCACCTATAAGAATCTCTTTAGCGCTCTTGTAAAAACTCTCTTCTACAACTATCAATATCATGCTCTTTTTCGTTTAAAGAAAACGCTATAAATGCGTGAATCCTCACATTTCACTCTTAACTATTCAATATTCAAGTAATGAAGCGTTTTGTTTTTTATGCATGTTTTTTCATTATTTTTGCGAAAAGTATATGAAATAGACGCAGTTAAAATTTTCAGGATTTTACAAAATTAAAAAACTTATTCATTACGCTTTGGCGTGAGGCATTGATACAGATTTTTCGAGATTGTAGTACATATTGCATCTAAGGCCAAAAATTTGAAAACTCAAATATGAAACAAAAGAAGCCAAAAATAAGAACACAAATGTTTAGGACATAAAAAAAAATTCTTTTTATTTTCAAAATTATTTCATACTTAAAATAAATTTATTATTTTTCATTTAAATCATATCAAAAAAGAAAAATTTTAAAATTTGAAAGAACGTTAAGGAAAGAGATAAAGCATTTATTAAATTGAAACTAAACTGTTTAAAGCAATTTTCACTCAAACAATTAAAAATGGTATCATTTAAATTTTTGTGTAAATATAAATGCCTATGATATTGGCCTAAGGTCTTATATTCACAGGCACAAACACTACACTTGAACATGTTTATTTGTAAATCTTAAACTAACTTTAAAGAATAATGTTAAGATACATTAAAGCTATGTTCTATTACATTATTTTATACCTTTAACTTTTTTTTATTTATACCTATTTTTGTTAATATTTTATTAATATTATTATTTATTTGACAACAGAGTTGTTGCATTAGAAGCACAAATCAAACTGATGAAGATTATGTATCTGTTAAAAAACCAGTAAAACCATTACTTTGGAGCGTTTTTAGGACTCTCTGAGCGAGAACACGCTAAAATAGCGTAAAAAGTAGAGAAAGTATATATATTTTGGGAAAAAAAAGCAGAATTTTAGACAGAATTGAAAAACTCGCTGCATAGTGAGATCTTTTTACAAAATCGCCAATAATTGTCGTGAAATTTCACAACATTTATTGTAGTGATTTTACAATCAGTTTTTAGAGTGTATAATTTAATAATGCTGTCAGATACGTTTATATTCTTAAAAAGTTTGGCCGTATGAGTCATTTTAGCAATCGAGTACTTGGTTGCAATATTTTCAATTATTTGGATGCTAGAAACTGTATTTTTTTGCATAACTTAATTTATTTACAAACTCCTAAGTACTTATTTTATAAGTTACAGTTTTGTAGATCGACCAAAAACATGAACCTTGTAATCACTGTATACAATTTTTTGAACTCTAACAGACTCTTTTTTGTGAACGCTATCAGAATGTGGAATTCGCTACCTTCAAGAATCAAAAGTATCCGAAGTAAGCACAACTTTAAGCATGCAATATTCGAACAGTTTTCTTGATACTATCTTTCTTCTATTTTCTATTTTATTAATGTTATCTTCTTCATTATTTGATAAAGTTTCTTAAAGGTAATTTATACATAATCTTTAATATTATAATGTACACTGTAAAAAGTAAATCTTATTATTAGTTGAAAAAACTGTCTTAAAGTAAGCTGCAAAAACTTTAAGACAGCTTTCGCTGAAATTACACAAGCCCTTATGTGCTGCAAGTCAACATCCAATATTGTCTTACTTTAAGGCAGTTAAATCGTAAAACCAGCAGTAGCTTCGCTGAATTTCAGCTCTATTATAAGGGAAAAGCAGCTCAACATATCTGAAATTTTTTTCTGTCTGAAAAAAATTACTATCGCTTTGGCAAATATCTTCAAATTTTTAGAAACTTTTAGTACAATGACTTTTTCATAAAACATAGGCATTTTCATTTCCTCGACTTTTGAAATCATATTTTCTTCAGAAGCAGCAAAAATTGTTTCGTTGAATTTCAAATCAACAATTTAACCCTATACGTCAAATTAATGTAAGCCCTGCTGAAAATAAGAGCAAGACTGCTTGATTTTGAACAAGCACGCCTTAAAATTTTGAATTTCAACTTCCAACGGTCTGAAATTAAGGCTGCATCATCTTGATATAAAGACGAAGCTTTAATAAAGGCTAATGATGATTTTAAGGCAGTGCTTAGAATAAGACTTAATTTTTACAGTGTATAAATTTATCAATGTAGGTAATTTATCAATTCAATTATAATTTATTATTAAAGGTTAAGCTTATAAATAAATTTAATTTCTTGAGTCAAATGTATTTGTTTGTTGATTGTAGCTTAAATTTAAAATTTAGAGTTAAATTTAGTCGTTGCTTACAACTTTTTTTTAATTTAAAATAAGTAATTTAAAATTTTTTGTTTTTATTTATTTGTTGGTTATAACTTGTTGTTATTCTTTGATTTCTTACTGCATTTAAAAGACTTTGTGTTATATATGAACATAATAATTAAATTAAATAAATTTAAATAAATTCAAAGATTAATTTGTGTAAGATAGGTGATTGTAAAATAAAAAAATGTGACCTTAAAAATTAAAAAAAAAACCTGCCTCAAACAAGCTGTACAAAATATCACAAAATTCTTGCTTATAAATACTAAAATTATTATGCTACTCAATTTTTTTTTTTAAATAATTTTATTAAAATGTGCAAAAAAATCAGTGATTTTAAAAAATTTTAAAATAAAAACCTTTCTAGCTAAATTATAAAAGAAAAATCTAACTGGCTGTACAAAATAACATAATATTTTAAACACATGAAACTTTCTTAGAAATACTGACATGTGATTTTAATTATAATAAAATAAAGATCTTTTTTAACCAGCTATACCAAATATGACGTAAAAACTATATAATATAAACCTTTCTTGAGCTAACTGTATAAAATATTACAAGATACAGTGTAAGCTCGCTAATCCGAATTAATGATTGCATACCCCGATTCGGATTATCGAAGTATTCGGTTTATTGGATAGGCTGTTATAATTTACAGTTGGTTTTCAAACAAATAAAACACTTGTTATAATGTAAAAAAAGTTTTATTTCAATCGAAAAAGAAAAAAAAATCAACAGTTTTATAAAAAACACTTCATTCGAAAAGAGGAAAAAATCAACAAAATAAAAATTATATATTTTTTATTTTAGAAAGTTAGTTATGTATGTTTGTTTCTGTTTCAATGCGCATCCTTCTAAAGCAATATTTCGCAATTCTTTGAGCATCAATATATGATTTGTTTCTATGCCACGTTCCTTTGCCCAATCTATTGATCTGTACAGCTTCACTATTTTTGATGTGCTTAAGCAAAGGAATTACTGTTCAAAGTAATGGAAGAGTCATTAATCCAGTCAATTATTTCATCTTCAGAAATTTGCACGTCATTACTACAGAGAAATAAATTTTGTATTGTGCGTACTTCTTCACTTTCTTCAAGACTATCTGCAGAGTCAGTCGCTACTAGTTCTTGTTGCAATAATGCTAATGGGATGTTATCTTCTGAGGTCCATCTCTGAGAATGAATTTGTTTCCAACAGGACTTTAAAGTAGAATTGGGCACCCTGTCCCACGATCGCTTTAGCAACTCACAAGCATACTGAATTGTTTCAAAAAGCCATCTGTATTGTTTGCTTCAGAATTCACCAATTCACACAAGAGATCTTTCTTGTAATATAATTTAGTTAGTCTTATCGCGTTCTGATCCATAGGCTGGATAATACTGGTGCAATTAGGAGGTAAAAACATTGTCTTATATTGCCCACATTCAGATATAAGTGGCTCCCATGACATTTTGCATTGTCCAGTATCAATAAGGCTTTCTTCGGGAAATAATTTTTTATTTGGTACTTTTTTACCTGGGGTATAAAGGATTCAAAAAACCATTGGGTAAAAATGTGTGTTGTCATCCACGCATTTTTTGAGGAGTAGTATTCAATAATTTTTTGCTTTTTAAACGAACGTGGGTTTTTTAATTTCCCCACTACAGCAATGTTTACCTTGTGGCTTCCAGATTTGTTAGCACAACACAGAAAAGTGATTCTCTCTTTGCTCATTTTTGTACCTGGGGCAGATTTTTTTAGAATGCACTAATGTTTTGTCAGGAAACATTTTCCAGAAAAGTCCAGACTCATCCGCGTTGTAAATCTGGTCATCGCAAAGATTTTCAGCCTCAACAATATCAAAGAGTTTTTGCTGAAAGTCAGGTACAAGATCTGGTCTAGCAGATAACGATTCCCCGCATATGTTCAAATGCTGCACCGAAAAGCGCTTTTTAATTTTCTGCAACCATCCGTCACTAGCTTTAAATGATTTGTTTTGGTACATTTTTGGTAAAGTGATTTTGCTTTTTCTCGCAAAATTTGGCTTGAAATTGTTTGATGCCTTGCCCGCTTCTCTTCAAACCAAGCATACAATTTTTGCTCAAAGTCTTCGTATTCACCACGTTTTAGTGTCTTGCGTTGTTTTAAAAGTTTTCCATCAGAATTATCAGCAAATCTAATAAAACAATAAAATCAGTAATTTTGGTAGGATACAATTGTTACACATGTTACCTTTTAATATTATCGGAATTTTTTTTAATGTCTCAAATAGTTGAAGCTCCTACACCAAAATTCTCTGCTAAAATCTTTCCAGATTGACCGCGATTAAGCGCTTCTATAATCTTAAGCTTATCACCTAGCGAAAGTGTTTTATGTGCACGTTTTTTTGCCATATTAATTTTGATGTTTTCGCGAACAATGCTACCCAATAACTAAATCTGCTGTAAACAGACACAAAACACATTCATCAAAATAGACATTCCAATAATGTCCCGTTAGTTTTCACATTCCACGCGTGATTTTGTTAAAAAAAAATATTGTGGGCATAGTAACAACGATAGCAAAAAACACAAAAAAAAAAAGAAATTCGGTTTAGCGAGCTGCAATCAATGCGGAATATAGGATATGCAATACCAAATATTTTCAATTCGGATTACTGGATAATTCGGATTACACACCATTCGGATTAACGAGCTTACACTGTACTAACTTAAAAAAACTAAAATGTTGCCTTAAAAAATTAAAAAAAAAATCTTCCTTAAAAAATCTGTACAAAATATCACAAAACTCCTTCATAGAAATTCTAAATTTATTAATTTTTTTTTTATATATATGAAGGGCTTATTGCAGAAATATGATATGCCACATAAAAAATATTTTTAAATAATCGGCTTTAAAGTTTTGAAAAATCGTATTTTTGTATGAAGAATTGGAATTGAACACGTAAACTTTTACAAATAGATTAGAAAATTATAAACAACTTGCCAAAATCTATTTAGTGGTTGTTGGCAATGCATTGAGTAATATATTCTGCCTAAAAAATTGATTTTTTAGATTTTGTGGCTTATCACGTTACCGCAATAAGCCCTTCATATATAATTTTAGGAACCTTCTGAATCTCATCTGATTTTATTAATTTTTTTTCAGAGAACTGATCTTTGTTTTTCCGAAATACACAATAAGTAACATCCAAACATTTTTTTATTTTTTTTTTTTTTTAAAAAGGTCAAAGAACCAATGCATGCGCCTTATACAAACAAGGTTTGTTCTTTGACTGGAAAGGGAAGGGATAGATTTATTTAGAGGAATTGATTGGAACCATACGTAAATTATTGATTAGGCGAAACAACCGTGAAATACAACTTGAATTGCTTTTAACCGAGGCTAGTGTTATGCTTTAACCTCGGCAAGCATTTCCAGCCCTCAGATGTTCCTGTCCTTTTATTCCACATTTTCCACAATTTTAGTTGTGGATTTTTAGTTTAATCGAAATTATGGTTTCTAGTTTTTTAAAATCTTCTGCAATGTTTTGTGTTGTAAAAGTAGACATTACTACTGTTATGATCAGAACTAAATACGCACTTATTTAGTTTTTTCAATTATTATACATTTAGTTTCAGTGTAAACTCTTTAAATACATTTGCATAATAATGGTTATCTACCGTTTGTTCATGTAAACAAGCAAACGTTATACATATAGTTTTTGTGTTAACTGCACTTAAAGCTTTCTATAGTTATTTTTCTTTTCGTCATTGCATCAGAATCTTTCGCTTTTTCGTTGTTTAACTGTCATTGCTTAGCATCACACAAATTCGGCAATTGGCCAACAAATAAATCATATTATAATTACATACAAACAAGCGCGTCGGAAGCGAATTTCATCTGGGGAGGCCAGTACAAATGGTAGTGCAAAAAAAGTTCACCAAAATTTCTTCAAAGAAACATGAATGTGAATAAACAAATTTTTTATTTTAGTTTAAAATAAAAAAAAATTATATAAAAAATTTTAAAATACCATTATTTTTAAAAGTTCTTCCAATTTCAATGTTAGAGATCATTCTTTAAAGGATGTTTCATATGGTAATATGAAAATATAAGAAGTAATGGTTGCTTTTATAAAGCAAGACTAGGTATATCTTTACATGGTTTAAATGCAATAAGGCACAAAAAGTTATATCAATTTAAATTATTCCAAAATGTTTCTTTCTGTCCTTGCGAAAAACAAACTCTTTCACCACCTTCATCGAATTAAATTCTTCGGTTTTATCTTTGTGAATGTGTATAAGTGCCGCATGAGTGAGTCGTTTCTGTGTCATAGTTGCTCGAAGATACGTTTTAAGTCGTCTTAGTGCAATAAAAAAACGCTCAGATGAAGCTGCTGATGCAGGCACAGTCAAAAGCAAAGCAATAAGGTTTTCAACTTAATTTAATAGTTTTTTTACAGTATCCGAATTTTTTGCAAATTGGGATACAATGCCACTACAATTTGAAGGTGTTTGGCCTGGCAATTACTTCAGCATTTTAAGTTGCGCGTGGAGGTCGCTCCCATCAAAGTCGTCTGCATAAAGATCTAGTTTTGTTTTTAGATTTTGTTCAGAAGGCACTTTTCCGTTGAAGGCTTCGATTACAATATTACAGTATTAAGCTACATACTTAAGGGTGTTTTTAAACTGAAATGGTGGGTTTGCAGTAGAAACTCTACATTTTGTTCTATCTTTCTGCAAACACAGAGAAAGAAAATGGTTATCCGCAAGCATGCTTATGAAGAAGAGAGAAAGAAGAGGAAAATATCTAATACAAAAATGTTATCGTTGTAAAAAAACTGACATTTTCAATAACTTTTGAAGTTTTCTTTTTAAATTGTTTATCTAGCTAAAAAAGTGGGGGCAATTGCCCCTTTCTCCCCCGCTTCCGACGCCAATGCATACAAATAAGTGCGTGTTCTTAATTTTCGCAAATGATCTAAAATAAGTAGCAAAAACGCTTACTACTTCGACAACTACTTTGAAGCTTCATATTATGTCTTCGAAAAAATTTGTTTTTTAAGGTTTGTCAAACACGGGACTAGTCCCGGGATCATGGGATTGTGTTTTTCAAGTCCCGCAATCCCGGGATATCCGAAGCGTCCCGCAATTGGATGCTCTAAAACTAACACTCAACACTAACAAAGCAAATTGCATAAAAATTAAAAAAAAAATATGCACATTTTAAAGATACATACTGTCAAAATAAAATTGAGCGTAAAAAAAAATTGAAATGTTAGTAGCAAATGTGAAGCAAAATTGATTTGACAAAATATAATTTCGACACACAGTTTACAGCTTATAAATTTTTTGTCTTGCGAAATATTTTATCTGTAAATACAATACAAAATCTGAAATACAATACATAAAAGGCATCCGTTTTTACAAAAATATCAATTTACTTCCGTTTCCTTTGAAAACACTTGCTTCATTTTTTCACAAAAGATTAATAAAAAATAAGAAAATTCGCATTGTTGTCATTTGTCTGCTTTTTCGGATTACAAAAATTACTTTTAATTGATTTCCGGTCTGAGTTTTAAGGACATTTTTTGGAAGTGCCCAATTTTAAAATGCTAATTTTAAAGGTGTCAGTATTTTAAAATTGTTGTTAACTGTTTCAATGTGAATTCAATGCAGAAATATATTGAAAGGAATTATTTTACATAAAGAGACATACTTGCGGGAGTATCAATGGTTAAAGGGGCGTGGTTTTTTGCTAAAATACCTTGTTCTTAACATTTGTATGGATAAATTTGGTCCTAATAAACTAAATTTTATTATGTTTTGCGACTATATTCATGTTACTTTGAGTTTTGAGAAAAATCCAGTTCGTTTCTTAAGTCTTTTGTTTGAAGCTTATGTGTAGCAGTTACATCATGTTAATAATAAAAACTTTCATAATATTTCTCATTACTGGCAAAAAAATCCATCTTTTAGAATATTTTTTGCTGCTTTGCTTTGCTTTAGATTTTGTTTGTTCCAACTCAAAAAGTAAGCATCTGAAATCATCCTAAGTTACATCTACAAAAATTTCGACTCACCTGTTTATCTATTTTTGTCACATCATTGTATGGTTATCGTTGTACTTGTTGCGTGGCACAAACTAAACGCGAACTCAAGTACGTTGCTTGCAGCCAAATTGTTGCTGGACTTTATGGGCTTCATTTGTAAACACTTGTCGCTAAGAGCTACACTTGAGCTAACAAAGCAGGCAACAACAACAGCAAGAACATTAACATCATCACTCAAATATGTACTGATAGCTACATAGCATTTATATTGCTGCTTGTTGTTTTTGTTGCGTGCATGACAGCTCAAAATAAAACTTAACACTGAATTTTAACTCTTTTGCCATACTTTTGGAATTTTGTTTTATATATATATTAGGGTGTCCCAAAAATATATATATTTTTAAATTTTGACAGATATCCGCGGCTTTAATACTTGCACTTGACCTTAGAAACACCCTCTGTGAAGCGCATCTGAATTGGTAAAGGCTTAGAGGTCGCAAATTCATTTTATAATTTTCCCATACGATTTGTATGGGGAAAAATAGTTTTGCTGGTAAATTAAGTTTAGAGCCATTATCTTTTAAGCAAAATGGTTAAAAAAAACGCGTTCCCTAAAATTTTGTCTGTTATGACATATCCAAATTTCATTTTCATCTGATTATTATTTTGTGGCTTGTGGTTCACTTCTTAGAACTATCTATATAAATGAATACTTTTACTTAGAATTATTTCATTAAAAATCAATATCATTTAGAGTACTCCATTTTTATTATTGTTATTAGTCTTAAATTTTAGATAATGATAGTTGAAATGCACAATGAAGAAAAAATACATAGGGTCGATATATGTTTTTGGATTAAAACTCAAAACTAGTAGTTTTTTGTATATTTATTTTTATTTTTTAATCGTTTTGGGCAACCATCAAATAATAATTCGATAAAAATGAAATTTGAATATGTTATAACTCACAAAATTTGTTTTGAATCATTTTGCTTAAGAGATAATGGCTCTAAATTCAATTTTTTAGCATACAAATCGTATGGGAAAATTAGAAAATGAATTCGCTACATCGAAACCTTTACCAATTGAGATGCTCTTCACAGAGGGTGTTTCTAAGGTCAAATGGAAGTGGAAAAGTCGCGGACATCAAGCACGATTTTTTTTTGGGACACCCTAATATATATATTTTTGTTTATTTCATTATATTTTAAGATTCATGCTTGTTTTTTTATTTTTGTGCAGCATTTTGTTAGTAACTTTTTTACCTCTTGCTTTGTTTTGTATTAAATTTTTTATGGTCTTTCAGCAAAATTTGACGGTTTGTTACCTTTTATGGTTTAATTTACAACAAGACCGACAGGCGGGACATGCTTTTGAAAAGGAGGCACAAATATGTATGTATATTTATTTAAGCTGGCTAGCAAGTCGCAACTGACAAGATGGTCAAACTGAAATCTTATGTTATAGAAATGTTTTATTGCGCAGGAACTGGTTGACTTGACTGACTTGCAGTTGGACAGACGGGAGTCACTTTTGACTTTTGATTTAATCAATGTTTACGTGAGTTTGTTTTTTCAAGCTGCCTGCTTAGCTTGGATAAATGTTTAAGCAACATTAAATGATACAGCTATATGCTGCTTGAGCTGTTGTTAACGTGCTTCTTTTGGAAGTTTACAAGGCATACAGCGGTTGAACTGATTTCTTCAGAGTTGGAAACAGTAATTTTTCGGACAGAGATTTTATAAATCAAAGTTTAAAGCTAAAAAAATATAAAGTTAAACATATTTAAAATTTATTTTAATTAAAAATCTTGTCCAAGCATCAATCAATCGTACTTTTTGCCAAAGTTGTAATGCATCATTTTGTTGCTTAAATCTTTTATTCCTTCGGCTCCGACATCAAAATAACGTGAAAATTAAGGATCGGAGGTGTTCACACGTGGTCAATGATTAAAGTATATTGTGATTTTTTACTCTCTCTAAAAATTTGGATTTATTCCTGCTCACACATGATTTTTTGATTGATGGGCCGATGCACATTGGTTCTAAATCGAAAAAAGGCGGCCAAATTTCAAGAAATTGTCTAATCAGCATAGAAGTGTAGTCAGATAGGTTTTTGGGTGTCGCTGATCACAAATCTGAAGTCAAAAATTTTAAGTTCAAAATGACGGCCATGAACATGCTTACTTTTCTAATAAATATCGATAATTCCATATCAATTCTACTAATTTTGGGCAAAGCCCTTTGTGCTTACGATTTTTTTGAAAGTTTGCAGGTTAGTAGTGCCTACAAAAATAACTAAAACTGTGTGTGTGTTTTTTGAGAAATTTTTTTTTAAGAGTTTTACACTGTGAAAAGTATTAAAAAACATAAAATTATACAATTCGTGCATGTGTTCAAATAGCTGTATTTTTTAACCATATGTATGTAGCACTTATATGTAGTACATATGTAGTATTTATTTTTAAGGCCCTTGAATGATTTTTTTGTGGTGTATTTTTTTTTGCACTTTTATGAAAATTTCTATTATTTTAACCTGAAATTTTCAGTCGAATTTTTCATAGTCTTCGCAACAAATTTGTTATCTCTTTAATAGAGTGTTGTGTTAATGCATCAATTTTAAAGGATAACACACAATTATTGGTTGGGATTTCAATGATTGCTATTTTTTAAAAAATTTTTAAAAAATGCCTACAAAAGATTTCTATTTTTAACCCCTAAAATTTCTTATTTTCAAATATCGCAACGGTTTTTAAAAGTATTAAAAAAAAAATTTGTTGGGCTTTATTAATTGTTGGCTTTATTTGAATACTTATAGATTTTTTGAATAATAACATATAACATATTGGATATTCATTGGCATTAACACCAAAATATGGAATTTTCGGTATACTAATAGATTTTTTTGAATTAGAACATATTGGATGTTCATTAGTATTAACACCAAAATATGGAATATATAAAAATAGGAGTTCTTTAGTAGATATTTTTAAAAAATTCTTTAAAAATAGCAATCGTTGGAATCCCAACCTAAAATTGTGTGTTAGCCTTTAAAATATATGCTTTAACACGACACTATATTAAAGAGATAAATAATTTGTTGCGAAGACTATAAAAAGTTTGACTGAAAATTTCAGGTTACTTAAATGTTTACTTAAAAGAAAATTCTTTCTACCTACTTTTTTGTGAATTCGCATTGTTTTGTGTGTATTCATTAAATTTGAGATTTTGTGTTTTTTTTTAGAAATAATTTGCTACTAAACAACAGATAAGTAAAAAAATGCAACCTTTTGACTGATTGTGGCAGGTCTGGAGCTCAATCAAATTTTGACTGATTCGATGAAGTGTTTGAAGTTCATTTTCGCTCTTCGAGAGTGTTAATTTTATTTTTATTGATTTTGATTGATTCAATCATTTGACAGACGTGTGAACACCTACATACATACAAAATACTAAATATTAAACACTAAATAATAGATACTAAATACAAAATACAAAATTCAAAATACAAAATGTAAAATACAAAATGTAAAATACAAAATACGAAATAAAAAATGCAAAATACAAAAAACAAAATATGAAATACAAAATAAAAAAAAAACAAGATACAAGAAACAAAATACAATATACAAAGTACAAAATGCAAAACACTAAATACAAAATACAAAACATAAACTATAATATACAAAATACAATATACGAAAAACAAATCACAAAATACAAAATGCAAAATGCAAAATACAAAATGCAGGATGCAAGATGCAAGATACAAGATACAAAATACAAAGTACAAAGTACAAAACACTAAATACTAAATACAAATACAAATACAAATACAAATACAAATACAAATACAAATACAAATACAAATACAAATACAAATACAAATACAAATACAAATACAAATACAAATACAAATACAAATACAAATACAAATACAAATACAAATACAAAAAACAAAAAACAAAATACAAAATGCAAAATACAAAATACAAAATACAAAATACAAAATACAAAATAAAAAATTAAAAATTAAAAATACAAATTTAGAAATACAAAATAAAAAATACAAATGCAAAATAAAAAAAAAGATATACAAAATATAAGATACGAAATACAAGACACAAATTATAAAATACAAAACACTAAATTTTAAATACAAAATAAAAAATAAAATATAAAAAAAATACAATATACAAAATACAAAAAACAAAATGCAAGATACAAGAAACAAAATACAAAATGCAAAAAATTAAATACAATATATAAAATACAAAATACAAACTTAAAAACATAAAATATAAAATAAAAAATACAAGATACAAAATACAAAACACTGAATACAATATACAAAACACAAAAAAAAAAAGAATGCAAAACACAAAATATAAAATAAGAAATACAAAATACAAAATAAAAATAAAAAATAAAACATAAAAAGTAAAAAATAAAAAATAAAAATAAAAATAAAAATAAAAAAATAAAAAATAAAAAATAAAAAATAAAAAATAAAAAATAAAAAATAAAAATTACAAATAACAAAAATAATATAAAAAAATAACAAATACAAGATACAAGACACAAAATAAAAAAACAAAATGCAAAATACAAAATAAAAAAAAATGAAGTACAAAACAGGAAATGCAAAATACAATATATAAAATACAAAATGCAAAATACAAAATAAAAAATAAGATAAACAAAATACAATATAAAAGATACACAATACAAGACACAAAGTACAAAATACAAAACACTAAATACATAATACAACACAAAAAATACAAAATACAATATACTAACTACAAAAAACAATTTACGAAAAACAAAATACAAAATGTAAAATACAAAACACAATATACAAAATAAAAAATACAAAATAAAAATAAAAACTTAAAAATTAAAAATAAAAAATTAAAAAAAATAAAAATAAAATAATAAGAAAAATAAAAAACAAAAATAAAAATAAAAATAAAAATTATATTAAAATTATAAAAATATAAAAATAAAAATAAAAATTATATTAAAATAAAAAAAAAAAAAAAAAATAAAAATAAAAAAAAAATAAAAATAAATATAAAAAAAAAAATAAAAATTAAAATAAAAAAGAAAAAATAAAAAAATAAAAAAAAATTGAAAATTAAAAATACAAACTTAAAAATAAAAAATAAAAAATAAATAATAAAAAATAAAAAAAATAAAAAAAATAAAAAATAAAAAAAATAAAAAATAAAAATAAATAAAAAATACTAGACATAAAATACAAAATGCAATATACAAAACATAAAATACAAAATACAATATACGAAATACAAAATGCAAAATACAAAATAAGCCATACAAAATACAAGATACAAAATACCAGATACAAGATACAAAATAAAAAATACAAAACACAATATACAAAACTTAAAATACAAAATACAATGCACAAAATATAAAATACAATATAAGAAATACAAAATACAAAATGCAAAATACAAAATACAGAATAAGAAACACAAAATACAAGATACAAGATGCAAACTACAAAATACAAGACACAAAGTACAAAATACTAAATACAAAACACAAAATACAAAATAAAACATAAAAAAATACAAAATACAACATACAAAACAAAATATACAAAATACAAAATAAAAAATACAAAATTCGAAATACAAAATACGAAATCTAAAATACAAAATACATAATACAGAATACCTAATACTATTTACCTAATTCTAAATACTAAATTAAAAATTATGTGTGTGGCCGTCACGCACGTTAGAAATGAAACCCTCAAAAATTATTAGTACAACGACATCGTTACCTAAGAATGAGAAAAAATCGACTTGAAAATCAATATTTTTGCTTTCGATGCAAATATGTCCGCTGCTTTTAAATATAGTTATTGTCCTTAAATTTTTGTGTTTAAAAGTCTAATGAAAGGACTTGAGAAAAAAAAAATTGAATAGTACAGGTAGGTCAATGCATTTTTTTATCTTATTTTCTAAAACGGTAAGAACTATTGAAGTTCTATTAATGAAATGACCCAAAAGTTGCGATTGTGGCAAAAAAAAAGAAGTAAGAATTGCATTTTTGTCTGCCTCTCATATTACATAAAATTCCTTTAGAAAAATTCTTGCAGTTTTGCCCAAAAATTTTTAATCTGTTTTTTTCATAAAAAAAATCAATTTTATCCAAAATGTTGTTTTAATTTTTATATACTTTTTTTTAAATAACCCAATCAGCCCTTCATGAATAATTTTTCACACGGAATCGGAAAAGGGAGTTTTTATTTTTAAGATAAAGCTCAAGAAAAATTTGAAAATTTTTAATCCAAATTTGTTCATCAACGGTTTATTAATAAATTTGCATTAAAAATTTTCAAAATGTTCTTGAGCTTTTTCTTAAAAATGAAAACTCTATTTTTCGATTCCGCGTGAAAAATTATTCATGATAGGGCTAAATATCTTTTTTTCAATCAAAAGTTTTGGCTAAAAATCTTTTTTTCATATCATCCAATATCTATGTTATATTAATAAAACTAATTTTTTGTTTGACAAGTGTTTGTTTGACCTTAATATAAACCTAAACGGGTGGTTGGATTTCACTCATTTTTAGTACACATATTGTGTGCATCTTTGGCATAGATATTGGTGTACTTAGTTTTGGCAACGCTTTTTGGCCCCTTTTCAACTAAAGTAAATTTTTTATTGAAATAAATTTTGCCATATTAATTTTTTAGTTTCATTTTGAAAAGTTTCTGATATTTTGATACTTAAAACATTCACATATCTTAAAAATATTTGTACAATGACTTTTTCATAAAACACCGTTACCTAAGAATGAGAAAAAAGGCTTGCAGGTCAAGGTTTTAACTTTCGATGCAAATATCTCCGCTGTTTTCACTTATATATAATTTTTTTTTATATTTTTGTTTTCGGATTTTTACCAAATAGTCAAATCTAAAAAATGATTTATGTAAAAAAATAACCCCAATATCTTTTTCCCATTCAAAGTCATGGCTAAAAACGAATTTGATAAGTCTTTAAAAACACTAAGCACTATTTGCCTAAAAGTAGACACTAATTTTTACCACATTGCACTTAATAGGTATGTTTCCGTACTAAAATCAAGTTATTGTTATAGAATAGAGAGTAAAATTAGGTCAGTTTCCGTACTAACTTCAAGTTATTGTAATAGAATAGAGAGAGCAACTTCAAGTTACTTGAATCGAGTAGCAGAACAAATAGGTCTGTTCCAGTACTAGATTGAAGTAGCTTGAAGTTGCTTGAAAGCTTTATTTTAAAGCTCGAGAGAGAGAGAGGAATTACATGCAAAATGACACTCTCTAATCTATTATAATAACTTGAACTTATTTAGTACGGGAACAGAACTAATATGTCAGTTCAACAGCTACTGTAACGTTTATAATGTCTTTGAAATTGGTTTGTGTACATGTCGCTTAGGTTTTTCTCCTATCTCATTCTCTAGCAGGCTAAATGTGCTATAGATGTGTATTTTTGTCACTTTTTACTGTCGGTTTTTCGTTTCATCGAGTTTCAAATCACAACGTTGCTAAAGAAGTTTAATTCAAAAAAACCTAATATTAATCTATATATTAAATTTAATCTTTGTTATTGTGTTTCGCTTGTGCTTTGTGCTCAGTGCTTCTTCTTCTACGATTTATTTCATAGCAAAAATAAGATTTCCTAAAAACTAGCCACACACGTTGTCGAAGTAGCAAACATTTAAGCAGAAAAAATAGCACAACCCCTAAAAAGTAGCAGCTGTCGATGTTAAGACATCTCTTTCAACTCGTACCAATTGCCAATATATTGAATCCAGTTTGCCGATGAACCTGTTGAGCTCAACAGATAATCAAACAAAGAAAAGTAATGCAACAAAAGAACATAAATAAATAGAAACAATTGTACAAAGATTTGCCAAAACAATTAAATAAAAAAACAAAACCAAATTAACAAAAGCAGAACCATCAGCAGCTACCTGTTGCTGTGAACAGAATCATTACAATTAGAAAAGCAAGGTCAGACCTGTTGATCAACCTACTTTATCTGCTTTGCTTGTTTTCTAAGCAGCAGCTTGTTGGAATTAGAAGTTAGTCTCAGTACCGTGTGAATTTGTCAACTTATTTTTTGCTACAAAAATATTATGAAACCCAAAAAATAAAATTATTTCGAAATATCACACCTTATCAATCACAAAAGAAGGCTTGCTCATGTTGCCTGCTATGTAAACAAGTAACGCAACGCCCAGTTCTTGAAGTCTGCGGATCTGATCTGATCTGATATGTCTCCATCCACTCTCCGCACTTCGAGCAGGTTTATATGAAATCGTATAAAGCGAGTTTTCTCGCACTGGACCAAGTAAGCAAACCTGCCTGCCTGCTCGCATCAGCGTTTACTCTGTCCGCAGACTAAGACAGTTTTGAAAAAATTTCTCGCAATTTCACTAGCTAAAGCAAAAAACGGAGCGTTTCTAATGTTATAAATTAGCCAAAACAAATAAATTTGAAAATACAATTGTTGCTAATTTTTTTTATCATTGTCTGTTAATCGTGCACTAAAAAAAATAAATAAATAGCAGCTTACTTGCATTGCTTTTAAGTTAAAATTTACCTTTTTCTCAAAAATATTTATGACTAGAAAGCATGCAAGTATATGACTTAAAAAAGTACTGAAATAATTGCTTTACGTGTACGGCTTAAAATTTGTGTTTCTAATACTTTTGGTATCCCGCATCGTTACAGGTGGTCCCACTGCGTTTCATAGTAATTGAAAATCTATCATCTATTTTCTGTTGTTTTTTTTTATGATTTGCTGCTGTTTAATTGCTGTTCGTTCGTTGGTGGGTGAAAGTTTAATCCTATTATGAGTTATGTTTTCATTTCATTTAAAGTATGCAGTTATTTTTTTTTAATGCGGCAAACTACCAACATTTCTTGAGGTTTGAATAAGTGAAGGTTTTGGTTAGTCGTGAGAGTTCATTCTTCCATTATTTGGTCTACGTAGTGCATTAGATCTGCTTGCCATGTGATATTTTTGTTTTAGTGCTCTAGTTTAATTTTCACTTCGGATTCTTGATTCCTTTTTTTTTATCAACGCTTGAAAACTAGTTTCTATAAGCAACATTGTGGTCTTATAATATTTCTTGGTTTAAGTATGATAAGTTGAATTAGTTAATAAGTCAATCACTTTGTTTAAAAAATTTTTAAGATTATTTTCATTGGTTTGCCTTTATTTATTGTACTAATTGCTGTAATCACAATATGCATCAGCAATTAATAATGCAAAAACTAAAAAATTTCATTAAAATCCAAATTTAAGTTATTTTGGTTATCAAACTGGTAAGTATTTCTATATGTGAAAAAAAAGTTGACAGTGACTAACAAAAAATAATCACAATAATTATGAACTAAGAGAGCATTGATTTAAAAAAGACACAGTTTTGACAGTATCGTAAGTATAGACGAGAATTTCTTTTTATACAGGAATAGAGAAAAATACTGTTTTTTTAATTTATATTTTTCAAAATTTTTTTAAAGTATTTCATTTTCTAAATAAAAATTATTCAAAAACAAATTTGTTGTTGTTGTTGTCTTCTTCAAACGTACTTGATCTAAAAAGCTCACAATTAAATTCATGTAAAAATTTGTTTTGTTTTATAAAAACTTTTGTTTTATCCACCACCATGGTGGAGTCCGAATCTTACAGAGCAAAGACGCGACCTAAAAGATTTCTTTAAACTAGCTAAAATAGCTGACCAAGAGGAAATTTGGGGGGAGTACAAATGTAGGCTCAAACTTTTGAAAACGAACGTACGCAGAGCAAAAAGCCACTCGTGGAAGAACTTCTGCTCAAACATAGAAAAAACTGCGGACACAGAAAAAACTGCTCCTCTCAAAGCAGCCCTCTATTCAGAGCCAGCTTCGCAAGGACAATGGCCAGTGGACGGAGAGCAGTCAGGAATCCCTCGAGGTGCTTTTAAAGGCGCATTTTCCTGGCTGTACCGAAGCTCCAAACACTGCTACAATACGAGGGCACAGGACAACCCCGCTACAGGTTCCACACGACTTAATAATGTCGGACGAAATCGTATGGGCTATAAACTCGTTCTCGGGATACAAATCTCCGGGACCAGATGGTATTCCTGCCATGTTGCAAACGGCTGAATCGCGAGTCGTCCCATGGCTGAAGAATATATTTAACGGATGCATCAGGCTAAACTATGTACCTGTGGCTTGGAGGACAGCGAGGGTTGTATTCTTACCGAAGGCAGGTAAGAGCAGCCATCCGTGTCCGAGAGACTACAGGCCAATAAGTCTGACCTCCTTTGTACTCAAAACGCTCGAGAAACTGATTGACTTGCACCTAAGAAACAATTCAATCCAGTTATCAACCAACCAGCACGCATACACGAAAGGGAAATCGGTTGAAACGGCACTATATTCCCTAGTAGTAACCCTAGAAAATGCCCTCCACCACAAGGAATACGCACTCGGAGCGTTTCTAGACATCTCAGGTGCATTCAACTATGTATCAACCACCGCAATCCTTAGTGGATTACGTGCAATAGAGGCACCACCAGCAATAAGCCTATGGTTAGACAAGTTGCTAAGCTGCAGAAAGGTGCGGGCTGAGTGGGGCACTAAATCCATGGTAAGGGAAGCTTGTAGTGGGACACCCCAGGGAGGGGTCCTCTCGCCACTACTATGGAATATTGTAGTTAATGAACTACTCGAAAAGTTCTCAGGTAGAGCCCCGAGGATAACTGCCTATGCAGACGACATAAGCATAATTATAGTAGGGAAATGTCTATCAACAGTAAGCTCCATAATGGAGAGCACACTCAAAGATGTACTTAGATGGTCAAATTCAGTCGGTCTTAGTATTAACGCAGAGAAAACGGATCTGGTTCTGTTCACGAAAAGGTACAAGATACCACAGTGGATACCACCGAAATTGAACGATATACGTCTCATACCGAAAACTCACACAAAATATCTAAGAGTTGTCCTGGACAGCAAGCTGTCAGTGAAAACCAACGTGGAAGAAAGGGTGAAGAAATTGTGAGGACGTAAGTCGTTTACACTCGTTTGCGTCCACACGTAAGCCGAAGGCGGAGGATTTGAAAAAAAGTTAAAATTATTTTTTTTGAGTTATATATACCCTATGATTATTTGTAAACACCGATAGTATCTTATTGAGGATAGTTTAGGCTAGGGAAAATTCCAAATTGCTTAGTAAACAGGCAGCGTGTAAACGATCGCTGGGCGAAAGGATTTTTATCGGCTACCAACACTGCACTAAGTTGAGTACCAACGCCATCATGTATAGCAAAACCTACCTACACCAAACCCACCACACTGACACGGTGACTAAAAACTTAGCTGGCTACATGTTCGACCAGCGCAAGAAAATTCATTCTTGCTGCGGCCGCCACTTAGGTAAGTCATCAACTTTGTTTTAACTCTAACTCTTGCGCTAAGGCAGTTGCCTAGTACGCCAGGGATATTTTTTTAAGAAAATTTTTCTAAGTCTTTTCGACATGAAAAATTTCTAAGTCTTTTTTTTTAAGTAAAATTTTTCTAAGTCTTTTGGACATGAAAAATTTCTAAGTTTTTTTTAAGTACAATTTTTCTAAGTCTTTTAGCCAGGAAAAATTTCTAAGTCTTTCGCTAAGGCAGTTGCCTAGTACGCCAGGAGCATTTTTTTAAGAAAATTTTTCTAAGTCTTTTCGACATGAAAAATTTCTAAGTTTTTTTTAAGTAAAATTTTTCTAAGTCTTTTGGACACGAAAAATTTCTAAGTCTTTCGCTAGGGCAGTTGCCTAGTACGCCAGGGATATTTTTTTAAGAAAATTTTTCTAAGTCTTATCGACATGAAAAATTTCTAAGTCTTTTTTTTAAGTAAAATTTTTCTAAGTTTTTTGGACACGGAAAATTTCTAAGTCTTTCGCTAGGGCAGTTGCCTAGTACGCCAGGAACATTTTTTAAGAAAATTTTTCTAAGTCTTTTCGACATGAAAAATTTCTAAGTCTTTTTTTTAAGTAAAATTTTTCTAAGTCTTTTAGCTAAGAAAAATTTCTAAGTCTTTCGCTAAGGCAGTTGCCTAGTACGCCAGGAACATTTTTTTAAGAAAATTTTTCTAAGTCTTTTCGACATGAAAAATTTCTAAGTTTTTTTTAAGTACAATTTTTCTAAGTCTTTTAGCCAGGAAAAATTTCTAAGTCTTTCGCTAAGGCAGTTGCCTAGTACGCCAGGAGCATTTTTTTAAGAAAATTTTTCTAAGTCTTTTCGACATGAAAAATTTCTAAGTCTTTTTTTTTTTAAGTAAAATTTTTCTAAGTCTTTTAGCTAAGAAAAATTTCTAAGTCTTTCGCTAAGGCAGTTGCCTAGTACGCCAGGGATATTTTTTTTTTTAGAAAATTTTTCTAAGTCTTTTCGACATGAAAAATTTCTAAGTCTTTTTTTAAGTAAAATTTTTCTAAGTCTTTTAGCCAAGAAAAATTTCTAAGTCTTTCACTAAGGCAGTTGCCTAGTACGCCAGGAACATTTTTTTAAGAAAATTTTTCTAAGTCTTTTCGACATGAAAAATTTCTAAGTCCTTTTTTTTTAGTAAAATTTTTCTAAGTCTTTTAGCTAAGAAAAATTTCTAAGTCTTTCGCTAAGGCAGTTGCCTAGTACGCCAGGAACACTTTTTTAAGAAAATTTTTCTAAGTCTTTTAGCCACGGAAAATTTCTACGTCTTTCGCTAAGGCAGTTGCCTAGTACGCCAGGGATATATTTTTTTTAAGAAAATTTTTCTAAGTCTTTTCGACATGAAAATTTTCTAAGTCTTATTTTTAAGAAAATTTTTCTAAGTCTTTTCGACGTGAAAATTTTCTAAGTCTTATTTTTAAGAAAATTTTTCTAAGACTTTTAGCTAAGAAAACTTCTAAGTCTTTAGTCATGGCCGTCGCCTAGTACATCGAGAATTCTTTTTTTTCCCCTTCGATACTTTCGGGTACCGTTACGCCGCGTGGTCGGCACGCTAGAACATAGGTTGCGCTCGTCAAATCACGCCACTCGACCAGCAGAACGGGACTTGAGTAAACAAACGTTACACAGCCTGGCACGTGCCGAGTTGTTTTCTTTGGTTGGAGGAAGAGAAACAAGACAAACAAGCCCGTCGACGCGTTCCCACAACGCAGCTGCCCACCCACTGATGAATGCGTTTCCGAGATGTCTTTAGGTTATTTTTTTTATATCTCGGCTGCGCCGCGCTCGGTAACTTGCTACATCAAACAAACCCGTCGACGCGTTCTCGCCACATAGTTATCCACCCACTGTTGAATGCGTTTCCGAGATGTCTCTAGGTTATTTTTTTTATATCTCGGCTACGCCGCGCGCGGTAACTTGCTACATTTTAATTTAGGTTATTTCAATTCCCGATAGTTTTAGTTAGCCCCGTTCTGTGAGATGTCTTTAGGTGAATTTTTTTTAACTCTCGCAGCCATAGTTTTAAGATCAATTTGGTTTTGTTAAACATCAATGATTTCTTTTTAAGTTTCTTTTGAGTATTCTGATATCTACAGTAAACTATAAAGTAATTTTAAGACACGGTAATTCTAAGATGTAACAAAATTTCGCTTATAGCAATAAACGAAATATTGTATGTTTGAATAAAAAACTTAAGCGTGAGTTTTTTTTTGCTTGATATCTACAGCGGGGCTTTGTTTTGTGAGACACGAACCCTGGACACCGGCGAGTGATACCTCGGCCGGAAAGGTTCGTCACAAAATCTACCATTGCACTATACACATCCAAAAAGATGCTAGGCAGTACTTGGGGTCTCTCACCCTTTCTGATGCACTGGATCTATGTGACGGTAGTGCGTCCTATTCTACTCTATGGGATTATTGTGTGGTGGCCGGCTGTGAACAAATCAACATTCCTCAGGCACTTGGAGAAAACTCAGCGGCAAGCAGCGCTATGCATCACGGGGGCACTGAAGTCAACTCCAACTAAAGCGCTTGAAACCATTCTAAGTATGGACCCCCTGGACATACACGCAAAACTAATAGCCGGAAAAACGGCACAACGCCTTACGGCAGCAGGCAACATGCACATTCAAAATTTTGGACATTGTACAGTCGGAAAGGATCTACCTAGTAGCACGGACTACATGGTGCCTCGCACGATAGTCAATTTCAAAGCACGAGCTCTTCTGGGACCAAATAACTGGTGCAAAGGTATAGAACAAGCACAGCAGGCGGTCAACATATTTACAGACGGCTCCAAAATGCCTACGGGGGTAGGTGCGGCGGTGTATTGCGCAGAGCCTAATATAAGGCAGCCATATAAACTGCCGAACCACTGCAGTTTCTTCCAGGTGGAAACATTTGCCATAAGGAAGGCTGCTGAGATAGCCCTCAGCATGGACACACAACACACTAACATCAACATTTTCGTTGACAGTCAAGCGACGATCAAATCCAAGCGCTCCGCTAGCATCAAGTCCAAAAGTGTCTTGGCTGGCAGAGATGCACTATGCGCTTCGAAAAGAGTGCGCATCTACTGGGTCCCTAGCCACCAAGGCATTAAGGGAAACGAGATGGCGTAGGTTTAGCAAAGGAAGGCGCCGGGCTGGAATTAGAACTCGCAGAACATGTACTTACTCCGCTACAAGAGTTGTACAGGAACCTCGAAAGAAGAGCCACACTAGCAGTGAATCGTAGATGGAGAGATACGATATCGTGCAAAATCTCGAAAATCATGTGCAATGCACAATGCGAAAAACGAACTCTGTTCATCTTGGCACGCCCGCGCAAAGTTTGCAGGACACTAGTGGGCATGCTCACTGGTCACAGCATGACGGCAGCCCACGCGAGGAAGCTTGGCATCACCACGGATGACAACTGCATGAAGTGCAAGGAACCGGGCACAGTGGAGACCCTGGAGCACCTACTATGCACATGCCCCGCCCTACTTAGATCGAGACTAAAATACCTAGGCTCAACGACATTCCCGTCGCTTAAAGATGTAGCCAGGGTGTCTCTAGAATCCCTCCTAAGGTTTGCGAATTCAACGCAAAACTTTAAAGACTTTTAAACAAACACAAAGGTTCCTTTTGTACGCTAGCGGTACCACTAAGGACCTGAATTGGTCTATGTGAGCCTTCACGAAGGCATCCGGTTTAACCTAACCTAACCTAACCTATAAAAAGTTTTCATTTGATATTTTAAGTGACGAATTTGTTATTCTTGTTAATATTTTCTGTTGGTTAAAACTAAATGTGGTTCAAAGTTATGTTTAATAAATGGAAATATATAAAAAAATTTGAATTACATATTTATTTTTCCTGTAGTAAAGAGCATATACATATACAAGAGAGTGGGTCAAAAAAATCAATTATGTTTTTTAAAAGTGACACGGAAAAATTGGTTGCTAAACACCTTAAACAAATTCTCACCAAAAATTTCATAGGAAGATGCTCCGCATCGCAGTTTTTTTTCTCAGTCCAATAGAAAAAAATTCATACCTCATCATTAATTGTTTGTACAGAAAAATGTTTTCCAAGAATTTTGTAGGAAATCCAATGCTCTACAAAGAAGGTGTCCTATATTTTTCCGTTTACCTCACCATATGAATGATATTGAAGATTTAAATTTGAGTATTTTAAGACATATTTCATTTTTGTTTATGAATTTTATAACTCAACAATAAATAACTATTATAAAATGCGCAAAACAAATTTTTGTAGGATATTAACTGCTCTATAAAAATGGATCCAAATGTTTTGGCGACTAAATTAAGCGTTCAAAAGATATTCATCATCAAACTTTCATGTGTACTGATTTTAAGAGTTTTTGATTGGATAATCGAAAAATTTAAATTTAATTTATGAATTTCATACAAATTTTATTTTTTGTTATTAATATAAGTATTATTTAAGTTTTATTTTCAAAATATTTAAAAAGAAATCACTTTCTGATGATACCGTTCCATTAAACATAAAGAAGAATATTGTCGAAGCTGTTAAGACTCGCTAAAGTACAGATTCAAAGCACAACGCAAGCTTAGTAGCGCATGCGCAAACCGGTGTAGTTGTAATACTACCATACTGGCTCTGTAGCTACACGGTAGGGAAGTCAATCTCTATTTCGGGATCCGGGACGATTTAAGCCTGGAATATTTTCCGAAATCCCGGAATGTGTAAATAAAAAATTTATATTGCAATTATTCTTGTCAATGCAACCATTTCAATTTAAGTTGATGTGAATATAGAATGAGAGAAACCTTTTATTGAGGCTGAAAAAGATTGTTAGGACGATTGTGTGAATCACTGGAGTAAAGACTTTGCAAATTTTGAGAAGAATTGGCAATATCGGGAAGTCAGCTATGTATTTCTAAATTGTTAGATATTCTGGCATAGGAAATAATTTTGTTTTTTGTGGTGAAGGCAATTGTGACTGAAACTTACAAGTTGCTTACGATTATCGTACAACTATTTCTCCAACTGGCATAGAATCAGAACGGTGCTTCTCATTAGCGCGTTATATATGTAATAATATCCGAACAAAACTCTCTAATGAAAAATAAGACGCGTTGATCAGATTAATGTTTTACTTTAAAAGACTTAAAACAAAAAATGTAATTTTGAAAAGTCGTTTCCAACTTTAATTTGCCTTAAACACAAAAAAATATGAAAAAAATATTTCACATTTATAATACCTTAAACTGTTCTATATTTTATTTTTTTATATTTTTGTTCTTTAACCCATTTTGTACCGCTACCTGATTCCGTTTAGATATCGTTCTAAGGTTTTGTGCGTTAGCATTTTAGCACTTCCTGATCACATAAAAAAATAAAAAAAGAATGTTGGTGACCTAGGGTGATCGAAGATGACTGTGCGAAAACGCAACGATTGCTCATACGACGCTAATTACTTTTTGAAAAATGTACTGAAATGTATTTTTCAATATATGTTTTTATGATAAATATTAGAAAATGTAGAAATTAATTACTGAACTATTGAATATTAATTATTAAAAATGTTCAAATTTAAATGCTTGAATTGCAGTTCATTTTTAAATTTTTTGCACTGATGAGAGTGGCATTCTTTTCCTTTTAACGTAGGGAGTTTTCCAAATCACGTGTACTTGGACATCTGCACGTTGGAGATTTAACATCTTATAATTCCAAATCCCCTTACTGCTTTTCTTCATTGCCTTGATCTGAATATAAAAGTAATTGTGCAGAAATTTGATTTTTGAAATCAACTCGTCAACAAAGGCCGTTGACTGCTTTAATGCAATAATCGTAGTCATACTTTTTGAAAGAGAGGCCAGTTGCAAGGATAACATTGGCACTTTTAAGCCGGTTTGATCTTGCTGTTCCAGTTGCGCGAAAATTTTGTTCACTCAGTAAGCAGAACAAATAGTACGACAAAAAAAAATTTATACGTATAAATTATGATTTTCTGGACTTTTAAATAATTCAAACAATTGCAAAGCAAAAGATGCTCCCAATCCAACGGTTTTGTGCCAGCATATGGACTAGCTCCAAACAGATATCTAGTGTCAGAACAAAGACACCAGTATTTAAAACAAAAGCATATTGGCTTACCACGGATAAACATCAAGCCTTCCAAAAGAAATCAGTTCTTCATGTATGGATAAATAAATTGTGAATATACCAAACTCTCTTATACTCTCTCTTATACTCTCTCTTATACTTATACTCTCAGTTTAAAGCGTCAATTTCGTTGTTGTCCATTACGTGTCCTTTTAATGGTTTGGAATTTTGTTTGAAACATTGTTCGGAAAATGGATTGCTTTACTATCGGCATGCCCAAAATAGGTTGGCTAGACAAGATGTGATGGATATGTGGAACAGTATTATGGACCAGATAAAAAAGGAATGCCTATAAAGCGATTCATATGCTCTCTTGAAACATGTATTGAAATGTTATTTTAATGAACGTGAATATTTGTATCATTAACAAGCATATCTATAATTTTCTTATAAAAATATTTTAGAAATATGTACAATGCTGATTTTCCACCTAAATATACATTATTTGAAATAAATAAAAATCTACAGTATTTTAGTATTCAGACTTACAATCAATTAGTATCTATCTTTTTGCAGTTATTTAGCATTTCTTTCATCTGACTGCTCAAAGTTCAGATTGAGGCGCTTAGGTCCTTTCCATTTTGGATCAGCAAAACTCTGTCCTAAAGCGTACTTTCGCCGTGAAAACTTTTATTCGGTTCGATTTTCAGGTTTTCAGGCATTAGCAGGTACAGTAAAATCATGAGCATTGGAAAGAAATTGCACTTCGATTTAACCACAAATTTCCAAATTAGGTGCAATGTCTTCTAAAATCTCATGCTCGTCAATAAACTCTACAACAGTAACGTCGCCCATTATAAGGTGGCAAAATACAAACCATGCGAGTATTTTCATTAAAAATAATTTCGTTTGCCTGATCATAATTCGGGTCATATTGACGTAAAACGTCTTCGATTTCTTTGAGAGATTAAATTTTCTTTTTAATGATAGTGGATTTACAAAACACATATATTTGGCGTTTTATAATAACATTTCAAGTCGAGTTAAGACAGGTCTGAGTTATTGATGCAGATGTGTTCCACACACATAGCAGTTATGACACAAAAATGAAACACCCTTTGAACACCCGAAACACCCGAATTTGAAGCAATATTTCTCGAAACATGATTTTTACACTTTAGTTGATATTATAAAACGCCACAGATATACAGAAATAATTTTACTTCCTTATTATAGAATCAACCTTAGCCTATTTACTCTTCAAAACGATCGAAAATTATTTGAACAAAAACCAAAAAATATATATTATAATTTCCTTTAAATTTTTCGATTTCATAATTTCTACAATAAAACCCGCGAGCGCGAGAAAATGATTTTCGTTGCTATGCATTTATTTTAAAAACATGTTTTGCAATGTTTTTCTAAACAAAGCTGATGTATAACAAAAAAAAAATTGTTCAATTATTTATTTTGGGACCATTTTTGCAGGAGTCCTTTTTTAGACGTATTTAATATAAGGAACTTTGCAACCCTGGTAAGCTTAATTTCGATTAACATTAATAAAGTCTTTAAGAGAAAACTTTTAATAATAGTTTGGTGTATCATTTATAGCTCTCAGAATTTTACTTACTTTTGTAATATTTCTGTGGTCACAAGGAATAATGACTAAACTCAAAGTATCGTAAAAAACGATATTTTAACTGCACGAACTACGACCTATTTTTTGAAATATATGAACCGTTACAAAAAAATATGTGCAGACATACGTGATGATCAGTTCTGGGCAAAAAATGGATATCTGCATACTTCCAAAAATTGGCAATAAAGTAAATTCCATATCGCTTTTTTACGATATTTTGAGTTTAGTCATTATTCCTTGTGACCACAGATTTATCAAAGTTGGTGTTGCGAAAACGCAACAGCGGTACAAAATGGGTTAAATTAATAAAATTTGCTAGTCATTAATATTATTTCAGTAGCCAACTGATCTTTAATGAGTGAAGTCGTGTCACTGCGTGATATAAGCAATCGCGTGTTACAATTCGAAGCAAAAACAATACAAATAGAAAAAAAAAAAACAAACAACCAAAACCAAAACAATTGCAATAATATTCGGTGTTTACGAATAACTGCATTAACTCAACATGAGTGAAGACGCGGAGGGAGACGAAGATAGCGCAGCTGGGTGGCAGACAGTCTACGCTAGCAATGCCGTCAAAAGAAAACATTTAGAATCGCCAGAACTCGCCAGAAAGCGAACACCTAATAATTACGAAGCTGTCGCCAACCAAAACCGGTTTTCCGAATTAGAACATGAAGACATAGGCGCCTGTTACACGTTCAATATTTATTGTGATATTTGGACCGCGATCCAAATCACTGGATTGATGGATCGCGCGCAAATGCTACACGTTCAATATTTATCTCGTCAGTATTCATATAATTTTCAATCTGAGTGGTTCGTTGATGTAAAAAATGTCTCAAGAAAACAAAAAAAAAGCCTGCTTAGCTTGTTTAATGGCCTTTTCTTTAAAGAAACGTAAAAATAGAACCATTTGCAGTAAAAAATGGTTGCTAGATCGTAAAAAATACACTAGATTTGCTATATCAGAGCTTCGAATGTCCATGTTTTAGGTGTATACACCTCATTTGCACCAGTACCGGAACGTTTTGATGCCACAATTCCTTTAATTTCCTTCCTGTAGTTTGACCTTAGTGAATTTATTTTCTTTCGAACATCCTCGACGGTGGCTGCAGGCTTAATTTTTTTAAAAACTTTTACCAATTTTTGGTACGCAGCCAATTTTTTTGTTTTCTCGGTATAAACTTTAGCCGACGAGTCCCACAACTCCGGCAATGCTTCCAAAGTGAAAATAAATTCCTTTAGAACTTGTTTTTCCACTGTAAGCTCGGATTCCTCCGAAAGCACACACTCACTTTCAATAAAACTTTCCATTTCAATTAATTCTTCATTTAATTCTGCGAAAATTAAATGAAATCGCTTACAATTTTTATTTCACCGCCAATTGCTTACAATTTTTATTTTACCGCCTACTGCCGCATCGCGTATTGATGACACAAAATATGCTACACGTTCAATATTTATTGACAGTTTTGCGATCCGCGATCTAGATTTCAAAATATTTAAATATTTTGCGATCTGGATCACGATCCGTCAATATTGCATGCTACACGCTCAATAAATATCACGATACTGTATATTGATCAATATATATTGAACGTGTAACAGGCGCCATAGATGCGTTTAATGACGGATTCACCGAGGAGAGAAAAGAAGAAGAAAACACTAATCAGCCAAAACCACCACCCATATTCATACCAAACGTAACAAACATAAGTAAAATGATAACAAGTATTGCAAAAACAATAACAAAAGATCAATTTTCTTATAAGTCATCTACAGGTGGACAGATTAAACTTATGGTTAAAAATGTTGAAAGTTTTAGAAAACTAGTAAGCTACTTAGAAAGTAGTAATGTAATGTTTCATACTTATCAAATTAAGCAAGAAAAACCTTATAGAATAGTTATTAAAAAGTTGCATTATTCTACTCCAATTGATGATATAAAAAATGAATTAAGAGAATTAGGTCATTGTGTTAGGAACATAATAAATGTGAAAAGCCGCACAACAAAAGTCAGTTTATGTATGTTTTTCGTTGATTTAGAGCCTAATGTAAACAATAAAGCAGCTTTCGATATCAGGTATTTAAATAATGCTATTGTTAAAGTCGAGCCTCCGAGAAAATATAGCGACCTAGTTCAATGCCATCGTTGTCAGCAATTTGGTCACACAAAGGCATACTGCAAAAAACCGTTTAGTTGTGTTAAGTGCGGTATGGATCATCCATCAACAGAATGTCAAAAAGTGAAGAGATGCACCACCGCGATGTGTACATTGCCTGCAAAATCACACTGCCAATTACAAGGGCTGTCGCGTGTATCAGGATCTTGTTGCTAAAAGAAACAACTCTAATCAAAAAAGAATTTTTCCACCAAATCCGTTTCTTGAAAACTCCCGAAATAGTCCAAATCAAAACGTTAGAATTAATACAGTAAATGAAAACTTCGAAAGTCCTCTGTCATACGCTAACGTTGCTAAAGCTGCTACAACAGAAAATATTGAAAGCTCCTATCTCAAAAAGATTGAAATAATGATAAACAAGCAAAATGAGCTTATAAATACGCTTATGAATATGATGTCTACTATAATATCCAGACTATGTCATTAAATCTTCGAATGGCAATATGGAATGCGAATGGTATTTCCAATCACAAATTAGAGGTGGAATATTTTCTTCACTCTAACTTTATTGATATCTTTATGATTTCCGAAACTCATTTAAATAGTAAATCGTTCTTTAAAATAAGAGGTTATGATCTCATAACTGCTAACCATCCGACTGATAGAGCACATGGTGGATCTGCTTTGTTGATAAAATCACAAATTAAATATAAAGAACTAAGTCCAATAAGGAAACCCTCAATGCAAGCAGCTAGTATACAAATCAAATCAGAAAACAGCTTTATAACAATTTGTGCAATATATTTTCCACCACGATTTGCAATTAGCTCACAAGAATACAAGGACTTTTTTGGAAATATGGGACAGAAATTCATTGTCGCTGGAGATTACAACGCTAAGCATCGCTGGTGGGGTTCTAGGTTGAGTAATCCTAAGGGCAGACAGTTGTATCAGTGTATATCAGAAAACCACTATTCAGTCCTGTCAACTGGCAGGCCCACCTACTGGCCAACTGACCCAAACAAAATTCCAGATCTGATGGACTTTGTGGTATATCATGGTATTTTATCTAGCGCACTTAATATTGAGGAAACTAATGATCTTAGCTCCGACCACTCAGCAATTTTGCTTAACTTCAATGGTGAAGTCCAGAAATTGTCAAAAAAATATACTCTTTTTTCCAAAGCCACTAATATACTTCAATTTCAACAATGGATTAGCTCTCATATAAATTTAAGAACGAGTCTCAATAAAGAAAGTCAAATAGATGACGCTGTCGAATTTTTCACTAATCTAATACATAAAGCTGCTTACTACGCAAACCCACCACAGCGAGAATCAAATAACTCTTCCGTTAATAATAACTCATTGAGGTCATCCAGAGAAATCCGAAGTTTAATACAAAAGAAGCGAAGTCTAAGAAGAATATGGAAAACAAGTCGTAATCCTATCGATAAGACCAACTTTAATCGCGCGAAAAAGGAATTAACTCTGCGACTCTTGGAGGAGAAAAATAATTCCATCGAATACTTTCTCCAAAACTTAGATGTTACAAAAAATGATGAACACAGTTTGTGGAAAGCGACAAAGTACTTAAAGCGCCCTATAAAGAGAAGCGTTCTATTTAAAGATGAGCTCGGAAATTGGTGCAAGACGGACGGTAAGCAAGCTGAAGCGTTTGCAAATCATTTAAAGGAAACATTTACACCATTTTCATTTAACACTGATCCTAGTGACATTCTTAATTTTCTTGACTGCCCTTGCCAGATGGATCTACCTATTCGTCATATATCACCAACTGAAATCAGTAAAGAAATTGAAAAACTAAACAACATTAAATCCCCTGGCTACGACTGCATTAATGCTAAAGTTGTAAAGAATCTTCCTAAAAAAGGTGTAATTTTCTTGGCAAATATTTATAATGCTATGCTGCGACTAAATTATTTTCCAACACAATGGAAGTGTGCTGAAATAATAATGATCGCTAAGCCGGGCAAGCCAGAAAACTGTTTAAAATCTTACAGACCAATAAGCTTATTGGCAACATTCTCTAAAATATTTGAGAGAATATTTTTAGAACGATTGCTGCCAGTTCTTCACTCGCGCCAAATATTGCCAGATCATCAGTTCGGGTTCCGAAGCCAGCATGGGACACCTGAGCAAGTTCATCGTGTTGTAGAGGCTATAAGTACAGCGTTAGAAAAAAAATTGTACTGCTCTGGAGTATTCCTCGATGTACAACAAGCTTTTGACCGAGTATGGCATGAAGGATTATTGTACAAAATCAAACAACTTTTACCGTCTCCATACTACCTTTTTTTAAATCATATTTAAACCATCGGCATTTCTATGTCAAAGTCCGAGAAGATCTCTCACAAATATGTGAAATAAAAGCTGGTATACCTCAGGGCAGTGTCCTGGGACCAGTTCTCTATACAATATATACCTCAGATATGCCGATAACAGAAAACACAACAGTTGCAACTTATGCTGATGATACGGCTATCTTAGCCTCTTCATTATCTGCAGATCAAGCAACCACTATATTGCAAAACCATTTAGACCAAGTAGAAATTTGGCTTAAAAAGTGGAATATAAAGGTCAACTCGAGCAAATCCACACAAATCACATTCACAACAAGGAGAGCAGAATGTCCAAATGTAACAATCAACCAAACAACCATACCTAAAAGTAGCACTGTTAAGTACCTTGGAATGCACCTTGACAAAAGACTTACATGGAAAAGTCACATCAAAGCAAAACACCAACACTTAAAACTAAAAACTAAAAACATGTGGTGGCTTCTTAATCCGCACTCGAAACTGAGATTAGAAAATAAGCTCATACTATATAAAGTTATTTTAAAGCCTGTGTGGACCTACGGCATCCAATTGTGGGGTACAGCATGCAACTCCAATGTTGAAATATTACAGCGATATCAATCAAAAACTTTAAGAATCATTGCAAATGCTCCGTGGTATCTCAAAAACAACATCATTCACAGGGATCTTAATATACCAAAAGTAAAAAACGAAATTACTAGATTTAGTTGCTCATATCTGGAAAAGCTATCCAATCATCCTAATACGCTAGCCAATAACTTGTTAGATAACAGTCAAGCAATCCGTAGACTTAAGAGACATCATGTATTAGACTTGCCATCTAGATTTAATTTCTAGCTCTAAACTTTAATTAAGTAGTTTGTTCCTTTGTACACTAAGTGGTACAACGGACTCTGTTAGTTTAAGTATTGTATAAACAAATTTGCTTAATGTCTAGATTAAGATAGATTGCAAATAAATGAATAATAAAAAAAAAAAAAAAAATTAATATTATTTAAGTTTTTTTTTGTGTTTATAAACAATAAGGGTAGTCACAATTGTTTGGTATGGTGTATTGTGATTTTTTGCCATAGTTGAACGCCACAATTATGAGCACCTTTTAAAAAAGAATTTTTGGTTGAGAACCTCCCACCGTAGCTTTTTGTAACTATGCAAATAAAGTAGCTAGTTATCCAATTTGATATATTTTATTAATATCTATATAAATAAAAATGGATCGTGATTTGTTCGAATGCTTAGAACTTGGAAACAAATGGACCAAATAAAATTCTAACCTACGGGTTTGTTCGTAATAGCTACTCGAAAGTTTAGGAAAAAGAAAATGTTGCCACACCCCCTTTTACCGCCCACAAATCAATAAAAATGCTATATTTAAGACGGTTTTGGTCGTATTAAACTAAAATTTGGTAAATAAGTTCGTATGATAGCTGTCGGTAACAATACTAAAAATGGTCGTGGTTACACTATATCTACGCCTACTTTTAACAAAAGATTAAAAGACTGTGGACCCACTACTCCGATTAAGCTCAAATTTTGGCAATGGATTTGTTTCGAGTACAAGATAGCTTCAAAAAAAAAATTGTCACACCTCAATTATATAAAAAAATTTCGATATCGAATATCTTTGAAGTTATGGGTCGCACAGCGCCAGAATTAAGTTTTCGACCTCAGTTTACACATGCAGTTTAATTGATTTAATTTTATGGGCTTTGGACAAGGGAGCGTGGCAGCAACGCGCCGGGTTTCAGCTGGTATGGCATAAAAAAGTGTAACTTGCTTCACTTCTTCCATTTTTGCAATTAGAAAATGACTGGAAACCTATCAGTTGCTTATGGAACTTTGAAAACCACGTTCGTTAAACATAGGGGGTTTCAGACGAACGTACATGTCAGCTGGCATGTACGACGACAAACTAACGGTGCTATTTTGTTGAGCTTTCAAACAATCGTACTTGTACGATGACTTAACTTCATTTCGGACTCTCAAATAGAACGAATCGGCGTAATGGCTGAAAAATTGTTAAAAGACCTTATATAAGCAGTAATTTTCCATATTTTAGAAAATTTTTTAAAAATTCTGTTTTTAAAAATGTTTTAAACGTTTTCCATATTAATTTTCTCTAATATTTTTTCTGCTTCGTTGCTGTTCACCCACTGACGCTTTTAATGAAATGAAAAAATGCAGCAAGTCGGACCGACTTGTGTTCACATGCCCAACATGTCGGTCCGACCGGCAGAAAAATCAAAAATTTTTGACTGTCTCATTTGCTTTCGACTGATCGTACATGTCATCGAGCATGTCCGAGTCAGTGTACATGTACGTTCATCTGAAACCTCCTATTGGGCTACTTAATATTACCACACGTTTGGTTTTTAGAGATTTCATGGAAAACAAAAAAAAATATAAAAACCGCTCGAAGTGTGGTATCTATACCACGGGGTTTTTTAACTACACTGAAAACAACGCCATTGTGAATACCCTTTATGTGTATCGTTTGTTTTGTTTTCGTTGCTTTGTAAGTGAATTAATTTACACTTTTTAATTTCAAGTAATAAATAATAAAAATTTGTATTAAAAACGTTTTGAATTCTTAAAGTTTTCAATCCCAGGATCGAGAATAGCTTCCAGGATTGGACTCCCTTCTACACGCATCTGTATTCTGTATTGTATTGATCTTGCAAAAGCAGGTCTTTGAAGCGCTTCTAGCTGGCCATCATATGGATTTCTTAGCCCTTCCGTGCTCGTTTCTAAGCCCATAAACTTTTTTATATGAAACGAGAAAATCTTGTGGGCCTTCCTCTCTCGCGACTCTAAAGAAGCCTGCTAGAAGCCCTTCTTTAGAATGTACATTAGAAAGAAAAGCAATATAAATATCAACTTGAAATAAAAAATTTTTGACAATTTCCAGATTTGAACCAACGTCCTCTCATCTGGCGGTCTGGCATTTTACCCACTCGTCCATTTCAGTTGTTAACAAACTTTAGCTTATTTTACATCATTACAAAAAAGTAAGCTTTCGGGAGCGCAGGTTCGCGACCCAGCTCGGACCAAAAAAATCTTTTTTTTGTATTTTTTTAAAATCTACATATTTTTACAAATTTTTCTGTTCATTTAAAAATTTTTTTTGGAATTTTTTTGTAAAAATCTTCATACAAAAATAATAGAAAAGACTTAGAATTTTTCCATATAAAAGTTTTCATATAATGTGATATGCAATGTGTTAGATTTCGGAGACTTGGTTCGCGTCCCATCTCGGACAAAAAAAAATTTTTTTTGTTTTTTCTTTAAGATTTGATGTTTTTTTAATTGATCTGATCATTTATAATTTTTTCAAAATTTTTTGAAAATTTTTTTCATATAAAATAACAGGAAAAGACTCCAAACCTTCAAAAGGTAGACCTTACAGAAGCACTCATCAAAGCAGCGATCATGGAAGGTATATTGACGGAAGGTATATTGACGGAAGGTATATTGACGAAGGTATATTCTTTTGCGTATCGCTAGCTATGCCCACTGGGAAGCATCTAATGTGTAGTTATATATGTACATTTTACATATATATTAATAATAATAACAACAACACCAACAAAAGCAGCACAACAACAAACGACAGGATTGCAAACCAAACGAATAACAACAATAACAACAGCATAAGCAGCTACTGAGGCGGCTTGTATATTTCTTATACGAATATATGAAAATTTCTACTTAGATATTGCTGTTTTGTGACTTTATTAAAGAAGTGACAAAATCCAAACTCAGATATTCGTTTATTCGTAATCTAACTGATATTTTGGTACATATTGTTTCTTTGTATAATCAATATTGAAGGATGTAGGTATACCCAAAAGTGTCAACCAAAATCCTTAAATGTGCTTGAAAAAATTCGTGAAAATGACCCCCATTCATTTTATATCTCCCTTAATAATGAAGATAATCGCTAATGGGTAGTTTTGTCCAACTTCTATGTAAAAATGCTGTTATTCCTCATCAAAAAATTCTTAAAAATATTGTCCATTACATTTTTACAGCAGAAAGGAGGAATTTTAAGAAATTTTCAGAGGACAAGTGGCGTAAGTCCATTCATTTTATATCTCCCTTAATAATAAAGATAATCGCTAATGGCTAGTTTTGTCCAATTTATGTGTAAAAATGATGTCATTCCTCATCAAAAAATTCTTAAAAATATTTTCCATTACATTTTTACAGCGGAAAGGAGAAATTTTTAAAAATATTCAGAGGACAAGTGGCGTAAGTCCATTCATTTTATATCTCCCTTAATAATGGAGATAATCATTTAGGGGTGGTTTTGTCCAACTTGTAGGTAAAAATGCTGCCACTTCACATCAAAAAATTCTTAAAAATATTGTCCATTACATTTTTACAGCGGAAAAAAGAAATTTTAAAGAATTTTCAGAGGACAAGTGGCGTAAGTCCATTCATTTTATATCTCCCTTAATAATGAAGATAATCGCTAATGGGTAGTTTTGTCCAATTTCTATGTAAAAATTATGTCATTCCTCATCAAAAAATTCTTAAAAATATTTTCCATTACATTTTTACAGCGGAAACGAGAAATTTAAAAAAATTTTCAGTAGCGCAAGTCCACATGTTTCTACTAATATGCAATATTCTGCATCATTTTTGTGTACTATTTAGTTTATTTTGTACGATATGGATAGCTACATTTATGCCCTTGACCTAGCTTATAAGCAAAACTGAGTTCTTTATACTTGGAATTTATTATAAGAATTTTTCTAAATGTTCAATTTTCTCAAAACTACCAAAAATGGACTTACGCCACTTGTGCTGTGAACAGCTCATATCTCGACCACAGTAGATAACTGTTACAACTCAAAAATCACAAATTTTCAGGAGAGCAAAAAACTGTTGAGCCGTTGCAGAAGCAACAAAACTAACTTAAGAACAAACTGAATTTTTCGAGTTAAAGTATATAGTGATATAAAATAAATTGAGAATTGATTTATGAAAAAATTTTAAATATGGCAAGCAGAAGTATAACAATTAAAAAGAAGTAGTTTTAGGGCACTTTGATACAAGAAGTACAGCGCGCATCTTGTTAGCATTATAGTAGACGCACTGTAAAAACTGTTACTCAACAACTTTTGCGGTAAAACTACTGTAAACTTGGAACCTAACAAATTTTACAGGTAATGCACAGTTAAAATTGTTATTCAACAATTTCTATAGTAGAGCTACTGTAAATTTGTTAGTCAAGAACTTTTGCTGTACATGAACTGTAAAAATTGTTATTGAACAACTTCTGCGGTAGAGCTACCGTAAGACTGTAACTTAACAAGTTATATAGTGGGTTACAATTTCTTAACGTTTGAATTAACAATTTTCATCGTTTGGCTCGTTTTCAATCGACAGATTACCGTTCGTATCGATAGAATTTACTATAAATTTTGTTTGTGTACATCCGCAGCTTAAAGAAAATCTATTCCATTCAGTAGTTTTCACGTGATGTGCATTCATACAGACAGACAGACAGGTAATATTTTTAAAAATTATATTTTTGGAATCCACAAACCTGCTTCAAAAGGTTCAGAGCAAAAATAATTTCGAAAATATATTCAATGTAGGAAATTTTTTTTACAGGTTTACTATATGTAAGATGTAGCTTTAAATGTTAGCAAACATGTGCTCCCCAGAAAGATCTTTAACAATTTCGAATTTCGCTTATTTATATTTGAACTTTATTGTTTACATATCTATAATAAATTTACTTGAGCTTAAGGTGGGAAGCTCTTCTGTATTAGTTATTGTAAAACTTAGATGCAGATTTTTTTTATTGAATATTTTAAATTGTAGCTAAGCACGACTTTAAGAAGTATGAATAAGATGCATATTTGACCATGATCCATGGATCAATTAAATGATTTTGTCTCACATAAACTATTATGATTGAAAATGCTTAAAGTACATTTACAAAATGTTAATTGCTGCTGATTGTTTTCAAAGCTGGCTAGTTAAGGTTTTGAACTTTATTTTTTAAGAGTGACTTAGATGAAAAAATGAACTTTATAAACAGTTTCTATCACAAAAGCATCTGCGGTTTGAACTCGAACAAAAGCTTCCACTGAGATCCATTCAATGGAATTATTTACGACTATTTAGTGAAACGAAGGCATATCAGATTATAGCTGAACAAGACTTTTCAAAAGAAATAAAATCGCATCATATCATAATCGGAGCAAAGCCAGCACGTTTTCTTCAACCAGCAATAGCAGCAACAACAGCATCGACAAACACAAAAAAGACTTTATCAACAAAAGCGAAACAGAAAACGTGAAAGTTTAAAAAACACTGCCAAAAACTTATTTAGCAATTGCCACAAACAATTGACACCTGAACGCGCAACGATTACTTGATTTTTTTCCTACTTTGTTTTTTATTGGTAACGAAAAACAAATAAATTTTTGAGTTAAACATCATGAGCAACACGACCATTTCTTGCGTGGGAAATGAAAACGAGTGCATGCATTTATTGTGACGAGGCAAGAAAACAAAAACCTCACTTCACAGTTTAATTTTGGTTGAGGTTAAACGTAAATACAAAAAAAAAAATATATATATATATATTTGTATATATATTTTTGAATTATAATATAAATTTTTTAGCACGAAAATATCAAAGAAAAAATAACAATAAAACAAAACTAGCCCAAATGAAAACAAAAGGAAAAAAGTTTGTTTCTCTAGAGATAAGAAAGAAATGCTATGCAGCAGTTAATTCCACGAAAGGATAAACTCAAACCTACCGCTAAGTTGGCAAAAAATTAAAAAGAAAAAAATCAACAACAACAGTATTTCAAAATGTGCCAAGACCAAGTAAAGTAGAGTAGAAGCAAAAAAAACTTGTTCACACGATGTCGGTTTATTATAATGAATGCGCAGCAGGTCTACGCTTCATTCATAAAGGGAACAAGCAGCGTGCTGCTGGGAGCAGGAGTAGCCGATCAGGATAACTTAACACTAAACAGTGGCGTAGTCTTAGAAGCTTAAGTAAAACAAATGCACTTACAGCTGCTTTCAATGCGGCCTCAATACGCCACTGACGCTTATTATCCTTTAGCATGATCCAAACAAAAAAGTAAATTCCTGCTAAATGTTTCCACCTACCTGTTGACGCTACACTTTTCGTATTTTCTTTATCTTCTTCCATTGATGTTGTTGTTTGCAAACTACCTGTTTCTTTGGCAGTGAGTTTCTTTTTTGTGCTCTGCAAATTAAACGAACAAGTGAATGACGGCATAATCGTCCTTCAACATTCTATAGGCATCCTTTGGTTTGCATGTGAATTTTTTGGCATGTGAACTCGAACATATTTTGCTGTTTTTGAAAAGAATTCTGCTTTTTTATACAAAAACATTTTCTCATTGCGTTTTCATTCAAATGTTTTTGTTTTTGTTGTTGGTTAATTGTTGTTGCTGTCAGAAGGTTTTCATGGAATCTCATTGGTTTTGAAAACAAGTGTTTTTCGTTGACGTTTAGCAACTTGTTGCTGCTGCATTCCTTTATGTTTCAACAAGAACGTGAGAATGTTGATAGCATGGCATTTTATTGCTGTTGCAGTGAGTTGAATTTTCTCACGTCTCTTTTCTTGAGTTATATATTTTGATTTAATAGATTATGGTAACATTATATTTTTTATAAAAAATCTTGGATTTACTTTTATTTTTATAATTTTTAAGATCTCTTTATAATTGCATCATTCTTCCAAGTGGCTCTATTGTCAATTAAGTTCTGTGTCTAACTCACAAGACAGTCAAATTCAAAGAAGATAATTCAAAGTTATTGCGATTCTTGACTTTGAAATTATTATATATAGAGCATTCCACATCCATTCGTCTGCGGCTCTGCGCAAAATGGTACCAAAGCAAAAAATTAAAAAAGGCTCCAAATTTTATATGGAGCACAACAACGAAAAATTGAGGCCATATTATATAGAAAGTGGTGTTATTTCAACTCGCCTGAAATGGTTTGCCCTTGTACTTGTGTTAAAAATAATACTTCTTAAAAGGGCAAATCATTTTGCAATAAAAAGTTGCCTTTTTCTAAAAATATTTTCCCTGCGGGCCTTTATAATCCTTTGCAGGAAATATTTGGGGTCATTTTTCATGTTAGTTTGGGCCAAATTTAATTTTATATATTGAGGTCTTTTAAAGAAAAAACAAAAATTTTGGGGGCCATTTTTAATTTTTCCTTTTGGGGTCATTTTTCCAGGGGCAATTTCGAGCAAAGCCTTCGTCCGCGATTTAATCTTAATTTCTAAAAATTGCTTTAGAATTTATGGAGATATAGAGAAACATAAAAAATAAAGAAATCAAACATTTGGCCTTTTCATTAAATGAATGTGGCTATGATTTATTGATTTGAAAGAGGTATAATTTTGAGAAATTTTAAGTAAAGTCACAAAATTGGGCCATTCCACAGAAAGCTCAACCGTGACCAAAAAATTAAACCTATTAAAAACCTACTATTTTTTTATATTATCCAAGAGAAATATTTTAATTTTATTAATTTAAGCAAGCTATGTATAAAAACATTTACCATGATGATCAAATTCTCTGTACTGTTTCACAAATATAATTTTTCTTTTTCGGAAATGTTTAGTACATGTTTCGTAAACATTTTTGTTTGAATAAAAATAGAAAGCAATGGCTAAATATAATGAAAAAATAGTTGATGCAAGGAAAGAAATTATATTAAATTTGTTTTTTAATTACTAAGTACATAATTTCTTAACTACCTAATTACTTAAATATCCAATTAAACTACAACATTGTCAGTCTATCAGGCACGTGACGTGATTTGTCTCCACGTAACGGTTTGTAAATATAAAATAAAAAACACCTTTGGGCTTTATTTAAAATCTTTGTACACCGAAAGCATGTTTATGAGTAATAAAAATTTGGGTGTAAAATTTCTCTTCCACATGTTAGTTACTTTCACTAAAATTTGTAATCGAACACAATGATTTGCAACGTTGGTTGACTGGACCCGTCTGACACGTGACAGTAATTGTCTTATTTTCTTCTCTTACATTTAATAAAATTTAAAGAAAGTTTGAACATACAATGAAGAAACAGAATGCAATCTATTTGATAAGACAAAAGAACTTCACTTCCAATGTGTAAATTTAGAATTGACTGTGAAATAAACTCAATAGTTGGATTTGTCTGTACGTGACCTTGGAATGCTCCTTATAGGTTAATATTATAAAAATAACTAAAACAAAAACAAGATATGATACCTTCCGTTAGGCCAGTCAGTTTAGTCGGAGTAATTGGAGTTCAAAGCCCTCATAGAAACCTAAGGTTTTAACCCCGTGGTCAAATACAGAAAAAATTGCGTTTGTAAAATTTGTTGAGAGCTCTCTAAACTAATTTAGAGCCCAATTCACAAAATAAAATGGGGTCTTCCATGACTCCATCGATCTCAAGTAAAACTTTCACGGATTTGTCAGCTGTTATCTATGATGGGTATGAATGTATTTTTTATGGAATATTAAAAGCAGTTTTGTGTTCAATGCAATTTAAATTAAAATTTTGAAAATAAAAAAATAAATGTAAAGTACAGATTGATACTGAAATTTAATTTTTTTTTACAAGAAAGATAGCAAGGTAAAAAATTGATTGTATGGAAAATTATCGTAAAAAATGTAACTTGAGAAGAAGTTTAAACCAAGTGGTTTAAAATTTAAACTATGCAAATAATTAACCCTCTAACTAAATCATAATTAACACTCTACTGTACTAGAATTTTTGCCAAAGAAATAATACAGCTTCCCTTTTAGCTTTTTGGTTTAAATTTAAGTACAAAATAAATATTACAGCGTTATTTGTACCTCGTTGATTAAAATTTAAGACCAATTCTGTATTATATTTTGTTTTTAATACAATTTAGACCAAATCCTACTACATTTGGATTTGGACCCGTAAAAAGTTAGCCTGGCAATGCTAAGACTCAATATTAGACGATTATGTGGATATATTTGTTTATTGCTTTTGTTTCAAATAACGCAATAGCCTAGTGGATAGAATAGTGAACTTACACACTGGATGTCGTAGGTTCAAATCTCACGGTATTTTTGATCCAAACCTGTACTAAATTTAAAACAAAAGCTGAATGAAAATCATATATTAGTATTTTGGAAATACTAGATCTGTAACCAAAGCTGGTGTAGACTTATATGTAGTACAGAAAAGTTAAAATTTTAGTACAAGATTTCTAACCGTGTAGATGCTTTTACAATAAGGCTATTCACAGTATAAGCGTACATTCAACAAATCGTATATATAGCATTTGTTATTGTTGAAACTGTAAGCACTCCACCATGTGACTGTCGTATTCAATAATTATGCAACACAGTGATGTATGTAATTATGCGGCTGTAGAAAGAGCATACAAATACGAGGCACAAAAAACACGTCCTACAACTACTACTTTTATTTACGCGTGTCTGCGTATTTGTGTTTGTTGTACAAATAGCAAATCGTACAAATATCAGACCAGCGTATTCAAATTGTGAATAGCCTTAATCCTTTATTTCATTAAGGATTTCCCAGGCAATTGAGACACATTTGGTGTTTTCTCATAGTTTACAATCTATTATTCACTCATATTAAGAAATTTAGGTCTCGTCATTAATAACACACATAAGTTATCGAATAGTACAACTATTACAATATCTTTTTCATATTTCATATTTCATATTTATTAGATATTAATTAGTACAATAAGATACAGGAGATCTTTTAACAGTACAACAGAATTATACGCATAATCAACAGTTAACATAGAATTGAATACTTAGAATAACATAAAATACTTAATATATAATTATAATTTTAATAGTGCAACAAATTTATATGTATAATCAACTGTCTACTTAAAATTTTACAACTTCAAATAACTTAAAATACTAGATATCTTATTTATGATCTTAATAAATAGACAGTCTTATAAATATAAAAACAAAGGTGAAACATAGTAAGAAGACAAAATAAATAATTAGAAAAAAGAAGTAATAGATAGTTAGATGTTTGAAAAGTATAACATAACATAAGACTTAAATTTATTCGTGCTGATAAATTGATTTTAGGTATTATAAGGTTTTGTGTTCGAGTAGAAACACTGAAGCGTAACTTCTCATAGAGGTATGCGGGAGTTTTACAGGAAATTAATTAATGCAAAAATAAACAATTTCTCGCATTTAAGTAGTTTATAATACTAGTTTATAATACTAATAGTTTATAAAAAGCTTCTACTCTCTTCAGATACATGGTCAAAGCGTCTCAGGCCAAACACTTATCATGCTGCATCATTAAAGGCAACCTGAATTTTATGCGAAGAGTGCGAGTCAAGATTGCTGTATATTAGTTCTGAGTAAGATATGATTGGAAGTATTAATTGTACAACAAGCCTCTTTTTTGTCTCAATCGGAGTAAATTTAGCAGGCATTCGCAAGCATCGAAGCGTGTAGTAAACTCGTTGAATAATATTGTTAACATGATCAGAGGATGAAAGTCTACAGTTAATATAAAAACCTAAATTTTTAACTTTATCAACCATTAGAAGACAATTATTACTTAAAAAGATCGGTGGTATTTCTTGGTGGTCAAGTTTATCCCTGGATATAGGAAGAACATATGATTGTTTTGCATTAAGGCATAGATCATTATCTGATGCCCACTTTGCGATTGTAGTTAGGTCTTCATTTAGTCTACAACATAAGCCCTCAACAAGTCCGATGCGATTGGATGTATATAACTGAATATTGCATTCTTACGTTATTGCATACTTTAAAAATATCATTAATCGATTGCGATCAAAGGGCGTGTATAACTTAACTATTACTTTACACTCACAGAACTGGCGATGCTATCAAAACTTCGCTTCTTCTAGCCGCAATATTACGGTTCTCAAAAAATTTAATATGCGAGGCTCTGACAACTTCCATAAGGGCTGTTAGATCCTGTTTAAGAGATGCTCTGCCGGTTTTGACAACCTCACAGAAAGCTGTAAGAACTTTTGGTGAGAGGAATTCAGTTTTGATAGCCGAATTGTGGAGGGGTCATAACAGCGCCTTTTGCGATGGTGAGAGGAATTCGGTTTTGACAGCCAAATTGTGGAGGGGTCATAACAGCGCCTTTTGCAATGGTGAGAGGAAGAATTAAATACTTAGAATAACATAAAATACTTAATATATAATTATTATTTTAATAGTGCAACAAATATATATGTATAATCAACTGTCTACTTAAAATTTGACAACTTAAAATAACTTAAAATACTAGATATATTATTTATGATTTTAATAAATAGACAGTCTTAAAAATATAAAAACAAAGATGAAACATAGTAAGAAGGCAAAATAAATAATTAGAAAAAAGAAGTAATAGATAGTTAGATGTTTGAAAAGTATTACATAACATAAGACTTAAATTTATTCGTGCTGACAATAGATTTTAAACTAGAAGGTAAAGAATTCCAGAGTTTGATGGCGTTGATGAAGAAAAGTCGCTTAGTATGTAGGGAATTGAATTTAGGTATTATAAGGTTGTGTGTTCGAGTAGAAACACTGAAGCGTAACTTCTCATAGAGGTATGCGGGAGTTTTACAGGAAATGAATTTATGCAAAAATAAACAATTTCTCGCATTTAAGTAGTTTATAATACTACAACCTAAAATGCATCTACTCTTTCAGATACATGGTCAAAGCGTCTCAGGCCAAACACGTATCTTGCTGCATCATTAAAGGCAACCTGAATTTTATGCGAAGAGTGCGAGTCAAGATTGCTGTATATTAGTTCTGAGTAAGATATGATTGGAAGTATTAATTGTACAACAAGCCTCTTTTTTGTCTCAATCGGAGTAAATTTAGCAGGCATTCGCAAGCATCGAAGCGTGTAGTAAACTCGTTGAATAATATTGTTAACATGATCAGAGGATGAAAGTCTACAGTTAATATAAAAACCTAAATTTTTAACTTTATCAACCATTAGAAGACAATTATTACTTAAAAAGATCGGTGGTATTTCTTGGTGGTCAAGTTTATCCCTGGATATAGGAAGAACATATGATTGTTTTGCATTAAGGCATAGATCATTATCTGATGCCCACTTTGCGATTGCAGATATAACTGAATATCGTCAGCATAGCCATGCATTCTTACGTTATTGCATACTTTAAAAATATCATTAATAAAAATACTAAAGAACAAAGGCCCAAGAATTGAGCCTTGGGGCACACCCATTTTAACATCGTTATAATCAGAAAAACAGTTGCCAATCTTTACTCTTTGCTTTCTTCCATTAAGATAGTTGGCAATAAAGTTAAAAGCACTACTAGTAAGACCAAACATACACTTAAGTTTTTTAACAAAGACAAAATGGTTCACAGAGTCAAATGCTTTAGAAAAATCCAAAAGACATAACAAAGTAATATGACCTGCATCATAAGATGAACGAATATCATCAAGAACTTTTAACGTTGCTGTTACACAGCTATGTCCGGATCGAAATCCAGATTGGTATGGTGATAGGAGATTATTTGATTTTAAATACTGATTAATTTGGCCAGCCATAATAGATTCACAGATTTTTGAAAGAGCAGACAGAATACTAATGGGTCTATAATCTTTCATATCTGTTGATGCGTGAGTTACTTTAGAAATTGGTATAACTGTGGATAGTTTCCATGAAGATGGAAAACAAGAGGTAGTAAAGCAGTGATTTATTATGTGCGTCAATGGTTTTATAATAAAGGGTGATATGATTTTAATGAATTTTAATGAAATACCGTCATCTCCAATAGCGTTTAATTTTATTTTCATTAAAGAATTAAGAACATCAGTTTCAGTAGCATGCTTAAAAGAAAATTTGTCTTAATCACGAAATTGATGATCAACGCATTGATAATTATCATTCGGAGCTATGATATTCGAAAGAAAGAAATTATTTAACTGATTAGGATTGATATCACACTTCAGATCAGATTTACCGCACACGCCGAGACTACGTATATTTTTCCATAAATACTTGGATGGCAAGTTAGAATTCAATTTACATTGGAAAAATATTTTCTTAGAATGTCTGATTGCTGATACAGCTTCATTGCGGGCACGCTTAAAATGCTCTCAATTTTCAGCATTATGGTGCTTTTCCATTTATTATACAATTTATTCCTTTTTTTATGGCTAAACTAACAAATGACGTGAACCAAGAACAAGACTTATTTTTGATTACTGAAGTACGAAGAGGAACGAAATTTTCAAAAGCACAGCAGACATGAGAAACAAGAATATTTAATTTATCATCCACATTCTCACAGAACCAACAATCATTTCAACAGATATGAGACAAATTATCATACAACATTGAGTAATCAATAGAATTGTAGTCACGGTAAAAAATAGTCATTGGGACATTATTACGACAAGCATTACAATTAATAGTACAAAAAAGTAGATCATGGTCAGAGATAAAAGAAATTTGGTCAAAAAGTAGAAGCAAGGACTCATCAGAGAGTATAAAAACATCGATTAGACTAGGGGTTGCGTTAGGAGCAAAACGAGTCGGAAGAGAGAAGTTAATTATTGTCATTCCAGCCGCATTGACTTTGTCATAAAAACTATCAGATACATTATCCTTGTTGAGCAAGTTCACATTAAAATCACCACATATGGAATAACAGTCAAAATCAGTCACACGATTACAAAGATCAACGAAAAAAGGTTCAACACTATAACTTCTGTTAGGATTGTAGACGCAAGATACAAAAATTTTAAAATTGGCATCAAAAATTTTTACATTTATAAATTCAACCTCAGACTCACAGGACTTGCTAATAAGGTTTGAATTTAGTCATGATTTACAATAAATAGCAACTCCGCCTCCTCGTCTACCAGCTCTGTTATTTCTGAACAGAGTATAATTAGGGATATTATAGTAAGCGTTGAGAATATCGGAAATAAACCATGTCTCGGAGAAACAAATAACGTCCACATTTGAATTTTCAAAAACGGTTCTTACATAATCAAGAAATTCATAAAAATCTTACATAATCAAATTTTTAATTGCATATTCTGTAATCAACTTCAGTGCTTGCTGCGAATTCTCTTTCACGTCTTTTATCGACTGAACCGGGTGCTTCAAAGTGGTAGTTTAAGTTTTGGAAAAAGAAAGAATCAGAAAAAAGTTGTTCGGTGGTATATGTTGAGTTTGTGGCCAGAAACTCCTTCACAATAATAGCCTTGTGAGATGGTGCAAAATTTATGAGTTTTCTTTTTACAAATCTGGTCTTTTTAGACGAATCTACTCTCTCAAACGCCACATAACGCTTTGATAATATTCCCTATGAAATATTTGACCACATCAAAGCGATAATCAAGGAAAAGAGTCAAACCTTACATCGACTTTAAGTCGACTTTGACGTGTTTTTTTTCGGCTTTATTGGCAAATGCCACTCCGTAGCTTGTTGTCTGGTTTGCATATCAAACTCTTAAACGCAGTCTCATCGTCGGTTTTAATGCGTTTTATGAAAGTGGTCCCAAATTTTGAATGTGGGATCGTTCAAGATGTCAATCTAGTAAGATTTTCAGCGATTGGGCACACAAAATTACAGTTGCAATGCAAAATTTTAGCCAAATTCTTTGTTCGATATTTTATTCACTGTAAAAATCGCTAAACACACTTGAGATAAAGGCTGAGTTCCTAAACGCATTTATCCAATGCATCAGTGTGTTTTATTTGAAATGGGTCCGAAGCTTATTAACCAAAACTGCGCAACTATACTATTTTTAAGAATATCAACATAGCGCAGTTTTCGTATTGAAACTTAGGACAAATTGAAAATGAAACACATTGATACATTGCATAAATGCATTTAGGAACTCAGCCATACTGACGATATCGAGCATTGAAAAGAAACTTTGGTAGTTCTTTTTTTAAATTTAAAAATAGTAGAGGTCCCCAATGGTGCTTTTTGAAATACCTGACGAAGCGTTTCTCTTAACCCTGGATAACCAATGCTAATCGTTACGACTAACACTGCGCCCTTTTTTTCTTACAACTTTTTTATTCTCTCATCTGATCTTGTTCTCTATCCATATTGTAGTAACCACAATAGCTGTCAAGCTGCCCTCGTTGTGTTCGGATGTGTTTGGCTTTTTAATTGGATGGTGTGAATCTTTTTATAAATGTAGTGTACGTCGAAGCGACTAACATTGGCCTTAACGTAAGTTTTTATACCCCCACGCGTAATGCGTAGGGGGTATATTAACTTTGTCACTCCGTTCGTAATGCTAATAAGGAGACGTGGTAGGTATAGAAAAGTATATACATTTTTGATCAGCATTACCTCCTGAGTCGATTTAGCTATGTCCGTCTGTCTGTCTGTCCGTATGTCTGTCTATCGACACCATTAGAGCCACAATTATAAAAGCTGTCGTAATGAAATCAAAAATATATGCTTATATTAAAAAAACGAAGATTAAATTCGGGAATGAGCAAAATCGGATGAACACCACCTACCTCCTAGTGCCGTGGTTATGCTAGCCAAACATGATTGCCGAAAATTTTTTGTTGTTATTGTTTCACGTATAAAATGAAAAAAATTAACTTTTTCTCATATTCATTTTCTCGCTCTCGGACCGAACATTTTGATTGCTGATTGAAACTCCAAACATGCCGAACTTTCCAGTGTTGGCTGTAGTCGTTTTGTATAATAGCATCAAAAAAGTAGGTAAAAGTATTAAAAAGTGAAGTTGATTGTGTCTTCAAGGAACCCTTAACATAAACAGATATATGCAAACCATTTTGTTTAAGATATTATAATAAAAATTCAGAGTAAGTAATATTAGTTCGTATATTTTAATTCGTTAATTTTATTTTCAATTCTATAAAAAATATGTATAATAAGTACAAAAATGCAAATTAGGGTTGTGATTTTTTGTGTTTTGACATACTATTACATATAATGCAACTGTGCCACCAATCATAGCATAACCACCAAACAAACATTTCAGCGAAGAGAAACATTTCATTAACGAAAATGAACACCAAACATGTTTGGCTAGCATAACCACGGCATAAACGAAGTGACATTATCAAAAATTAATATATGAACTTGGAATTTTGCACATTAGCTTTGGACTCCCAATGGGACAGTGCAAACCAATAGCAACACAGCTCTATTGAACATTGTTACTGTAGCATACACGAGAGAGAAGAGAGTGACTCAGAACACTTCGACGGAGCTGTGTGGCATTGTTGTTGTTTCTTAATTACTCTCTCGAACTGATAACCTGAACTGAATGAAGTAATTTCATTCATTGAACCCAGTGGTAAATAGGCACATGACGTAAGCAATTATTTTTTATGTACCTACAATGTAGCTGAGAGACCTACAACGCCTGTAGAGTTAATACTCGAGTTTTTTATGTGAAAACTTCTTCATGCACGTTTAGTTATTTTGTGTAGAGGAAAATCTTTACTTTAACTAAACCCTTACTCATGACCGGCTAAGGGCACGGAGCAAACTAAGTTAACGTAACGACACAAAACGCAACAACAAAGCAAAGAAATTAAAATCAGTTCAGTGTTAAACAAGACTGCAATAAGGTAAGACCTGCGTCGGACCATGGTATAATTATTTGACAAGGTAGCCGTGACAGTTTTTTGGCGATTGGTAGTTGTCAAAAACAGCTATAGAAGTTGTAGTTTGCTACTGTTGACTAGCTATGTGCTTATTTTTAACTTTTCTATAATTCATTAAATTTGTTCGCGAAGTTTATTGGAATGTTTTTAGTTTGCTGCGATTGACTAGTTATGTTAAAGTCGTTGCTTATTTTTTCACATTTCTTTGATTAATTGCATGAACAGCTTATTTTGACAACTATCGCCGTTCGTGAGAAAAAAGCCAGTTTGCGCTACTACCTTGTCAAATAATTATACCATGCGTCGGACGAAGCCAAAAGAGAATATCGGAAAAAATCAAAAAGCTACACGCTAAAAAACATATGCTTTGCACGTTATTTCTTAAACGAAGTTTGAAGAAGTTTTATAACGTGTTCTGCAAACTGAGCACATTTTTCATTTAACTAAATATTATTATTTAAACTAATCTTTTTAATATAAGGGAAAATTAATTTTTAAAAAGCTTTAAGGTTAAATATCATAAGTTATGGTTTCCTTTACATTTTCATTAATTTTTTATACTTTTTATTCTTTGTATGTCAGGTGTAAGTATTATTAAACTTTTATTTATATTTTTATTTATTTATTACTAGATGTATTCAAAAATTAAAAATGTTAAAAGCAAAATATGAAAATGAGTCTTTTTTTGTTTAAATGCACTGAATAAGCCAGATTGCATCATTTGTTCTAAAGTTTTTAGTAGCGTAAGGAGATCAAATTTTGAAAAACATTATTTAAATTGTCATAGAGTGTTTCAAGAATACAAAGCTGAAAAGAGAGTTTTGAAGCTTTATGAACTGAAACTTGCATTTTTAAAAAATCAAAAAGAAGTTAAAGATTCTTTTATGGAGGAGGAAGTTGAAGATTATACGCTAGCAGATGCAAATATGAAAGTTTCTTATATAGCAAGCATAGCTTTAGCAAAAAAGGGTCGGCCTTTCGATGATTGAAGCTTTTTCAAAGAAGTGAGCGTCGATATATTGGACTACTTTGGACAAAAAGGGAAGGAAATGAGCGAGATCATTAAAAGTATTCCCTTGTCGCGCAGAACACTCACAAGGCAAACTGAAGATGCAGCAACTTTCCTGTTTCCTAAAACAAAACAGACAATTTTAAGTTCTGAAGCTTATGCTCTTTCTTTGGATGAAAGCACCAATAAAAATGACACTACTCAGTTAATATTTGTACTATAGATCGGTAGATGCCAATTTTGAGGTAACAGAAGGCATGTAATCATAATGAAAAGCAATGAAAAGCAACGTAAGAGGGGAAGACATTTATAACGTTGTAAACGAAAAGCTGTTTTCATTTGCTGATAAAGACAAATTGTCATCTATATGCACCGACGGTGCCAAAGTCATGGTGGGGTGCAATAAAGGCTTCGTAGGTCAGCTCTGTAAAAATAACATTAACGTTCCCACTTTCCATTGCATACTGCACCAAGAAAATTTAATAGCAAAGTCGCTTAAAATAAAGGACACAATAAAAACGGTAAGACGTGGCCACAAAGCTTTAAAGCACCGCCAATTTCGGGTATTCCTGGAAAGAATCGATGCTGAATATAGCGAGATATTATTATACACAGAAGTAAGGTGGCTTAGCAATTGAAAATGTCTCGACAAAAATGATATAGACAGAAATTTACAGCCTCAGAAATTATATAGTATACTTTTTTAAAGCCAACGCAACTAACGAAACCGATCTTCTTACACCGAAATTGACGGACAAAACATTTGTGTTAAATTAAGCTTTTTTCAGTGACATAATTCGTTATCTTTACCAACTAAGTCTAAGCATGCAGGGAAGACAAAAATTTGTTTTCGATTTATTAATGTCAATAGAGTGCTTTAAAAAACGAATAATCAATCTCCAGCTGGAATTTAAGGCAAACGATTTGACCAATTTTACTTAATAATATGTAATAATATGTTGAGTTATTTACCAAAATTTTAAACATCTTTTAAAAATTCGCGAAAAAATTTAGAACTCGATTCAGCTTTTCAAAAATCCTCTCCTTTGCAATTTAAATTTTGAAGATAAATAAACTCAACTCGAATTAGAACTTCTTCAAAAAGATGCATTAATTCCTCTTGAGCAAGGCACTGATTTTTGGCATCAAATCGACAAAAATAAATATCCCATGCTTATAACCAAAATTTATGATCTTTTTTTAATGTTTGGTACAACATAATAGCTGTGAGTCCGCTTTTAAAGGCATCTATTTATTCACTGATCATCACCTTGAAAATCTTTTAAGAACTAAGACATCAAAAACAGAAATAGATTTTGAGAATAATTAAAAACCTTAACTCTGGTTCACTTTTCTAATTAAATTATTTCTATCAGCTCCTTGAGAGGAGCGGCGGAGAAGGCGGTTTTGTTCTTCCGCCTTATTCTACTATTTATTTTATCCGTATTGCCGACTCACTACTCATATGTATATAATTTACCGGAAGTTTGTGCTAATTGTGATCAATTAAGCCAAAAAAATCAGTTTTCATTTTTTTATTTTAAACTAGCTGAAACTTGGCGCGTTTTTGCCACACCCCCACCCCCAACGCCCTTAAAATGTTATCAGTTAAACAGCACGAGTAAATTGTGGCCGATTTCCGAATTTTGAGGCTGTGCGACCTGTAACTTCAAAGCTATTCGATATCCCAATTTTTTTTATTTATTTTTGGGCTATAAAAGAGGGTGGTGTTAATTTTAACTATGCCTATATTGTTCGCACAAGTGTAAGCAAGAAGTTGACAAAGTCTTATCGCAATGTAATGAACGATATTGCAGCGCATAAAAACGAACACACAAAAATTACTTTTTATCGCCCATTTCAGATTGAGGTGACCTATCAGTCGCACTGACCATCTCCGATTTGGCTCAAATTTTGTTTTAAGGTTGGTTTTTTGTTAATAAAACCAATTCCGGAGTTTAAAGTTTAAAAAAAATTTTTTTGCGGAGCCACAGCAATTCGAATGCCAAAATAGGACCTATTTTTAGACAACGTAGCTCAGTCAATTTAAATCCGATTTTCGTAAATAAGGTATCATTGGAAACGTTATTTTGTCTATTTTAAGGGAAAAATGCAAAACTTTTGGAAAAATTGCAGTAAATTGGCCCATTCTTCGTTTTAAAGTTTAATGCCATGCCAACAACAGACGCTATAATTTTTTTCAGTTTGTTAATTTTGGTTTTTTGTACGTTTCAATACCTTTCCAACGATATAAAATTAAGGTGTGCTCTTAAAGGGTTCAGAAGTTATAGCGTAAAACGTGCAGTGTTAAACAATTTTCAATACAAATTCAACTAGCTATCAAAGCTTTACAGCAAACATGCTCAGGAAGTACAGTTTGTTTTCTATTATGAACTTGTGTTTTGCAAAAACTAAAACACGTGCACACAAAAACACAATTTGTGCCATTTATATTATACTAACTTCAAGTATTTTTTAAGGACGCTGTTCAAGCACAGCACTGGAACCACACACAGGGCACACTGCACCCTTTCGCCATATATTTTAAAGATGGCAACGGACAGCTAAGAAATAAAACTCTCCTCATGATTGCCGAAAGTTTGGAGCACACTTATGAAGCAGTGCATCATTTTAAGCAGATGCTCTCTAACTATTTAAACGAAAAGTTCGTTTTTATAACCAAAACATACTTTTTCTCCGATGAGCGCCTTTGCAGTATAAAAACAGAAAACATTTTTATGAATCATGTCAAAATAAGAAAAATAATAACTTTACAGTAGAGTGGCATTTCTTCCCCACGTCACACGGAAAAGGTCCCTGTGATGGAATAGGGGGAATATTCAAACGCAATGCAACAAGAGCAAGTCTTCAGAGGAAATATAATGACCATATCCGAAATGCAAAAGAATTGTATGCGTGGGCGATTCGAAACGAAGATTCAACCGTGGCATATCGCTATTGCTCAGGACAAGAATATAAACTTGCACAAACAACATATCAGTTGAAAAACGAAAAAATAAATGTAGCATCCATCAAAGGAACGCAATAATATCATTGCTTCATTCCAATCAACGATACAGAAATTAAAGCTGCTCAATTCTCAACTTCTGAACAATTTTTCACTTATAAAATATAACATTAAATTTCCATCCAATTTGTTTTCTTTATTTTTAACAAAACAGACATGAAAAAAAAGTCAATAACTACTTGACTTTGTTCAAAATTATGCGATCGCTTACAGCAGCTTGTGTTTTTGTGTGTACGTGTTTTAGTTTTTGCAAAACACAAGTTTGCATTAGAAATCAAATTGTATGTCGGGAAAAGCGAGCGAGACAGACTACTTGCTGAGCTTATATGCTGTAAAGCTTTGAAAACTAGTTGAATTCGTATTAAAAATTGTTTAACACTGTTCGTTTTACGCTATAACTTCTGAACCCTTTAAGAGCACACCTTAATTTTATATCGTTGGAAAGGTATTGAAACGTACAAAAAACCAAAATTAATAAACTGAAAAAAAATTATAGCGTCTGTTGTTGGCATGGCGTTAAACCTTAAAATGAAGAATGGGCCAACTTACTGCAATTTTTCCATAATTTTTATATTTTTTTCTTAAAAAAGACAAAGTAACCTGTTCAATGAAATCTTATTTAAGAAAATCGGATTTAAATTGACTGAGCTACGTCGTTTCAAAACACACCCTATTTTGACCTTGAAAAATGGTTCTAAAATTTATAACTTCGAATTTAGTTTTCTAAGCAATAAACCAATCTAGGAACAAAATTTGAGCCAAATCGGAGATGGTCAGTGCGACTGATAGGTCACCTCAATCTGAAATGGGCGTTATATATTAGATTTGCGTAAACATTTTTTTCAGTGCAAAGAGAACGAAACAACGTAAAGCTTTAAATGTAGTGGTGCACACACCCGCTCATGACACGACATCCACAAATTAAGAGAAATGCCATATTTCATACAGTTTCAGTTGCATTAGCCAAAAATGTATAAAATGTCATAAATTTTTATTCGGCTTTAGTTGGGAGGCTTTATTTTCATCCTTAGGATCTTGAAAATATGTAGTCAAAAGGATATTTTCATGTTTAATTTATTTTACGAGTCTTAGCGTATTAGACGAGAAAGTGCGTCGACCAAAAATCAGGTATAAGCGCTTTTTTCTCGAAACAACTTTTTTCCGCGCTGTACACGATTCCGCTTCAACGACTTAACCGATTTCGATGTTTGACGACTCAAATTATTCAATTAAGGGGGCCTTCAGGAAGCATTTTTTCCAAAAAAAAATTTATTATCCTTATTTTTTAACGTTGAAGCAAAAAAAAAGCAGGAAAAACAGGGTTTTTTCCAAGGGCCGCCATTTTTTTTAAAAAAGGTTCTATTAAAATTGAAAATATTCAAGGCCAAATCCCAAATTTTATCTAGTTTAATAATTTTTTTGGTTTTTTCGTTTCAGATCACATGGCAGGACTATCACATCGGCTATCGCCGCGCAAGGCTTTGATCAGCGAGACCTTCTGCCGCCATTTTGAATTATTTTTCATATAAAAAATTGTATAGTGTTCTTGAAATATACACTAATAAATGCCACAAAAGACTTTTTCAAACTAGTTTTACGTTCGCTCAAAAAAAAATCCTGAAATTACGTTACGTGAAATTACGTTTCTACTAGAACCTCCTCTGAATCTTATTATGTATTATTGAAAAATTTACGTAACTAACCCATACGTAATTTAACATCATCTCTTCAGTTCTCTCCACCTTCATTATAATATAATGATTATGCAAAAGTTTTTCTTCTGCTTCTTTTCATTTGAGTATCCGCGCCCTCAAGCACACCAGCGAAATACAGTAGCTCGTTTTGCTATATTAAAGCGCGCAAATCTTGATGGAAATCATCATTTAAGCTGCCATCAAAATTGCATTAAATTTTATGAAGATTGATCATCACAAGTGCACCAGCGAGCCCACCACCAGAAGCAGCAGCAGCATCAGCATCAACATCAACAGCACAATGCCACACCCACCTTTACGACTAAGCAAAATGTTAAATGCTAAAACCACAGGAAATAAATATGAAGAAGCAGAAGATGAGGAAGCTGAAGAGTTAAATAAAATAAAATAAAATAAAATAAAAGCCTTTCAAAAGGCCTTGTTTAACCAAAGGCAAAATCATCAACATCATCATCATTATCATCATCTACAGTTGGGGCATTTTAGGCACAAATAAAACAGTAGCCAATAATAGTTAAACCCACAGCAATAACAACAAAAACAATACAAATTTTCGCCAAAAAGAAGCTTTATCATCAGCGGCAGCAGTCAAGAGATTGTTAAACAGGTAGAAACGAGTTACTATTTTTTACATTTATATGCTGCTGTCTAAACGTGGCTAAAACATCTAGTTGCTAGTTGTTGCCTTCAACAGCAATGTTGTTGGTTGTAGCAGCAGCATGTTGGTGACCTGTTGTTCATCTGCTGTTGGCAGTGAAAATGATGATGACGAGGATGAGAGGAGACCAGCTATAAGCTAGGCACTTTCTTTGCAGCTAAGGCGCAGCGCAGCGCAGGCATTAACCAAAAATAGTAACAACGCGCGCAGCCCACATGAAGAGTTTTGACGTTTCAGTAGCAATCTAAACGAATTTATTTATGAGTCTATGTGAGGATGTGAGTCTGTGTGTGTGTGTGTGTGTGTGTGTGTGTGTGTGACCACTTTGGCGTGGAGTGTATAGGTCATTTTTATATTGAGCTGCACTTTTCGCTATATGTTGATTTTTATTTGTTCTGGTTGTTTTGCTGGAATTCGTAATCGCTTTGAAATTTCCATATGATAATATTTTTCCAATGAATGTTGCAAGTAGCAGCGCCAATTTTAGCCAAAGAACAACACACAAAGCAACAGGAAGGATCAAGAAGCACCAGCACCAACAAAGGCAATCCACCAACAGCATCAACTTGATATGCGCTATATTGGCACTGGCTTCAATTGAAATGCTACAAGTTATATTGGCGTGGGTGGTCGTGTTATTTCTATCTAGCCGAAGCATAGGAGGTGGCTTCAAGTGAACCCGCTCTTACATGTTGAAGCCTTTTTCTAGGTGGCATTCGTCTTGATGCATAGTGTTTCCTATTTAATTGGAATTTCAAATTGTGAACTGTTGCTTTTGTTGTTGTTGTTGTGGTTGTTATTGTTATTTTTGTACCCAAGGTAATACTTGCATTTTTAATATAAAGATAGTTTTGATGAAGAAAAATTAAATAAAAGAAAAAGCAAGAGTAGCAAAATATTAAGGCTCAGCAAGTTTGTTGCTTAAGTCTTTTGTTTTCAAAATGATAAGCAGCAGTTTATGCTTCATGTCTTAAAAAAGAAATTTTTTCATTTGCTTATGACATTTTATAAGATTTGCTTTAGTTCCTATTTCCGTTTGCTATCTTTTTTTTTTTAATTTAGTTCATTTGCGACAGAAATAAAACTTCTTACTCACAATTCTTTCGGTTTCTCAATTTTTTTCTGAAAAACCATTAACATTATTATTATTCAAAGCAACAACAAAACAAGCAGCCACAATGACAACCCAGATCTCATCTTTTATTAATAATAAAAAAAAATAACTCATTAAAATTAACATATTTCCACTTGTTGCTCCATATCTGAAGCTCTGCCACTTCAACAGAAATTTGATTGAAATCTTTCGGTCTGCCTGGGCTTACAGGTTAGTTCTTTTTTTTTGTTGTTGTAAATTTCATTAAGATGCTCAACAGCAAGCGAAAGATTGCTTAGATCGACATTAAGATCATGCCAGACAAATATATATAGCTGCTTTTGTGTGTGTTTGAGTTTGTATGCGTCGCCTCTAGAAGCCACCTCAAATGTACTTGAAAAGGCAGCTCGCTCAATTCAATTTCAATTAGGTTCCATTTAAATTCATACGTGGTACGCACTGGAACCGCGTACTCGTTGGAGTAGCTGCAGGTTTTCAGCAAGTGCTGTGGTGAAGAAGTTTTGATGCGATAAAAAATCTCAATTATTATTTTGAAATAAAGTAGCTAACTGGTATAAAATTACGCAGAACCACGTACATTTAGTGTTGGTACTCATGATTATAATCAATAAAGAAGATATACGAAACAACAAAATGTACTTCATATGTAAATATACTGACATTTTTTTATTAGTACATTTATTATCATTATTTCCTGTATGTTTTTGCATAGCTAAAAATGTCGTCGTGTTTAATAAAGGTCGCTTTACATTGTCCTACTGTGTGTTACCACATGTGAGATAGAAAGTATTATTGAATTTCATCATGCTGTCATTTTTAATTTTTGTATGAAGAAATTAATTTTTCGATTTTAGACTATCTCACAGAGTCGCACCACATTTTTATACTTTACACTATACTAAAACGCGAAAATTTGAGTAATGAATTGCTTTTTAATGAATTTAAAGCCCCTACAAAGTTCAATAAGCTGTAAAACTGCTTCCTTCTGTTATTCCATTTGAAGTTTAAAATTTTCTCACTTAAGTAAGTTTACGGTAAAATGCATCTCTGGTGGGATAGAATGTGTGATGAAATTAGAAACAAACCAAAAAATAAAATGTGGTACGACATGCCAAAAAAATCAAAACACACATTGCTTTTCGTTGTTTACACCACCTCACTTTCTATCACACATGAAAATTTTGACATGTGTTAACACACAGTAGGATAATGTAAAGCGGCCTTAAACGACGTTTATTTTTAGTGAATTTTCAATTGGTAAAAGCAAATCTTGCGACGAGGAATGATAATCGTATCAATACACAAGGACGAAATCTTATATGGCAAAATTGCAAAATCATTAAAATCTATAAAAGGATGATATAATTCAGTACCCCGCAAACGTAGTGAAGTGTGCTCTCGTTATACATACACACTGCCGACCCTAAGTTTCGTTGTTATAAACAGCAACATATTGAGTGACGAATCCTTTCGATGATTCAAATTCAATATGCAAGAACGAAACGCAACATAGGTTATAATTATATTAATTAACTAGAGAAGTATGACCATAGATTAAGACTACTAAGTAAGTTTTGTAAAAATGTTATAAAAGAGGCGAGATGGCCAACAATAAATCAGACTTTAATTAACTACACAAGTTGGCAGATCTCTGCCTTGTTCAGTTTATTTTAAACGTCTCTGTTTGCCTTGGACATAGTTCAAGTCGGCAAACAATCTAGCCTATAGCGAAGGCAAACTCTGCAATATTACAATAATACGATCCTTAATATATCTTAAATAAAACGATATTAAATAAAGTATAACTTGGCGATCCTAAAAAGTATATAACATGGCGATCCTAAAAAGTATATAACAGTAGTGCCCGACAACATAGTGTCCAAAAAACTACTGCCAGAGAAGACAGTATGTGAATCTTAAAAATTTCCCCAGAAGACAGCAAATGAAATGCATGTGTCTATTTTTGGTGAAAGTGAGAGCTTCAGTAGATACCATCAAACTACGATTACGAGAGAATGGGTTGTTTGGAAGAATTTCCCGGGAGAAGAAATTACAGTCGGAGCGTAATCATAAAAATCGTTTGGAGTTCGCTTAAAAATTTCACCGCTGGACTGTGAATGATTGGAAAAAAGCCTTGTTTTCTGATTAAACAAATATAAACAAAGTCTCCTCCGATGGAAAGGCATATGTTCGGCATCCGTGATCCAAAGAATTTTATCTCAAGTATACTCTCCCCACGTTAAAATATGGTGACGGAAGCATTATGCTATGGGGCGTTATGTTTTGAAGTAGTGTTGGACTCATTCCCAAAATTGAACTGAATGGATCAGTTTCAATACATTTTAATTCTGAATGATATTATAACGGGTTATAACTAAAAATCTGCACTGAGTTTGTTCACATCAGAAATTAAAAATACCCAGTAGTTCCAGTCTTGAAGAAATCTGAAATGAATCATGTACGATTTTTCTTAATCCTTGACGAAACATGCTGATTTGACCATACATTTCATTGACGAAAATTTCATATAAATGTTCCAAATTCGTGCAAGACGCAATGCAGAAACGTCGGGATTTATCATGCACGAACCCAATATCGAAATATTGAGTAAATTTCGTTAACTAAAAGTAGACAGGAATATAAAGTAAATTCGTCAAGGAATTAAAATCGAAACGTGCTTCTGGACCGAATTCAACGTCGTGCGATATATTTGATAGGGGATAAAAATATTTCATTCTCTCTCAACTCTATTGGAAATCGATGTAATGTTGGTTTCGTAATGGCCTGACGCCACCACACCGTATGTTTTCCAGGACCACTCGGGCTTGGACAGCTAAGCCCACTCCTTTACCAATGCCTTGATGCCACACAGAACCTCACGTTGTAGTGTTAATTCGTTCTTTAGTCGTACGGTAAAGTTGTGGAATAATCTCCCTGGGAGCGTGTTTCCCATCAAATTTAGAACAAATCTGCACCGAAAGTACTCCATCTTTTTAAACTCTTACTAACTATCAACCATCTTCCAAATCAACACAATGCTCATACATTTATAAGAAACATTACCTGAGCTTTCGCTCTACAAAACAGAAAAAAATGATACCAAATTGTCAAAACCAAACGAATTCGACAGCAATGGCAATGACACCTAAACAGTGGTGTCAATGAATATTTAAATACTATTGAAAACCATCGTCAGTCCAAAACTGTCGATAGTCACGATAGTGCCATCGATAGTTTACGAACTCTACAGTTTAGCCTCTGAACGATTCGGCGAACTACAACAATCATGAATATCTTGAAGTTGTAGTAATAGAGTGGAAAAGTCAGGCGCTGACAACCGCTTCTTTGCATTATATTTGTATGATTTTTTTTTTAAGTCCAGCATGAGCTGAAACTTCCTTTAAGAAACCATCACGAAAAGTTCGTCAATGATGCCCCGAACTACTAGGTATTGTATAAGCATTAGGGCGGGTCGATTTGTAGGGAGTGAAAAAATTCACCAATTTCCCTATGATTTCCGTATTCTATGGGTTATTCCATGAAAATTTGTCGAAGGAACCATACCTCTATCGTTAAAATCGAGTCCCCTACTTTTTGTTGGTAGATTTTATCCCAAATTGACGTTCGTATGAAATATTACCTACACGTTCACATCCATAACTCAAAAACTATCAATCGAGTTTAATCGCGCGTTGGAAAGGTCAGCTCATTTTAATCAATTTACAAAAAAAATCTCCAACATTGGTACAACGGTTCAAAAAGTACGGGCATTTTTGTCCAAATTTTGGACCATTTTTCCATTTTTTTCATGATTTTGTCCAAGAATATTACTTTCATGGCCATTTTTTTGGCTCAATCCATTATTTAATTCAATTTACAATTCAAAACGAGGAGTTTAAGCCCAAATTTATCGAATTCGGTTGATTAATTCATGCGATATTGCTAAAACAAAATAACACATAAAACCAACTTTTTAATTTTTTTTTCCTTTCTATTTTTTTTTCTACAAAAATTCAAATTAAGAAATAATAAAGTATCTATCAACCTATTATCAAAAAAAAAATATTCAATTTGAGTGTAGTAAGACACAAAATCTTGGACAAAAAATCAATTTTTCGTCAATTTGGGAAAAAATCTACCAACAAAAAGTAGGGGACTCGATTTTAACGATAGAGGTATGGTTCCTTTGGCAAATTTTCATGCAACAACCCATAGAATACGGAAATCATAGGGAAATTGTCGAAAAATAAATCGACCCGCCCTAATAAGCATATACTGAAACAATACTTTCTAGTAAAACTATAATGCTATACAGCGCCGGATTAACACAAAGCGGGGCCTGGGGCTAAAATCAACACTGGGCCTACTTAAGGACAGAGCATTTAGATCGGATCTTTTTATAATCAAAATATTAATTTGTACGCATTTATATCTAAAAGTAGTATTATTCGGTTTCATTAACTTTTAAATTTTTATTTAAAATTTTTTTTTTTAAATTTAAATTTAAAATTTTTTTTTTTGGCAAAACTTTCCATTAACTCGTCAAAATTAATATTTTGCAACAAATCATTTTCAATACATAGTTTCGATATTGAACACAAACGTTCATCTTACATAGAAGATCGGTGTACATTTTTCATTCTTTTTAATACTGAAAATTACCCTTCAGCTTCACAATTTGCTATCGGTATTATTACAAGCAATCAGTAGGCTTAATAAATATTTGGTAAAATGTCGAAGATTTCTGAGACCACAATCCAATGAAGTTTTTTTAATGGAACAATTGTATTATTTCTGTTATTAATAGTTTGATATCTCTCACAAGAGATCGAAAAAAATTCTTCGGGTTGAAGTTTCATAAGCGAAATGAATTGATGTAATTCGCAGCGTAATTTGCATATCATTTGGATATACTTCAACAAAGGATTTTACTCTCGCTTCTAATTCTTCGTTTTCAATATCCATTAATTTGCACAAGAATCCAAATAGTTTTGTAATGTGTTCATATGCTTCACTACTTTTTTTCAACTCCATTGCTAGCTTATCAACTAAAACAAAAAACACCTACTCAACGTTGCTTTAACAGTGTAGCAAGAAACATTGTTTTCGGCTATTTTTTTTTTCTTTGGATAGCTGCTAATCTAACCAACTTTGCTTATCGACGATTTTTGAATTCGTGGTTAGTGTATGAAACTATCACGCGATGGGCTATGATTTTCATACCCATAGATGGAAAATTTTTTAAAATTGCATCTTTTTGCTATAATAAAAAAAAATTTCAAGAAAATGCAAATTTTTTTCCTGGATCGAAAATGCAATAAAAAAATCAAGTTAGACATTTTGGCATAAGCGCCTGCGGTGCCCATGCCTGCTCTGGGCCGGGGCTGCAGCCCCTCCCAGCCCCTACCTAAATCCGCCCCTGATACTATAAGAAGATTTTAATTATTGAACTTTAAGAAATGAACCTGTGGCCCCTTCGTAGTTTTGTTCGTATCTGTTAGAAACCACGTTGTACGCCATTTATAACACTTCCTTAACGCACTTCTGCATACATGCAACACTGGATTTAGGCCTAGGGCGGAAATATTTTAGGAGCGAAAAAAATTTTGAGGGCTGAAAAATTATTAGGAAAACAAAAAGTTAGGGACGGAATCAATTTGGTAGCAGGAGAATTGACAGGGCGGCAATATATTTTTGTAGATAATTTATAAAGAAACTCAATTTAAATCAATAAACTAGTTTGACAAGTGTTGTAAATTTTTGAACTGCCAAGTGTAGAACGATAAATATTTAAGGAAAACTAACCAGCAAAAACTTCGCTTACAGGCAATGAATAAAGTATTGCAGAAAACTCGTTCAATCGATTACTTTTTGGGTTACAGAAAGTATTACTTTAACATGGTCATGTCATTGGCATTAATTTAAAAAATCAATGAACGTAATGCAATTAATGCATTTTGGATTTTTGACTTAATATAAGGCATTATTGAATAAAAAAATTGGGGGATTGAATTGCAAAATTTTTAAAATGTTTTGCTTAGTATATTAAGAGAGAATCATTTTGATGACCAATAAATCTAAAGGACGGCAGAAAAATATCGTAGCTTATTTAAAAAGTAACTTTCAGTTTTGTGTTTATAAATTTTCCGTTAATTTAATAAGTTTTCTTCCAATATTATTACTAGAAGAGAAACAAAACATAAGGTCTGCATCAAAAATAAATAATATTTTTCATTTACGTGATCTGTGCGATGCATAGCCAAATGTAGAAATATCATTGTGAATATCCATGCAATGATATGTAGAAATATCATTGTGAATTTATTTAAGTCTTCCTGTTACAAATTTCCAAGAGGACTGCATGGTTTTATTGAAAAGCAAATTGGACTGCATTAAATAATTTTTATCACATCCCTAATTGGAAATTATGTTTCGCTGATAGAAATGTGAATGTCGCACTGTCATGGTACAAGAAATATTTTATTGGGCATGCGGTCTTTCATTCCAAATAAGATGAGAAACATTAAACCAAAAGATCACTTATGGTTTAATGAGACTTGCAGGATTGTCTACAGATCTAAGCCTTTCAGAATTGGCGTTTCCACAAGAATATTGACAACAAAAGAATTCGCATCGAGGAGAGGAATCGCTGTCATGCAATTTTAAAAGGCAAAAATTTTCTGTACGAAACTTGTAATCGAAAAATGCTTCTTCTCAGCCCCAAAGTGATCAAAAATTGTTGGACTTTTGTTAAAAGAGTTAGGAATCAGACATTGTCATCGATTCCAACTCGTTTAGAAGATGACCAAATCTTTACTAGCTCAGCTGATAAAGCCAGCCTATTGGCTGGATTGCTGGCACAAAATTCCACTCTCTCGAATAACGATCAGCCACTGCTCTTGTTCTTACAAACATAAACAAAGCTTCTGGTCCTGATGGATTACCGCCAATTGTGCGCCAAGTGTGTGCTTTTTCGCTGGCTCGGTGAACCTTTTTATCATCTCCTACAGAGCAGGAGTATTTCCATATTGTTGGAAGGGAAAGTCGTAAATGTCCAGCCAGTACCTAAAAATGGCGATGCCACGAACGCCGCAAGCTGCCGACCCATTGCGATATGCTTTACGTTTTTCAAAGCTATACAGAGCGTAATAAACTTTACTACTATGAACTATCTAGAGCACAAACAACTGCTCAGTGATCATCAGTGATCATGTCCAAACTAATTTCATATGATGTTGGTGGTAATTCTGCTTTATGGACCACGTGTTTCCTCAAGAACAGAATGATTCGTGTAGTAGTTGGCGGTATTTCGGAAGCAGATCTAGTACGAAAACTAAGTTATGAGGACGTAATAAATGATTTCGCACGAGTACGTAATAAGTTTTGTTATATTGCATAAACTACTATGTAACTGTGTGTAAAAAATTAGAAAATACAATTTTTATAATTTTGTTCTATTGTAAGAAAAAAATTTTATATGTTTAAGGCGGCGCTAGTGTCGGGTCTAGGGCGGCAGAATGCCTAAATCAGCCACGGGATACATGGTGCCAACTGCATCACATTTTTGACCTTTCAACCATTCTTCTACACCAAACTTTTAAGTTCTCAAAAAAAACCTTCAATTTGTTGGCATTGTGGAAATTTAGTGGGGTTCCTGTCTTTAGGCCCAAAATGATATTTTTTCTGATCCAGAACTTCAATGTCGTCTTTGCATAATGCGAGGAGGCTTTGTCGGGCTAAAATACATAATCATCATCCTAAGAATATTTATGAATAAATGGAAGAAAAATTGTGTCTAAACAAAAATTTTGATAGATCACTTGACTTATTGCCAGACCAATTGGCTTGAAGTAAGACTCCGTAATTACTTTGTCAGGGATAGCAATTTAAAGCATAATTTCCTGCTCAAACTTTTTCTTGAATTTATATTTTATATCAGGAGAGCTTGAAGATCTATCATTTGTGTAAAATATATCGTTTCCTGGCATTTGTGGAGAGTGAAATAACTCTCGTCATACAAAATGAACGATTTTCCTTTGTAATTTTTGACCATCACCGACACTGAGATTTTAGTAATTGAATTTGCTCTTCAGTGTACTATGGAGACCGCTGCTTCTTTCTGGCTTGAATATAAAGTGATTTTAAAGTTTTGCAAATATATGGCTGCGAGTATTTGATTTTTCGGGCGGCTTCGGTTTGACTTCGGTCTTTGTTGTTAATAGCGGTTTTAAGCTATTTAATTGAATTTTTAGTCATAATACTTCGTTTTCTTACGGAACCAGGGTTTCTTTCTATCTTTAATGTACTCTGGATAAAATATATCGTCCTTTTTGACATACCTTGAGCCATAAAACGTTCGCATGTGAACTTTTTCCTTTCTCTAAATGCTGCTGATAAAAACGTACAATACACTCGCGGAGATATTGCTGCTGTGAAGTCATTTTTAGGACTAACTTAGCAAGTGCGCTAGCATAAGTCATATGATGAAAAGATAATGCAATAACTCATTTTTTTACGCAATGCCTTCGTGGCAAGACAAAGCGTGTTGACACTGAAAGCAATTCAAATAAGTGCAGGTTTTTAGTAATAAGCCGTTACCATTTGTTGTTATGTTACGATCCGAGGCATATATCACGCACTACAAAAAATTGGTTTAACTATAAAATGATAAAATTATTTTACTGGCCTTCATATAGTCCAGACCTTAATCCAATAGAGAATGCTCTCTTCTTTGTATTTATAGATATTATATGTAGAGGTTTCTTTTGTGTGGTGATTTTGAGTGAAATTTTGCTTACACAATTTTTGTTATAACAACTAACAGCCTAACACTGAGTTTTGTGAGACATTTGAACACCAAATCTAAATAAGTGAGAAATTAGCCCTTAAACACATTTTTAGTTTTCACTTATTTTGGTATTCAAGTTGGTTTTTGAACTTTGGTGTATTCAGACTTATAGAGCAATTCCATATGAAAGCGATCACCTTTTGGACGACCCCTCTCCGATTTTAAAATAAATAGTCTCAATCGATTGCCCAGCAAAAAAAAATGTACCCACATATTTTTTTTTTTTTTTAATAGTGACTGGTTTAGTGGTGGTGTACACCACTGTCATGTGACAAAATTGAAGAATTCTTCATAAGGGACCTCATTGAAAGTTGTTTTAAAAAAAAAACACTAAAGCGATCGCAACGAGTGATAGCTCGTTGGAAAGGTATTGAATCAGGCTTTAATTGAAAAATAAAATTTTCCTAATTTTTCTCAGAAATTTACCTTTTTTCCCATGAAAATTAAATTTTCCCATGAAAATTAAATTTTCCGATTTTCCACAGAAGCTCCTAAATTTTCCGGCTAATTTTATTTTTTTTTGGATTCCTCATAATTTTTGCTTTAAGAATCAGCAATAAAAAAATGGGCCCCGACTCCTTGTTTGGACAGGAGAAGAGCATTTAAGAGACCAAAGTAAGGGAGTAAAGTAAAGAGTACCAAAAAATAAATATAAATACTTCACACACACTGAGTCAAATTTCAGTTGAATACTAAACGTGAAAGTGTTAAAGTGTTTTTTTTTTTAAAGTAAAGAGTGAAGCTGTAAAGACAATTTAAAGTAAAATGAACAAATTTTGCTGCAATCCGTTTAACAAGAGTGGACATCGTTCGAAAAAGATAAAAGTATTAAAATTAACTGGTGTTTCGAAGCGATACATGAATGAATTAAATATACAATACGGTGAAGAAGCAGAATTCATTTGCCCCAAGTGTAAAATCGATTTGTCTCAACAAGCAAATGCATTGAAACAAATGCAACCACAATCCGAGAGTGAAATGACAATTGAACAAAATGTTTCATCTGATAGTGAGGCAGACATTCCGATGGTCAATATGTCTTTGAGTCCTTTGAATGAGGCTATTACCACTTTCGGTGAAACGCCTATTAGAAAAAGAAAGTTGCGAAGTGAAAAATACAGGAAAGAGAAAAAAGGCAAGGTTATGAGTGCAATCGCGACAATATTTGATGAAGGCTATGATAACGAATGCAGTCAAGCAGATGACGTTGATGACGGCAAACAAATGATCGAGCAGTTGAAAAGAAAATTCAATTTAGCGACCACTTTTCCGGAGAAATATCTCATTTTATCTGTGCTGCCTCAATCATGGTCTATACACGCAGAGAAAAGACATGGTTGAGACATGATTACTGCAATAATAATTTTTTTACTAAAATTATTTTATTATTTCTGCAAACACAAATGTTTGCCTTAATAAAGTCATTATTTACTAATGGTGGTACCAAAAATAACATTATAGTTGAAATCATAACATAGTTGAAATCGTCAACATACTATGATTGCCTCAACTATTAGTTGCAACAAAAATGTTGTAGTTCTGTCAATCATGATAAATGTGAATATTATTATAGAGACAAACATATAAGAATTTTAAATGTTTGTCTGAACTATTCTTTGCTTGTTGGCAAACGAAGCAGAACATAACCAAAAATCGAAAGAATTTATTGTGGCTGAACAGTTTGCAGGAAAAACTTTCACTTCATTCAGACACAATAAGTTTTATCGATTCCTGGCTATGTGTTGTTTCGTTTGTCAACTGTTCAATTATTGTGTTTTGTTTTAAATCGCCTGATCCTAAAAACAGCACGCAGAAAAGTGACATTTTCGACTTTAATTGTAGCAAACATGTTTCTTTTTACCGTAAACATATTTCGCAATTCTGACCATATTTTGTTTATCACAAATATTGCTATTTTTGTGACAATGCACTTAATGTACCATGTTTATGAATGGCATTAGTCAGGCGAGCGGTAGTAGCGGCTGTGGCTTACTGGTAGTGTGCGTGGCTCGTAAGCGAAAAAGCCGCGGTTCAAACCCCAACTCGGACAGAAAATTTTATCAAAAAGATTTTTCAATTGAATTAATATTTCTGTTCAGCCTAGTCAATGGCAAACCTTTGGAGATATCTTAATAAATTAGCTGTTGAAATTGGAGTGCATGAAAATAAATAATATTCAATAATATTCTGGATCCTAAAAATAAATTCATAATATAGTTGCTGCAATCATTCTATTTTTGACCCAATAAGAGAATAATGATTGTTTCAATAATATTTTGGTTCCTACAAAAAAGTTACTTTTCTAAATATGGTTGTTGTAAACATTTTATCATGATCAAAGAAAACATTATATGTTTAAGAACATGTTAGCAACAATCATAATCCGAATCATACTATGATCCTCTTAAAACATGGTTGTTGCAACTATTTTTTTTCTCTGCGTGTACGCAAGATTTCTGAACAGTTTCAAACATCTTTTTACATAGCGAGAAGAAGCAAAGAATTAGTTCGACAGAAGGGCATATTGGCGACTCCCACCAAGAAATTTGGCTCAAGGACCCTCAGCGAAGCAACGGTGAAATTGATTCAAGATTTTTACTGCAATGATGACAACAGCCGCGCCTGCCCAGGTACACGTGACTATGTTATCACACGTGATGATGGAGAAAAAATACACAAGCAGCGCAGATTATTATTATGTAATCTATCCGAAGCATACCATCAGTTCAAAGAGAAATACCCAGCAGAAAAAGTGGGATTTTCTAAGTTTGCCATCCTACGACCAAAAGAATGCGTGCTGGCATTAGACAGGCACGGAACGCATTCAGTCTGCGTTTGCATGTTTCATCAAAACATCAAACTAATGTTCTTTCCATGCAAGAAATTGAAAGTATTTCACGGTGAAATTGAAACATATAGGGACCTCCTGTCGAAGTCGTTGTGCGCATACCCCACGGAAAATTGTCATCTGTCCAAATGCGACAATTGTCCGAAGATTGACGAGCTAGAGCAATATTTGGCGGAAAAGTTTGAACAGCTGTTAATTCAGGAGGTGCATTTCAAACAGTGGATAATTAGCAGCGGCAGATGTTCCCTTGAGACCGTGGTAAAGCAGATTCCGGAATTCATCGAGGAATTCGGATTCTAGTTGAATGAACTGAAGGCGCACCATTTCATATCCGAGATGCAATCGAAATTTCTAAAGGAAAGTAAGGAGAAATTAGCCCAAAATGAATCCATTAGGATAAGCGACTTTGCCGAGAATTACACTTTTCTCATTCAGGATGAAATTCAGGCTTATCACTGGGCAAACGACCAGTGCACGGTGCATCCTTTTTGCATTTATTTCAAAAACGAAGATAACGAACTACAGACCGTAAGACTTGTTGTTGTCGCGGAGAGTTTAGCTCATAATTATGTGTCCGTTTATTTATTTCAAATGAAACTGTTTGAATTCTTAAGATCAAAATTCGATGCAATCGACAAAGTAACGTTTTTATCAGTACAAGAATAAAAAAAATTTTTACAATCTTTGCATAATTGAAGAAGAACAAAACTGCAAGGTCGAGTGGCACTTTTTTGCGACGTCCCACGGTAAGGGCCCATGCGATGCGTTAGGGGGAACCCTAAAACGCATAGCGACTAAGGCAAGTTTGCAAAGGCCATACACTGACCAGATCTTAAATGTACAACATTTGTTTTCGTGGATTCAAAGCAAGGAAATTGCCATTAACACAGTTTTATGCACTCAAAAAGAACACGATGCCATGGAGCGACGAATTCAAAACAGATATAATAATGTCAAAACTATAACTGGAACGCAAAAGTTTCATTGCTTCGTACCAAATATTTCTGATATGTCAATTAATGTAAAGCGGTACTCTTCGTCTGCCGACGTGCTAAATTTAAAGTTACTTTAATTTTATAATGATGCCAAGACAATCGAAATTTTTAATAAATATTGTAATTAAGTATAAGCAGCAAAATAAGAAAGATTTCTTCTTCATAAATGTATTTTTAACTGTAAAATAATTTTTAAAATGTATTTTTAATAATAAAATAAAATAATGTTAAATAAATAAAAATAATTAAATTATAAAAAATATAAAAACCATGAGAACAAGGTGGTCTCTTAAATGCTCTTCTCCTGTCCAAACAAATTGCTGATTCTTAAAGCAAAAATTATGAGGAATCCAAAAAAAATAAAATTAGCCGGAAAATTTAGGAGCTTCTGTGGAAAATCGGAAAATTTAATTTTCATGGGAAAATTTAATTTTCATGGGAAAATTTAATTTTCATGGGAAAAAAGGTAAATTTCTGAGAAAAATTAGGAAAATTTTATTTTTCAATTAAAGCCTGATTCAATACCTTTCCAACGAGCTATCACTCGTTGCGATCGCTTTAGTATTTTTTTTTAAAAACAACTTTCAATGAGGTCCCTTATGAAGAATTCTTCAATTTTGTCACATGACAGTGGTGTACACCACCACTAAACCAGTCACTATTAAAAAAAAAAAAATATGTAGGTACATTATTTTTTTGCTGGGCAATCGATTGAGACTATTTATTTTAAAATCGGAGAGGGGTCGTCCAAAAATTTGCCAATTTTGATCGTTTTCATATGGAATTGCTCTATAGTAAAATTTTATGGCAAATATTTTTGTGGAATATTTTAACCCCTTATATCCCTGTTTTATGGGTCTTATTTGCCCTTTATCAAAAACAGGTAGAAAAAGACCCATACATTGAAGAGTTAGAGGGTTAAAATGTTCCACAAAAATGTTCCTCGCAATATTTTACATAAATGTGCTGAACACATTCTATACCAAAAACGTAAGGGTCACATCGTTTCGTTTGCCGATTCACTATGAGAATGTTCAAAAGGGGGATAAATTAAACCCACTCTAAAATAAAACTCAGACGTAAACTTTCAAAACGCCGATAAACGTATATTTTTTTTTTTTGGTCCCCTCTATCAGAATCCGTTGGCGGAACCTTGTTATTTTTCTTTGTGTTGAACAGTGTAATTTAATTAAATAAGATGGGATGCGATTAGAAGATAACTTTAAGTAGATAATCATGTCAAAAAAATATTTAAATATATTCGAAGAAAAACACATTTTATAGCGAATTTTTCAAACTCAGTTGCGGCGTTGTTAATTAGTTGCACGGCACAGTACCTTGAAATTTTGCGTACACTGAACCAAAAAGGTACATTATATTAATGAAAAGGTGCATTAATTTCAATGAATTATTCATTGATTTTGGTCCAATGAACTGTGGTCATTGATTTCAATGAATTTTCTTCATACTTTAATGAATTGTTCATTAAACTTAGTGATTTTCAATGAATGGTTCCTTGAATATCAATGTACACATCATTGAATTCAATGAACACGTTCATTATAAAATGCCAAAATTAATGCTTTTTTCATTGAATTTAATGAAAAGTTTATTGAATTCAATGTAAAGTTCATTGAATTCAATGTAAGGTTCATTGATTTCAATGTATAGTTCATTGAATTCAATGTATTATAGTTCACTGAATTCAATGTATAGTTCATTGAATTCAATGAATTCAGTTCATTGAATTTAATGTATTTAGTTTATTGGATTCAATGTACAGTTCATTAAATTTGATGTATTCAGTTCATTGAATTCCATGTATATTTCATTAAATTTAATGTATTTAGTTCATTGGAATGAATGATCTATACATTAAATTCAACGAATTATTTGTTAATCCCTCTCTAAACATTTTTAAAATAAGGAAATAATTACAATTTCAACAATATTTTTTTTATTTTAAAGAGTCAATTAATTAACAAATTTTCGAAGATTTTGAATAGTTTTAAATTTATAAAAATATACGGCAATAAACTCCCACAGGAGAGTGCATGCCGCAGGATATTTTAATTGAAATAATTAAAACTATTCATTGATATCAATGAAAAGTCCATTAAAATAATGAAAATCATTGATATTTATTTAGACATTTTTAATGCATATAACTTCATTGATTTCAATGAACAGTACGTTAAAAACTACGAGCAATTCATTAAAATTCAATGATTTTTTCATTAAAATCAATGAATTAATTTTAACGTATGCTGTTCATTAAATTTATTTTTTCTGTGTAGTAGCTTTAATTTTTAAAATAAATTGATTTATGAAATTTCATAAAATGCAATGCATTGACGTCAAATTTTACACACAAGTGAAATAACTTGGTAGGATTTTAGATTTTGAACCGTAGAAATACTGACAGAAAACTAAGCCTATGCCGCACAAAGTGACGTCATCAAATTTAAAAAAATTCAAAATACGGTGTGCGGATAGTCTATCTTCGACCCACTCTAAGCTAATTTACTATGTTTTTAAACGAATAAACACCATAAGCACCGATTTTTTTGTTCCTTTTTCTTATCAAATTTAGAAAAAATTTGGCTTTTCGTGAAATTAAATTGTATTTGAGTTTTAATTTTCTTTTTTATTGTATATACCAAACCTTATCCGATCTAGTTACACAGATCTAGTTATATTTTTTTCCACTATGTTAGCCCTGGTTGGTATTTAATATTGGAGTTACTTTTGAGGCAACTCTTAAAAATGCTACCTGTTCCGCAGCTCTTGACAATGAGTGTCTTTTGTTTAAATTTTTTTTTTTATTGTTACATTATCTGAATACGTGGTCTACAATCAGCAGCAAGTGGCTAACAAAAAGCACGCAGCTCCACTTGTTGCGGTAGCACTAACAATAATAAGATCAACGACTACAAAAACAACAACAGCTAAAAAAAACAACAACAACATAATAGCAGACGCAGCTTAAATGTCATTTTAAGAGGGAACTTAATTGGAATCCGACGAAAATTCAGCTTAACTTGATAGTTGGCAGCTGATATGCAGGTTACATTTTATGTTCCATGCTAGTGTTGTAGTTGTAGTTGGAGCTTCTTTTCGGTCACTCTGGTCTTATTGGCTTAACGCGCACAAGTTTCAGCTAATTAAATAAAGTTTTAATTTGTTCGCTTGTTAAAGAAAAAAAGGTTTCTTTTATTAATTGTTCTTGTTGGCAAAATGGAACAACTTACTTTTTGACTATATTCCATTTAGGCCATGTTTGTGGCAGTCGCTGGACAAAGCACCATCTTCATTGGTGTTTTTGTTTGTGGTCCAGTTAACTTGGCTGCAATGGGCTTAACATGCAGCGTGTTTGCTTTTGAACTTGTCATCAGTAACAACTTTGTTGCTGTTACTGTCGAGCTACTTGTTGTCTGTTAGTGTTGCTCACTTTTGTAATTCAGATTGTTGCCGTTCATTTAACTTTTTTTTTTTCAAGCTAATGTCTGGCTTTACTTAGAACTTGGTGCTGCCATCGCACACGTTTTTTAGACCTCTATTGTAGTTTTTTAAAATTTTTTATTGCCCAGAACGTGCTGTCTTGGTGAAAACAGTTTTTTTGTAAAGCAGTTTAAGGGTACATATGTAAAATGCTTGTTGTCTCGAGGTTATGCAGTATGGTAACCTGCTTTGTTGTCGGAAGTGACTTTAGGAAGAAAACTTAAATTAATTATTTCATCACAATAAGTTAACTGTCTCGACATTCCAGGAAATCTCAACGTTGAAACACAAGAAATTTTAAGATTTTGTCATATTTTTAAAACTAGTTGAATGATTACATGCATTCAAATTTAAGTGAATACCATTATTCTTAGACATAAGCTATTGAATTATTAGAAAAAGCATCAGTGAAAACTTTTTGGAACTATTTTCCAAATAGTTTTCTATTTGCTTATATAGATACTAGTAAAACTAAATTTCAAAGCTAAACTAACGAATTTTTTAAGCAAACGTGACTGAGAACATTATCATAGAATCTTACCTATATTCTTTAAACTACTGCGAAAAGTTGTTATTTAATTATCATAACAGTTCTTACATAAAACAATTGGAAAAATGTTCATCTGCTTTATATTTTAAACTTTAAAGCATGACATTTTTTAAGTCAGAAAAGTATTTAAAAGATATGTTTAAAACTTGTACATAAAATACATGATTTGGTCATTTATAGTTTAAAGCAACTTATCTCAACAAAAGTGCAGAGTTTTGCAGAGAATATGTGAAAGAAGGGAATGTTTAGGTTTTTTTTTTATGATGAAAATTATTTTTCTTTCCATGAAATGCATGGCTTATTGCTTTTAACTCAGACCAGCTAGGCCAGGCCATAAGTTTGTAGGAACATTTTACTTCGGTAAGCATGCACTCGCTAAAAATTATGGTGTCATTTTTATTTGTATATAAAAATTAGATTATATACAGTGTTGCGCAAAACAATAGCAACAAAATCAGTACGCTGCTACAAAATCGTGTGTCTTTTTAAATATTAGGGACACACAAAAATGATTATAGGAACCAAAGCAATTATTCATACATCATATTAAAAACAAATCATATTCAAATTTGGTTTGGTTTTCTTTATTAAATTTAAAATTAATGTGATTTCATTCAGTTTGTCTGAGAGCAAATCAAAAGCAACATCATTAATATTTGGTGTAAGATTCATTACTCTTGATAACCGCTGCACATCTGAGCGACATCGACTCTATTAAATTAGATATGTTGGTATTAGGTATATGTTCCCAATTAAGTTTTAGGGCTTCCTACAGTGCAGTCTTATTGGAAAACCTTTGACCAGAAACTCTTACCTTCAAAATCCCAAAACGATTTTCAATGGGATTCAAGTCATTGTGATTGTGCCGGCCAATCAAGGACTTGAATTCCATTGCCTCTAATGTAATCTTTGATGAGCTTTGAAGTGTGCTTCGGGTCGTTGTCGGGTTGAAACGTTCACTGAAGCGACATATTCCACTCTGAATGTGGTTGCATCTTGCTTTCCAAAATGTCATTATATACAAATCGATCCATAATTCCATCGATTTTTTGAAATGGTTCAATTTCATTATAGGAAAAACAAGTCCAGATCATAATGCCACCGCCTACGTGCTTAAAATTTATTTTGCAGTTTCGGGCTTCAAGTCGTGTACCTGGGCGACCCCGTGCACATCCCATCTAAATTAATCAAGTTGAACTTTGATTCATCGCTAAAAAATGGTTTTCAATTTTTGAACGGTCCAATTTAGGTGCTCTTTTGCAAGACTGAGTCTAAAAAACAATAAATTGCAACTTGTTGTCACAATTTCAGACAGAATTGTTTAAATTGTAACACCTCGCCTTGTTTTTTATGCTTAGCTCTAAGCAAAGGTTTCTCTGCCGGTCTGTAACTTCTTTAATCGTTCTCAACGGGTCGTCATCAAACAGTGCTGTGATGGATATCTAAACCAAGTGTCCGAACAACCTCTTTGGATGTGTCAAATGCATTTCGTTTGAACACGCCACAAATGTTCCTGTCATCACGCAGCGATGTCTTCCGCGGCCGCCCTCTTTAATGTACCGTTGTTACGTCTTTTGTGATGGTACATTTCTTTATTAAACTGCAAACTACTACTGGAACAGTCAATGTCACAACTAGCGCAAAAACAAAACTTAACTTTAATGTTTATGACTTACAAACAACACGTGCTTTACAATAACGGAATTTTTACCGTTAATTGTTGGAACTTCTGTTCTCTTTTTACATTTTTCAAGTTTTGTTGCTTTTGTTTTGCTCTCAGAAAAATTGAATGTAGCCACATTATTTGAAATTTAATTAAGAAAAAACAAAACCAAATTTGAATTTTATTTATTTTATATATGATGTATGTGTATATGCTTTGATTCCTATAATCATTTCTGTGTGTCCCCAAAATTAAAAAAGATACACCATTTTGTTGCAGCGCACTTATTTTGTTGCTATTGTTTTGCGCAACACTGTATGGGCATTTCCGCCAAAAGGTCTGTTAAAAAAAAATTAAATGTTACTTTAAATTCTTTTAAACCTCCATAATAGAGAAAAAAATGTTGAAATTGTGAGAGTACTGAGAACAGATCTCAATTTGAATTTAAAAAAATGGAAGCAAACATGATGCATGGCAGCAAAAGTTGAAAAATGATAACAAAAGTGGAAAAAATAAACGAAAGATGAAATTTTATAAATATAATAAATACTCGTATAACACAAAGTTTAATTCAATTTTCTTCAGTTTTCGATTGTAATGGTTCTGATTTGCATTTTTTATGTTTTTCTATTTCAATTAAATAACTAAAAATATAAAATATTTGCCCTTTTTTGAAGGAAAAAATCTGCCACATAACGTTTATCACGTAACGTATTATATTATGGTTTGTATAAAAATAGTTAAAAAAGATTTTTCAACGAAACAATTATAAATATGTTGCAATATTATTGCAGATTATATTAAAAAACTTTCATAAAAAAACTCGTGCACACTTCGCAGATTTTTTTCGTTTATATTGATGCAGGCAAAAACAACTTATATTTTATGTCACCGTAACGTATCATTTTTGGTAGCTTTTATCTGAAAGCCGAACTTTTGACAACTCTTAAACTATTGAAAAATTATAATAAAAAAACTGTAAGTTTAAAATTTCTTTGTTTTTCCACTCATTAAAGACGTACGACCAGCGTTGCCATAAGGTCCGATATATAGGATCAGTTACGATTTTTATACTTGAATCCGACGTTCCGATATTTTACCAAAATTCTTCAAAATGTTACGATTTCAGAAAAAGTAGATCCGGCGTCCGATTTTGCATATATTTTTATACACATATATATATTGTATATGAAAAGAAAAACATTAGTATAATTAAAAACATTAGCAACTTAAAAATAAAAAGATGCGATAGTACTTCTGCATTTCCAATAATGGAAAAATTTATTTTTGAGTTGTTGAGCTTACCGAATTCCTCAGCTAACGTTGAGAGAAATTTTAGTCAAATAAATATTAATAAAACTAAAGTTCGCAATAGATAAGAGTTGGATACAATGGAAGGCACGGTTGCCACCTTTAGTAGAAAAATATCATATTTGGGAAATTTTAATTGCCGTGGGAATTAAAAATTCCCATGGTATTTTTTAATTCAGCATGGTATTTTTTAATTCACGTGGGATTTTTTTTGGGAGTTTTTAATTGCCGTGGTAATTAAAATTTCTCATGGTATTTTTTAATTCAGCATGGTATTATTTAATTCACGTTTGATTTTTTTGGGAAATTTTTAAGTTTTAAGGATTTTTAATCAATATTTACGCAAAACTTCGTTTCCTTACAGTTTTAAAATGTTATTTTTGCACAAATATCTCCGCACGGTTTTTTTATACCTGGTTATATATTGAATGTGTTATAAACGCATCCAAATAAAAAAAAAGTGCACGCAGCAACACATTGAACGTATTAAATTTAAATAAAACTACACTTAGAAACATAGCTTCGATGGATTTGGTAGCTGCTATTCTTCATGCAAAAAGCTTATCACAAACAAAAAAAAATTACAAGGTTGTATTTAACAAAAATCATTATAATTTGTTTAAAAATAATATGTACGACTTTAAACATAATGAACAAAATTAAGAAATCGACAGCTAAATGTAAATACAACAGCAGTCAAAATAATAGCAGTGCGTAAAACTAATTCATAAATATTAAAATCAGACACAAAAACAATTACCAGGCTTGTTCTGCATTCCACTTCCGAGTGAAAGTGAAAATAAATCATAGTTGAATTTGATATTTGGTGTTCTACATATCACTTTTTTCTTTTTATATTTTATTTAATTTATTAATATAATCAATTGTATAACCAAAAAAGTTATATATGTTATATAGAACAAAAAAAATATCGAATTCAATTATGATTCATTTTAACTTCCACTCGGAAGTGGAATGCAGAACATTTTTTCTTGTGTATTCTTTTATTATTATTTCTTTATATCTTAGCTGCTAAGCACGGTTAATTGAGAAATGCTACTTGAGTCGCACAATTTTGAGTGAAATAACGGTTCTGTTCTGTTCAACCTTTGAATTCAATCAGTCAAAATAATAGTTTTGTTTTAAGAACTCTATTTTGAATTAAATTTGGCATATTTTGAAAATAAAAACATGTACGGACTTTCTTAAAAACGCTTTAATTTTAATTTGTTTGTGTTACTGCTTGCTGCTTTTGAGCACAATTGTACATGTTTTATTTATTTAACTTGTAATATTTGTTTGCGTTTTCAATGTAAACAAAGTATGCAATATTTACATTTTTAATAAATTTTGTGGTATTTTGTAATTCGTATGGTATTTTCTTTGGTATTTTTTAATGCGTGGTATTTTTGTGGTAATTTTAAATACTTGTGGTATTTTTTTTTTGGTATTTTTTTATTCGTATGGTATTTTCTGTGGTATTTTTTAATGCGTGGTATTTTTGGTGGTAATTTTAAATACTTGTGGTATTCTTTGTGGTATTTTTTTAATAGCCGTGGGATTTTTTTTTTAGTATTTTGGTATGGGAATTGTTGTGGTAATTTTTTTTTTCTCGTGGGAAAAAGGTATTTTTTATGGGAATTTGAGGTGGCAACCGTGATGGAAGGAACTCTACATAAAAAAGATTATCTGCGTATGAAATCTTTTAACAGTTTTAGTCTTGAAATTGATAAAGAATTGATTAACAAATTTAATAAAGCAATGTATATATGACTTCAAAAAAATTATATATTTTTACACATATTTTTTGCTAAAATCTAATTTTTTTGTAGTTTTTGCTGACTTTAAAAAACAAAATTTTTTTTTTTCGTTTATTTACTTGAAGCAAAAGCTTTAAATTTATAGAGTTAAAATTGAAAAATTATGTAATATAGCTCTATGCATTTCATTTTTACCGATTTAAGAGATCTACGTTAAACCAAACTGTGTTGCAAATGTATTTTTAATTTGACTCTTTGCGTGTTCAAAAATATTTTCAAAATGTAATTTATTATAATATATTTTCTATATTTATAATGATTATTGAATTGACTTTTGATAAAAATGTGTTTTATTTAAATAAATAAACCTTAAATATACGTCATACGTCTAATAAAATGCAATATTTTATTTGTCTTCTTTGTTGTAAAATGCGACTGAAAATTTCTTAGTTCTTGTTTTCAGTTTCACAAATCCGACAAGAAATCCGACGAGCAGAGTGCAAAAGTTACGCTGTAAAAATTTTTTTCATGGCAACACTGCGTACGACTGTCACGTGCGTAGCTACGGAAATGTTCATACGTTAATTATAAAGAATAATATGTGAAATGATCGATAATTAAAACAAAAATTAGTGCAAGTATGCTCCTAATTTATGGTATCCGGTTTAAACATACACAATTTCACATCATTAGTCGAAAGAAAAAATTAATTTTTGCTGTTATGTTTCCCCGCAGCGTTCTTTCACCTATTTGACCGAGCGTTAATACGTGCTCAAAGTAAACAAACGAATAAACTCAATGTTTTAAAATGAAATTATATTACAAGTTTGTACTAACAATTGTTATTGTAGTATGGATATTGTTCAGATAACAACTTCAGATAATTTTTAATGTTAATTAAAAAAAAAAAACAATTTAAAAACGTCCATAAATATTATTCTTTTTTACATGAAAAAGTAATAATGGCATATTTTTATTACTATATATTATATTATATTATATTATATTATAGTTTAAAAAAATAACAATTTTGAAAGGAGAAAAAAAATGACTAAATTCATAAATAATTATTTTTGAATAATTTTTTTTTACTAAACGGAAGCTGTGCGTATAAACTTACCCAAGTGGATGCATTGCTGAAACCACAGGAGACTACTGAAGAGTTGATGCAGCGAGCAATGAAACAGCTGTCTAGTCTGCTTGGTGATTAAAGTCATACAAAACTAAAAAAAATATATATATTTAGAATTATAAAATAATTTTCTTATAAAAAAGCTTAAAAATTTGTTTATTTCTTATAAATCGAAAGACAAATAGTCGTATATAAAAAATAAAATATTTGCGAATTTTTGCGAAAGATAATATAAGCGAGTGTTTTGGGTTCTTACTCATGTCTTACATATGTTTTGTGTTTTTTCCGCAAATTAAAAATGAAATTTTTTTTAAATATCATAAAAAAAAAACCGCTTTTTCGGGCAGAACCGGGACGGTTTGACAATTATTTAATATTTAATAGCCCAAATTATTTAATTTGCAACCACCGTTTATAATTCCGGTGGGCACGCAGCAAGAACAATATATAAAAGATCCCGCCATAAGTGCGCAGAAATGGAAATCTACTGCGCAGCTTACGTCATATGTGAAAATACATCCACACAAAAACAACACATACACAACAAACGAAACTAATCAAATGAATCTGATTGACTTCCCAGTGGGCATTTTAGCGAGTGTTCCGCAAAAGAAGTCATGCTAGCACTGCTATTATTGGCGTCAATACACCTTCCATGATCACTGCATTGATGAGTACTATTGTAAGGCGCACCTTTTGAAGGTTTGGAATTTTTTCATATTATTTAAAAAAAAAATTAAATGCACAGAACCGTTTGTAAAAAAATGTAGATTGAAAAAAAAAACAACAAAAAAAATGTTTTTTGTTCGAGAACCAACTCCCAACTCCGGGCTCCCGAAAACTTACACATTACATATTATTTTATATGAAAATATTTAAGTCTTTTCTTATATTTTTGTATGAAGAAAATTTATAAAAAAAATAAAAAAAAATTTAAAGTACGCAGAACAGTTATAAAAAAATGTAGATTTTAAAAAAAACAACAAAAAAAAAATTTTTCCGAGTTGGGTCTCGAACCCGGGCTCCCGAAAGCTTACTTTCATTTGAATTGATGCAAAATAAGCTAATGATTCTTAACAACCACGATAGGCGAGTGGCTAAGATGTCGGACCGTCACATGACCGGACCAAGGCTTAAATCTGAAATAGCCGTTTTTTATTTCAAGTTTATATATTGTGACGGTAGTTTTTTCTATTGGCTGAGGTCAGTTCAGCCGAGCCAGGGTCAAATGAAAGACCACGAACTTCCACAAAAATAAGAAAACAGCGCAGATTTCCACTTAAATTCAATTTCTTTATTTATAACTTCGACTTAATATCAACTTATTAAACTTAATGTAGTGCAGTGTCGTGTGGGTCGGAGTGGGAGTTCGTCGATGACGGTTGAAGGTTACTGTTGAGAGTCGAGAGAGAGGGTTTTCGTGAACGGTGGCGGTATCGGTGAACGATAATTGTTAATCGCTGTCGTTAATCGCTGTCGTTAATCGCTGTCGGCAATCGGTGTCGGTAATCGGAAGGCAATCGGTAACAGGAAGGCTAAAAGGAATGCTGTTAATATTCGAAACAAAAGATAATAAATAGCAAAGAGGATAGGCAGAGGTCCTGGTCGATGAGTCCAAATGTGGACCCTCCAGGATCTGGCCTATTAATAAGATTCACAAACCAAGAGAATGATTAAAAGGGTGCCACCTCTGGTGGATGCGAACCAGAACTAGTTTGGTCCAGAGGAAGAAGGCACGCGAAAATGAAAAGTGTGCCGCCCCTGGTAGATGCGAACCAGAATTGGTTTGCCTTAGAGGAAGAAGGCACGCGAAAAGAAACAGTGTGCCGCCCCTGGTAGATGCGAACCAGAATTGGTTTACTCCAGAGGAAGAAGGCACGCGAAAGTTAACAGTGTGCCGCCTCTGGTAGATGCTAACCAGAAGTGGTTTGCTCCAGAGGAAGAAGGCACGCAAACATAAAAAGTGTGCCGCCTCTGGTAGATGCTAACCAGAAGTGGTTTGCTCCAGAGGAAGAAGGCACGCAAAAATAAAAGTGTGCTGACTCTGGTAGATGCGAATCATCAGTGATTCGCTCCAGAGTACGACACTAAAAAAACCAAAAAAGTGTGTCGACTCTGGTAGATACGAATCAGAGATAATTTGCTCCAGAGGTCTGCGCACAGAACCGGAGTCTAACTCCTTGAGCTTACCTAAAAGGAATGCTGACTTGGTTGGTTTTGTGCCGCCCTTTTATATTATGTGGTGTGAAAACCAGTTAGGAATTATATGTTTGCCGTGTGTATTTTAAGCTACTCTTTTGTGTTATTTTGTCATAAGTAAGTATGTGTGTTTGTGTGGCGTCGGTTTGTTTTATGGTGTCATGAATATGTATGTAGCGTGTGTCTGTATGTATGGTTTAGTGGCGGGTGCAGAGTAGTAAGGTATTTGTTGTCGCTGTATTTTGTCATAAGTAAGTATTGTGTGTCGGTATGTTCGACAGCTGCAATTTAATATAGTTATAATGATAATTAAATAGCTTAAGTTATAATATAACAATTCTTTAAATTAGTTTAAAGATAATAATGAATAGTATTTTTAATGTCACATAATGATAATTATATAGCTTAAGTTATAATATAATAATTATTTAAATTAGTTTAAAGATAATAATGGATTGTATTTGTAATGATTGTAACGTCATGTTACAATATATATTGCTTTTCCTTCAAACTTTTGAGCAAGGAGAGCGGAAGGCCAGGCAAATTTTCCCATTTCATACAAGCAATAAAACGGTGCTTGCAAGGAGTGTGGAAGGCGTTTTAAGACCTAACGCAGGACTGTTAGAAGGCCTTCGGACTCCTGCGATTGCCCACTGGGTTATCGGGAAACGAAAGAAATACAAACAAAGAAACAGTCAAACTGCCCACAAAATAAATCGAGCAACATAGCTATTTTTTGTGAAGGGATCAACACGGAAGTTAACACCAAAATAAGATATAAAATTTTTATCAAAGATAGTAATGAAAAATATTTATATTTTTGCTGGACAAGCGTTGTGTTTTGATTTATAACTATTTCATTTAAAAAATGCAAGATTTTATAAGAAAATGAGATTTTTTAATCGAATACCCCTATAAAAATTTTTTACTACGTTTTTCAGTCATTTTGACACTCTCTTCTCTTTCACTTCTGACGTCACATGCACTAACTCATAACGAGAGTGGACATGCGCATGGCGGAATCTTGAATATATAATTCTTGGGCACGCATTATACCAAATTCTTTAGCATTTGACTTATATTAGAATAGGTCGAAAAAAAGTTGAAAAAACAACCCACTATAGCATAGCTGACTTCAGAGTGATTCCAAAAACAGCAAAAAAAATTTATTTTGAACCACCGGAAAAACAGCAGAAATAGTATTTTTCATAACTTAAGTATAACATGTAGTATCTTCAAAAATCTTTTGTCGTTAAATTAAGCTTAACAAATGCTACTTTTTCTTCTCAGAGATTTTTCACTTTTAAAGTCATATATGACTAGTAAACCCCGTTAGCCCGATTTACCTTCCCTTAAATTCTTTTTTATTTTCTCATAAGATAAAAACCGTTAAATTTCTTACTTTTTGCAAAAAACAAAAAATAATATGATATATTATTGCACGACCTTTGTTGTTATAATAATTATGATTTTTTTTGGGCTCCAGGTCAATTATAAAAATAAAAAACTTTAAATGTTTTTTATTAATTTTTTTATTTTATATCCAATATTTCGACCACCGTCGGAGATCATTTTCAGGGAAAAAACTAAAAACCAAAAAGTTTGACAAAATTTTTTAAACAAAACATTTCACATTACCCACAATTTAAAAAATTATTGAAACATTATTGTTTTACAAACAACATTTAAAAATATATATAAAAACATTTATAAACATTAAAACATGAAAAACAATAAATTTAACACTGTTGGTCGAAATATTGGATTAAAAATAAAAAAATTAATAAAAAACATTTCAAGTTTTTCATTATTATAATTGACCTGGAGCCCAACAAAAATTATAATTATTAAAAAAATAATAATTTTATAAGTTTCAAAACAAAAAAGTTTTAAGAGTTCAAAACAAACAAAATTCCAAAAAAAATGGAAAATTACCTGAAACAGTTTGAAAAATTAAAGAATAAAATAATAATAAAAAATATTTCTTAAAATATTCCCTGGCAACATGACATTATATTTAAGATTCCCAAAACAATTGAAAAACAATAATGATAGTATACTAAAAATTGCAAAAATTCTTCAGGAATTATTGGAAAGTGCAACCATTTGCACGATAGTGTTAAAAATAACAGTGCGGAGGTACATAAATAGTCTCATAAAAACATTATGATTTACTAAAACATGGAATGGAACAAAAGCTTTTTATCTCAGTACAAATGTGACATAGAAAGAAATGTGCAATGTAACTCCTACAATTTTTATAAGAGTCATTTAACTACATTTATATTGGGCAAAATGACTCATTTAAAATGAGTTTGTTGGTTTTTATCCATTATTCATTGAATGCATTCGAAATAGTTTATAAGTTTTAAGAACGTATCCATTCTAATGCATTTGTTTTAAATGTGTTTACGCGAGCAGCGTAAATTGATCTACTAATTGAAACTGGATTTAATATATATCAACTTTGAATTTTACTCTTTTTTATCGAACTATGTATTGAATTATAATTATCATAACTTATCGATTATTGAATTGTACTTCGAGCTTAATGAATTATTTTATACTAAACATTGCCTTCGGCAAGGTACTAAAAACTTCCCTTTATTTGCTAACCGCCCTCTGTGGTAATTTAATTGGCTTGTTCTTAGCCCAATGTAAAAGTTAGACTCACTAATAAATCTCTCGCCTAAGGGTAAGCACTTGTACACACAATAACCGCTCTGTTATTTTTATTTCTTGGAACAAAACGACTGAAGTCCTTAGGCACATACCCGGATTTAGAATCCCTCAGCATTACCCGGAGTCAGTAATAAGCCTGATCCCCCCACGAATTCTACACAATGAGTTGAATTGCAACTGAGAATTCGTAGAGAAAATGAGATGATTTCGTTTCTCATTTGACTGAATGAGCTAAATGAGTTATTTGGTCTAATGCAAACGTAGTATAAGAACGCGCAACATTTTTATATTGATCAATAAGAATTGTTGTTTTTTGATAATGTACAAGAGCAAGTTAAAGGTGTTGAAAAGATTGATGTGTATTAGACTGGCAATGCATTTGTTGGAAAAATTTAATAAATTTTAAAGTGTAAAATTTAAAGCTGGAATCCTCTCGAGGATATCCTCTGATATAAGGAGTTATTTTTTCAAACTTTTTTTTTGTAAGGAGGCCAACCCACTCTAATGTACATACACGCGTACAGTAGGCCGGGTCGGTATCCATACTAAACTCAGTATAAAATATTCTTTGGCTTATTTTTGTATCCTCCACTGAAGGATTTCACAATGTGTTATTCCGTAGGCGTCATCGAATGTTTTTAAAAAGTTCCTTTTTTGGGCAAAAACTCACTTTTTTTTATGGAAAAGTTTTTTATTCCTAAGAATTTTCAAAAACAAAAAATTGAAAGTTGAAGCTTCAGAAATTATTAATGTCAGAATAAAAAATTTTGAGAAATCTGCACTTTTTAATTTTTTTTTTTTTTACTTTTTTGGATGCGTTTTTATGTGAGTTAGACCTCAATCGGCATAATTACGGCATTTCCCAGCAAAATTTTTGATACATATGTGACATGCATTCTTAGGAACACTGTTTCCAGAAGACATCCTATGGATCCAATTGTGATTCTTCTTAGCCTTATCAAGAACCGCTTTCAAGAGAAATTTTCATAAACTATTTCTGGAAGACATTCAAATAGCATTTAAATTCAATCAAAGTAAAACAAAATTACATATTATGGTAAATAATGTTTCAGATATTTTCTGTGGGATTTTTTAATCCCCAACAAAACCCAACCACTTTCTACTTCCAACACCAAAATGCCGTGAAAATCGAGAAAAGGGATATTATACGTGGGATTTTTTTGCACCCCAACAAAACCCTAACCCAATACCATTTTCCTTCCCAATACCAAAATCGCGAGAAAATTGGGAAAATGAATATATATTCCGTGGGATTTTCAAAGCCCCCCCTAACCACAAAAACCATTCCATGGTATGCCTTTTTAAATTTCTCTTGGAAAACACCTACTAGAATCCTTTCAATGAAGGGCTCAAAGAAATCTGCCATTAAAAAAATTCTGGAAGCACTTCTAAGACAAAGGAAAGCATTCCTTCCAATGACATGCATATGTTAAAAGAATGCCTTCTGGGTATTAAAGTGAAAGGGATGGAATTCAAGACTTTCCTTTCCATTTTAGCTTCTTTTGGAATCACTTTTTTTGCTGGGTTCTTGTCCGATTGTCTTCGATAAGCCACCGTTAGAAAGGTAATGAAGTTCTCTACACATACCTTTGACGTAGTTCATGTACGAATAGTTCAGCATTGAAACCATGAACTAACGGACGAAGGGAACTACAGCTTCAAATATTGCATTGCACGCATCTAAAATGCGGCTACGAATTGGTTCTCGATTTGGTTCTCGATAGTCGTTACGCATCGTCAAAAGAATGTTTTCAGAATGCGTGAAAATGCGGTTACGATGAAAGCATTCGTTGAACTCGCACATAGTTACTGCTATCACAAGGAATACAAGACACCGCGACAAATTGATAACCCTGTGAATATGTTGTGCACTACTACACGTTTAGAAATTTTGGAATAAATTCCCAGTCAGCCAAACAAGTTTGGAATAAGCTTAAAACGAGCTTAGAACCATAAGCATCAAGCTTGGAAAAAGCTTTAGATTACTATTGGAAAATGCTTACAAGTAATTGTAGAAAAAACGAAAACGATCCCTTGGTAAAATATTCCTTACAATAAGCTTAATCCAAGTGTTTCTTTACAATTGGAAATTAGTATTTGAATAAGTTTTTTCCAAGTGTTTCTTTACAACTGGAAATTAGTATTTCAATACGCAACTTTTATGTATAAATATGTTTACCAAACAATGCGCAGCCAAATTCGAGAAGCTGTACCGTCCTCATTTTTCACTATCAAACCTGACTTGCCTTCAAGAAAACTTGCCTTGTTGCATTTTAAGCCCTCAGTTGTGGTTCTTGTCCTTTATTAAATTCAATATGTTCCACAATTAACTTGCGGATTTCTATGTTTAGTTTCCATAAATCTTAAATGCAGTAAAGAGCAAAGAAAGTGAAAAGAACCACAACCGAACCCGGTTTCGAACCGGGGACGTCTGGGTTGATAGTCTAGCGCACTCTCCACTATACTATTCGGGCCAACAGTTAACAGCAATCGCAACTTTGAACAGTTGCAAAATTATTACCTTGGCTAACATTTTGCAAGTATGATTGGAAAACACTTACTTAAAGCAAGTCTTTCCAAGTATTATTGTACAACACTTACTTTTGGTTTTTTACGCAATAATTCTACAAAGCAACTTGGAAATTTATTACCTACGGAAGTGTTTTGCTAGAGTGCTTGGAAAAGGCTTGGTTTTTGCATTGTATGTAAGCTTAATCCAATCACTATTTCTAAATGGCTGTTTGAGTTTTAGTTTAGCTAAAATACTACTGCATATTTTTTAACTTTGAGGCTTAAAATTTAAATTTTCACAAATACTTATCCATTATTAAAACTTTTCTGTACTCAAACTTAAGCCAAAGAAATATTGCAATGCTGAAACTCAATATTAGGCTATTAGGTTCATATACTTGCTTATTGCATTTGTTTCATGTAGCTCAATAGTCCAGTTGCTAACAAAGTGAACTTACAAACTGGATGTCCTTGGTTCGAATCTCACTGTGTTTATATTTTTTTGTTATATTTCAATCCAAAATTGTATTAAAATTTAAACCAAAGCTGTATTAAAACGATTTTTTAGTATTTGGCATATACTAGATTTGAAACCAAAGCTGGTGTGGTCATATATAAAGTACAGAATAGTTTCAATTTTATTCCAAGATTCTTAACCGTGTACGTACCCAAGCTGGGTCAAGCTTGAGTCCTTTCTTAATATGCAAGGATTTTTATTGAATGACACTCTTAAAAAAAAATTTATAAAAATAATAAATTTAAATGCTGGGGTCTACACAGAAAAAAATTTGTTCATAAATTTTATGAATTTGTTCTAAAATAGTATGAATTGTTCATAAAATTTCAACAGAGAACATATTCATAGCAGCAGTGAACAGCGTTCCTATCATTTAATGTTATGAACGATATTCATTCATAATATTCATAACAATTCATTCATAATATTCATGAACAAAATCATAATACATGTGAATATTTACCTATATTTAAAAAAATTATTCATAATATACGAAATCATGTGTGTGTCACGAAAATATGTGTGAATATTTACCTAAACTTTAAGAATTATTTCATAATATTTTTGAACGGAATCATAATATACGTAAATACTTTCCTAAATTTAAAGAATTTGTTCATAATATTACTGAACGAAATCATAATATATGTATGTGAATATGTACATAAATTAAAGAATTCTTTCATAATATTTAGGAACGAATTCGAAAATTGTATGAATTTTTCATGAAAACTTCATTAATAATACTTACGGTCTTTTCTCTTTCTCTTCCTGAAATGAAAAGTTATATGCAAGTTTCTTTTACTCATGCTTTGATATAATTTTTAAACAGCAAGATTAATGTTAAGTTAGGTTAGTTAGTTGCATGTTCAAGTATCTGTTCAAGTTTGCTTTCAAGTTGAAAAACACTCACACCAGGAATTATCACTTTTTTTAAAGCTGTTAAAATTTTCAATGTGCACAACAGCTCAAGTGCTCAAGTTTGAGGCTACTCATGCACATTTTTGACGCACTTGTATTTTGTTTTTGTAAAGGGCACAAGTCCTCAACTACACTGGCAAGTGCACTGATTCGTGAATACTCCTATTGTAATTTATTCTCCGTTATAAGTAGCGATGCAAAATATTTGCGATTTGTTTTGACTGAGTTGTTGTATCTAAACTTCGCATTTCTGTATTTTAAGAAATCAAAAACAAATTTGGGAGTATTTTGTAAATTATTGTTCTTTAAAATTTTCCCACAAAATGTCTTCAGTATATATTTATGTACAAACCTATCCGAAAAAGTAAAAATTACTTCAATCATTGACCATATTACAGAATATGAAGATTCGTTTTTAAAAACTGAAAAAATTTTCAGAACACAATTCATAGCATTTATGAACGCATTCTTAAAGAATATCAAGATTGTGAACGAGTTCATGAGAATTCTGAATTGCATTCACACATGATATAAATGGTTTCTTAAATTTTGTGAATCCTTTCTTAGATTTTATGAATCAAGGTCTTATGAACGAAATTCAGAAATATTGCGTACAGATTTTTTTCTGTGTAGAGAGACGTCTCAAAAAGTTTTCTATGTGGACCAGCTCTTTCTTGCCCAAAACTTAAGACTCAATTATGTGCAGCAGAAAGAATATACGCTTGTAACTCGCTAACGAATAAAGATAACAGCTTCATCTTTGGTACACATACAAGAGAGGTTGCTGATATTTTTTTTGCACACAAAATGCCCTTTTGATCTAAGTGTGGGTTCGCACCTTCTTGCCCCGACCCCTTCATATATGTTTCTTAATTATGACATTTATATCAGTAGCTTCCGCAAAGTTCCACCAAAACTTACCATCATTTTTATTTAATGATGATATTGTGTATCTTATATCAACGATTCAACGACTTGTGTGTGGCAACATCTTCAGTTCCAAAAAGGACCGCTCACATCTTTAGCCTAGCATCTTACCACATTTCTAATGAAGTGCTGACAATACATTTAAGCCAATATTTATGGATTGGCTGCAACTTAGTAGAAAATAGAATTAAGTCATTAATATTTCAAGCATAAATTTATAAGACGACATTTGGTGGAGACTTAAAGGCTTTTGTCATTTCAACGAGGCTAACAAAGAAACCATTCAGCTGAAGAAAAGACAAAAAAAAATTTTAAATATATATTGGATACACAGAATAAGCAAGAAAAATTGTCTAATATAACATGTGTGCGGCACACTTTGGCTGTGGATTTCTTTTTGTCATGCTTCGTAATCAGCTACGCGGAGAACCAACCAATTTAGGATAAATTAATTTAAATTTTCTACCAAATCAAATTTGAGCAATATAGATATTTCAAATATACTCAGTTGTAACGAATTTTTTAATGTCTGCTCTGACAAGGTGTGGAAATTTAATGAAGTTCTAGTTGTATGCCAGGCAAGGTGGTCGGCTGAATAGGCAGACTTGAATGATCAAAGCAGCCTTAGTTTTGTTTGAATTTTATTTGAATGAAAAAGATATTGCTATAGCGTGGCTTAAACACAGTTTTGATAGCTTTTGCTGTACAATCAAGTGGATTTTACAATCTTGCCTTTTGCTAATAGCAACCACTTTAATATTACAAAAAACAATAAAACAGTCATCTAAACTAAACAGCAGTCGCTTTTGTTGCTCACCGCTGCGAAGATGCTTGTTTTGGTATTGCAAAATAGCATCCTTGTTGTTATTGCTATTTTTTTCTGCTCTTATGCATGTTCACCAAATTAGAACTGCAGTGTTTTGAATTCAATGAGTTTTCATGCAGGTGCAGCAAAGTCTTCCATATAAATAGTAGATGCATGATGCACCTACTCCCGCACCACATGCACCACTTCCACAGGTTGGTGAGTGCAAAATAGCAACGAAATAACAATTGGATTTGTTGCATCAAGCATCGCTAAAGGAAACGGGTGCAACATATGTTTTATTTTTGTTTTTGCTTGTGTCTTAGCAGCATTTGTTGTTTATGCAACAAACATGGTTTGGCTGTTTGAACGACATGAATCTCCCATAAACTATATGAGCAATAATTTGCATATTTGGCATGATGTGTTTTTGTTTTTTTGTTACTTGTCAACTTTAGGTTGCTTTAGTTTTTTCGCCACAAACAAGTAATTCGATTTATATGGTTAAGCAATAAGCAGCAGCAACAACAACTACAAAAACTTGGTAAGACAATAAAAATTGTTACAAATTGTTGCTGTTGATGGTTTTCGTACAAATCGTTGTTATTGCTCAATTGTTGCTTGTGCTTTTGTATTTGAGTAAGCAACAAACAGATGTTTTGGTAGCTCATTAGCAGAGATGCCACATTGTTAAAAAGTGTGTTCACTATTTGTTTTGCTATTCTGCTATTCAGCTCGTCTGCCAGACTAGGGTCCTTACATACTAAATACCACTTATGATTGCCGTTTTTTGCACTGAAATTAATAAAAAACGAAAACAAGGACTAAAATTTATAATTTTTTTTTACTTGAAAAAATTTTGTTAGTAATCGGCCTCGGCCGAAAACTCACATTCGGTCGGACACAAATTATTTCTGACCGTTTGTTTTTTTTTTTTTACAACCACACCAGCATTTCTTCCCGAGAATGTCATCACAAAACGAGTAATATACATTTTCTCGGACAGCCCAGCTGCGATCAAATCAATGGAGCAAGTATCTATCAACTCTAAAGTAGCCAAAAAATGACGTGCTGCATTAGGCGATATGTCAAGCTATTTCAACTTTAGCTAATATGGGTACCTTGGCACAAGAGCATACGTTGAAATGAAAAAGCAAACGAGCTTGCTAGAAAGGGTATATCGGTGACTTCAATGAGTACACCACATCTAAAGCCAATACAAGATGGGCTGAACTCTCAAAATGAAGAACAACAAGGCTTATCTGGCCGACTGTAGACCTAAGGCGATCGAGAACCTTTCCCTCGTTGGGAAGATTAGAGGTAGCTACGCAAGTGGCCGTTATCACAGGGCACTCCCTAATAAGCGGACATGCCTCCATACTAGGAGTCACCGAAAATGACTTCGGCAGAAGCTACAGGGACGAGGAGGAGGAAGAAACCATCTCCCACCTTCTATGATCCTGCCCCGCGCTAGAAAAAGGCATTAATATCTGGGGTCGCCCTTTTTTTTCCGAGCTTGACGATCTGTTAAAGACAAGCGTCAAACGTCTTATAAGCTTTACCAAAAGCTCAATGTGGTTCCACTCGAACTGAAGGCCAAGTGTGCAGCGGTATCTCAATGGATGGCACGTTCGGTATGGTTCAAGCACGTACAGCGGCTGCCGTCTCAGCCTAACCTAACCTAAAAAACACAGTGCATTCTGCTCTCTTTAAAAATATAACATCAACTTAAAAAATTGTTTTTCACAAAATTATTTGTAATTTTGGCACGTAGTCAATAAGTAAGTCATTCTAGTAAAAACTTTTTCGAAAAGAAGCATAGCTCTACATTTGTAATACTCTGCAATCACAACCTAAGACTTTTTTTTCTCATATCTTAATACATAATTGATAATAATAATAATAAATAAGTAAAGAAATATCATAAGACAAACATTCAAACTATAATTAATGCGCATGAATTTAAAATTTATTGATGCCATCACCAGCAAAACCAACACCATCACCACCACAAGCACCACTTCAAACACCAAACCAAGTACTGAGAATCGAGATTGTCATAACTCACGATTCTTCATGCTGCAAGGTAATCACATCACAACCGAAATAAATTGTCTAGCGGCTGTAGACTTAGATTAAAGACAGGCAGCACAGAGTCACCGGAGACAACACACAATGAAGTCGCACGGCAACTATTTAGACAATATATTATTGTGTTACTTTTTTTTCCTATAAATAATATCTAATAATTAAATATTATTGTTAGCTGGGGGAAATAAGTGGCAATTTATTAGGTGAGGGAGTAAAATCTCAAGTTTAAATGGAAAAAAGGAAGGGATTTTTAGTTCGCAGCTAAAATGGAAACATTTGTTGCCTATGATTGTCTGTCTGCCAGGATGAATGAATGAATGAATGAATGACAGTGGCAGGAGGCTTAGAGGCTACCATATGCAAATGACGTGCCATTGAAATTGCAAAGAAGTTAGGATAATGTTTAAATTTTCTCAGGACTGTCAGCTTTCATTTGGATATTACGGGAACTTATTGTTTGGAGAAATTCTAATTTATTGAATATTAGTCAATTGTCAATCTTAATGGAAAAGGCAAAGAATATCAATGGAGAAAGTAAGCTAAGGTTATGTGGACACACCAAAAAGTATTATCTCAAAATTAAATGCTTGGCATGTGCGGCTAATAAGAATGCGTAGGGGTGGTTCTATCAAATACAGACAGCGGTGTGTAAAAAACGCCACTCCAATTGGAAATGCAAACATGTAGAATTCCTGCATGAGATTTTTTTGAAAAGCAAAGGTTTTAGAATTGGCTTTAGACTTAGTGCAGACATAAACCACTTTTCTAATGCGCCCGCTCAAATTAGCACACGCACGACTACTAAGCAAACTTGATGTTAGTAGTGCCTTCATTTTTCTTTTTGTTTATTTATTTCATTCTCTGACAAGTTCAATTATCTACCACATTCATGTTCATGACCAACAACCATTTCGGTTTTATGTCTTACAATTTAGGTTTCCATTTTTTATGTTGTTTTTTCTCTACTCTTTTTTATTTGGCATACTCTTGGCTAGTGAAATTTTAGTTTTTCCCTAAATATTCGTTACACCGCTTGATCTCAATTGCCTTCAATTATTGCCATTGCATGATATCTTCTGCTCTATCTCGTTTAATTTTACTTGTTTTTCTGTTTATTTCTATTTATTTATTTATATCTCACTCACTCCCAAGTCAACATTTCCCTAGTTTTCATTTCAACAGTCATGGCCGTGACTTTGTTGACCCAGAATTTTTAGTGGCTCTCTTTTTTATTATTTGTTTACTTCTTCAGCGCGTGTTTTTATGGCAAATTATTACGATCTTATGAATATTTCTAGTGAACATGCAGGTTACCGCCTCAGGTTTAGTTTTCAGATCATGGTGTGGATATTATTAGTATTCATACTTGACTATTATCATTACATCACAAATTGTTTAAGTTTTTTTTTTTAATTGTTTACTATTGCAATTTAAAGAAAAGTTTGACCTAGTGTCAAAGATTTTTTTATAACTTTCGATATTTTTTCAAGTCTTACATTTATGTCATTTTATGTTTGTGTGGGAGTAAAGTTTGTTTTATAAATTTTAATTAAAAAATTAATTTATAATCAATTTGTTTTAAGGGCTAGTTTTTGGTCCAATCGACATTTTTTTGCTTGTTTCAATAGCAACTGTATAACTGTGTAAGATATCATACTTAAAGGGCAAATGGAAATTCGTAATTTGAAAGTTACGAGCCGACTGCGTGAAAGCAAGTAGCGCACTGTACTTAAAACTCTTAAAACTTAAAACGCGTTTTCTGAAAAACTACGTTTTTTAGCTCATAACTCAGTCAATTTTTAACGAATCCAAATGTTTTTTTATATACGTGTAATTAAATTGTCCAAGGAATGGACCATAACCTTACCGATACATTGCATATTGGATTTTTTATCAACAATAAGTACAATCAGTACAAATAAAAATTATTTATAAACAAGTTTTTTAATTTTACAAGTTTTTCCTAGGTCAGATGGTTTTGCATCTATTTTCTTTGATAAAGCAGTAATTTTTACATCATACTTTCAAAAAGATAGATATTTTCACTCTAAACAGATACCTTTAAATATAAAGTCTTATTTGTCTAAATTGCAGTTGTATTCCATTATGTCATTAGAAATCATGGGAAAAACTGCTACTTTGCAGTCACTGCTACTCATTGTGATTGCTACTTTAGAATCACAGTGAAAAATATCTGTGATTGCTACTTTGGTACATTAAAGGGATTGATTCTTCTGCAATTTCCATATAATTTTAAGGATCTTGGTCAAAAATAAATTTATTGTACTGATTGTTCAGCAGAACAAGTAAAAACTAAACTGATTTTTACAATTAAAATATATATTTACATTATATAAAAAACTACCTAATATCAGTACAAATCCTTGTAATTATTTGTTACAATAATATTATCCTTGTTACAAAATGTATTTATTTTTAATAATTAAAATTTTTAACATTCATAAAAATAACTTGAAAAGTACACGTACTCACAATTGCAAATGAACACCAAAACTAACCACACGATTAAATTAAAACACATTAGTTTACGTACACCGAGAATAAAAACAACGTAAAATCAAAAATAATCAGTAACAAAAGTAGGGTAAAGTTGAAAATTGAAGTTTGAAAGTTAATAAAAAGTTGAAGCACTGTTACTTTAATGTTATTTTATTTTTTATCTGGAAACAGAAAATATTGTTTTAAAGTTCATTATTTAAAAATTCACATTTTTTATATTTAAAATACACATTTTTGTTTTTAAAATGTTTTTTTTTTATGTCAAAAACGTTTAATTTTGATTTAAAACTGTTATTTCTTACTTTCTTATACCTTTTTTTATGATATGTGTGTGTTATGATATGAAATAAGACGAAATAATTTATATTTGTTTTGTTTATAAATTATTCAGTTATTAAATATAAAATAAATAATAGCTTATCAGGCAGATCAGAATCTAAAGTCAACTATTTGTAAATAGCTTACCCTTCAAGTACTCCATTATGCACTCCAAATAAAATAATTTTAGGAGTTCCAAGAGTTTTCTCATCCTCGTTGGCATCCACTTCTTAGGATGAGCATTCCTCTGGTGGAGATCTAGGTGATGAACTTATGTGAAGACTGAAATCTGCCGCCTCGCCAACCAAAGTCAGCCATTCTTCAAGAAATGTGTGCTCATCACATTATTCCATTTTTTCTTTTTCAGTTTATTATACACACACGTTCACTGCGCACTAAACGATGCGATGCAATGGAAACGGAAAAAACAAATATCGTTTTATTTTTCCGGTATCTGTTTTAACTTAAAATTAAAAATGCATTTTTCTTTTAAAAATAAACAGTCATAAAATGAAAACGATAAATAAAAAATGAACATTTTTAAATTGGAAAAATGCTTAGTCTACATACATTCCCTCAAATCATTCCCTTTCACAAAATCACAGCAGGGAAATAACAGAAACAGAAATTATTCGATACTTAAAGCTATTAAGAATCACAGCTATTAAGAATCACAGCAATTAATAACTTCCCTAAAAATATATATAGCAGTAGCAATCACTGTAATTGAAATATTTTAGTAGCAGTGACAAAATCACTGTTACCAAAATATCGGCCCATCTCTAGTCATTATGTAATGTACTTACTTATTTAGTTGGCGCTACAACCGTATGTCGGTCTTGGCCTCATCTAAGAATTTGCGCCAGCCATTTCTGTCTTTCGCTTGCTGGCGCCAGTTGGAAATTCCAAGCTTCGTCAGGTTGTCCTTTACTTGGTCTTTCCAACGAAGATGCGGTCGTCCTCTTCTGCGTTGACCGCCGCTGGGTGCCGAATCGAATGTTTTCTTCACTGGAGCATCATCTTTCATGCGCTGAACATGACCAAGCCAGCGAAGCCGCTCGATTTTAATGCGCTTGACTATGTCGATGTCAGCGTACAGCTCATACAGTTCATCATTCCACCGTATTCGGTACTCGCCATTGACGCAGATTGGTCCGCAGATCTTACGAAGAATCTTTCTCTCGAATGCTCCTAAAGTCTTTTCATCTAAACTGCTCAGCGTCCAGGTTTGTGATGCATAAAGTAGGACGGGCATGATGAGCGATTTATAGAGCGTGATTTTCGTTCGTCGAGAGAGGGCTCTGCTTCTCAATTGCCTACTGAGCCCAAAGTAACACCTGTTGGCAAGAGTTATTCTTCGTTTGATCTCAATGCTGATGTCGTTGGTTGAATTAATGCTGGATCCCAGATAAACGAAGTTCTTCACAACCTCGAAGGAGGTATTGTCAACGGTAACGTGGGTTCCAAGACGCTGGGACTGTTTGTTTGTTGACACTAAGTATTTCGTCTTATCTGCATTCACTGACAGACCAATTCGAATTGACTCTCTTTCTAATCTGGAAAATGCTGCACTGACTTCGCGCGTATTATGGCCAATGATATCGATGTCACCAGCATACGCAAGCAGCATAACACTCTTGTAGAATATTGTGCCACTACGTCTCAGATCAGCAGCTCGGATGATCTTTTCCATCATTAGGTTGAAAAAGTCGCACGATAAGGAATCACCTTGTCTGAAACCTCGTTTGGTAATAAATGGTGGGGAGAGGTCCTTCCCGATTTTAACTGCGCTGCTGGTGTTGCTCAGTGGCATCCTGCAAAGTCGTATTAGTTTTGCAGGAATTCCAAATTCAGACATGGTGGAGTACAGGTGCTTCCTTATTGGGCTGTCGAAGGCGGCTTTGTAGTCGACAAAAAGATGGTGGGTGTCGACTTGTTTTTCTTGAGTCTTCTCCAATATTTGTCGTAGCGTGAAAATCTGGTCGATGGTGGACTTTCCAGGTCTGAAGCCACACTGATAAGGTCCGATCAGTTCGTTTACAATGGCTTCAATCTATCACATAAAATGCTCGACAGGACCTTATATGCGATATTAAGAAGGCTTATCCCACGGTTATTGGCACAGACAGTAGGATCGCCTTTCTTGTGGATTGGGCAGAGCACACTGAGATTCCAATCGTTCGGAATGCATTCTTCCGACCATATTCTGCATAGAAGCTTGTGAATGCATTTAAGTAGAGCTTCGCCTCCGTTCTTAAACAGCTCAGCAGGTAAGCCATCAGCTCCCGCGGTGTTGTTATTTTTGAGCCGAGCTTTAGCTGTCAAAACTTCATCATAGTCGGGCAGAGGAACCTCGACGCTGTCATCCGAAATTGGGGTTTCCGGGATATCATCTCTATTCGTATGATTGTTGTCAGCATCGCCATTTAGAGGCGTAGAGAAGTGTTCCCTCCATAACGTCAGTATACTCTGGACATCTGTCACTAGATTCCCGTTTTCATCCTTGCAGGAAGAGGCCCCGGTTTTAAAACCATTAGCAAGACGTCTTATTTTTTCAAAAAATTGTCGGGCCTCATTCCTGTCACCATACATCTCAATCTTCTCCTGCTCGCGCTTTTCTGCCTCTATTTTTTCCGCCTGAAAATATGTCTCTCTTCCCTCCTCTTTTCTTTGTATCGCTCCTTAGCAGCGCGCGTTATAACCGACTGCAGGGTGGCTTTGTAGGCGGCGTCTTTCTCTGCAGTGGCGTCGCGACCCTCCTGGTCGTACCACTGGTTTCGGCGAGGGCGTTGGTAGCCAATCTTCTCTTCAGCATCCGCACGCATGGAGTTAGAAATGTGTGTCCACTGCGCGCATATATCATCGATTGGAGGAGTGCTTTCAAGCAGGAGTGAGAGTCGAGTGGCGAAAGCATCGGCTGTCTGTTTCGATTGCAGCTTGTCGACGTCTAGCTTTCTCTGTGTAGGGTTGCGTGTATTCTTAGCTGCGCACAGACGTGTACGGATCTTGGCTGCAACAAGATAGTGATCCGAGTCAATGTTTGCACCACGGATCGTGCGTGCATACAATACACTGGAAGAGTGCCTTCCGTCGATCAAAACGTGATCAATTTGATTTTTTGTTTTTTGATCAGGGGACATCCAGGTGGCTTTATGAATATTGAGATGCTTGAATCTAGTGCTGCTTACGACCATGTTTCGTGCTGCGGCGAAGTCAATCAGCCTCATTCCGTTATCGGAGGTGTTGTCATGGAGGCTGAACTTTCCGACTGTTGGACCAAAAATATTTTCCTTGCCCACCTTAGCGTTGAAGTCACCAAGCACGATTTTTACGTCGTGGCGGGGGCAGCGCTCGTAAGCATTTTCAAGGCGCTCGTAGAAAATTTCCTTGATCTCATCGTCCTTGTCTTCTGTAGGAGCGTGCGCACATATTAGGCTTATATTGAAAAATCGAACCTTGATGCGGATTATGGCAAGTCGTTCATTCACAGGTGTGAATCGCAGGACGTGGGGCCGTAGTCTCTTGCCAACTACAAATCCGCATCCAAACTCGTGCTTCTCCGCATGGCCGCTGTAGTAGATATCACAGGGTGCATGCCGAATGCAACCCTGTCCCTTCCATCGCATTTCTTGGATAGCAGTGATATCAGCTTTGTATCTTTCCAAGACATCAGTCAGTTGGATAGAGGCACCTTCCCAATTAAGGGTTCGGATATTCCAGGTGCATATCCGTAAATCATTATCAGTTTTTCGTTTGCGGTAGTCGTCATCAGATTTGGGGATAATTTTTCTTCTATTCTTACAATATTTGTTTTCATTGAAATTGGTTTTTACGGGTGGGCTTCAAACCCGACGCACAACCTATTTTAAGCCTAGGGAGGCCCGCCGCTCAGATTAGCCGCCAAACTAACGGTTGTCAGTTTTGACGTTGCCCAGGAAACACTACGTGGAGGTTTGAGTCGACTTGAGGCGATTTCACAAAGATTATGCTGGCCTCGCCAGGTTGAGACAGTCAGACACGTTACATTGTTCCATCGCCCCCAGTTTCCCAATAACATTATGTAATGTAATAAGTTTATTTATCTTTTTCAATTATTACAAATTTGGCTCAGAAAAAATATTAAGAAATAAAGGGTCCGCCAAATAACGTTTTTTTTTTTTAAAAACGCATTGGGTGGTCAGTTGGCTTCAACTCCTGAACCAAATGGACTTTGTATGGCGTCATACCAAGGTCTTTATGCAAAATTCGTCTCAATGATGTCTCCGAAATGTTCAATTGTTGAGAACGACGGTGAATTGATGTGGATGGCGCTTCACGCACACTTTCTGCAACAGCAGCAATATTCTCGAGTGTACGCACTGCTTTTGGCTTTTCACGCTTTGGTTTATCGATGAGGATGCCAGTTTCTTTCACTTTTTTCACAAGATAACGAACATACGGAGCTGACGGTGCTTCTCTTCTGCCAAAATCCATTCGCACACCATGATTTTCAAAGTAATGTCGCAATATTTCCCAGCGTTGTATTTATATCAGCGGAAGGATAAAGCTAATTATCTGTCAAATCAGACATGAGCTAAGTGTTACCATTCACGAAATAAGCACTAGTTGAAAAAAAAGTTAGATGGCGGACCCTTTTTAATTAGTTAAGAATACTAACTTAAGATTAAAATTGAATTTAAATTAAAATGGAAAATTGAAAAAGATCTGTTATCTATGGTCCACCAGGAACTAGAGGCGATAACAGTTACATAAGTACACAAATTAAAAAAAAAAAATAAAATATAACACGAGTACGGTGGAGTCAAGAAAAAATAAAAAATTAAGAAAAAAACAAAACAAAAGAAGTGAATGAGAGATTTTTTAAAAGTTGAATAAAAATAATAATAAAAGTAAGTATATACAGAGAAACTAAAAAATGTAAAAATAAATTAAATATATTATTTCAATTAAAATTATTGATCAACACTGAACTTTAAATTAACATCATTATAATTTTATTGAAACACCCATGATTTTACACTACGAAGAAACAAGGATATATTACGTGTACATCTTATACCAATGGGCAGACAATTGTCGGGTCCTAGGGGAAACTGAAGTATAAAAATACAAAAATAACTGAACTGAATGCTGAGGCACAGAGGCTATATTCTGAGTGTTAATTCCTTAATCATAGTTTATTAAGTATCTGCTTAGCAAATAACTATATTTAAGAAAGGATATCTTTAAGACTTTGAAAACATACAAAAGTTTTTCAACAGATACAAATGTCTAGTTGCAGCCAATAAATACTTTTTAAGTGCTCTACTTTTTAATGTTCCGACTGTGGGGCCGTTATCAAATTTAAATAAATTTATTTTTATGAGCAATATATTTTACGTCTCTATTTGTATTAAAATTTTATTCTATTGAAAATTATTGAAACAAAATTTGTTGAACATAAATTGAAAAATGAAAATTGAACAACAAAGTTTTCAATTGATCAAGTATAAAAATAACAAATATTTAAACAACACATGGAAATACATATTAATAAAAACACCAAAATAATTTTATAAGCAATAATGATAACTAAATCGACACCATATACTCCCCCTCCAGTATAACATGCATTGAATTAGTTTATTTTGGTTAAATTTAGTTAATATTGAACGTGACCTTTTTCAGTGTATGTGATGATGTAGAAGAATTGTTAGATATGAATGCAGGTTTTAAATGATTAATGGTAGAGATTTTATTAAATTACTCTGTTGTATGTTAAATGTCTTATCATTCCTAGAAATAATTTTAAAAGATCCTTCATAAGGAGCTTGTAAATTTGATGTACGGTTAATTTTTACAAAAGCAAACTCACAACTGGAAAGTGATTTAGGAATATTGCTGTTATCTTTGTTATTATGAATAACTTTGGCTCTTACTGTAGCAAAATGACCATGTAGTTTTTTATAGTATCATCAATTGTATTATTGCTATTGTAAGAGGCAATTAATTCTCCAGGTACTCTTAAGGTTTGTCCGTATACTAGTTCAGCAGGAGAACATTTTAGATCTTCTTTTATTGAAGTTCGTAAACCTACAAGGATGAATGGTAATCGTCCGGACCAGCGAGTGGTATTACCTGATGTTATAATTGACGTTTTAAGTTGGCGATGGAATCGATCTATCATCCCATTTGCTTGTGGATGATATGGAGAAGTGTGTATTTTATGAGATCCAAGAATTTCTGTTAGTTTATTAAAAAATTTGGACGTGAATTGAGAACCTTGATCTACAGTGATTTTAGGTGGAACTCCAAACCTAGGAACAAATTGAATGGCGAAAGTGTTTGCGATGGTTTTAGTAGATAAGCCTCTGGCCAACGAGTAGATCAATCAATCAATGATTGTTAATAAATGGCGATACCCATTAGAAATTGATAGTGGTCCCACCAGATCCATATGGACGTGTTCAAATCTTCCCCTTGGAATTTCCATTTTTTGAATCGGTGATTTTGTATGTACTTTAATTTTGGCTTTTTGACAATTTATGCAACTTGATGCCCATTCGTTAATATCTTTTTTCATGTTGGGTCAAAAATATTTACGAACGCCGGGATGGGATAAAGAATGAAGCTTCTCAAAAATAATTTTTCGCATAAACTTTGGGATAAATGGACGTGATAAATGACTTGAAACATCACACCAAATTTTGATATCTAATATAGGGATAATAATTTCCTCTAAGTAACATTTAGAATTTGCGGTAGAAAAAAAGGTTTTAAGTGTTTCGTCAGATTGTTGTTCTAAATATAATGTTTGAAAGTTTAAGTCTTGAGTAGCGATTGCATCGATTTCTGAATTTCTGGATAGGGTATCTGCAGCAATATTGTGTTTACCCGAAATGTATTTTATGTCGTTCGTCAATTGTGCGATGTATTTTAAATGCCGTTTTTGTCTAGGTGCTCTGTTTTTTGAATTTTTGGTTTTTGAATATAAAGCATAAGTTAGTGGTTTGTGGTCAGTAAATACTGTAAAATTTCGCCCTTCAAGAAAGTGCTTAAAGTTTTTAATTGCTCTATATATTCCTAACAATTCTCTATCAAAAGTTGAATATTTGATTTCAGCTGAATTGAGTTTCTGTAAAGCGAAAACGCATTGGATGGTCAGTTGGCTTCAACTCCTGAACCAATTGGGCTTTGTATGGCGTCATACCAAGGTCTTTATGCAAAATTCGTCTCAATAATGTCTCCGAAATGTTCAATTGTTGAGAACGACGGTGAATTGATGTTGATGGCGTTTCACGCACACTTTATACCACAGCAGCAATATTCTCGGGTGTACGCACTGCTTTTGGCTTTTCACGCTTTGGTTTATCGATGAGGATGCCAGTTTCTTTCACTTTTTTCACAAGATAACGAACATACGGAGCTGATTTTGCTTCTCTTCTTCCAAAATCCGTACGCAATTTTCGCACACATTCTGCAACATTATCATGATTTTCAAAGTAATGTCGCAATATTTCCCAGCGTTGTTCAAGCGTATACACAACCATATTCGTTCAGCGGAAGAATAAAACTAATTATCCGTCAAATCAGACATGAGCTAAGTGTTACCATTCACGAAATAAGCACAAGTTGAAAAAAAAACGTAAGATGGCGGACCCTTTTTATGATGATTCCCCCAATATTTCGGATCTAGCGATGGCCATCCTTGAGCTGCAATGGTTTGAAATAACCTCTAAAAATCGAGATTTTTGTAAAAGTATTGGCTAGTGTGTTAGTTAGAAAAAGTGAAATGATCTGAAATAATATTTTTAAAAAAGTTCTCCCAATCTGCATCAAAAAATTGTACAGTTTTGCATTCCAATTAAAAATAGTAATGTTTTTCGTGCACTTCTATGATTTTTTTTATGTTATTTTCACTAAAGTTAGAAAAACCTAATTATTTCTAATGATATCCTCACTGCTCAGAATTGCTTAAGCTGAAAAAAAAAAATTAAAACTAAAATATAAATTATAAAATAAGCACCTACTGAAAAGTTATTGTAAGAAATTAAAAAAAAAAGTTATGAAGTTATTTAAATTTTTTTTTAATTTCTTACAATAACTTTTCAGTAGGTGCTTATTTTATAATTTATATTTTAGTTTTAATTTTTTTTTTTTCAGCTTAAGCAATTCTGAGCAGTGAGGATATCATTAGAAATAATTAGGTTTTTCTAACTTTAGTGAAAATAACATAAAAAAAAATCATAGAAGTGCACGAAAAACATTACTATTTTTAATTGGAATGCAAAACTGTACAATTTTTTGATGCAGATTGGGAGAACTTTTTTAAAAATATTATTTCAGATCATTTCACTTTTTCTAACTAACACACTAGCCAATACTTTTACAAAAATCTCGATTTTTAGAGGTTATTTCAAACCATTGCAGCTCAAGGATGGCCATCGCTAGATCCGAAATATTGGGGGAATCATCATAAAAAGGGTCCGCCATCTTACGTTTTTTTTTCAACTTGTGCTTATTTCGTGAATGGTAACACTTAGCTCATGTCTGATTTGACGGATAATTAGTTTTATTCTTCCGCTGAACGAATATGGTTGTGTATACGCTTGAACAACGCTGGGAAATATTGCGACATTACTTTGAAAATCATGATAATGTTGCAGAATGTGTGCGAAAATTGCGTACGGATTTTGGAAGAAGAGAAGCAAAATCAGCTCCGTATGTTCGTTATCTTGTGAAAAAAGTGAAAGAAACTGGCATCCTCATCGATAAACCAAAGCGTGAAAAGCCAAAAGCAGTGCGTACACCCGAGAATATTGCTGCTGTGGTATAAAGTGTGCGTGAAACGCCATCAACATCAATTCACCGTCGTTCTCAACAATTGAACATTTCGGAGACATTATTGAGACGAATTTTGCATAAAGACCTTGGTATGACGCCATACAAAGCCCAATTGGTTCAGGAGTTGAAGCCAACTGACCATCCAATGCGTTTTCGCTTTACAGAAACTCAATTCAGCTGAAATCAAATATTCAACTTTTGATAGAGAATTGTTAGGAATATATAGAGCAATTAAAAACTTTAAGCACTTTCTTGAAGGGCGAAATTTTACAGTATTTACTGACCACAAACCACTAACTTATGCTTTATATTCAAAAACCAAAAATTCAAAAAACAGAGCACCTAGACAAAAACGGCATTTAAAATACATCGCACAATTGACGAACGACATAAAATACATTTCGGGTAAACACAATATTGCTGCAGATACCCTATCCAGAAATTCAGAAATCGATGCAATCGCTACTCAAGACTTAAACTTTCAAACATTATATTTAGAACAACAATCTGACGAAACACTTAAAACCTTTTTTTCTACCGCAAATTCTAAATGTTACTTAGAGGAAATTATTATCCCTATATTAGATATCAAAATTTGGTGTGATGTTTCAAGTCATTTATCACGTCCATTTATCCCAAAGTTTATGCGAAAAATTATTTTTGAGAAGCTTCATTCTTTATCCCATCCCGGCGTTCGTAAATATTTTTGACCCAACATGAAAAAAGATATTAACGAATGGGCATCAAGTTGCATAAATTGTCAAAAAGCCAAAATTAAAGTACATACAAAATCACCGATTCAAAAAATGGAAATTCCAAGGGGAAGATTTGAACACGTCCATATGGATCTGGTGGGACCACTATCAATTTCTAATGGGTATCGCCATTTATTAACAATCATTGATTGATTGATCTACTCGTTGGCCAGAGGCTTATCTACTAAAACCATCGCAAACACTTTCGCCATTCAATTTGTTCCTAGGTTTGGAGTTCCACCTAAAATCACTGTAGATCAAGGTTCTCAATTCACGTCCAAATTTTTTAATAAACTAACAGAAATTCTTGGATCTCATAAAATACACACTTCTCCATATCATCCACAAGCAAATGGGATGATAGATCGATTCCATCGCCAACTTAAAACGTCAATTATAACATCAGGTAATACCACTCGCTGGTCCGGACGATTACCATTCATCCTTGTAGGTTTACGAACTTCAATAAAAGAAGATCTAAAATGTTCTCCTGCTGAACTAGTATACGGACAAACCTTAAGAGTACCTGGAGAATTAATTGCCTCTTACAATAGCAATAATACAATTGATGATACTATAAAAAACTACATGGTCATTTTGCTACAGTAAGAGCCAAAGTTATTCATAATAACAAAGATAACAGCAATATTCCTAAATCACTTTCCAGTTGTGAGTTTGCTTTTGTAAAAATTAACCGTACATCAAATTTACAAGCTCCTTATGAAGGATCTTTTAAAATTATTTCTAGGAATGATAAGACATTTAACATACAACAGAGTAATTTAATAAAATCTCTACCATTAATCATTTAAAACCTGCATTCATATCTAACAATTCTTCTACATCATCACATACACTGAAAAAGGTCACGTTCAATATTAACTAAATTTAACCAAAATAAACTAATTCAATGCATGTTATACTGGAGGGGGAGTATATGGTGTCGATTTAGTTATCATTATTGCTTATAAAATTATTTTGGTGTTTTTATTAATATGTATTTCCATGTGTTGTTTAAATATTTGTTATTTTTATACTTGATCAATTGAAAACTTTGTTGTTCAATTTTCATTTTTCAATTTATGTTCAACAAATTTTGTTTCAATAATTTTCAATAGAATAAAATTTTAATACAAATAGAGACGTAAAATATATTGCTCATAAAAATAAATTTATTTAAATTTGATAACGGCCCCACAGTCGGAACATTAAAAAGTAGAGCACTTAAAAAGTATTTATTGGCTGCAACTAGACATTTGTATCTGTTGAAAAACTTTTGTATGTTTTCAAAGTCTTAAAGATATCCTTTCTTAAATATAGTTATTTGCTAAGCAGATACTTAATAAACTATGATTAAGGAATTAACACTCAGAATATAGCCTCTGTGCCTCAGCATTCAGTTCAGTTATTTTTGTATTTTTATACTTCAGTTTCCCCTAGGACCCGACAATTGTCTGCCCATTGGTATAAGATGTACACGTAATATATCCTTGTTTCTTCGTAGTGTAAAATCATGGGTGTTTCAATAAAATTATAATGATGTTAATTTAAAGTTCAGTGTTGATCAATAATTTTAATTGAAATAATATATTTAATTTATTTTTACATTTTTTAGTTTCTCTGTATATACTTACTTTTATTATTATTTTTATTCAACTTTTAAAAAATCTCTCATTCACTTCTTTTGTTTTGTTTTTTTCTTAATTTTTTATTTTTTCTTGACTCCACCGTACTCGTGTTATATTTTATTTTTTTTTTTTAATTTGTGTACTTATGTAACTGTTATCGCCTCTAGTTCCTGGTGGACCATAGATAACAGATCTTTTTCAATTTTCCATTTTAATTTAAATTCAATTTTAATCTTAAGTTAGTATTCTTAACTAATTAAAAAGGGTCCGCCATCTAACTTTTTTTTCAACTAGTGCTTACCCGATTAATATTGTGTTTACCCGAAATGTATTTTATGTCGTTCGTCAATTGTGCGATGTATTTTAAATGCCGTTTTTGTCTAGGTGCTCTGTTTTTTGAATTTTTGGTTTTTGAATATAAAGCATAAGTTAGTGGTTTGTGGTCAGTAAATACTGTAAAATTTCGCCCTTCAAGAAAGTGCTTAAAGTTTTTAATTGCTCTATATATTCCTAACAATTCTCTATCAAAAGTTGAATATTTGATTTCAGCTGAATTGAGTTTCTGTAAAGCGAAAACGCATTGGATGGTCAGTTGGCTTCAACTCCTGAACCAATTGGGCTTTGTATGGCGTCATACCAAGGTCTTTATGCAAAATTCGTCTCAATAATGTCTCCGAAATGTTCAATTGTTGAGAACGACGGTGAATTGATGTTGATGGCGTTTCACGCACACTTTATACCACAGCAGCAATATTCTCGGGTGTACGCACTGCTTTTGGCTTTTCACGCTTTGGTTTATCGATGAGGATGCCAGTTTCTTTCACTTTTTTCACAAGATAACGAACATACGGAGCTGATTTTGCTTCTCTTCTTCCAAAATCCGTACGCAATTTTCGCACACATTCTGCAACATTATCATGATTTTCAAAGTAATGTCGCAATATTTCCCAGCGTTGTTCAAGCGTATACACAACCATATTCGTTCAGCGGAAGAATAAAACTAATTATCCGTCAAATCAGACATGAGCTAAGTGTTACCATTCACGAAATAAGCACAAGTTGAAAAAAAAACGTAAGATGGCGGACCCTTTTTATGATGATTCCCCCAATATTTCGGATCTAGCGATGGCCATCCTTGAGCTGCAATGGTTTGAAATAACCTCTAAAAATCGAGATTTTTGTAAAAGTATTGGCTAGTGTGTTAGTTAGAAAAAGTGAAATGATCTGAAATAATATTTTTAAAAAAGTTCTCCCAATCTGCATCAAAAAATTGTACAGTTTTGCATTCCAATTAAAAATAGTAATGTTTTTCGTGCACTTCTATGATTTTTTTTTATGTTATTTTCACTAAAGTTAGAAAAACCTAATTATTTCTAATGATATCCTCACTGCTCAGAATTGCTTAAGCTGAAAAAAAAAAAATTAAAACTAAAATATAAATTATAAAATAAGCACCTACTGAAAAGTTATTGTAAGAAATTAAAAAAAAAAGTTATGAAGTTATTTAAATTTTTAAAGTTTTTTTATGGAAATAAAATAAAAAAATATCAACAATTTTTTGATGCAAATTGGAAGAGATTTTTTCGGCCTATAATTTCTGATAGTTTGTTTTTTTAAAACTAATACGCCAGCCAATATTTTTATAAAAACTCGGTTTTAAGAGGTTATTTCAAACCATTCCAGCTCACGGATGGCGATCTGTAGAGTCGAAATATTTGAAAAATTATCATAACATAAGCCCAGGTTTATTTTGAAGGAAAGATTCGATCAACTTTTTTTCTTTTCTATGGAGCATTAGGCGCCTTAATATACATAGTTGTAGATACTTACATACAGTGGCTCACCACGTAAGTCGGGCAAGCATTCCTTAGCACTTTTGCATTGGTTTCAGAAATGAAAATGTAAGAAGAAACTTGGAGTAAAATTTTTTTTCAAAATGTTATTTATTGGTGAGCAAAATTAAACAGAAACATAGTTGAGAAATTAGAACATAACTGTAAAACAAAATTAAATCAAACCAAAGCCTTAAAAATGAGCTCACATTAAAAGCCGGGCAGATAGGGAATTCAATACTAAAACTAAGAATTTAATATTTTGTTGCCAATCCTTTTTCTTTTAAGACTGCCTGCAGCCTTTTTGGCATGGGTGCAACCAAATTTTTACAAACATCAGCTCCAATCTGATTCCACTCTTCACTTAGGATACTTTTTAATGCATCTTTAGTTGCCCATCCCTGATACAGCACTCTGGGTTCAAGTTTATCCCATAGATGTTCTATAACATTTTAATCTGGGCCTTTTGAGGTTGTTTTTATGACATTTGGATAAATATCAAGTACACAATTCTTTACCAAGAGCGTCGTATGTTTCAGGTCATTGTCTTGGTAAAACTAAAAATTGTCTGCAATTCCTTATTTACCCGCACTTTCTTTTACGTGCGCCATGGGAATGTCAAGGAAAATATTTTAGTCCATTATACTAGTAAATTATGAAATAAATTAATCCTTCCAACATCAGACGCAGCCCCAAACCATAACTGATCCTCTACCATGCTTAACCGTTTGTTTAAAATTTGTTTTGCAAAATTTTTCATTTGGTTTTTCGCCTTCCGTTTGAGCCAAATAAATTAAATTAACTCTCATCGGTAACCAACATCTTTAGTAAATGTTTATAATTAAAAAGTGCTTAATATCCTAATTTATTCTGTTAACCTATTAACCTTGCTCCAGAATGAAAAGACTTTGGTCATTTGCTCACGCACGAAACTGAGGAGATCTTTTATATTTTTCTTGCTAATACATGGCTTTTTTCGTGCTATTCTTCTATTTAATCAATTTTTTTCTCAAAACTCTTCAAATTGTTTCTGAGTGTACACTCTTTTTCAAATTAAGTTTTACCATGACCTCTAGTTTTGGTGCAGATAAAAATGGGTCTTTTAATATTTCTCTTAAAACACTCCTTTCATCTTTGGAGCTAAGTTTATTTTTAGCTATTTTACGTTCTTTATTGCATATTCTCTTTTCTTTTTATAACGCTTGAGTATATCGTACACTTTTAATTTACTTTTTAAGATATTTGTGAAATTTGTCGCTCGGATTTTTTTTCAAATAATGATCTATCACGAGCTGCCTTTCTGCCAGTGTTGATTAATTCACTTTTCGAGAAATGTTTATTTTTTTAAGTTTTGCATTAGACTGAAGTTATTCCAACAGTAACAAAAAGTTTAAAGCAGGAATAACGGTTTACGACTCATGATTTGAATTTTTTCTTTACTTGCCCGACTTTCGAAGTGAGCTCGTTTTTATAGGCTTGTTTCGATTTGAATTTGTTTCACAGTTATGTTCTAATTTTTTAATTATGTTTGTGTTTAATTTTGTTCACCAAAAAATAACTTTTTAAAAAAGTATATACTGCAATTTTCTTCATACATTTTCATTTCTGAAACCAATGCGAAAGTGCTTAGAAATACCTGCCAGACTTTCGTTGTGAGCCACTGTAGTAAGTTCATTAATTTTTTTGGAACGCGAAGCCAATTTATCGGTGATAGTTTCCTTGTTCATAGAAATATCCTTATGAATATTTAATTGCGCTAAGCCATAACTTCATTCTATTAGATCTTTATCGATTTTTTTACAACAGTATAATCAAAGCTGACGTAAATTAATATATTTTATGTATTTAATAAATTGCAACGAAAAATTCTGGATTCGTAACTGCATACATTAATTGGTGAGCTTGAGACGAAATTTCACCGCTAGAATTTGAGGAGAACATTTTTTTCAAACCACTTTGCGATACTCACACACATCTTAAAAAGCCGTGAAACTGACAAATGTACAACTTAAATTCACTTTTACGTTCATATAATAACACTGTGGGGACTTCAAAAACACACACGAAAATGCAGAGAACGTCAACTTTTTTGTTGTAGAATTTAGTGGCATACTCAGTTTTTCCCAATCAGATCAAAATCTTGATATATCTGCGATTGAAATTAATGGCATTTTCGTTTCTCGGAAAATGTTGCATTTTTTCTGCCCTCTTTTTGCCATCTTCTGATATTTTTCTTCTTTTCAGGTCAACATTTTCGCGAAAAGAACACGATTTAATTGTAGTGGTCACTATTTTTATTCTCAAGAGGGCAGAACTTCCAAAAAGGGCAGAGAAAATGTTGCATTTTTTCGAGAAACGAAAACGCCATTAGTCACTTTTAGACCCATTTTTAGTTATATTTTCCTTATTTTTGGAGAACAAAAATTTTGACCACCTATGATTTTGCTTAAAATTTCAGAATGTAATCTACTTATAAAATACTTGTAGCGGTGCCCCGTACAATAGTTGCACCCCACTCACTACGCCACTGTCTCGCTACACCACTGTGCATAGAGCAATGCATCAAGACATATGACAACCACACAAACACATCATGGTCAAAGCAGACAACGGCCACTATATCAAAGCATACGACAACCACACAAACGCAGTACACCCGAAGCAGACAACAGCCACACGGTAGCGACAAACAAAACAGGCGAATTTAACATCCACATGATGAGTGGCGCTATAATTCACAAGAGGTTTCCATCCGAAGGTATTTAAGAGTGCGCTGTTTGGCTGACTTCGAGACGGCTCGGAAGCGTAGTGCTTTGTACCGTCCGACACTTGTTACGATTTAACGAGTAGTTGTTTTCCGACGAGCTATCGAATGTGTGCTCGTTACTAATACATGTAGTTTTTAAGCATTATAAGTATTGTAGGTATTTTAAGGTTATTTGTGCGGATTACTACATCGGCTTTAGTCGGTCGTTCGGTCATCGTAGTGCTAAAGCGGATTACTACATCGGCTTCGGTCGGTCGTTCATTCGTCTAAAGTGCTCGGTTGAATTACTACATCGGCTATAGTCGGTCGATTGTCCAGGAGTGATCGTTCGGATTACTACACCCAAAAAAAGCTTCGTACTATGTACAAAACAATTCTTATATTCTACAAAGCTGTTTGTTCTTTTCAGCCGACGAACGACTTTGTGAATAATACAAATGACCATTTGTACATTGTACAAAGAAATATTTGTATATTTTACAAACGCATTCGTTTCATCTACAAAGATACGAACAAATATACGAACGCTGCTGCCATTGATTTGTGTATTATCAAGCAATGTTCGTTCAGTTCACATATTTATACATTATAGATTTTTACAAACTAGCGTTTGTAGAATGTACAAAGTTACGAATTCAAATTTTTTTTTTCATGCGGCCAACACTACAAACGTTTGTACTATGCACAAAAGATTTGTACATTCTACGAATAGCCTCTGTTTGTATTTCTACAAAGATTTTATTCGTAATTTTATCCTAAATATTTTTTGGGTGTACATCGGCTTTAGTCGGTCGTTTGTTCATCGCAGTGCTAAAGCGGATTACTACATCGGCTTCGGTCGGTCGTTTATTCGTCTGAAGTGCTCGGTTGAATTACTACACCGGCTATAGCTCGGTCGATCATCCGAAGGTGTTCGTTGGATTACTACATTGGCTTTAGTCGGTCGTTTACTCATCGCAGTGCTAAAACGAATTACTACATCGGCTTAGGCCGGTCGATTGTTCGTCTGAAGTGCTCGGTTGAATTACTATATCGGCTATAGTCGGTCGTTCATCTATTCGAGCATAGATCTTGATATTTATATAATAGGGTAATTCACGCACCTGTAGATCGTAAAATGCGTAATTAGAATTTGGAATTACTAAATCATACCGCTTTAAAGCATAGAAGCATTTCCCTTTTTCTGTAATAACGTAGAGTTTGTTTATTTGCCGAAAGCGTCGCAGTCGAGTCCTGTCTCAGCCCAGCCGTCACCGCCTCTTACTTACCGCCGCATCACGCCAAGAATTATACTTCTTCGCATCTCACCGAACCCGAACCGAACCGAACCGACACCAGTACGGGCCGAAGCAGCACTCGTCCGAACGACACAAGCGACAACAACGCTACGAACCAGCGTATTATTATTATTATTATTGAATTATTGTGTATTGTAATAAAAAGACATAATAAACAGATTTGTACATATTAAAATGGAAATATACAAATTCTTATTTTAAACTACTTGATTATAAATAAAGCAAACTATTTTAATCGAGGCATCGAAACACCTAGTCTTTTTATTTATTTGGCGAAAGTTCGAGGGTCTTTCATTTAATCCTGGAGCGGCTGATGATACCTCAGCCTTTGAAGAAAACCCCCTTACATACTAATTTGAGTAAAAAAATTTGAGATTTTTTTAAAGATTTTACGTTTAACATTCAAATTTGGTCAAAATGGAGAGAAATGCAAAATTGCTTAACCTTTGAAAAATCATAGATTGCACAAGGCTTATTTGATTTTCACGTTGGAGGTATTTTCGAAAATATAATAAAAAGTAGTTGTTAAAATACGATAAAAAAATTTTTTAAATGAAGGTCAAATGATAGTCAAATAACATAAATCTGAATATCTCGAGCTGAATATGCCACTAAATTCTACGACCGAAAATTAAGTTTACGTGTCTTAGCGTTTTTTTTTTTTTGTGACTTTTCAAAATTTGAAAATTTACCTACAGTGTAATTTAACGAACAATGAAACATTGCTTATCATCATTTGAATTTAACAGACTGGCTTAGAATAATTTTGTTCAATTTATGTATATACGTTCTGCAAACGCTTGTACGTAAGCAACAATACATAGGAAAACAATTAAGAAAACCATTTATATTGTATGTATTATATTTAACTTAATGTCTGCTAAACAAACTAAGCATGTTCATTGAACAATTTTCAATGTATCTTCATATTATGGTAATTAAATAATTTGGAATATCTGTGCTTTTATTTAATATATAAAAAAAAAGTTTAATTGCTAAGTTGGAGTTTCACACCCCCTGAACCCCCATATCAACGGCGTTGAACATCACTAATGTTAATTTTTTCAAGTGAATCAGATAGTGATGAGGAAATGTATGGCATTATAAATAACAATGATACTTCTTACTGTATTCCAGAAAAAAAGGAACTGCCTTTAAAAGAACTTAACTAAAGTTTTTCCGTAATATTCTGAAGAAGAGTTACTAAAAGCATTTCGGAGTATCGAAATCTCTTTCTGAATTTTTTGATTGTATCGCTTATTTGAACACATATGGCTTTGTTTGTTGTTCTTGTTGCCTTCTTCAAACTTACTTGATCTAAGAAGCTCATAATTAAAATCATGTACATATGCTTTTGTCGTCTGCTTTTTTTGTGGTTTAAGCGCAATTTCTTACAATTCTGTCAACACTTGACAACTTGCAAGTTTTAACTACACGAAATTTGTGTTGCAGAAACATGTAATTTTTCTCAAGGAGGGAAAATGTTTTACTCTCTTATTTTCACTCTATTTTGCAAGTTTTTGGTTTACGGAAACAGAAATTTCTGGAAAGTAGCGAAAGTTTGCACAAACTTTCAAGTGCAGAAACAGACTTAATATTCGATATGTGAAAAATGCTTATCAGTGTAAACTTCTTTTGAGATTTTTTTTTCTGTTTCCTAATATTTTATATGCCAATGTTTTTGTTTTAATTTTTTTACAACTCCGGCAAAAATATTGACTTGCCTGAATTTATGGCAAATTAGACAACATTTTTTTTTTTTGTCTTCTAATCATGTCACAAGCACACACTTTATTTTTGCCCAGCCAGTTTGTAGCACGCAACGTAGCGTAGCGGTGATTCATTCATCAACCAGCCAAAAACCAGACGTCAGTCATTCAGTCAGTCAAACTGTACTGCAGTCAGTTGTCAAACTTCGGATTAAAGATTTTCCATCAAAACTAGCAGGCGATAAATTAAGAAAAAGCCAAATAAATAGTAGTACGTGTGCGGAAAATGCAACGCTGAACGTTTTAAATTGTTGCTAAATTATGAAAAGTGCATATTTTCAACATGTTGCTGCAATAGATATTGTTGTTGTTTGGCTGAATGCTGACAAAGGCGGGTGTTGTCAATTTGAGAACAATTATGCGGACTTTTTTCTTTGTGAAATTTTTAAAATGATAAAAAATAATGAGCTGCCAAAAATGGTTAACGAATTTATCTAGTTTTTTTGACGGTTTCAAAAGTCAGTAGCAAAAATATTGAATCACGCTGCCGCTAGTTAATAATGTGTATAAATTGATTGCAAAATGGAGAGGGTTGGAGGAATGGGTTCGTTAAATGACAGCAAAATGTTGCTATTTCTTATTAACAGCTAAATGATCTCATTTAATTGTGGTTAAATGCTGCGCATGCGCCGAACTATTCCAATTAATGCAGTGGGCACATTTTTTTCTAGCTTATATCGATCATTTAATTTTACGATATTTTAACGAGCAACAATATGTATTGTATTGCATTAACTACTTGAAAATGTTAGCAACTTTTCGCTACTTGTTTTTTTTTATAACCCTCTCAAGCTTGTTTTATATCTCTCTCAGGGCGAAATTTGTGTCTTACAGTATTAACTCATTTTTTTAACAGACCTAAAGGCACAAAATAAAAAATTTAGTTTACAACATAAAAAAAAATTTAGTATTATTACTAGCTGATATACGCAGTGTTCCAGTGCCAGGCAGAAATTGTGCAATAAAATTAGCTAGTGATTTTTTGCTTTTCATATTGAAAAAATTATGTTGTTTTTGTTGTTTCTTTGGAAAGATTCGTTAGAACAATTAATTCTTCTAACTTTGACCTTAAGCTCAATAAACGATTTTAAACTATCAAACAACTAGAATTTGTATTTAAAATCAGGTATGATTTAAACTATCAAACATTTAGAATTTGTATTTAAATCATATAAAGTCAACATAATAGTTTTAATAAATTGCTTAAAGTATATAATTTTATTAAAGTATAAAAAATAACAAAAAAAAAGTTAAGTCATAATCGATAATATCAGACAGCAAAGCAGGGTTGCGTTTTCAAGACAAACAAGGTCAAGTTAGCAACAATTTTTGTATACGGCGGAGTCGTGTGACAAACAAGGTCTCATACCCAATAAAACACCACTCCAATAAGTATATATATATATATTAGGGCGGGTCAAATTCTGGCTCAGCGAAATTCGTAAAATACATGTAATTTCAAGACTTTTTCTCCACTACAGCATATACAAATTCTGAAAAAAAGCTGTGCGGACTTTCGTAAATAGATTCATACACATACATTCATACATTCATATTTTATATTTGAGAACAAAATCTATTTACGAAAGTCCGCACAGCTTTTTTTCAGAATTTGTATATGCTGTAGTGGAGAAAAAGTCTTGAAATTACATGTATTTTACGAATTTCGCTGAGCCAGACCTCCAAAAAATTCGTCCATACAAATTGACCCGCCCTAATATATATATAATATATATCGTTCTGTCTTCCTGAAGTCGGTGGGATCCTGGCTTCACAGGGTGGTTACTCGACAAACTGGGTCAATTTCACCAAATCAATTTTTATAAAACAAAGAAAACCAGTTGCGAACGCAGGCATCAAGAGAAACTAGGTCTTATCGGCCACTCACATTAATATATTACAAATCGATCTTACGTAGTGTTTCAAGAGGTAAAAAGACACCAAGACACCACGGTACCGTCGACAAATGTAGTCACAATCATCATAAAGATATGAGGCAATTGAAGATCCCAGGTTTAGGTCCATTCAGATTATTTAGATGTTTATTCACCAAAATTTTCCATTTTATGCTTAGGTCCATTTATCCATTTAGATTGTTATATTAATGATAATGTGTTTACAAATCACCAGATGCATCAGATAAATGTTTGAAAGAACTTTACATAATCAACGACGGTACTGCAGGTAATCTATAATTTTATGTTTGATTGAGTCCATGGATAAACTTAAGGATGTAACATCAGATACAAAATTAAAATCACCGCAAGCGCTTCTAAGAGGTTCATTTTGCAAATAATTAGTTCTACAAAAGTTCATGTGGAGTAACTCAAAAGATCTTCTAGGACGAAGAGGAATATTAAAATATACTTTACTCAATAAATATGGACTGTTTTGAAAAGTTTTGTAATCCTACAAGCATTTATCGTAATTCTCCGATTTTTTTAAGAAGGAAGATTTAAGAGTTGTAACCGATATTCATAAGATGGTAAGTGAAAATCAGTTTTACAATAAAGATAGCTTAAGCAAAACAAAAGAAATTGTTTCTGCACTGATTCAATGTCGTCTATGTAACAACCGTATCGTGGGCACCAAACAACTGAAGCGTATTCTAAGATAGGCCGCACTAGAGAAGTGAATAAGGTTTTCGTTATGAATGGATCATTAAACTCTTTTGCCCAACGATTAATAAATCCTAAAGTACTATTTGCTCTATTTATTATTTTATTTACATGAATATTAAAGTGTAGTTTAGGATCCATTGTAACTCCAAGATCATTGAAAATATCTAAGGACTCCAATGGATAACCACAAATTTTGAAGGTACGTTTAATTAGTGGTTTGCGCGAGAAAGACATATGCTTGCATTTCTTCATGTTGAGGTTCATACGGTTCGTTTTGCACCACTTATGAAGATGATCAATGTCGGCTTGCAAAAATACAGCGTCATTATCATTTTTAAAAGAAAGGAAGAGTTTGACGTCGTCAGCAAACATTAAGATGCTAAAATGCATTGTAACAGATGGCAAATCGTTTATAAAAAGTAGAAACAGAAGGGGCCCAAGATGACTTCCTTGAGGTACTCCTGAAGTAACAGGAAACTCATGTGATTTATTGAGCTTAAAAATAACAGATTGCGTTCTATTGTTTAAGTAAGATTCAATCCACTTTACCAACGGTATAGGAAATCCAACAAGATGTAATTTTAAGATCAATAGTTTGTGATTTACAACGTCAAAAGCTTTGCTAAAATCCGTGTAAATAACATCAGTCTGCATGCCTTTTCCAAAGTTTTCTATAGTTTTTGATGTAAATTCGAGAAGGTTAGTAACAGTGGATTTTCCAGAAAGGAATCCATGTTGGAAAGGAGACATTAAAGATTTAACGCTATGCAATAGTCGTGATGTAACAATTGCCTCTAAAAATTTAGGCAAAGCGCTTAATTTTGCGATGCCACGGTAGTTATCAATTAAAGACCTATTTCCGGATTTATGCAGCGGAATGATAAATGAATGCTTTCAGGCTGCAGGAAAATATCAGGATTTTAATGATGAAGTAAATAGTAAAAAGATTGGAATTACTAATTCTTCACAGCAGTATTTTAATATACATGAAGGAATGTTATCAGGACCACTTTAATATGATGTTTTAATATTATTTAAAAATGATAAAGCTGTGTTTGTATCAATTATTTGAAAACAAATATCCCCAGATTGAATATTGAAAGGATAACTTAAATAATCATAAGATGATGATGAATAAGTCATCTAGAAAAAGTCAGCAAAAAGATTGCAAATACTATTATCATTATCAGACTCAACAGAATTATACTTCATAAAAGAAGGATAGGAATCAATCTTACGTTTTGTGTTAACAAAGTTCTAGAAGGATTTAGCATCAGATTTGATGGTTAATTTTACTTTTGTTGAGTAGATATTATAGGATTGTTTGTATAGCTGTTGGTAACTGTATTTAATCGAGGTATAGCATCCAAAATCGCAAATGTTATGTGTTTTTTGATATTTTTTATAGTATTTAGATTTCAAGTTTCTCATTTTTCTTAATTCATTCGTATACCATACCGGACTCGATGTCAAAGAGGCACTCCTTTGCGGAACAGCCTTAAGAAAACAATCATTGAGCGTTCTATTAAACGCATATACCGCATCATCAAGACTCTGAGAAGATAAACTTTTTGTATTAATATTTAGAATAGAATTCCAGTTTATATTAGACAAGTTATTCTTCAAAATCACGTAGTTTGTTTTTTTAAAGTTAAACTCAATAGGCGTTGAGAATCATAGTACTGCACAGATGGTTTTGGAAAATTTATATTAAATGTATGCAGCCTTACTGCCCTATTTTGGCAAATTAACAAATTGTTAACCAGTCTTTTGAATATTTCTATGTTAAACGCTTTTTTGATGATGAAATGTCAGCAGCAAGAGCAACATAAAATTTAAGGATGCCAAGTATTTAAATTAGTAATAACATTAATATTAATAGTTCTCGGTCATTTGTGATCAAACATTTAATAACACGCACAACACATTTGATCAATAGAAGCTAGGTCAAAGTCCTGCCAAGGGCTGAAATGGCCAGTTAATTTTTTTATTTAATAACATTAATATTGTATGAAAATTTAAAAGATTTTGTTGGTTTTTTGTATTATTTTATTGTTATTTGGACTAAAACAGATACGAAATTGTTAATATGGCGCTCTGTAAAAGAAGGAATGCATATGCAGGAATGTAATAGCAGTGCATAAAAGCAAGAATGCGGCAAAGCATGTGCAATAATTTGCCGTTGCTGAAAAACCCGACATTAAAGCAGTAGTTATTTTTAGATTACGCCTTTATTTCAACCAGGGTTGCCCTCTGTTCTAGTTGCTTCTTATTTTTCGCTGTTCATTGGAGTTCGACGAGTCTGACGAAATACACCATTGACCTTAACCGAGATCGATCAATTAGTTTTTTTAAGATTTTAACAGTGGTTGGTCACTCACTCAAGACTACTGAAGAGCGAGGCTTAGCAACCTCCGAAACAGTTCTGTCTAGTCTGCTGTGTGATTGACTCTATACAGAGCTGTTATTGTTGTTGTTGTTTCCTTCTTCAAACTTACTTGATCTAAAAAGCTCACAATTAAAATCATGTTAAAGTTCAAAGATTATCTAATTAAAAAACTTGATATCGCTACAAATTTTTAAATATTTCTACTACCCCAACAACAATCAGTTCATACGCCTGAACATTTTTAAATACTAACACTTTCTGTTTTTATTTATATCTAAAAATCAATGGCCCATTATCATAGTCAAAATAAAGTCGACTTTAAATTAAGTGCAAGCTTTTTGACAACATACACCCAAAAAAAAAGCTGAGTAAATAATGTCATATTTGGAGTCAATTTAACTCTTTTCGTGCATAGCATTTTGCCAAAGCTGTAAAAACTATATTTAACTCCGTTTGTGTGTTCATTTTACTTCAAAAATTTGATTTTTTTGAAAAGTCATACTGACTCCGTTTTGAGTTGTTTTAAGGTTGAGAAATTGAGAATTTTTAAATTTTTAGTTCACTCAAAAACAAACTAGAATCAACTCATTTAAATGTAGCATAAAGCTTCAAAAATAAACAAATTTATCCACAAAAGAGTCAAGTAAATAACCCGTAATTTCTTTTGTGTTTTATTATTTTTATTTAGTTCTTATTTTAATTGAACACAAAGGAAACTAAAGACATGGTTAACGCCGAAAACAGAATCTCTTATCCATACTCACAGATCAGCTTATCCACGATTTGGCAATTTTGAATCTCTTATTTCTCTTATAATTTCTTATAAAAAAACTTTTTTTTACTTTTGAGCTTAAATTGCGCTCAACTCTCAAAATTTGTTTCAAAGGTGTTTCATTTCTTTGATTTTAAGGGGAATTTTTTAAAAACGGGATTTTTGTATATAACATATTTGAAAAAGGAATAAATATTTGCATTGATTTTACAAATTATTGCTGTAGTTTTGTTCGTTGAATGAGGGAAAAGATATTTTTTAAGCATTTACCAAAATGTAGTAAGAATTATCCAACAGGGTGAACACTCGGTTTATGAATGTTTTTAAAAGGTGAATTTGTTATGTTCCTATACTAATGAAAAAAAACGTGGCATTTAATTTAATATGCTTAATTCCGATATATATTGATGATATAGTAATTAAATTTGGTACAAAAATAGGTAGAATATTCTCAAGGCGATTTGTCAGCAGGGCAGGGTTGCCTTAATGTCGTGATACATACATTAAAAATTTGTTTATTAGTGTTTAATGTAGTTTCGTTAATAAAATATGGTAATATGTGACTTTAGTATGTTTCAAAAACTCATAAATTCCTTTAAAAAATGTATGTATCTTGACTTCTATTCAAACAGCAGTTGTATACCAAATTTAATAAAATTGTTTAGTTTCCCAAAATTTTCTATAAAAAATACATCACAGGTAAAAAAAAAATTACACAAGAGTGTGTATACAGTTCTGAAGGGAAGCTCCTTAATATAAAGAATAAGATAGATTTTTGTTAAAAAAAAACAGAGAGAAAGAAAGAGATAGCATCTCAAACGAAATACAATACAAAATTTTCATAAAATATATTCTGTTTATTTAATATTTTCATGTCATTTTTTGGTGCTTCGTTTAGTAATATTGGTCTTAATGGTTTCCGATGTATGTGGAATATGTCCGTGATTTGACATTTACGAAATAACGCGAAAAAATCTATCTGCCACCCTTCTAGGTGTCAAAATCTATCTGCCACAAAAAAATTATCATTGCTTGTGTTCACAATTTTTTGTGACGAGATAAAAAAAAATTTCGTGACGAGACTCGAAAAATTTTAACCTCTATATCAAATAACCGCATAAGAAGTTTCACTTCGATAAAGATATACGAAAACATATAACTCGCAATAGTAAAAACGGCCCTTCCTTATCATTATGCAATATTTAATTCTTACAGCACACTTGATTTGCTTGTTAAAATATTTGAGTACTTTCTCCTCATTCAAAGTAAGACGAACAAACGGAAATATTTTCTTGAGCAGACTCTGTTTCGTGCTAAACATAACTCTGTTTCAGCTTTAAAACACAAAGACGTTCTTAATAGATGGTTGCAATAAGTTTTAATGGAGTTAAAAAGACAAATGTTCGGAGAAGATGCAGAGTTAATTTGAAACTGCTTTTAGTTTACTCCAAACTTTGAAAATGAGTTGTATCAAGCAAAAAAAGTTTTATATTAACAAAAAAAATATTGATGCAATTCATTTTGTGTTTTACGGCGACAAAACGTTTTTAACTTCTCAAAAACTCTTTTGACTCATGAAAAAACTTGGGTTAACTCCGCACATTTTTTTCGGTGTATTATATTGAAAAACTGTCAAAAATGCTTATACTAAATTTAAAGTAGACTTTATTTTGACTATGATAATGGGCCAATGTTTTTGGTTAAACAATGTTTTTTGTATTCTTAAAGCTTGAAATGTCATTTCTAAGGCCACGTTCATAGTTTACGCTTTGGCTAAAGCTGATTCATAAAGCAGCTTTGTCGAGCTTTTTTTGATCATACTGAATGCTTATTTATCGTTTCACAAAGTAGGTTCTTGAACTTATAGGTGTCTATAGTGTGCGTTTTCTGCTTGTGTGAGCAAACGAGAAAAAGTACCTTTATGGTCGGAGCTGGTCGGAGCCAGCTTGCACTATTAACACTTTGAGCTTTTTCCATATGCTTATACATAAACAGCAAAACCTCTCAGCTCAGCAAAACACGTTTGCTATGAACGCGGGCTTAGAAATGACATTTCAAGCTTAAAGAATACAACAAACTTTGTTGAATCTAAAACATGGATTTCTTAATATAAATAAAAGTTGAAAGTGCTAATATTAAAAAATGTTCAGGCGCACGAAATGATTGTTGTTGGGGTAGTAAAGTTATAAAAATCTCAGTAATTACATCATTGGACTGCTCCATTTTTTTTCTTTCAGTTCGAGTTTAATTGTTATATGACAAATCTAAAAACTTTATTCGTGGTCATAGCAGCTATAATATTGAAGCCGATAATATGCAATATGAAAAAGTATCGAAAATAGATTATTAAATAGTGACTGGAATTACGAGAACGATTAGTGGGGGAGAAATGCCCCACATTTTTTTTTGATATCTTCGTCTTGAAATCCTGATAGTCCCATATCTTCAGAAGGATGGTATGAAGCGGGTAAGTGTCTTTGGAAGAAATGGGAGTGAAAAAATATTAGAACCAGTTCATACATTTGATCCATCTATAAGGCCGTGATTTTTTACATATTTTTAATTTGAATGAACGATTTTATACATATTTTTAATTATTTGTATGAGAACCACTAAGAGAATGGCACATAGAAAGAGGGTGAGCTCCAAAAAATGTTGAGAATGAACAATTAATAGAATTGATTTTAAACATATTTCTAATTTTTTCTATAAGAACCACTTACAGAATGGCACATAGAACGAGGGTGAGTTCCAAAAAATGTTGAGAATGAACAATTAATAGAATTATTTTATACATTTGATCTATCTAGGTGTAAATTCCATAGAGATACGATATTTTTCTAAATTTATTGTTAGGTAAGCCCCAGAAAGGTTGAAGATAGGAGGTAGGTATGTTCCGAAGAAATGTTGGAAGGGGAAAATAATACGACTTGGTAAATATGTATATTTCTCTAGGGATCACAGCAAAACATTTGTCAAACATAACCCCCTCGCTTGAAGGAACTGCTTATTTGACGAGCGTCTAATTTTTTATATTTTTTATATTTATTTATATTTTTTATAAATATAAATATATAAAATTAAAAAATACTAAATAAATTTATATTTTTGTGCTTACAATCGAAAGGTACTAAAATTAAAATAAAATTACGATTATACTAGTGCATAAAATAAAGCGTATTCAAACATCGAAAAGAACTGGATCTAGTGCTAAAAGCACGGACTTGTCAACAGTGCTCATCATAAGCTCAAGCACCGAAAAAAGGGGGAACAGCCAGGGGAACAGCCATTATAAACTCTCTAAATATTGTTTAGAGTTTCTTTAAAACCTGACTAGATTTCCTTAACAAGGCTTCAAAATGACAACATATGCAAATTTTATCATACAAAAATCACCACAAAATGAATAAAACTGGCCAAAAAACGTTAACATCGATGCATTGAATTTTGCAAAAAAAAAAAAAAAAAATAACCAAGAAGGAAATAAAATAAAATATAAGTGCGTCATAAGCAGTGCACACATACGATGCCATTATGATGACTAACGGCGCATTTACGCCCACTGTACGCCTGTTGTTAAGGAAATAAAAAGTGATGACAAAATAAAAACGCTGAGGTAAGATGTAATAATTAACAAAACTGGCAAATAAATTTGGCTTATATATTTTTAAAATTATGTCGACTGGAATACGTTATGATTTTTATACCCTACACAAGGCATGTATGATCAGCGAGTGTCGAAACAGAGAAATAACACAGAAATACTCACACAGACCATACGAAAACTGTAATAACTTTTTATAACAAAACCTACTAGAATCATATGCTCTCTCTGTAGCTCTTAACAGTGATCGCCTATGCTGTTGCATGTAGCACATGTTTTTAATAACTTTATTCTTGCTATGGCGCTCCGAGACAACAGCAACACATCGAAATAGCTCGTCAAATGCGTGCAGATTCAATTAAAATGCTAATTTTTCTGAGCCATACTATTGGCCATGTTTGTTGGTTAGAGCTGGAGTTTGGCACCATCGTGGCAAGCCAACAATTAAAGCCTACATTATATTTTATTTTTTTCTCCATTTTTTTCAAAGTGATGCTTGTTGTAAGACTGTCTATAGCAATGATTTGGTATCAATGTAGCGCAATTGTAATTTTCAGCACTTGTAAACGTAATTAGTGCGTAGATTACTTTATTAAGTTAGTCAAAAGTTGAGGCTGGCAGGAGGTGGAAAGAGGTGTGGCGTTTTTGTATTGCTTTATTGGAGCATGTGTCATAAGATAGAAGGAAATTCGGTATGAACTTGTTTTATGCAAAATTGAGTTTAATTTAAGTTTATAGGGGCTGTCTACTTCTGGAAATAAAATTAAGTTTACAAATTAAGATTTAGAAATTGTAACATTGTAAGGTCAAATTATGTAAATTGTTCGCTATGAGAGAATTATTTAGATGATGTGCTACGTTATTTTATCTTCACCAGCACCGTAGCAAAGATTATATAGTATAAAGATGTGCCACGTAGAACATTAAAAAGTAACAAATATTTTTCAGATCAATGCGTAAGCTTTTGAAAGAAAAGTTTCCAATCCTTGCATGCACATTCTCTGTGCAATGCTCTTTCACTCTTCACTCCACAATGCTTCACAGCAAAGCGCCACTGCATGGTTTCTCATAGATAGCGAGTAATCAAGTCTCATTTATAAGGTTGTGGCACTTGAGAGCGAACTCGTTCGAACTGTCAGAATGGATGAAAAGAAAAGAAGAAAATGAATACTTAGAACAAGGAAAAGCACAGTGACAGTTCGAGCAAAGGCGGGAAAAAGAGTGCATTTCTCTCAAGTGCCACAACCTTATAAATGAGCTTTGGTTGTAATTGTTTTTTCCGTTGTTGTTGTTGGAACCAAGCAGTTGTGATATCTGCTTGACAGCAAGAAATGTTTTTGTTTGTTTGCATTATTATCATGAATTGTGCGAAGCAGATTTTCCTGCTTATTTTGTGCAGATTTATTCCTTATTTTGTGCGAAGCAGATTTTTCTTATTCACTGCTTGCTATTAATATTGACTATTTTTTATTGACTCAGCCAGAGCAGTAAAATCTGCATATATATTCAGAATCTTAAGGAAAACTGAATAACGACATACAAATCCATCCCATGAATTCAAAAATGTTTATAAATAAAATTTTTAATTCACATTGAATTTAAAAAAAAATTATTAGTTATTAATTAGTTATTAATTATTTTTTTTTTGTTACTCAGAATAATTAATTATTTTTTTATTCATATGAATGCTATTTACAAAGAATGCGATTCAAAAAGAATTTAAAATTTTTCAATAATTAATTTTTTGTACACTATTATTTATTGTTTCATTGCCTATTCATGTGTTATTCATTATTAATTTTATAGTCATTGTTAATTTTTTATTTATTATTAATTTGGTGTATTATTCAAAAGTGAATAATAAGATTTTTTTCATTTTATTTATTATTCAAAAGTGAATGAAAAATTAGAAATGAATACGAAATTTATAAAAAATAAAAAATTAATAATGAATATAAAATTAATAAAAAATGTTATAGCGAACATTTTACTCATAAAATAGTAGTGAATAATAAAATTTTTAATTCATTGCATTTTTTATTAAAAAGTGCATAACAAATTAATAACAGTGGTAAACAATTTGAAACAAAAGTTTGCGCGACGAAAACGACATTGCTAGTTCGATTGAGTATTTTTTTCTACACAGTAAAAAATATGAGCATAACTTTTATACTATTTTGAATACATATAAATCCAAACAATAAATGTTTTAAAAGTTATACCATTAAATCTTATAAATTTTTCCAGACCATTTTTCTCGTCAGACTAATCGAAACCTCTATATTTTGAAATTTCCCGATTTCGGTGAATTTTTTCTTTCGAACCAAAATATATTTTGATAAACACATAATATCCATATGAAATTTTTAAATTATAGATATTATTATTTTTATAATATTGAGTGGTATAAGATTTATAAGTTATTTGCAATAAAAAAGTTTATACCACACAACGCCCATCACATGTTATCAGGGAAACGCTACTTGTAAATTGTGGTCGAATACCGAATTCTGAGGCTTTGCGAAATATAATTATAAAGCTATCCGATATCGCATATTTGGCCTGTATAGGAGGTAATTTTTAGTATTAACCATATTTTTTAAACTCTTTCACAAATGTAGTATTTAGAAAGTTTATACAAAAATCGTTAGATTAATACAAATGATAGCTTAAATGAAAGATATAAACGTCTTATTTGCTAACCTGCATAAATTTTGTAAAATGAAAAAATACTTCTGAAGTTATAGGATCATAACTGGGGACATATTTTTCAAAACTTAAAAAAATCGAAAAAATCTTTGAAAATTCTTCAATTCTTTTCAAATTGCATTCGTTCTATAATACTCATACAATTTAACATAAAGTCTATATTAATAAAACTTATTTTCTGGTTTGATTGTTGAATTGACCTTTATACAAATCTAAATGGCTTAACGGACTTCGCTAATTTGAGTCAGCAAAAACTTTGCTTACAAGTAATGCTTAAAATAATCTAAAAAACGTCAATAATGACTTATCTTCTGGCTTACAGAATGCATTACTTTAACATAGGCATGCCATTGGCGGTAGGCGATTGCAATTTCTTATACCAGAGAAGCACTTATGCATATGCGTACCGGAGGCGGATAAATAATATTATATATGTAATTTTATAATTAATACAGAGAACTTATTACAAAAGCAAATACTTTGCTCTTGGCATTACTTGATTGTTACAAAGAACAAAGAGAACAAAAATAAACAAATGTTATTATGAGGCATTACAGTCTGCATTACTTTAAACAAAAAGTAATAGCTTTTTGGGCTTTAAGTATTATGTAATGCATTAAATAAGCGAATATTAAGTAAAGGCCTTACAAAATTTTAAAAATGTTTTGCTGGGAACATACTTAGTTTTGAGCACGCTCATTCCACTCATTTTTACTTACGTAAATTTTGATATTGAAAATCTTTCTTGAAAAAATTTTTCGCAAATTAAATTTAAAAAACTTCATTAATTTTAATACCAAGAACATTCACATATCTTCAGAATTTCAGAAATTTTTGGTACAACGATTTTTTCAAAAAACATCGTTCCCCAAGAATGAGAAAAAACGTTATAAAAATCAAAACTTTGATTTTCGATGCAAATATATCCGCTATTTTTAAATATATATAATTAAAATTTTTTTGATCAAAGTTCTAATAAAAGCACTTTACAAAAATAGTTTCAACTGTAGCGTTAGGTCAGTGAATATATTCTTTAATTTTTTTTTTCAAAAACGGTCCAAAATATTGAATTTTTACTAAAAAAATGATTAAAAAAATGTTTTTGTTGTATAAATACGAACAATTGAAAATTGCATTTCTGAGTACTTTTCTTATAGTAAAGCATGTATTTGTAATAATATAATAAAAATATATAAAAGCAGTTAAAAAAGAAAATTTTCTGCAAAAAACAACTTAAAAAATAGTGTTTACACATTATTCGCGGCTAAGTTTCAACTGATGGAATAGCCCTTACAAAAAAATAACCTAAAAATATCATGTGGCAAAACGGCAAAAAAAACCAAGTCAACACACAAAATATACCTAGAAATTTTATAACAAAAAGATAAGAGATAATGCAGAAAAATATAATAACTTTAAATTATATAATGTTCGTAGGGTAGTTTAGTAAAAAAATTGCCTAAATTTTTTAAGTAAAACCCAATGAAATTCTGCTACATTTTGTTGGCAACTAAATACATCGTTTATTCAGATGTTTCGTGCATTAAATGTTTACATATCATTTCTATTGCTTTTCATTATTATGCTCACATTGTGGCTTACTTATTCTCTCGCTCTCAAAAGCTTTAAATAGTTCGCTCGCTGACTCTCATAAAGCTTGCTTGTATTGCGGTGGCACATCTTTCTATTATATTATCTGTGTCCGTAGCCTTGGTTTTTCTTTGGAAAGGAGGGGACTTTGATCATCAAGAATAATATGTAGCCCTATTACAGTTCACAAAACAACAGTAATTTCTGTCTTCAATGTGTAAATTGCTATTACGGTAAACAACAAAGCAACTGAATACATTCCACTGTTATCTGTCAACAATGCCGTGTCTTCAATACACTTACTATGCAACACAGCAGTTACGCTTTATTGTCTTGTTATCTGTCAAATTTTGAGGACAGCTAATTTGGTGTTTTGTTGAAGAAACTCAAAGGATTAAAAAAACTTTTTAACAAAAAAAAAAAAACCAACTTCAAAACCACTACAATGTAAAAAATAGTTTTAAATTACTTTTCATATTAATTCTTAGTCAAATTTGATAATTTATTTATGCATACATATTTTAAGTTGAAAATCTTATTATAATAATTTTTTTCTATTTTGTATTATAATCTACAATATATAAATAAAAATCATATGTCGTTCGTTGGTAATTGCATCAGTTGAGAACGGCTGAACCGATTTGAATAATTTTTTTTTTAAAATGTTCGTAATAGTCCAACTTAGGTTTTTACGGAAAGAAAAATTGACCACGCCCACTTTGCGCCCACTTTTTTTGATTTATCTAAAATCGGAAAACGGCTGGACCGATTTGGATAATTTTTTTTTAATGTTCATAGTAATCCAATTTAAGTTTTGTCGGAAATAAAAATTGACCACGCCCACTTTTGCGCCCACTTTTTTCAATTTATCTAAAATCGGAAAACGGCTGACCGATTTGGATAATTTTTTTTTCAAATGTTCGTAGTAATCCAATTTAAGTGTTTACTAAAAGAAAAATTGACCACGCCCACTTTTGCGCCCACTGTTTTGATATCTATATATATAAAATTAAGTGGCAAAACTTCCTGTTCGCATACTCCTCCTAGACAGCTTGCCCGATTTCAATGAAATTTTCAGGGGTGATTGGGGTCTGTGTGGAGGGTGCACATAAGAAATTGCATGTGTGTATCTTTGCAGGTTTTGTACCACACCCCCTTTTGTCGCCCACAAATCAATAAAAATGCTGTATTTAAGACGGTTTTGGTCGTACGAAATTAAAATTTGGTAAATAAGTTCGTATGATAACTATAATTAACTTTGAAAAAATGGGCGTGGTCACAATTCATCTACGCCTACTTTAAAGAAAATATCAAAATACTTCGAAACCATTGGTCCGATTGAGCTCAAATTTTGTAAGTACGCTTTGCTTTGAGTACGAGATGGTTTAAGGGGCAATGCCACACCCCCTTTTACCTCCCACATATAAATAAAAAATTGTTGTTATCGAATGGCTTTAGTTAGAGTTATGGGTCGCACAGCTTAGAAATTCGGTATTCGACCACAATTTAGACGTACCGTTTCTGTGATGAAATTTTATGGGAGTGGACAAGGGGGAGGGGCACCTCCGATACAACCCAAATTTGTGATATCGAATAGCTTTGAAGTTATAGGAATTCATCTTTGGAATTCAGTTTTTGACCTCAATTTACACATGCAGTTTCAATGGTTTTATTTTATGGGCGTTGGACTGGGAGGCGTGACGTCTCCCTTACAACCCAAATTTGCGATATCGTATTGCTTTGAAGTTATAGGTTGACAGCGTAAGAATTCGGTATTCGACCTAAATTTATACATGCATTTTCAATACTTACATTTTGTCGTCGTAGGGCAAAGGGGAGTGGCACTTCCCATACAACCCAACTTTGTGCTATCAAATAGTTTTAGAGTTATAAGTCGTACAACGCCGAAATTCAGTATTCGACCTCAATATACACATGCAGTTTCATTGATTCAATCTATGTTCATTGGTAAGAGGGGCGTGGCACCTCCCATTTAAAGTAAATTTGCGATATTGAATATCAGCGTCAGAATTCAGTATTCGGCCCCAATTTATACATGCAGTTTCATTAATTACATTTTATGGGCGTACGACAAGGGGGCGTGAAACCTCCTATTTAACCCAAATTAGAGATATCAAATAGCATTGGGGTTATAGGTCTCACAGCTTTGGAATTCAGTATTGGACCTCAATGTACACATGCAGTTTCATTGATTTCATTTTATGAGCGTTGATCAAGGGGGAGTGGCACCTCCCATACAACGAAAATTTGTGATATCGAATAGCTTTGTAGTTCAAGGTCGCACAGCGTCGGAACTCAGTATTCGACCAAAATTTACGCTTGCAGATTTACTGATAAAATTTTTTAGAGTTTGTCGGGGGGGCGTGACACCTCCAATTTAACCCAAATTTGCGATATCGAATAGATTTGGAGTTATAGGTAACTCAGCCTCAAAATTCAGTATTCGACCTCAATGTACTCATGCAGTTTCATTGCTAAAATTTTATGGGCGTAGGGAAAGGAGAGTGGCACCTCCCATACAATCAATTTGTGCTATCGAATAGTTTTGGAGTTATATGTCGCACAGTTTTGGAATTCGGTATTCGACCTCCATGTAGACATCCAGTTTAATTGATTACATTCTATTAGCGGTGATGAAGAGAGAGTGGCACTTCCTATACAACCCAAATTTGTTATATCGAATAGCTTTGTGGATATAGGTCGCACAGTCTCAGAATTCAGTATTTGACCTCAATTTAGACATGCTGTTTAACTGATAACATTTTATGGGCGTTTGAATAGGGAGAGTGGCAGCAACGCGCCGGGTTTCAGCTAGTCAGAAATATATTTTTTTCTCCATGAATATAAAACCTTTACAGCCGGAGCGTTAATTTTATAAAAGTCTGATTATATTAGCGCCAACTTCAAAGGTTTTATATTCATGGAGAAATAAATATATTTATGATAATAATACAAAATAGAAAGAAAATTATATTAACATGATTTCCAATTCAATAATATTAATAAATAAATTATCAAATTTGACCAAGAGTTAATGTGAAAAGTAATTTAAAATTATTTTTTACTTTGTAGTGGTTTTATAGTTGGTTTCCTTTTTTTTTTGTTAAAAAGATTTTATTTCTTCCTTTTTGAAGATTATGACAATAATTTTCCCCAATCTTGTAACAAACTTTGCTACCCTAGTGTCAATATTCGAGATAAAGTGTTTTTCTTATACCCTTCAAACCAAGTTCGGAGCGCTCATAATTCGGACTCTGAAAAGAGCCTTATTAAAGAGGATTTTATGAGTTCCCTCCTATTTATGAGTTTTTAAAGTGTATTTTTTGTATTTTCATAACGTACACTCCTAAAAAATACTTATTTCGGATTTTTTTAGGAGAACTTCAGTTAAGGGCTCAGAAAAAACTCAAATTTAAGAGTGTTTTGTGAAAAGCCTCCTGAATATGAGTTTTTAATGTGGATTTACTGTATTTAATAAAAACTGCACGTTTTCAAAGCACAAATTTAAAGGAAAAAGAATGTTTTGAAATATTGTTGACTGACATAAAATATAAAATATTTCATTCCGTTCAGTAATCGTGGTTGAATATTATATTCAGACATGTTTGAATAAATAATACTAGTCCATTAATATTCCTAGATGCTTAAAATCTGTGCTCAATTTTCTCTTATATTATAAGATTTTCAAGATCTTTTGTTTTCTATTGATTTTTTCTAAAATACGAAATATTATTTTTTTTATGGTGAGTAGTTTAGATTCTAGATCAATAATACTAAACACGTGCCATAAACGTAAAACACCCTGTATCTTGAAAATTTTACAATAAATGAGGAAACTGAGAACAGATTTGAATCCATAGCTAGAAGATTCTTTTCGATACTCATATTCAAAGGAAAACAAGCTCATTTTCTGCACTTTTATGTTTATTTTATGAAGAAAAAAAGGGCAAAAATAGGAATCATAAAAGAGTCTTTTAGGATTCATATTGATGCCTCATAAGAGTGACCAGTTTCAAAGAAAAACTAGCACTTTTCGGAAACTTTTAAGAGTCTATTATGAGTATTAAAAGGCCAATATAAGATTCATAAAAGACTCTTATAGGAGTCCGAATAAATTACTTTTGAGAGTCAAAAAAGTATCATTTTGTGCTCATATTTGAGCTCTTAAAGAGGGACAACTTTCAAGGGAAAAACTGCTCTTTTATGAAACTTATAAGACCTCATTATGAGGGCTCTGGCTCCTGCAAATGAATCATAAAAGAGTCTTTAAAGACTCATATGGTTTGCAGGGTAGTGACACGCCCTTTGAAAAGTTCCGCCTACTTTCTTAATTGTGTTTTGTTAAAATTCTACATATGTTTGTACCGAATTTCCGTCAAGCGTCTAGTGTCAATATTATTCGAGTTACAGTGTTTTTCTTAGATTTCTACTCCCTTTATCGAATAATGCCCACTTGACCATAATTCGTAATAATTGTGCCTAACCCTGTACTAAATTTCAGTTCGCTAGTGTCAATATTAACTGAGATGCAGTGTTTTTCTAAAAATGACACGCCCTTTGTCTATTACCGCCCACTTTCTTCATAGTCCTTTGTAATAATTCTACACATTCTTGTAACGAATTGTATTACCCTGTCCATATTTTTCGAGATGGAGAGTATTTCTAATATTGCCACGCTTTTTTGTCCAATAACGCCCACTTTATTGACCGTAATTTGTAATAATGTTTCTACCCTTTATTGCCACGCCCTTTTGTCCAACGACGGCTACTTTGTTGACCGCACATTTTCAAAACTATGCCTACCCCTGTACCTGTAGGGTTTCATTATCCTAGTATCAATATTATTCGAGTTACAGCATTTTTCTTATATTGCCACCGCTTTATCAAATAACGCCCACTTTTTTTACCATACTTTGTAATAATTGTTCCTACCCCTGTACCAATTTCCAGTGCCCTCGTGTCAATATTAACTGAAATACAGTATTTTGTTATATTGCCACGCCCTTTTGTCAAATACCGTCCACTTTCTTGACCTTAAATTTTCATAACTATTCCTACCTCTGCACCTAATTTCAGTTTCCTAGTGTCAATATTATTCGAGTTACAGCGTTTTTCTATTGTTGCCATGCCTTTGTCAAATAACGTCTACTTTCTTGACCGTCATTTGTAATAATTGTTCCACACCCTGTACCAATTTCCAGTACAATAGTATCAATATTAACTGAGATACAGTGTTTTTCTTATATTGCCACGACATTCTGTCCAATAACGCCCACTTTCTTGACCGTACTTTTTCATAACTATGCCTACCCCTGTACTTAATTTTAGTGTCCTAGTGTCAATATTATTCAAGTTACAGTGTTTTTCTATTATTGCCAAGCGCCTTTGTTGAATACCGCCCACTTTTTTTAGACGGGCACCTCCGCGTCCAATGTTTCTATCTGTTGACAAAAAAATGCTGCAATTGGGCTATTACTTTAGGAGTTATCGATGTACATACATTAAAAAAAAAAACAACAAAAAAAACGAAGAAGCTAACCAACTTGAGAACCTCCTCCTTTTTGAAGTTGGTTAAAAATTAAAATTTTGTTTAAAATTGCGTTTTTCGTAATTAACTAAGTGAATTTCACAGAAAATTGATAATACGTCTCCTTGCCAATATAATTATATTGAATTCAGCAATTGAATTGAAAATTGTGAGTTTGTTAACTTTTTTTATTTTGACAGTGACCAGTTCACAGCTGCATCGAAACGTACTAATTAGGGTGCGTTTTTATTTTGAGAGTACGAAATATATCTCCAATAGAACTTTTTTATTATTTTGGTAGTCTTGTGGTAGAAATAAGTGCAATTTTATTAGTTTAGAAATGCGTTTAATGGTGAAGGGAAGTACTATTGTTTATGAGAGAAGGGAAGATTACGTTTGGATGAAATTTCGGCATAAATGTAGTTTAATGAAAATGCTTAAATTTTAAAATATTGTTTAATACAAGGTTGCATTTTCTGCGTAGATTATAATGGCGTTCAAAAAATCCCGCTCCCCTTCCACATTCGGCCGGGAGAAGGGTTTTAAGTTAAAAACAATATGTATTTTAAATTTGCGATAATTCTTAAATTATTACTATGATATTGGCACTATAAAAATTTATTTTTTAAAACCCATAGCATATTTTGTAAAATGTCTAGTGTCCGACCGAATATAGTTGGCCGATTTTTTTTTTTTTTTTGCTTCGGCTCAAAGTAGCGGAATAATTGCCGAATATTTTTATTTTGTAAAGCAAATCTTCGCAGCGTGCATCTACTCCTTTTTTGACATTCCACTAATTTTTTGAATATTATATGTACCAAAATTTAGCCATTACATCGTCTTTAATTCGGGTTGCGCTGAAGTCGAAAGGCGTTGTGCTCTATCTCTTATAGTTAAAAAGATAGTCATTTAAAAACTTGTTTGAATTTTTTGGTGCTAGAAAAAGTTAAACTATATTATTAACGTCAAACAAAGCTTAAAACTTTGTTTTGGTAATGAATTAAGCTTATTTTATCGATATCTAGTTAACTAGTAAAAATCATTTAAAGTTTTTCATATTTATATAATTTTTTCGATATAACTCACAAACAAAGACTATTGATGCACCAAAATGTTTGTCATTACTCTAAAAAAAACAGCATTTTTGGAAAATAGTCGTAACTGAAATTTTATTTTGATGTCTCTTTTGGTGAATTATTTTTTGTTTTTTCGCCATAAAATCCAAACTACATATCCCATTTTTAAGATTTTCTAATATTGCAGATTTTCTTTGGAGTACCTCAAGCAAATTAAAATAATAAAATTATTAAAAATATGCTATAACTTTTAAAGTAAGTTTGATCCGATATTATCATATATCATTAGAAAGGCAATAAATAGTTCCTTATAGTGTCAATAATACTCATATCCGTATAATAATGTAAGAATTATAGCCAATTTAAAAGGTGAATTATTTTTACTATAATAGCCCGTTCTGGGAGAAAAATGCTGGGAAGAAAAAGCAGCTCTTTTGTAAAATGCAAATACAACATAAAAGCAGCTTTTTTCCATACAAATAACACTAGTTAGACTAGAAAAAAGCAACTTAATGTAACTTTTATTCTGCTTTTTTGTATGTACCACCCTGTGTTTCGTCGATACTTCTGAAATTCGAACTTAATTATGTTGATTTACTATGATTTAAATACAAATTCTAAATGTTTGACAGTTTAAATCATACTTGATTTTAAATACAAATTCTAGTTTCTTGATAGTCTAAAATCGTTTATTGAACAATTAATTGCTCTAACAATTTTTTTTCAAAGAAATAACAACAACATTTACAATATGAAAAGGAAAACATCACTAGCTGATTTTATTGCGATTTCGGCCCTGCTAAAGGCTTCATCAGGAATCTTTGTGATGCCGACGGGAATCGATCCCGGGCCTTGCCTCATGTAAGCGCATCTTAGCTCAATACACCAACAGAGGCGATTAGATTTCAGTGACAATTTCTCAGTTTTTCTCCCTTTTCTTGTTGCTTTAATTTGCTTTACTTTAGTTTATGCTTATGTTATTATTCGAACTTAATTTTTTGTCATATGTCAATAGCAAATATAATCTAAAAAGTCAATAAGTAAAGAATTGTAATATTTCTATATATTGCGTTACAGTATAGAAATTATAGTCATTTGAATTTTTTTATTGCAGAAAATAGCAAAAGAAAAGTGATTAGCTTAGACCTCAAATGTCAAGATCACACAAATGTCAAAATAAAAGCTAATGCTAATAAAAGCCAGCATGTTCGAATATGCAAAAAGCAGCTTTTTTTATGAGCATGAACATGGTATTAAACGGGCCCGTGTTCCTGGCCAAAGGGGGGGGGAGAACTCGATTTTTTTCAACACCATTATAATCTTCGTAAAAAAATGCTTCCTTGTACTTATACATTTTAACTACAACATTTTAATATTCAGTTATTTCATTAAACTAGATTTGATCCTATTTTTTAACGCCAGTTGAAATTAACGGGTTTAAATATGGGCTCCCAATATTTCCCTCTCATTTCACTAAAAAATTTCTTATCGTGGTAATACGTACTTTTTGTTATTTAGAAAATACTTTTTAAAGAGTACTTTTTTACTTTTCTTCGAAGCAACCCTGGACCAGTCAAGCTACGAATTCTACTTACGTTCCACAATCAAGCGTGACAACAACGTATTGTTGTGAACCATAATAGCTCGAAACTGTTGTGCCTTCTTGACTGTTGTGTCTACTCTTAAGAAGACACAAAATTTTATTGCTGTGAACCGTAATTAGCTTAATAGTTTCTATTTATAGCTCCAACTTAAGCACGTGTTTCGAACTACACGTGTAAACGAAAGTTCGAACTCCGTGAAGTTCGTTTTTGAAAACACGTACTCGAACTACACGTGAATGGTAAACACGTACTACACGTGTTCACGAATGATATTATGGCCAAATGATTGTATACATGCAATAACAATAGAGTTCAGCTACTACAGCTTTTTCACACTTTCTCCGCAATAGATCATTTTAAGAACCAATCCAAATATCATTGAAATATCTCAAAGATATCGATAAAAGTGGTCCAAAAAAAAACCAAAAGGGAGAAAAATTTACCCACCATAATATGGGTTGGGCTCAGGAACAACACAAGACATAACAACTAACCATGCGTTTACATAGATCTTATCCTTCATTAGTTTTCAATCTACTTTTGAGTTGACCTTTCGACAAGTTAACATCAAAAACGTTACAGTTGTTAACAAAGGTACTCATGCGATTTAATGGAGCAGTTAACATATAATTTGTTCTACTAAATGGTAAATAAATCAAGTTGTTAGAGTTTCTACTGCTTCTACGGTTAGTATTAAAATTTAAAAGAGAAAGAAGCTAAAAGAGAAGAAGAGAAGAGTTGGTGTAAGTAGACGATATCAGCAGATTTTCTTCTCTCACTTAAAGATTGCATTTTTAATAATTTCAAACGATCCTCATATGGAGGAAGGTTAAATGTGTCAGTTCCACTCAAGCCTCTTAGAGCAAACCGAACAAAACGTTTTTGAATTCTTTCTATACGATCAACATGCACATTGTAATGTGGGGACCAAACTTGACTTGCGTACTCCAAGTGAGGACGGACGATTGAATAATACAGAGTTGTAGTTGTTATCAAGCTATCAAACTCTTTGGCCCACCGTTTTATAAAACCAAGCATAGAAGACGCTTTTTTACAAAATCTATCAATATGCATGTTAAACGACAATTTAGAATCCATGCATATACCAAGGTCTTTGACGGTAGTTACACGACTTAAAGCAGTATCTGTAATTTTTTAATCAAAAATAAAATTTTTCCTTTTACGCGAAAAGGTCATTTATTTGGCATTTATCTGGTTTGGCATTTATCTGGATTTAAAAACATGTTATTTTTAGAACACCAAACCTCAAAGGAGTTCAACTCTGACTGGAGCAGGTCTGAATTGTCATTAGAATCAATTGTTCGGTATATTTTCATATCATCTGCATAAATAAGCAAATGAGAGTGTTTGATGACGTGGGTAACATCATTAATTGCCAAAATAAACAGAAGTGGACCCAGGTGGCTTCCTTGAGGAACACCCGATTCTGCAACAAATTCAGAAGACAACACGCCTCGGAACTGTATTTTATAAGATCGCTCCATCAAATACGATTTGATCCAGTTTACAAAATATTGTGGAAATCCCATTAATTTAAGTTTAAATAAAATTAGATTATGTGGTAATTTATCAAATGCTTTGCTAAAGTCAGTGTAAATACAATCGACTTGGCTACCAGAATCAATATTTTTTAAGCAGAATGTAGTGAAATCAAGGAGATTAGACACAGTGGATCTGCCAGTAACAAAACCATGCTGACGAGTTGTCATGACTTACCCACAGTGAATTTTCACTCGATCGTACACCATTCGCTCAAAAAGTTTAGGAATCGAAGACAATTTAGCGATATGCCTATAATTAGTGACGTCATTCCTGCAACCTTTTTTGTAAATAGGACTAATATAAGGTTTTTTCCAAAAAAAAGGAAAATTACTTTCATTAATTGATTTATTAAAAAGTAACGAAAGTGGCTGACATAAAATGAAGCCGCATTGTTTTAATACTGCGGCAGGAATTCCATCTTGTCCAGCACTAAAATCCTCATCGATTGATTCAATATACTTAAAAATATCCTCTGAGGTAAAATATATATGCCCCAAAGAAACTCTGGATGCGTTGTTCATATAATCAAAATACGCTAAATCAGGATTAAAAGAATCTGAACAAAATGATTCTTTAAAAAGATTGTACTGGGAATTATGGCTTAAATGGAAACCTTGGACAAGAAATCTTAGTTCTTGTTATTGTTATAGTACCGGGATGAATGATACGATAGTCTATCGAATGAAATATTTTTGTCGAAAGCGTTCACGAAACCCATGAAAGAAACGTGAAGCCGTGTACACGTGAACACGTACTCTTGCAACTACACGTGTTCACGTGAAAATGGGAGCTCTATTTCTAATAATAAATATGAGGCAAGCCCACTTCGAACTGTTTCTTTTTTAAATTCAGTATATTCAAAATGATTTTTTAACGTTACTTCTCATCATGAAAAATTACTCACAGTCATTGAGATTTTTTAAGAAAATAAATTTCATCATGAAATTATTACTCACACTTACTGAGATTTTTTAAAGCAGGTTCTCTTGAAATTTTTTAATTTTTCGATAGCATATAATGTGTAGAATATGTTACTAAAGCGGTTTAGCCGATAATGATTGCATAAAAAAGCTATCGCATACGAAACTCATATTTTCCTAAATGAACTCGAAAAAATCGTTAACTAAATCTTAAAACGCGTTTTGTGATAAATCATGTTTTTCAAACTGGTCTCCACCATATCTCAAGTAGAGTAAGTTCGGGTATTATGGAAGGGGTGTTTAATGTGGAAGGTCACTTTATTTTCTAAAATAATGACTTTCTGGCATCTCTTGCATCCCTGACAGCTTGCAAACCAAAAAAAATGGTTGAGACACGTGCTTATTCCTGAAAATACTTGCTGGTTGATGTTCAGTAGTTTGGAAAGCATCGACTCGATCACGCGACATTTTTTTGTAGATATTTTGAAATGCTTTGGTGATTGATTAAAATAAATTTAAATTCGTGGGTTCGATAAAAGTGCAAGCCTATAAGTATAAATTTTACAATTTTTGTGGTAAGTACGGCATTCATAGTTTCTAAAAATTTTTATAAATATTTTTGTGCATATGGTGTGAAACGGGTAATGTGGAATGGTTGAAGGCGGCTATTATGGAATACCATTCCACGTTATCTGACCGATTCTTGCAATTTTTTTGATTTTTAAGTATGTATTGCATATTTTCCAGATTCAATTCCAAACATGCCAAAAAAGGATGGAATTAGAAAATGGAATCAGCTTTCCATGAAACAAGCTAAAAGAGCAGTCAGAAGCGGAGATATGGGCATAGATTTGGCATCAAAAACCTTTAGTGTTCCGCACACAACTCTTTACAGACTGGCTAGAAGCGATACTCCGATTTCAAAACGTTTATCCACTCCATTAGACCGTAAGCCAGTTTTTGACAGCAACACAGAAAATGAATTAGTGAACTATGCTCTTGAGATGGAGGCTCGATTTTGGGGACTTACTAGAAGTGATATCCGTTCCCTTCCAATTCAAATCGCAAAACAAAACAATATTCCATAATAAATTTTCCGTTTTAAAATGTTGTGCTGGCAAAGACTGGCTTAAAGGATTCTTGAAACGTCATAAAGTTAAATTAAGTATTCGGACACCAACAGGCACTTCTTTTGATAGAGCCAGAGGTTTCACTCGAAAAAATGTAGATATGTTTTTTACGACCCTTGAAAATGAATATGAACAGCACAATTTTCCACCATCTGCTATATGGAATGTTGATGAAACTGGACTTTCTGTTGTTCCAAATAAACATCCAAAAATTTTGGCAAGCAAAGGGAAACGCCAAATTGGAGCAATGACATCTGCTCAACGAGGCCGTTATCAGTTGCATGAGCGCTGGGGGATCTTTCGTTCCGCCTTTTTTTATATTTCCACGAAAAAATCTTAATGCTCAATAAATGAAGAATGCTCCTCCTGGTTCAGACGCTGCATGCCACATTTCCGGATGGGTTCAACTTGATTCTTTCACGAAATGGTTTAAACATTTATTAAAATTTACAAAGCCAAGTAAAGAGGACCCATCTTTACTAATATTGGACGGCCACTATAGCCATACGAGGAATATAGAGGTTTTAAACCTTGCGCGTCAAAATGGTGTGATAATTGTTTCACTTCCACCACACTCGACTCACAAGTTGTAGCCTTTGGACAAAACATTTATGGGTCCCCTTAAAACTTACTACAGCGATGAAATCAGAAGATATACACGTGAAAAAGGCACAAAAATTACTCAGTTTGATATTTCAGAACTTTTTGGTAGAGCTTATCTAAAGGTTCAGTCGGGACAAGTCGCTGTCAACGGATTTAAATGCACGGGAATATATCCTTTCAACAAAAATATTTTTTCGGAAAGCGACTTTATTGCTGGAGAAATTGAAGAACTAGTTGAAGAATCTTGTGGTCAGAATCCATCAGAAAACGAAAATTCGGATCTTCTTTCTACTAATTCCACGGCTGACCCACTTTTAATTGAAAAACTAGTTCAAGAATCTTCTGGTGGAAATCCATCGGCAGGTTGTACAGTGTGCGCAGTGGCGGAAAACGCAAATTCGGATTTACTTTCTTCTAATTCTAAAGCTGATCCACTTTTAATAGCTGAACCAGTTTTGCCAACTGCCGCGTCTACTAGTAAACGAATAAGTCCCTGGAAAATATCCCCTCCACCAAGAATAAGGTGCATTTTACCAAGCAATCGAGGAAGAAAGTCGAGACCAACTGTTCTTACAAAATCTCCGTATAAAAACGATCTTGAGAAGAGTATTGCAGCTATTCACGTTCGAAAAATAAAAACAGAGAAGGGAAGACGGAAGCAGACTAAGATTAAGCAAGAAGTAAAAAAAGTGAAGCATCGCTCTAGAAACAAAAGTTCATCTAGTGAATCTGATGTCAGCTTAAAGTTCATGGATTCTGACGACGACGAAGTTTACCCTGACATTCCACCTAACAAGGAAATAAAATGCATGTTTTGCAACAAATCCTTCAAAGATGACATCACCTTGATTAAATGGACACAGTGTTTGTAGTGCGACATGGTTTGGGTGCATGAAACATGTCTACCAAAAAGACAACCCATTTTTATTTGCAAATCATGCACCCTATAAGAATTATAACATTTTTTAAACTTTTATTTATAAGCAAAATTTTGTTTTGAAACTAATGTTTTTTTTACGTGACAGCCGCCTTTAAGGCTCTTTTGGTTTTGTTCTTAACTATAAAGAAATGAATTAAAAAATTTTTAAACGCTTAATAAATCAAAAGCATTTTCTTTGAATGTATTAAGGTTTTGCTTTTTACATCTAATTGTTTTAATACACAAATGAATTAATCTTAATTTTGTGCTGGGTAATGTAGAATGGTATTCCGCAATAACCACCCAACTCATTCCACATTACCGCCAATTTTCCAAATAGTGATTATCTGGGTTCCTTTACTTTTTTTACTATAACTTTAAAATTGTTTTGATAACAAACGAACTGAACAAAGACCATATATAATATATCCACAAATGAATCAAAAACTGCACACTGCTAACGATTCAAAGGAATATCTTGTCCGTTATGTAGGAAAAAGAAAGAGGTATTCCACAATACCGGACTTTACTCTAATGCGATTTACTTAAAATTAATTTGCTTGAATTTTTTTCTATTATTTATATACAATTTAATGGATTCTAAACATAAATTAAGATAATACTGGTCGGTTTATTTTTTTAGAGCACTTTAAAGAGCGAAAAATGTAAAAAAACGCTACTAAAAATTCACATGTCCACCATTTTTGTAATTGCTAACTGTTTATTCATATTATAAGTTTAAGATCCAATAAATATAATATAATTTTAACAATTTTGTGATTTTTTTATTTTAAGTGACCATTTGTGGCTCTGTGCGATGGAGACCATTTTTGTACCTTTTTCCAACGCGACCTTTGACGGCGTATTGACACTTCACATTAAGGCTATTCAAAGTTTAATCGTACATTTAACAAATCGTATTTATAGCATATGCTATTTTTGAAACTGTGAGCACTCCGCCATGTGACTGTCATATTAAAAAATTATGAAACCCTGTGATGTATGTAATATGGCAGCCGTAGACAGAGCATAAAAATACGAGGCACAAAAAACACGTCCAAAGGCTATTTTCGTTTGCATGCAAAACAACAACAAAACAAAATACGCTTACGTAAATTGGCGTACAAATAACAAATTGTACAAATAGTAGACCAGCGTATTCAAACTGTAATAGCCTTATTATACTATTAACCATCAAATAAAATATTTTCCTATACCGTAAGAATCACTAAAAATCTGCCATAAAACTCAAGGTGTTCATTTACTTCCTTCTATGAAAAAAAAAACCAAGAACATCACCGTATTTTCCGACTTCTAGATTCTCGATAGTAGTTCCAATATAAAATTTTTAAAATTTTAAAGCTTGTGCTATCATACATTCTAGTTGTGCTATAATGTGCCGAAGATTTACATAATTTTGACATATTTTGAGAGTTAAATGTTATTTTTTCAAAGTGATTACCTTATTTCCAGCAATAAATTTATGCAAATTTTCAGCTAATTTCTGCATTTTTCTACAACAGTTTTTTAGTATATGAATATAAAATATTATAGAAATTCAAACAATTCAATTCAATCAATCTTGATCATAAAGTAATTATTTATATATGTATAGCTTTCAAATAAACAGTTATTGCGCTCACATCGCAATATAACATTGATTGACTGACCTATTTTGGAAAATTATTGTTAAAATATGGTAACTCGTTACTGCAACTATATCTACAAAACGTATGACTACTTTCAGCAAACTTATGCAAATAATCAACTAGATGCAAATGCATCTATTTGAATGTTGTTACATTTGATAAATTAGCCAAAAACAAATTTGTGATTGACAAAAATAAAACTAACTGACTGTATTTTGGCAAAACGAAAAATCCAACTACTTAAATAAACAAGTCAGTGAAAAATTTCGACACTCACAGCAAGTGAGCAATCAATCAGACAAACAGACAAAGTCACAGACAAACAACTAACAGAGATAGACAAGCAGACAGTTAGTCAGTCAGTCAGTTAGTCTATAAATTGCAAGATATGAGTTTTTAGATATGTAGATATGGTGCATGCGAATGGTTTCCACTAACAAGAAGTCAAGTGAATAAAGTAGCAGTGACAACCACGACAACAACAGCCACAACAACATGCTGTGATTTAGAAATTGAAACTAATGTCAAAATGTGGACAGTTAAATGTAGTTGATTTATTGATAAAATGCTAAAGAGTCGTTTGACGGTTAAACATAAACGGAACTATAACAAGTTGCTAGTTGAGAGAAAAACACAAACTTTGACACTTGTTTAGATTTCGGTTTTGAGGCGCTCCTTCAGTTCGACACATTGCACACAAAATGCTACTAATAATTCTTTTCTACTTGTTGTTCAACTAATTGGTACAAAATTCATTGTGCCTAAAGTCATCGTTTATGAAAAAGGAAAAGCTTTTAAGCGCCCCCTTGTGAATGATTTTGTTTGCCTGTCCAAGACGCAGTTAAGCTGCACAGCGTCTTATTGTTGCTGCTTGTCAAAATAAATCAATTGATTGATCTTGTTTTATTTATGTCCAATACAATTTCGATCAACTAGAATTGCGCTGTGCTATTGTTGCACAACAACAACAAATATACTTATGCCCAATCTACACAAAAAGCTGTTAAGAATGTGCGCATGTGCGCGCACTCAATGCGACTTCATCATGTTGCATGCCACCGAACGACATGAATGGCATGATGATGCTTGTGCTGTTGACAAGGTTTGCCTATTTGTGGATGTTGCCGCCGCCTGTGCCTTTTGCTGCTGGTGGTGGCGCATGTCACTGTCGCAATGCGCAGTAAACAAACAAATTGTGTTTAATTGAAACTAACTACCAGCCAAGTTAAGCCAGCTCTAGTAAGCCAACAAGCAAGGAAGTTCTTGGTAGCACACTCTGGGAAGAAAAAACAACAACAAAAATTAACCTTTGAAATTCCAGCACGTCTGCGCCGAGTGACGACGACTGTCTGCCGATTGTGTGAGTGTGCACGACGCTATTGAAGCCGACAAAAATGCGTTGATTGCTTTTTGCTTAAAAGCTGCAGTTAACTTGATCCAATCCAATCCAATCCAATGCTGCCATTTTTGGAAGCATGTGAACTACTTGGCAATTTACTGGTAATAACAAAGTCAGGTCAAATGGTTGCTAAGCTATTGGTGTCGTGTTTTGCTGTGTCAGGGGTTTTCTATTGTAAGCTTCATTCATTCAGATTTTGAGTGTTGTGTGCCACCCACTCACCGGCCACTTTTTTGGCTTGGGAAAACCTTTTCGTCACTTTTGGGCTAAAGAGTTTCTTAAGGTATCCATCCAGCAAAAAATTTCAATGCGCATTACTTGTATGCACGTAAAGAGCGCTTCATTCTCCTAACAAATAGTGCTGTTTGTACAGCGCTATATTTGTAGCACTTTCCGTAACGATAACGTTGCACTTGAAAAAAGTATTAGATTTTAATGCCAAAACAAATTCATTTCAATTACTGTAAAAATTTATCAAATCGTTTTAAAACTATGTTTTCTGTTTTTTCTTCATCAAATGAAATATTAAATAAAATGCATAAAAATCCATACCATTTTATATTGTCGCTCTAATTCTAATAGGATGTATATCAAAATTGGGCAAACGTTTATTAGCGTTTATTAGCGGGTTAAGTAGATTGCTAAAACTACATCTATGTCCTTTTTCAGTTTTTAATGTTTGTATGAAAAAAAAGAAGGTAGAATGTTTGAAACAACATATTATCGTATGAACTTCATACAAATAATAAACAGTTTTCTTTGCCTTATGAACAATAGCTAATTTTGGCTTACGTCGTATAAGAATAAGTCCGACAATATGAAATAATAAAGGAAATAAGGCCCTCGGTTCTCGCTACATTTTTCTTCTAACTACAAGGAGAACAAAGCACTCGGTTCGTGCTACGTTTTTATATATCAAATACAAGCAGAAAAAGAAAAAAGCGCTCGACTCTCGCTACGATTTTATATTTTCTACAGCGGGAGTAGAGCGCATAGAGATGCCAGGACATAGCCCCAAGGGACATAATCCCAACTCTCAAATTTATAATAATAAATAATAAGCGGTCATAATCCCAAATGGTTGCTGTGACCTCTTGGGTTTATGTCCGTTTTTACGAGGTCATAATCCCAAGTGGTTTCAACAAATACTGGTATCTGTGTCGATAAGCAATAACAGCTTAAGTCTGATTTCGAAGTTTCGAAAAATCTTGCTTCATGGTTTCCATCGCCATATAAGTTATATGAAAGGGTCTCTTCATTTTGTGCCATAACTATTTTTTCTTAATACAGATATAAGAAAAAATGATTTGCTCTTCTACGAAATGGTGATAACAACATCAACAAGGTTTTTTATGGTTTTTTTTACGAAAAATAATTTTCCCGTGTAGATAGCGAAGCCGGTGTTGGACTTACTGAGGGTTGTAATCCCTAAGAAGCTTCCGAAGGCCTATTAAATAAAGATAAAACTAAGTACATTTAGCTTAAGTTTTAAGGTTGTGTGCAAATTGATCTAAATACGACCTTTACTAAATTGTGTTGATAAAACAGTGCTTTCTAATTTACGAAATTAATAATCATATTAATTTTAGTTAGATTATTTTTGTCAATTAAGCATTAAAATATTCACTATTCCCCACTATTCCCTATTCTTGAATCCACGTCGAGTAAATATCGTCGTCGAAAGCTTGCTTTCACCAATGAATAGTCGTCGAAGATCATTGCGAAGATCAAAAATTTTAATATTTATTTGACGACGTTTGCTCAACAATTGACATGAACAATCACTGCAGATCTCAACGTCGAAATTGAAAGTTTCCAGAATGCAACAATTGTGTTTCGACGTCGTTTTGAGAGCGAGCATTTTTCATTTTTCATTTCTTTTGGGTGATTTCTCATTTAATTTTTTCGGTCATGAAATGAAATTTGGGTGATTTTTCATTTTCTTTAAAACAGTTTTCAGTGATTTTTCATTTCTTTGAGCGATTTTTCATTTGGTCGATTTTTAATTTTTTTTTTTGCGATTTTTCATAGCGCCGGCGCTTTCTCTTCCATCATTTAAGTAAATTAGTCAATAGTTATTTGAAAAATTTAAGTTGTTATCACAAGGGCATATAAGTTTGTTTATAATTAAATAATTTGCCTTTGTAAGGAAAGTTGTTAATTCAGGCACATTTACCTTACTTAAATACTTAAGTAAGTAAACAAATTAACATTACATTCTTTTTTAATAAAAAATAAAAACAATGTATTAATCCAGTTTTAATATAAAAGTAATATAAACAACAATATATAAGCGTCCATTACTATAAATGCGTCCATTACTATAAATATTTATATAAGGAATATAAATATTTTCACAAAGAAGAATGCAAATCTTTTATTTGGGACTATTTCCCCTTTTTAAGTGGTCATAATCGCAAATTCATGTTGGGAATATGTCCCCTTTTTATTTGGAACTATGACCGCTTAATAAGCAGTAATTTGTAATTTGGGATTATGTCCCTTGGGGTTATGTCCCGGCACAGCGAATACATATGATGACATGACTCTGTTAAGAAATGCGTTATACACAAAGAAAATGAAGCGCTCTACTGTTTGGAGCGCTTCAGATGCGCTAATGGAGCGCTCGCTTCCCTGCTGGGTATTTATGCTTATTCATTACACATACAAAAAAATTTTGCCTAGATATTTATATTCACTAGTATCGCCCGTGGTCGAAATTCGACCAGCTTTTTGAAAATCTTTTAAGAAAATGTGTGTACTAAGCAAATATTAAGTTAAAGGGGATAGCTCATGATTTTCGATGATAGAAACTGCCCAAATAAAGCAATTTTTGCAAATAAATGATATGTTATATGAAAGAGTGTATAAAAAGAAAGTTATACAAAAAAATTACAACAAAAAACCTTTGACCTATTTTTTGAGCACAAATTTTATATTTTAGAGGTTTTTTGAAACAATATCAACTATTTTACTGGTAAGATAACAGTAAATCTTTTCTAAATTCTCCAAAGTCATTTAATTGATATTTCAGAAAAAGAAAATTTAATGAAAAGCGATTAAAAAATGGGTGAGATATTTCCTTGCAAAATCACAACTTGAAATTTAAATAGTTTTTTTTCTCATCTGAGGCGATGACCATGCTTCAAGGAAATACGTTGTACTGAGAAAAGCTACATACTTTCCGTGAAAAATACTACCAAAAAGGCTTTCGCATACTGTTATATTTGTCAACCAATGACTTTTCATACAAAAATACATTGTACTGAGAACATCTATAGTTTTCGCGATATCAAAATAATTTCCATGTCAAAATTATGGAAATTTTTCAAAATTTACTGTATGTAAGAAATTTCACCATCAATACACACTTGTGACGTAAAAAATGCTTATTGTAGGGTATCCGTAAGAGATGGCGAAAGTGTCTGCATTATTTTTGCACATCTTATTAATGTTCGAAATTCCCTCTTACATCATGTTTTTCCATATCTTACAGTTAGCTTTTATTTAATGTGCATTAATTTAACTTTCAACGTTATTATTTCGGGTCAGAGGTCATCCATGTAAAATTCAACATGATTCGGCACATCTATGGTGCAGTACTTTTCAAATGATATACGTTTCTAAAATCCCTTATTCCCTTATTTTAAAATAAATCAAAAAAGTGTACGAAAACATTCGTTGCTTGCGTATTAATATATAAGATTTGTATAAAAGGCGACCTATGCTTTAGTATATGTTGTACAACACAGAAGAAGCTGACTTGAATATTTAAATGGTTTGGCTAAATTCTTCTTTGAGTTTTCCAAGGTAGATGATTGCGATTTTTCACATTCATTCAAATAATAGTAACTCAAAATATAGAAACTGTTAGGCTTTTATTTTTAAGAATATTATAACAAAGAATATTAAAAATTGGTTATTTATATCTGTTTTAAAATATACTTAACTGTTAGCTAAGTTATAAGACATCGTTATAACTCATAGTTTGTCAAATTCTGGAGTAAAATTTCCCAGTAGTCATAATGGAAGGTCCTTATATGAAATTTAGAAGAGATAAATTAAAATGCAGATATTATAAACTAAATCTCAAAAAAGATCTATTGAAATTCAGAAAGATCAAGTTAAATGTAGAAAAACATTTAATATATCTAAAAATTGATATCTACTGCAGCCAATGCCACTGAACTTTTCTGAATTTTGAATAGAATTTTTAAATTTCAATTATTCTTTTCTGTAATGCAATTTTTACTGTAGTTTTTTTAAGCGCATGGCTATAATTTCATCTCGATAGCTTAAAAATTACGTCAGATATTGTGGTCACACATAGATAACAGATATACACTTTCGAATACCTGTCACGAATACTTTCATGCGTTAAAAACGTTGAAAACAAATTAATACCAGTATAGTTTTTAGACTGACCTCGTTGCAAATAATTACCCCCTTTAACTAATAGACAAAAATAATGCAAACTTTTTGAATTTGGTTTGTCGAAACAACTGTAACTAAAAAATGAAAAAATGTTGAACATACTTGATGCTTTTATTTTCATGTTTGTTAAAAAGCGATCAACGGCAATATTAAACTTCAAATAATAAATGGCGAGACGAAATATTTATGAGGATAAGTTTAATGCACTGCTAGGAACAATGAACTCTACCGTAAGGAAAGCGCAGAACAAACAAACACATAATAAACAGCATCATCAGACAGTTGACAGCAGCGGTGAACTCACCGATCGACCGACCAACCTGCTGCATGCAAATGATGGTAAAACCCACTTGAAAATGAAATCAAAAGAAACGGTTAAGGATGCATTCATACAATTTACAATTGCAAATCAATAAAAGATCGATGATCTGTTTGTGAAGATCAGTCGAAAGATCAAGCAATTCAAAAAGTTGAGGCAGGCGAGCTGTAGGAATTGTAATAGATTTGCGGTTTGGAAAATAAGTAGAAAGATTATTTTCAAAATTGTTTTAAAAGACGCTACGCTTTTTTTTATATATTTTTAAAAATCAACTATAGTAATGAAATTTTTATTTTCTTCATTCTTAATTAAAAGATAATTTTTATTTTGCCTGATAGATCTGACCTGGTTGACCTCGTATACAGTCGTTTTTGTAATCCTTTGTGGAGTTAAATTTGAAGTTAAAGTTATAGTTATAGTTATAGTCATAGTTATAGTTATAGTTATAGTTATAGTTATAGTTATAGTTATAGTTATAGTTATAGTTATAGTTATAGTTATAGTTATAGTTATAGTTATAGTTATAGTTATAGTTATAGTTATAGTTATAGTTATAGTTATAGTTATAGTTATAGTTATAGTTATAGTTATAGTTATAGTTATAGTTATAGTTATAGTTATAGTTATAGTTATAGTTATAGTTATAGTTATAGTTATAGTTATAGTTATAGTTATAGTTATAGTTATAGTTATAGTTATAGTTATAGTTATAGTTATAGTTATAGTTATAGTTATAGTTATAGTTATAGTTATAGTTATAGTTATAGTTATAGTTATAGTTATAGTTATAGTTATAGTTATAGTTATAGTTATAGTTATAGTTATAGTTATAGTTATAGTTATAGTTATAGTTATAGTTATAGTTATAGTTATAGTTATAGTTATAGTTATAGTTATAGTTATAGTTATAGTTATAGTTATAGTTATAGTTATAGTTATAGTTATAGTTATAGTTATAGTTATAGTTATAGTTATAGTTATAGTTATAGTTATAGTTATAGTTATAGTTATAGTTATAGTTATAGTTATAGTTATAGTTATAGTTATAGTTATAGTTATAGTTATAGTTATAGTTATAGTTATAGTTATAGTTATAGTTATAGTTATAGTTATAGTTATAGTTATAGTTATAGTTATAGTTATAGTTATAGTTATAGTTATAGTTATAGTTATAGTTATAGTTATAGTTATAGTTATAGTTATAGTTATAGTTATAGTTATAGTTATAGTTATAGTTATAGTTATAGTTATAGTTATAGTTATAGTTATAGTTATAGTTATAGTTATAGATATAGTTATAGTTATAGTTATAGTTATAGTTATAGTTATAGTTATAGTTATAGTTATAGTTATAGTTATAGTTACAGTTATTGTTATAGTTAAAGTTTAAAATTACGTTTAAGTATAAGTTGTAGTTGAAGTTTAAGTTTTAGTTTAAATGTTTTAATGTCAGTTTTTCTATAATTAACCATTTTAACCATTAACCTTAGATATTTCAAAATTTCTGAAATGCTTATTCAAGTCTATTTTCAGATGCAGCATCCTTGAAATATTCCCACATAGTGTTCATTGATCCTGACTCTCCATTCACTAACTTATATGTTAATGATGTGTGACTTAATATCAGCACGTAGCGCATGCAGGTCCAAACTTTGTAATCATTTCATCACATATTCACATTTTGTCTGTCAACACCAACTGTCTGCAGTTTTTTTAAACACGATTGTTCTTTTCATGTGATCTCCGTTCAATGATCTTCATTGTTAATGCGTTGCCAATTGCTTTCGTTCGATGAACTTTTATCTGTTGTCACAAAACCTAAACGATCACTTGATCTTGTATCATGATATCGGTAGTGTTTAAAATTTTACAGTACGACAAAAAGATAAAAAAAGTTTTGCAGTTAAACTAAAGTTGTCATCAGTGATGCCAAATTCACGGAAATAACGGATTTGCGGTATTAAAGCCGATAAACAGGTAAACGGACAACAGCGGCAATATAAGGTAAGTCTACGAATTTTTAAGAATTTCACACAGAGTTTTCGAAGATTTAGTTTTTTATGTCACCAAATTTTATGTCAAAATTAATTTTAATGGTAAAAACATTTACTTATCACTCTAAAAAATGTTAACTTATTTTGTTTAAAGTTTGTGCTTATCAACACTAGCAAATAAAAAAAAGGTTCAACCCTGAAAGTTGCACACTTAAGCAATAGGGGTATTCACGATTCAGTGCACTTGCCTGTGCAGTTGAGGACTTGAGCACTTGTGCAGTTGTGCAGTTAGGTTTTCGTGAACACACCACCATCACCATTTCAAAGCTGTCAACATTTTTCAATGCACACAAGTGCACAACTGCTCAAGTCGTCAAGTTGAAGGTAATAGTAAAAAAGCACTTGTGCATTTTTTCAGAATAAAAAAATGCGCAATTTTTCGTTTTTAAGACCCTTTCCATACGGCAAATTTTCTTGTCAGCAAGTCGACGGTACAGGCAAGTTTGTACCCGTAGGTTTTTTTTTCTGTTCTGTTCTGTTCTGTTCTGTTCTTTCTTTCTTTCTTTCTTTGATGCTGTGCTATTCTTTCCTTTGTATTTTCGACTTGCGGGCAAGAAAACTTGCCGTGTGGAAAAGGGGTCTTACTTGAAATGAGAATATTTTTGGTAATTTATTAAAAGTGCACAAATGCAACTTATACATTTTTTAAAATTGGATTAACGTTAAATGTATTATGTTAGTTAAAAGTACACGGTACAAACAAAAGTAAAAGGTGGAGTGGGAAGTCAATAAAGGTTTCAGTGGCTGGTTTGCAAGGACTTCAAACCCACTGCTGGATCCCACTTTTATTGCAAAATTTATGATCATCATGGCAAAGTCGCGCTAACCGAAATAAAAAGACACGTTGAGACCAATAGCCATAATAAAAAAGCCGAGGCAATAAAGGGCACAGTTTTTTTGTCCACCTCCTCTGATAAGCAATGCTCATTTGATATAAAAATAAAACAAAAGGAGCTGCTGTTTTCTGGGTTTCTATTTGAGCACAACCTTCAATTTATTTTGATGCCGCTTTTAGAAAAACTAACTAAAAGAAAATCAGAATTAGATGACAATTCCTCCCAAACGCAAATTTTGGGAAAAAAAAACAAAAAAATATATTTTAAAAACTATTAACAACTTCAATTGAGTAATTTTATTAGCTGTTAGTTTTAAATTGAAAATAAAATATATAAACTTGATTACACGGATTTACATGGATTTTTATGTCGCATTTGTGGATTTTTACACTCTTCGAATTGGCATCACTGGCTGTCATTTATTTTGTTGCCATGGGTTCCGTTCCATAACCTTCCGTTCCTTACAAAAACAGATATAAATAAATAAAAAATAAGAACTTTACTATGTAAAAATTCTCTCTGTTGCTAGGCAAATGCATCCTTTTGTGTTGGGTTTACTGTCCGTTTAGATGAGATGAATGCATATCGCTCTATTCGACTAAATGACTTTTGCTATTTGTTGCAGCGCTTTGACTTGCAAAGTAATTTCTTTGCAGTCTTCTGCATCCCCTTCATTAATATTTATTAAGCTTTAGCGATTATAATGCAAGTTAAGCAACAGTTAAGCACAGTGAGCTTCAACGTTCTAGACGTTACGTGATATTTTTCATTGATTGTTAAATGAAATTATTAAAAAAAAGCAATAAAGACCGCCTTCAACTTCCTTCAAAATATTTAAAGGAAATTATTGTAAATAAAATATTAAGCGTATTCATGCAAGTGGCAATCTTATAATTTGAGCAATTAGTTATTTTTATCAGCAGGTTGTATGAACAGCCCTTAAAGTCGATTGTTCATTTGCATCATATATGTCAGTTTCAGTATAAATTTATATGCTGCATATGTGGCCAATAAGTTTTTAAGTTGTAATTTTCAATTAAATATTTATTAATTTTGCTCCAATTCACACATTCTTACCTCTCTCATTGCTTTTTGCCGGCGTCTGATAAGAAATTAATTAACTTTCGAAAAACGAAAACAGCTGATTGATTAATCATATAAGTTTGCCAACTCGTTTGCTTACTTAAATCCAAGAGCAAATATATCTGGTTTGTACAAAGGCTTCTCCATACAAATTTGACAGTTAATTTATAAGGCTGATTAACTTATACAGTTTATACCATTCATAAGGGTATTACTCAATTGCATGAATACCTTTATTATTTAATTTATCATCCACGCGTACCGCGTAAGGGCAAAGTGTAACGAGGCCAAAAGTAGAAGGAGTTGCTCAAGAATCATGAAATTTTGTGAAAATGAGTGTTATGGTAGAGAAATTATTCTCACAAAATATTAGAATGCCGCGTCCACCTCCCATGTAACCGAAATCGGTAATCTGAAATAGCTGCCGCTAAAAATTATCGTAGATCAATGAAATTTGGTGCACATAGTTCTTTTGCAGCCGCAAAAAGTTAATTTGAGAAGTAAACAAATAGGCTGACTAACACGCCCATCTCCCATACATCCGAAATCAGTAATCTGGTATAAATACTCAAAAAATTATCCCAGATCATTAAAATTTGCTACACATTATTCTTTTGTAATTAAAAGTAGCTAGTGTGGAAATGAATCAAATCGGTCCACTGGCACGCCCAACTTGTGCAAATAGGAGTTTTTTTCATATAAAATTTCTCAATTTAGCCAAAACATGCTCCACAAAAGTGGGCATAAAGTCGTTATAATTAAGCTTGGCAAACCAAATTTTGGGAACATGTTGAAAAAATATTGATAATAGACATATAAAAATATAATAAAAAATACTGTTTTTCTTTTTTGTTTTTTGAAATTTGTTTTTACAAATTTGTTATTTTTTCATAAAAAATTGCTCATTTCAGGCCTTAAGCTAGATCAAGAAGGCAGAGGGGGCAAGCATGAATCTTGGGGGGGGGGGGTAATTTTTTGTTTTTTAAATAAAAAAATATTTTCAACGTGTGAAATGAACACATTACACATATTTATTAAAAACCAGTTAATTTAATAATATATACATGTACATATCTGTGTATCATACCATCTTTTTATACATGAGATTAATTTATAAAAAATAATATAAAAATTAATTAAGGACTTTGTAATAAAATGATGGTAAAAATACAAGATTTATTTAAAGTGGCAAGAAATATAAGAAAGAGTAGCGAAATGGGCTAACATATGTATACGACATTTTTTAAGTAAAACAAATAAAAAAATTGAACTAACCCGCATCCGTCGCTTGCATCAAATTGATGCAAATTTTTTATTTGGATTTATATATTAAGAACAACATGCATGTTTTGATTTAAATCTTTTGCTTCTTTAAATTTTTGCTAGAATATATATTTGCAGTTTTTTTTAAATTAATAAACATTCATCATGCATAAAAAAATTTTTAAAATTAAAAACATTTCAATGAATTATATATTTTTTTTTTGTGTCTGCTCAAATTGGTGCACAACGTGCTTTTAATTTCTAGAAAGTTGCGGGTTAAAAAATTATTAAAATTCAAATCATATTTTTTGGTAGCAAATGTTTGCGACCCAGTAGAAATTTGAAAAACTGTAACAATTTGTCTGAAATGTCTTGTTAAACAAATTTCATATAAATATTCAAGTCATGAATAAGTATATTTATAATATATGTATATTTTTTTGTTATTTTAAACTAAACTAACTTTAAAATATATCTACAAAATACATATTAATGATTTGGCCAGTGGGGAGAAACGGCTGTAGTAGGGGGCATTGCCCCCCTTGCCCCACCCTGGCTACAGGCATGGATCATTGCGAAGAGAAACAATAGTAGGAGAGGAAATTATAACAAAACTACCTCAAGAATTTAATGAAGACGCCGATATGGTTTGGAAATTAACAAAAAGATATTTGTAAATTTTAATGTTATGAATTATATAGGGATGAAGTTGGAAAACTTCTAAAAAACTTAAATGAAGAAAAATTATTTCGGATCTAATTAGAAAGTATGATAATCTTCTTTATCACGAGGGTGATTTGTTGACAGCTACAAATAATGCCGTTTACTCGAAAATATATGTTTATCCGCAGATACAAAAACAAGAATTAACTAAACAAATAGAGGATATGCTAAAGTAAGGGATAATTAGGGACAGTTGCTCACCGTACGATAGTCGAAATCTGATAATTCCGGTAAAAAGAAATGGAGGGTGGTGATTGATTATCGACCATTAAATGAAAATACGATCGATGATAAATTTCTAATCCCTAATATAGAAAGAGTGGCGGCCAAAGACTAGTGGGTAGAGTGCGTGGCCCCTAAGCTAAGGAACCGCAGTAGCCCAGATTCAATTCCAGCTCAGACAGAAAAGTTTTTTCAATTGAATTAATTTTTCTGTTCGTTTGTCACCTCTCTGTAGACAATGGCAAACCTCAGAGAGTAAAAATTTCCATGCAAATCTTCTTGAGAACATAAGCCGTTCGGAGTCGGCATAAAACACGTAGGTCCAGTTTTCGATCATTTGTGATCAAACATTTATTAACACGCACAACACAATTGATCAATAGAAGCTCGTTCAAAGACCTTTCAAGGGCTGAAATGACCAATTCATTTTTTTTTTTAAATAGAAAGTATTTTTGATAAGCTAGGTAAAGCACAATATTTTTCAGCATTGGATTTGGCACAAGGGCTTCCACCAAATCCTTGTGAAAGAGGAAGATTGAGCTAAAACAGCGTTTTAAATTCCATATGGGCATGAGGAGTTCGTAAGAATGCCATTTGAATTGAATAATGCTCTGGCAACCTTCCAAAGAATAATGAATTATATCCTAAAGGACTTCATCAATAAAATATAAGCAGTATATATGGAAGATATTTATTGTATTTTAAACAAATTAGAGAAATATAACTTGAAAATACAATTGGATAAATGTAATTTCTGCAATGAACAGACAGATTTCTTAGGACATGTGCTTACACACGAAGGTGCTAAGGCAAATCCTGAAAAGCCTGGGAGTATGTTAGAACTGCAATGTAAGATAAGGTAAGGTAAGGTAAGGTAAGGTAAGGTAAGGTAAGGTAAGGTAAGGTAATGTAATGTATTGAAATGTAATGAAATGTAATGAAATTTAATGTAATGTTATTTAAGGTAACGTAATGTAAGGTAAGGCAAGGTAAGGTAAGGTAAGGTAAGGTAAGGCAAGGTAAGTTAAGGTAAGGTAAGGTAAGGTAAGGTAAGGTAAGGTAAGTTAATGCAAAGTAATGTAATGTAATGTAATGCAATGTAATGTAATATAATGCAATGTAATGTAAAGTAATGTTATGTTATGTTATGTTATGTTATGTTATGTTATGTTATGTTATGTTATGTTATGTTATGTTATGTTATGTTATGTTATGTTATGTTATGTTATGTTATGTTATGTTATGTTATGTTATGTTATGTTATGTTATGTTATGTTATGTTATGTTATGTTATGTTATGTTATGTTATGTTATGTTATGTTATGTTATGTTATGTTATGTTATGTTATGTTATGTTATGTTATGTTATGTTATGTTATGTTATGTTATGTTATGTTATGTTATGTTATGTTATGTTATGTTATGTTATGTTATGTTATGTTATGTTATGTTATGTTATGTTATGTTATGTTATGTTATGTTATGTTATGTTATGTTATGTTATGTTATGTTATGTTATGTTATGTTATGTTATGTTATGTTATGTTATGTTATGTTATGTTATGTTATGTTATGTTATGTTATGTTATGTTATGTTATGTTATGTTATGTTATGTTATGTTATGTTATGTTATGTTATGTTATGTTATGTTATGTTATGTTATGTTATGTTATGTTATGTTATGTTATGTTATGTTATGTTATGTTATGTTATGTTATGTTATGTTATGTTATGTTATGTTATGTTATGTTATGTTATGTTATGTTATGTTATGTTATGTTATGTTATGTTATGTTATGTTATGTTATGTTATGTTATGTTATGTTATGTTATGTTATGTTATGTTATGTTATGTTATGTTATGTTATGTTATGTTATGTTATGTTATGTTATGTTATGTTATGTTATGTTATGTTATGTTATGTTATGTTATGTTATGTTATGTTATGTTATGTTATGTTATGTTATGTTATGTTATGTTATGTTATGTTATGTTATGTTATGTTATGTTATGTTATGTTATGTTATGTTATGTTATGTTATGTTATGTTATGTTATGTTATGTTATGTTATGTTATGTTATGTTATGTTATGTTATGTTATGTTATGTTATGTTATGTTATGTTATGTTATGTTATGTTATGTTATGTTATGTTATGTTATGTTATGTTATGTTATGTTATGTTATGTTATGTTATGTTATGTTATGTTATGTTATGTTATGTTATGTTATGTTATGTTATGTTATGTTATGTTATGTTATGTTATGTTATGTTATGTTATGTTATGTTATGTTATGTTATGTTATGTTATGTTATGTTATGTTATGTTATGTTATGTTATGTTATGTTATGTTATGTTATGTTATGTTATGTTATGTTATGTTATGTTATGTTATGTTATGTTATGTTATGTTATGTTATGTTATGTTATGTTATGTTATGTTATGTTATGTTATGTTATGTTATGTTATGTTATGTTATGTTATGTTATGTTATGTTATGTTATGTTATGTTATGTTATGTTATGTTATGTTATGTTATGTTATGTTATGTTATGTTATGTTATGTTATGTTATGTTATGTTATGTTATGTTATGTTATGTTATGTTATGTTATGTTATGTTATGTTATGTTATGTTATGTTATGTTATGTTATGTTATGTTATATTATGTTATGTTATGTTATGTTATGCTTTTAATTTCTAGAAAGTTGCGGGTTAAAAAATTATTAAAATTCAAATCTTATTTTTTGGTAGCAAATGTTTGCGACCCAGTAGAAATTTGAAAAACTGTAACAATTTGTCTGAAATGTTTTGTTAAACAAATTTCATATACCTATTCAAGTCAGGAAATAAGTTGAATGTGTATATTTTTTGTTATTTTAAACAAAACTAATTTTAAAGCAATAAACAAATATATCAACAAAATGCATACTAATTATTCATTAAATGTTTTTCATTATCTGATTTGGCCAGGGGGGTCAACGGTTGTAGTTGGGGGCATTGCCCCCTTTCCTCCTGGCTATAGGTCTGTCTCATTTTGCCAAAAACATGCTTCACAAAAATTGGCGTAAAGTCGTTATTTTTGAGTTTCGGCAATCCAAATTTCGGGTATATGTTGCGAAAGAGTTGTTATAAGACTTATTAAAATTAGAAAAAAAAAACAAAAATGTTGTTTTCTTTTTATTGTTTCTTAAAGTTTTCGTTTTTTTTAGATTTCTAAGACTTGTCTTTAGTTGTACAACATTTTTTGTATGTTTTATTTTAATTATTTGTTTTTTTACTAAAACGTATAAAACAAGTATAAGTAAATTTTTTGCATACTTTTATTGCTAAAATTTACGTCAAACTGTTAAAACAAAAAATTGATCATATTTTTTATTGAACTTTGGAAGAGTGGCATTCCCGTAACTGAAAAGATATCGCAAATTTCTTTTACACTCGAAATATTAATACTCTAGAGTCTAGACTATGATTTTGCATATTAATTTTCTTTGATTAAAATACAAATTCTAAATGTTTAATAGTTTAAATCAGTCTCTTGACTTTAAGTACAAATTCTAGTTGTTTAACAGTTTAAAATTGTTTATTGAGCTTTTAGGTCAGTTTAGAACAATTAATTTCTAACGAATTTTTTCCAAAGAAACAACAACAACAACATTTTCAATATGAAAAGGAAAACATCATTACTAGCTGATTTTATTACAAATTTTGGCCCTGCTACAGGCTTCATCAGAAATCTTTGTGATGCCACCATCTGGGATCGAACAATTTTGCATATTTAGATTGACTAATTAATTACATTGTTTTCTTAAGTAATTTTTGGTCGTTCTCGTTACACTGTGCAACGCCCACAAGAAGTCGTGGCAGGTATAGAGAAGTACGTATACATTGCTACAGGGCTTGTACCAAAAACATGATAAGTGACATAATTTGTAATCGATATTTTATGTCTGTTTATTTTATTTATTTATTTTCAGAATTCATAACGGAATTATAAATTCCCTTTGGTCTATTCTAAATTTCAATTGTTTTTTTTTCTGATTTTCAAGAGATCTTATCTTAATTTCAAATGATATTTTTAATTTCAAAGGAAATTTCTGAATTTCGATTGATCTTGTCTGAATTTTAATTAACCTTTTTCGAATTAAAATTGATCTCTTTTGAATTCAAAATGGTATTTCTGAATTCCATTAGGTATAGTCTGAATTTCAATTGATTTTTTCCGAATTTCAATAGATTTCATCTGGATTTCAAATGGAATCTCATATTTTAATTGATATTATCTAAATTCCAATTGATTTGCTCTGAATTTAAAATGGAATTTCTGAAATTCAATTTTAATAATTTTTTAATTTTTATTGATCTATTTGGAATTTCAACTTAAATTTCTGCGGTTTAATTTCCCTTTTTTTAATTTAAATTGATCTGTTCTGAATGTTAAAAGTATTTCTTGATTTCATTTGATTTGTGCTGAATGCTAATTGATCTATTCTGAATTTGCAATGAAATTTCTGAATTTTAATAGATCTTTTTTAAATTTGAATTGATCTTTTAGAATTTCAAATTGAACTTCTGAGTGTTAATTAATCTTTTCTCAAATACGAGTGGAAATGGTGTACAATTATAGAATTATAGGTGATAGAATATAACTTTTTCTAATGTGTTATTAATGCAACTTTTTTTACGAATTAAAATTAAATTTTAAATAAGAAGTTATGCAATGAAAACATGTTTTAGTCAACTCATATTTAGTTAACTCAGAAACCTTACGCTCTCCCGACAAAGCACAATCGAGCAACTTCAAGTACCTTAATTTGCTTCAAGACTCCGAAAAAACCTTAGTATGTTTATATGTTTGAATACTTTTATAATCGAGTTGGTAGGAATCTGTGACTTGAAATGACAAGATCGTTAATTTGATTTTGTCTCGTTTGTTGTTGTATTGTTTGCACATTTATGTATGCTGTTTGCATCTTGCTTCGTAGCTCATAAATGTTAATAGTTAACGTATATTCTTTAGTTAGTTTTATTTTTTTTTTAGATGTTGTTGTTGTTTCTGGCATTGTGGGTTGCTGCAGTTATTAGCTCATTGCAAGCAAAGGCAGCAGGATTGTAGTCTATAAGTCTATCTCTCTATCTGTCGGTATGTCTTCCCGACCATCTTGGCTCTTGAGCCACATCACTTGAGCGCTGTGTGCAACAGTTGATTTTATTTTTATTGATTTTTGGTAGGTTTACTTTTTATTTATTTGTTGTTTCTTTTTTTTTTTGCATTTTTATTTGAATCTGCATATTCACCGCCAAGATTTATGTTGGTCTGGTGTCATTTTAAGTTAATGGGTTATACGTCGTTTTTATTTTATTACTTTTGCATATGTTTTTCTTCTAACATTTGTATGGTTTTATTTATTATTGATCACTCTGACAAGTTTGTCTACAGGTGAATTTTATTAACAACACAGCAAAAAGAGCATAAAAGAAGATGAAAAAAAATTAAAATAAATTCGAAATTTATGTTACATTGAATTTGCAGTTTATTGCCAATGTCAAAAGTTATCCATTTTTTATTTATGATATATTATTACTGTGTGTTGCAGCAGTTTTTGACTCAACTTGTAGCTAGAACGTCCTGCGGGCATTTTATTCTTAAAGGAAATTGCTAAAAAATTATTTTCTGCCATTTGAAGGCGCACTCATAGTCTAGCACGTTTTATTGGACCGCCATTAATTGACGAGTGTTAAACTATTTTTGCTTTGTCTAGCATATTGACCAATCTAGTTTAAGTTAGAACATTTGTTATTGGAAAATAAAATAATTGCAAATTATTTTGGTCTTATGGCATGTTCAGGCTGTGTAACTAAACTGTCATTAGTAGTGTCATTATCAAAACTATTCGTAATGCCCATATTACACGATGTCCGTTTGCTCGGCGTGCAAATAATTTTGTTGTTGCTTCCAATGCGAAACTGTCAAAAATTTTGAAGAATACAACAACATCCATACAACAACCAATTTGTACGGCCAAGTGTACGCCGAGCAAACGGACATCGTGTAATATGGGCATAATAACACTGTCCGAACGGTTTTGACAACTATTCGAAGACAAACTGTATCACAAATTTGACAATAAGAAAACCGTGCTAGCTTTTGTGTGACGATGTGACATGCCTTTTTTTGTATTTTTTTTTATAAATCAAAAATTTTTCAAGAAACAATCATAAAACACTTGATTCTAGAACCTGAACAAAACTTAAGGAAATATATTCTTTATTTAAGCAAACGCAAAGTTGGTTTTTAAAAATATCAGTGCATTAATAACTTAATTGAAAACATTCCAGTATTAAGAAAATTTTTCACTTGAATCAAGCAAATTGTTCTCAACTCAAGGAAGCAGTTACTTTTTCAAACTTTTGCTTTGTGCAAAATAGTAGAAAAACATTCCATTAAAAGTAAAAAAAATGCACAAATAATTCTGTTTTGATTAAGCTTAGCAAAGTAGATGGTCTGCAGTAACCACAGAAGGCTACTGAAGGGTTAATATAGCGATTAACGTAACAGTCTGTCTAGTCTGCTTGGTGGATTGTTGTGCAAAAAAACTGGTTGTTGTTGCAACCTGTTGCCTCATGATTTTGTTTGGCACTAAGCTCAAATATAATTCTAAAAAGAATATATCAAGGAAAAAAATTTCTCGAATCAAGCAAATTATTCTAATTTCCAGCAAATTTTTCTTACTTCAAGAAAATATCCTAGAGTCTTAAGCAAATTTTGCTTGAATGATCGAATAAAGTAGATCGTGATAAAGTAGCAAAAGTCGTAAAAATATTGCTTTTTAATGCAATCACTGTTTCCATAAATTCAATACTTACTACTGCTTAAACTTCAAACTTCAAAAAAATATCTGATTGACTGCGAAGCACTTCAGCAGTCGAAAGTTTCAGCAGTTTTTGTTTTGATTGACTGAAACCAGAGCTGTAAAATTGGCATTCATATTCAGAATTTTAAGTACAACTGAAAAACTACATAAGAACGCATTCAATGAATGCAAAATTGATTTATAAATAAAATTTTTAATTCACATTCATTTTAGAAAAAATGATTAATATTTCATTTTAATTATTCATTTTCGTTATTCAGAATAATAAAAATTTTTTTATTCATTTGAATGCTATTCACAAAGAATTTCAGAATTTTCAATTATTCTTTTTTAATAAAATATTAAAAATTAAAGTTTAAAAATAGAAAAATAGCAGCTTGTTTTAAAACATTCTTTTGAGGTGCAATGAGTTGTTTTATTTTTTTAAATTTATACAAGTTAGTGTACATAAAAAAAAACCTTCACAAAAATATTTTTTTTAGCAATTTTCTGGTAGAGGTCGCTAAAAATGAAATTGAAAAAAAAACATCCAAAATGGTTCGGTAGATAACTCAAAATCTATTGCTTCAATTTCAATTAATCTTACTGCATTTTGTTCCGACCTAAATTCAAGTACTTACTCTTTTTTCTTTTTTTTTTTTTTAATTGACAAAAAAGCGCGCAAAAATCTATTTTCTTAAAACTTTTTACTCAAACTTTCACTATAATTTCAAAAAAACCCCCGGGGGTTATTCGTAGGTGGGATGCTCAATTATTGACCTAAATTTTAAAATGACATTTAATTTGTTTATGTCAGATACATGGGAAAGCCATATCCATCGAACAGTTTTGGATATTTTTTTTCAATTTCATTTTTAACGACCTCTATAAAAGCCAGTTGCTCTTTTTACACGTATCTTTTACTTTAATTTTTTATTCTTTATTCATTTTTTCTTTTGTTATTGATTTTTCATTTTTTATTCAGTATTAATTTTTTATTCATTATTCATTTGTTATTCATTATTCTTTTTTTGTTCTTTACTAATTTTCTATTCATTATTCATATTTTATTGATTATTCATTTTTTATTCATTATTCATTTGTTATTCGTTATTCATTTGTTATTCAGTTTAGTTCCAAGCCATAAATAAAAAATAAATACAAATTAAAAAAAAGAATAAATAATGAATAATGAATAAGAAATAAGAAATGAGTAATTAAAAAATTAATTATGAATAAAAAATGAATAATGAATAAAAAATAAATAATGAATAAAAAATTATTAATGATTAAAAAGAATAATGAATAACAAATGAATAATGAATAAAAAATTAATAATAAATAAAAAATGAATAATGAATAACAAACGAATAATGAATAACAAATGAATAATGAAAAAAAAATTTATAATAAATAAAAAATGAATAATGAATAACAAAAGAATAATGAATAAAAAAATAATAACGAATAGAAAATTATTAATGAATAAAAAAAGAATAACTGAAAATTCTGAAACTCTTTGTGAATTGCATTCATTGTAAATAGCATTCAAATGAATAAAAAAATTATTCATTATTCTGAATAACGAAAATAAATAATTGAAATGAATAATTAATCAATTTTTTAAAAATTAATGTGAATTAAAAATTTTATTTATAAATCAATTTTGCATTCATTGAATGCATTCTGCTATCGTTATTCACTGATTCACTTTTTTGTGAATAAAATCAAATTGAATGCATTCTTTTACAGCTCTGACTGAAACTGTGAACAAAATCAAAATTCGAAGCAACAGTAGCTGTTCAACTTTTGCGAGTCGAAGCAGCATCAGTTTTTCAACAGTCGTAGAAGATTGTTTTGCTTTTATGCTTTGTGCTGATACATTTGTTTGATCGATTTCGTGCCAATTTTTTTGCTTTTCGATAGAACACTAGGGTGGACCCTAAAAATGTGTTCGTTTGGGTTTATACTATGTATGTGCTGTCAGAAACTGATGTAAACATTTTAAAAAGTTTTTTTGACACTTTTGATACAAAAACACATGTTTGGATTCCACCTTTGTGTCTAAACAACTTTTTGAAATTCTTACATCAGATGCGAAATCAGCGACCCCTTATATATTGATAGCACATACACAAAGAGTATAAAACAAAAAACCACCTTTTTAGGGTCCACCCTAGTGTTGTTTTCTTCTCTACGTGTAAATAAAGATATGCAAAAATTGTCAGCCATTGTCAATGAGCTAAATAACTTAAAAATAAATTTGGCAATTTCAGCCCATGAAAGGACTCTGACTGAGCTTTTTTTGATCAATTGAAGCACAGCCGCGAATAACGTTGTAAAAGCCACTTTTTGCAAAACCGATTTCATGAGTCTCTTATTTTGCCTAAACACCAAACCAGCCAAAAATATTCACCTTATAGCTATCAATAAGCAATAAAAAAGTGTAAGCAAGTGGACGAACGTTGCAAGTTACACACAAAATTATAAGAACTGAATTATCTAATGTAATTGATGGGGGAATCTGGGGGGAATCTTACCTTTACAATGTAACATGTCTGACTGTTTCAAGCTGGCGAGGCCAGCATAATCTTTGTAAAATCGCCTCAAGTCAAATCAAACCTCCACGTGGTGTTTTCTGGGTAACGTCAAAACTGACAACCGTTAGTTTGGCGGCTAATCTGAGTGGCGGGCCCCCCTAAGCTTAAAACAGGTTGTGCGTCGGGCTTGAAGCCCACCCGTAAAAACCCATTTCAATGAAAACAAATAAGAATAGAAGAAAACTGATCCCCAACTCTGATAACGACTACCGCAAATGAAAAACTGATAATGATTTATGGATATACACCTGGAATGCCCGAACCCTTAATTGGGAAGGTGCCTCTATCCAACTGACTGATGTCTTGGAAAGATACAAAGCTGATATCACTGCTATCCAAGAAATGTGATGGAAGGGACCTAGTTGCATTCGAATGCACCCTGTGATATCTACTACAGCGGCCATGCGGAGAAGCACGAGTTTGGATGCGGATTTGTAGTTGGCAAGAGACTACGGCCCCACGTCCTGCGATTCACACCTGTGAACGAACGACTTGCCATAATCCGCATCAAGGTTAGATTTTTCAATATAAGCCTAATATGTGCGCACGCTCCGACAGAAGACAAGGACGATGAGATCAAGGAAATTTTCTACGAACGCCTTGAAAATGCTTACGAGCGCTGCCCCCACCACGACGTAAAAATCGTGCTTGGTGACTTCAACGCTAAGGTGGGCAAGGAAAATATTTTTGGTCCAACAGTCGGAAAGTTCATCCTCCACGACAACACCTCCGATAACGGAATGAGGCTGATTGACTTCGCCACAGCACGAAACATGGTCGTAAGTAGCACTAGATTCAAGCATCTTAATATTCATAAAGCCACCTGGATGTCCCCTGATCAAAAAACAAAAAATCAAATTGATCACGTTTGGACTTGGATCACTATCTTGTTGCAGCCAAACATGGTGTCGCCGCACCACCAAACATGGTCGTAAGTACACGCTCAGAAATCTTGGATTAAATTCTAATAAAAACTGTATTGTTTATATGACCACACCAGAATTGCATGAGAATCTAATATATGTCAAATATTAAAATTGAATTATAATCCCATAATACTAAATTCTAATACAGAATTGGAATAGAAACTAAGTTTAGAACAATACTATTCTGGTTTATATTTTAATACATTTGTAATCAAGAGTAATACTTCAGTTATTTAAAAGTAATACGAATAAAACAATTTTCATTAAATATTAATACAAATAATTAATACAAATTTAAAGTTTCTTTTATAATATATGGTTTTACGTTAACAAAAACTATTTCTTTAGGTTTTATTTTGACAATGTCTGATTTCAGAATCAGAATGACAATTTGACAGATACTTGATAGATATTTGTATTATATTTTAAGACAATTTGTATTATAAGTTGTATATAATAGAATTTTTATTATACTTTTATACAGATAACATTAAATCAATTGTTTAATATACTTGAAAGTACAAGTTTTAAGCAAAAATATATTAAAAAATGCGTGATTCCAGCGCTTGGCTTAAAATTAATTCCAAGATTTCTGAGCATGTAGACCTAGATTCAAGCCTCTCAATATTCATAAAACCACCTGGATGTCCTTTGATCAAAAAACCAAAAATTAAATTGATCACGTTTTGATCGACGGAAGGCACTCTTCCAGTGTATTGGATGTACGCACGATCCGTGGTGCAAACATTGACTCGGATCACTATCTTGTTGCAGCCAAGATCCGTACACGTCTGTGCGCAGCTAAGAATACACGCAACCCTACACAGAGAAAGCTAGACGTCGACAAGCTGCAATTGAAACAGACAGCCGATGCTTTCGCCACTCGACTCTCACTCCTGCTTCAAAGCACTCCTCCAATCGATGATATATGCGCGCAGTGGACACACATTTCCAACTCCATGCGTGCGGCTGCTGAAGAAGTGATTGGCTACCAACGCCCTCGCCGAAACCAGTGGTACGACCAGGAGTGTCGCGACGCCACTGCAGAGAAAGACGCCGCCTACAAAGCCACCCTGCAGTCAGTTGTAACGCGCGCTGCTAAGGAGCGATACAAAGAAAAGAGGAGGGAAGAGAGACATACTTTCAGGCGGAAAAAAAGAGAGGAAGAAAAGAGCGAGCAAGTGAAGATTGAGATGTATGGTGACAGGAATGAGGCCCGAACATTTTTCGAAAAAATAAGACGCCTTGCCGATGGTTTTAAAACCGGGGCCTCTTCCTGCAAGGATGAAAACGGGAATCTAGTGACAGATGTCCAGAGTATACTGACGTTATGGAGGGAACACTTCTCTTCGCCTCTAAATGGCGATGCTGACAACAATCATACGAATAGAGATGATATCCCGGAAACCCCAATTTCGGATGACAGCGTCGAGGTTCCTCTGCCCGACTATGATGAAGCTCTGACAGCTATAGCTCGGCTTAAAAATAACAAATCCGCGGGAGCTGATGGCTTACCTGCTGAGCTGTTTAAGAACGGAGGCGAAGCTCTACTTAAATACATTCACGAGCTTCTATGCAGAATATGGTCGGAAGAATGCATTCCGAATGATTGGAATCTCAGTGTGCTCTGCCCAATCTACAAGAAAGGCGATCCCACTATCTGTGCCAATTACCGTGGGATAAGCCTTCTTAATATCGCATATAAGGTCCTGTCGAGCGTTTTATGTGAAAGATTGAAGCCCATTGTAAACGAACTGATCGGACCTTATCAGTGTGGCTTCAGACCTGGAAAGTCCACCATCGACCAGATTTTCACGCTACGACAAATCTTGGAGAACACTCAAGAAAAACAAGTCGACACCCACCATCTTTTTGTCGACTACAAAGCCGCCTTCGACAGCCCAATAAGGAAGCACCTGTACTCCACCATGTCTGAATTTGGTATTCCTGCAAAACTAATACGACTTTGCAGGATGACACTGAGCAGCACCAGCAGCGCAGTTAAAATCGGGAAGGACCTCTCCCCACCATTTATTACCAAACGAGGTTTCAGACAAGGTGATTCCTTATCGTGCGAATTTTTCAACCTAATGATGGAAAAGATCATCCGAGCTGCTGATCTGAGACGTAGTGGCACAATATTCGACAAGAGTGTTATGCTGCTTGCGTATGCTGGTGACATCGATATCATTGGCCATAATACGCGCGAAGTCAGTGCAGCTTTTTCCAAATTAGAAAGAGAGTCAAGTCGAATGGGTCTGGCAGTGAATGCAGATAAGACGAAATACTTGGTGTCAACAAACAAACAGTCCCAGCGTCTTGGAACCCACGTTACCGTTGACAATACTTCCTTCGAGGTTGTGAAGAACTTCGTTTATCTGGGATCCAGCATAAACTCAATCAACGACATCAGCATTGAGATCAAACGAAGAATAACTCTTGCCAACGGGTGTTACTTTGGGCTCAGTAGGCAATTGAGAAGCAGAGCCCTCTCTCGACGAACGAAAATCACGCTCTAAAAATCGCTCATCGTGCCCGTCCTACTTTATGCATCACAAGCCTGGACGCTGAGCAGTTCAGATGAAAAGACTTTAGGAGCATTCGAGAGAAAGTTTCTTCGTAAGATCTACGGACCAATCTGCGTCAACGGCGAGTACCGAATACGGTGGAATGATGAACTGTATGAGCTGTACGCTGACATCGACATAGTCAAGCGCATTAAAATCGAGAGGCTTCGATTGCTCGGTCATGTTCTACGCATGAAAGACGATGCTCCAGTGAAGAAAACATTCGTTTCGGTACCCAGCGGCGGTCAACGCAGAAGAGGACGACCGCATCTTCGTTGGAAAGACCAAGTAGAGGACAACCTGACGAAGCTTGGAATTTCCAAATGGCGCCAGCAAACGAAAGACAGAAATGGCTGGCGCAAATTCTTAGATAAGGCCAAGACCGACATACGGTTGTTGCGCCAACTAAGTAAGTAAGTAAGTAATTGATAAGTGCAATAGATGCAAAAAAGGGAGTCGAATGTTGAAAATTGAATTGATAATATAAGGATAAAAGAATTGTGGCAATGAATATATTTCAAGAAGAAAAAAGTATAGTTCCAAAAAACGCTCCAGATCAGATAAAATGGAATAACGTTGTAAGTTCGCATTATGTTTTTAGGAATTTAAATTGTTATTATATAGATTTGAGATTTTATTGCATCTTTTCTTGCAAAAAAATTCAGCATGAGTGCAATAAAGGAATATTATTTTAAATTCTATAATAAAAAATTTAATGCACAAACTGCCTCTTTAACATCGTTAATCGAATTGTGCGAGGTAACTCCATAAGAACTCAAAACTTGGCAAATTATACGATGTCGGTTTTTCGAAAAGAACCCATTCAAGTAAGTGATGAGAGAAAAACGATCTCCTTGCAATGGCTTCATATTTGCCTGAGAAGCTCTAGCCGAGTTCTGTAAATAAATCTGAAGTTAAATTAAGAAAAATATGTAGTTTGTGTTCGAAAGCAAACAAATATATTGTGTTAAATGTTTTAAATATTTTCTTTTAAGTTCTTGAAATGAAATGTTTCTTCTCTTTTGTCCCTCTAGTATTAAGGGTTTTCTAATATATAAATTTAAATTGTATTTTTTACATTTCATTTAAAGAAAAAGATCCAATCAAACAAGTGTTCTAATATGGGTATGTTTTAATTGCGCGAATAACGTTTTTAAAGTCATCGCACTCTCTGCTTTGCAACGTGGAATAACATTTTAACAACCAATGGGCTTTGGATGTGTAACGTTTTTCCATTTTAAACATTACTAATACTTGATTTGCTAATTAAATATTATTGTTAAAATATTACTTTCTTACTAAAATAGTTTATTTACCTAATTATGTTCATAATGTATTAAAAACTAGTGTCTAAAAATTGTCTGACGCATTTAAAACGTTTTCAACGTGTTGTGAACAATTTAGTTTTTGTCGCTTAAAACGTTATTCGCAGCTTTGCTTCAATTAAGCATGCCCTCTCCAAATTTTTTTCCCTACTAAAAGTCTAATAATCATACGCTCTTCCTTTATTGTTCTTTTAGACGTTAAAAATTAAATGTTAAGATAATAAATACGCTGTTTGTTTAGCGTATCCTTTCTTATTAGCTTTTCTATTCTCAGATCTCTAATACGCGGACATAATTATTTTAATACGGACATAGTATTAGAAACTCGGCAAAACTTTACTCAATCACGATGTATTTAGAAAAAAGCAAAATTATATTAAATTCAAGCAAATATTTGCTAAGTTATTATAATCTCAAATAGCAAATTATTATTAAATTCAATTAGGCGGCGATTAGTTAACATCTGCTATGGTCGAATGGATAAGCCCATGCACTTATACTCATGCGGCCGAGGTGTAAGTCTCCGGATAATGCTAATTTTTCAATTTAATTTAATGTTAATAATTATTTCACTTCAAAACAATGCTAGATTTCAGCATAAAGTTATCAAAATTTACAATTCCAATTTATAATAACTTAGCAAATATTTGCTTGAATTAAGCAGAAATTTGCTTTTGTAATTTATAATAACTTAGCAAAATTTTTGTTGAACTTATTCAACATTTTGCTAAGTTATTATAAACTGGAATAGCAAATTTTTATTAGTTTTTGCTGAAATCTAGCATAATTTTGAAGTGGCTGAGATTCAAGAACAAGTTTTTCCCGGGAATTGGAAAAAGGAATTTTCGTTTTTAAGATAGCTGATAAGGATATCACATTTTTTTGCACTCATAAATATTGAAGTTTGATGAACAAACTGTCATTCAAAATTTTCCAAATGTTTTTTGCTTTACCTTCAAAATTAAAATTCTCTTTTCCGATTCCCCAGGAAAAATCATTCAGAATTGGGCTGAAGATGTACTCTGAGTTCTCACCAGGGTTGGTTGTACGCTCATTTTAACTGTTGCTAGGTTTGTAATTGCTTACCAACAACTATTTAAGCCTGGAAGGTAAAAATTGAATAGAATAAGACTTAAAGGGCTACAAGAAGCTAGTCCTGAATTAGCTGTAGAATGTAAAATAGTTGTTAAATTCTTTTCAAATATGTGAATGTGATGTCAAAATAAATTTCGTTACATCACGGGATATAAGTAGATATATATCCCTTACATCTTCGAATAGGGTCTTCATATTTAAAGCTAGAAGAGCAACGTCTAGAAGGACGAATAATATCGCCAGTCAGACCCAAAAAAACTAAATAGGCTTTCCCTTTACTATCAAAATGTAAGGGGATTGCGTTCAAAGACGCGCGACATTTTTTTGTCAACTCAGAATTTTTCTGAAGATATTATCGCGTTAACTGAAACTTGGTTGAACGGAGGAATTACTGACTTAGAACTGTTTGACACTAGTTTTGAAGTATATAGGAAGGACAGACACGCTGACAATAATTCTGCCGTTGGTGGTGGTGTCCTATTAGCTGTAAGGAACTCCTGTGTTAGTTCCTTTATTGATATTCCCTGCTTTGCTAATATCGAACTTATATGCGTTAAGGTTGTACATTGCAATTCTAATGTATATGTTATTAATGCATACGTTCCTCCCAAGAGCAGTGTAGAGGTCTATGCAAGCCTTGCGGATTGCATAGAATTTATATTAAATTTACTTGACGTTAATGACGACATTTTATTGTTGGGCGATTTTAATTTGCCTGACTTAAAATGGCATTCTTCTGACGATGAAACACATTTTTGTGCATCTAATTCGAAGACACGCCAAGAACATATATTTGTTGACAATATATGTTCTGACTTACAACAAGTTAGTTGTATTTATAATAGTCTGGAAAGGCTGCTTGACCTAGTCTTAACTAAAGACAGTAACAATGTCATTGTTCATAAGGCACTTCATGCTTTGACTACTATTGATAATTACCATCCACCTTTGAGTATTTGGTATAAATCCGATAGGGAGAATATGGTAAATTCTAGCTCTGTTGACACAGTTTATGAATTAAATTTCAAAAAAGCTGACTTTTTGGGGTTGAATCATTTACTTTATAGTAAATTAAATATAATTACAGAGTACATAAATAATAATAGTCTTAATAGTTCAATAAATTTTTTTCTATACGGAGCTCTTTGCTATGTTTTCTCAGTCTGTACCATATAGTCTCAAATTTGCGAAAAATTCTGCGTACCCTTGGTACACAAAGGATTTAAAGACTCTTCGCAACAATAGGAATAGGGCTTGGAAGAAATATGTTTGTAGTTTTGACTCAAATGACCTAGAAACATACAAACGTTTGTTTCTGGAATTTGAAAATTGCTCAGCTGCATTATATAATGAGTATTTGGATAATATGAAGCTGAATATTTTGTCTGATCCAAGAAAATTTTGGGGATTTATTAATGTTAAGAAGAAGACTGATGGATTTCCTTCTTCTTTCAAACTTCAGGATGGATTTACTGACGATTCCACCATTATTTGTGGCTTATTTGCCAATCTTTTTAAAGAATCATTTTGTTCAGATTCTTTTAATCCTGATTTAGCGTATTTTGATTATATGAACAACGCATCCAGAGTTTCTTTGGAGCATATTTCTTTTACCTCAGAGGATATTTTTAAGTATATTGAATCAATCGATGAGGATTTTAGCGATGGACCAGATGGAATTCCTGCCGCAGTGTTAAAACAATGCGGCTCCATTTTATGTCAGCCACTTTCGTTACTTTTTAATAAATCAATTAATGAAAGTAATTTTCCTTTTTTTTGGAAAAAATCTTATATCAGTCCTATTTACAAAAAAGGTTGCAGGAATGACGTCACTAATTATAGGCCTGTCGCTAAATTGTCTTCGATTCCTAAACTTTTTGAGCGTATAGTGTACGATCGAGTAAAAATTCACTGTGGGCAAGTCATAAAAACTCGTCAGCATGGTTTTGTTACTGGCAGATCCACGGTGTCTAATCTCCTTGATTTCACTACATTCTGCTTAAAATATATTGATTCTGGTAGCCAAGTCGATTGTATTTACACTGACTTTAGCAAAGCATTTGATAAATTACCACATAATCTAATTTTATTTAAACTTAAATTAATGGGATTTTCACAATATTTTGTAAACTGGATCAAATCGTATTTGATGGAGCGATCTTATAAAATACGGTTCCGAGGCGTGTTGTCTTCTGAATTTGTTGCAGAATCGGGTGTTACTCAAGGAAGCCACCTGGGTCCACTTCTGTTTATTTTGGCAATTAATGATGTTACCCACGTCATCAAACACTGTCATTTGCTTATTTATGCAGATGATATGAAAATATACAGAACAATTGATTCTAATGACAATTCAGACCTGCTCCAGTCAGACTTGAACTCCTTTGAGGTTTGGTGTTCTAAAAATAACTAGTTTTTAAATCCAGATAAATGCCAAACTATGACCTTTTCGCGTAAAAGGAACAATTTTATTTTTGATTACAAAATTAAAGATACTGCTTTAAGTCGTGTAACTACCGTCAAAGACCTTGGTATATGCATGGATTCTAAATTGTCGTTTAACATGCATATTGATTTGTAAAAAAGCGTCTTCTATGCTTGATTTTATAAAACGGTGGGCCAAAGAGTTTGATAGCTTAATAACAACTACAACTCTGTATTATTCAATCGTGCGTCCTCACTTGGAATACGCAAGTCAAGTATGGTCCCCACATTACAATGTGCATGTTGATCGTATAGAAAGAATTCAAAAACGTTTTGTTCGGTTTGCTCTAAGAGGCTTGAGTGGAACGGACATATTTAACCTTCCTCCATATGGGGATCGTTTGAAATTATTAAAAATGCAATCTTTAAGTGAGAGAAGAAAATCTGCTGATATCGTCCACTTACACCAACTCATAACTGGTGTATTCGACTCTCTAGAGCTTCTTTCTCTTATAAAATTTAACACTAACCGTAGAAGCAGTAGAAACTCTAACAACTTGATTTATTTACCATTTAGTAGAACAAATTATATGTTAACTGCTCCATTAAACCGCATGAGTACCTTTGTTAACAACTGTAGCGTGTTTGATGTTAACTTGTCGAAAGGTCAACTCAAAAGTAGATTGAAAACTAATGTATGATCTAGATCTATTGATTAGATCTATTGTTGTTGATCTAGTTGTTATGTCTTGTGTTGTCCCTGAGCCCAACCCATATTATGGTGGGTAAATTTTTCTCCCTTTTGGTTTTTTTTGGACCACTTCTATCGATATCTTTGAGATATTTCAATGATATTTGGATTGGTTCTCAGAATGATCTATTGCGGAGAAAGTGTGAAAAAGATGTAGTAGCTGAACTCTGTTGTTATTGTAAAAAAAAATTAGACTGCTGCTATTGGATGTGTGAACTCAAATTTCAAATTGGTTTTGGCAAAATCTTTTATCACTTGCAATAATGTGGAGAAATCTACGATGCAGTAGCCTTCTTTTTGACAGTTTTAACCTTCTGCGCACAAAGAAGCTCAACCTATAAACTGGACTTAACGGTGACTATCAACCGTTGACAACTCTTTCTCTTGCTAAGCCAATCATACGGCAGGCACCGCGTTGATTTTACCCACAACTTGCAAAATAACAATGCAACACTTCGCAACAACTATTGTTACAACAACAACAACAACAACAACAACAACAAAGTGTCAAGAACAATTGTTCGTGTACGGGAACATTGTATCCGTCAGATGGCAACGCATGCTCGTAATTTGCAATCAACTTAAGATGACAACAAAAATGAAGCATTGACAGTTAGCACGGACCACGGATGCTTGCAGCGACCTAAACTGAGTATGTGGCTGCAAACGAACCTGTTGTTGGCACAGGCAACATTGGGTGTATGTTGCTGGTTGCTAATTTTTGTTTTTTTTTTTTTGCTGTTTGTGGATAACAACAATTGCAAACATTTTTTTTCAATACAGTCACTTTGGCAACATGCGCTCCTTTGTAACGTCCTCTGCCTCTATCTTATCCATTCCACGAAGAAGAACAGCAACAAGACGAAGGCGCAACAGGTTTGCATACTTGTTGATAAATATTTTAGGCGACTTTTGCGACCCCCACAATAACGACAAAGAAGCAACAAAAACAACAACTGCACAGCAGAGGGAAGTGAAAATTAGACACATTTTATTAAATCCACTTGTGACGAAATAAAACACGACTTTCTGTGTCCGCCATAATGAAAATATATGGCAAGTTAATTCCGAAATTTATTTATCACACACACACACAGCCACTGATGTTCGGCTGTGGCTGGGACTGCTGCTGGCAAAGTGGCAATGACGGGATCCATTGGCGACTCCATTCGAATATGTGAAAACATGAAACGCATTCACTCATTGGCTGCGCATGTGCACTTTGAATAACTAAAAAAAGATGTTTACTTTATGCGTTGATATTATTACTAGCTTGCTATATCTCTCTCTCTCTTTCTCTCTCTTTCTCTCTCTTTTGAAGATAGTTCCTTGTCTCTCACTGTCACATTCAGTGATTTTATGCAGCTTGTTTGACATTTAAGGAAATTTTATTTACATATCGGTTGCTCATGCGCATGGCTCAGACACGGAAACGTAACAAATTACTGTGGCAGCAACATGTGTACGTACGAGCAACAACAACATCAGCAAATATAAAAACAACATATGTATATTCCTACACTGTACAAGTATGTAAGTATGTAGAAATTGTTGCCTGATTTTTTCTTTAATCAATAATTTACAATTAATATGATGAAATCTTTTGTTGCTAAGCCGCAAAAGTAAAATTAAGCAATAGAGGAAGGGTAAAATATTGTTGCTGAAGTTGATTGGATGTTCGTCGAGAATTTCATATTGCTGCTAATTGAGTCGGCAGCAAGAAACGGCTGTTGCTGCTGATCGGGTTAATCTTTTTCGTTGTCAAAAGATTGTTCTGGCAAATATAAAATGTTGTGCGACATTGATAAGCCAACTGCAGGCTATAACTTTCACAAAGGCGAGCACAATTTAAAACACTAAATATAAAAATAATTTAAAATAAAAATGTACCCAGTACTTGTTTTTTTAATTCTCGTCCTTTTTGTCTTAAAAAAAACGAATGGATATTTTTCAAAATTTGTTTTTATTTTTATTGGGTCACTCAAAAGCTTAAAATCGTAGAGCAACTTATTCCAAATGGCCATAGCCTCTAGAACTGTGGTCTGTCTTGTAGTCCAACGCGTTTAGGGTTGGGCTGCTATTCAGCCGTGAAAATGAAGTTTGGAACGTGTTTTTTGAATCAAGTTTGAATCGTTTTCGAATCACGAAGGTTCGCGAATATTGTCTTCTTTAGGCGCTTCACAAAGTTCTGTAAAACGTCCGAGTGATAAACTTTCGCCGAAGTTTTTTTCGCAAAACTCCTTACCACACCATCACAGAAGCCTGATGGTGTTCAGGTCGGAAAATGTTTGGACATTGGTCTTGATAACAACGCGTAGACTCTATCTTTCTGTTTTTTAATGATTCTTCTATGGTGAAAATTGTTTTGTCGCTAAATGGATTTCATCTATGAGCTTTTCTCGAGTACAGTCAACACAGCTCTTTCGGTTTTTGCTTGCGATTGCCTCCGTGAGTAGGTGCTGAAAGTGTCGCTTATATGCACCGAGTCCCAAATTAAGTTTTATAATGTCCGTATTGATTTTCGTGTGACAGGATTTTCTGCTTGCTCAGCAAGGCTCAAGTTATTCCATAGGAATATCCAGAGCTGGGTTGCAATAATTTCCTTTAGAATTAATTAAACCTCAATTCAAATTTCTTGACATAGGGGACATCTTCTGTCCCCATTGAGCAAGCTTTGACGTGACAGTGGGGCTTACAGCGACAACAATGATAAAACCAAGAGCTATGCGATCGCGGAACTAGTTTCTGCAGAAGGGCCATTATCTACAGGTCGAAGTGGAGTAGAATGTCGCTACTAATTGTCCTGCAACGGAAAAGTGTTCCCACCAAGGCACAAGGTTAAAGAGTCTGGTCTTGAATGATGCGGTTTGTGCGTCGGTTTAGCTTCCCTACCATTGTAACCAAAAATTTGTTCCAAAGCAACAAGTCTTGGATACTGATGATTTCAAAGTTGACGACCCACGCAGACGAAATAAGGACAACGAGTTTTGGATTTGCACGTGGAGTGTACTATTAATACAGACCAAATGCAGCCGAAAAATTAGTGGCGACCCTAGATAGGCTAAAGACTGACGTTAGAGCTTTCCCTGAAGTGCGATGGGATTGAGAGGGCATACGAAGGATGAAATCGTGTGACATACACTACAGACAGCTCAATAAGGAGCAGGGTGAGCGGATTTTAGGGTGCAGTCTTGTGATAAGGGGAAGACTTAGGCAATATGTCTAGAGCTTTCAAAGTGTAAGCGAGCGCCTGTTCACAATCCGCATCAAACGCAAATTCCAGATCATCTCACTGATCTGCATTCAAAACCACTACAAAAGACTTGAGTCCAGAGAGACACTCTACGATCTCCTGGAGTACACGTACGATATGTCCTCGAAGTATGACATCAAAATAATTCAAGGCGACTTCAACGACAGATTTGGAAAGAAGGACATCTTTGGTTCGACAGTCGAAGGACATAGCCTGCACCAAAAAAATTCCGATAACGGATACAGGATGGTAGACTTTGCAGTGGAGCATCATCATAGCTACCATTTATATCTCTCACCTTGATATACACAAGGTAACTTGGTGGCGTAGTGATAAAAAAACCATCAACCAAATTGATAACATCGCTATAGACAATGTCAGACATGCACGATAGGCTTAAATCGAAAGATTTCTGTTTCTCTTAATCTATCAGCAAGCCCGGCAGCAGCATCAAGTACAGAGGATCAGTGAAGACATTGTCAACAAGTCATCAGAAGTTCCCCGACTGTTGTGCAGGGTTTCATTAGTCGACCACAACGAAACTCCTGATTCGATTAAGGGTGCCAGCTAGCGCATGTCGCTAAGAATGAAATCTACCAGGCAATGCTGCAGACAAGAACTAGAGATACTGAGAGAGCAGCCTGGAAGCTCTATGGGCAAAAGAGAAGGTAGGAACACTGACTACTCAGGAGGAAATAGAGAGAGCACGAGAAGCGGGTGGTCAAGTCTATTGAGGATTGCACCGGCAGGGGTGATGTTCAAAATGCTGCACGCAGAAAAATAAATTTTCGATTTTGATTGTAGCAAACATATTATTTACCGTAAATATATTTCTTTTATCATACATATTGCTATTTTTTGTTACAAGCATTTCAATTTTTGTTTACAATTCCAGGTAAATATATTTTGATTGATGTAACACAAAAATATTTTTGCAGAAAAATACGTCCACAATGTTCATATTTTATGCTTCTGAAATATGGCTGAAATTATCAGTGGCTTTAGTCAGGTGACGATTGGTGGTGACCGTAGCCTAGTGGTAGTGTGCTTGGCTCGTAAGCGAAAGAGCCGCGGTTCAATTCCAGTCCTTGCAGAAAGTTTTTCAAAAAGTTTTTTCAATTGAATTAATACTCTTGTTCAGCCGCAAACGGTTGATTTTACATTTTATTTTTTTCGAGTGATTACTGAGATACGGGTATTTAAAATTTGAAAAAATTCGGTTTTTTTTCTTGAGGACTGATTTTCATTTGATCATAACTTCGGTTTAGTTTGAGATTGAGCAACGATTTTAGATTCATTATAAAAATATTTTCAAAAAGCTTATTTGGCATAATAAAACTTTAAAATTTATCAAATAATTACGTAATTTTTTTTGCATAAAAGATTTAAAAAAAAAATATTTTTGTGAAAGTCATTTTAAAAAATTTTGAAAAAAATATAGAAAATTTCAGCCTGGGACGACAATGGGAACGCTATTAAAATAATTTTCGAAGTAAGCTTACTTTAAAAATTATGCTCAACACACCAGCTTGCGAGAAAGCAACAAGAACTGCACACACTAAAGTAGACCATACGTGTGTGTATGTGCACAGTGCGTCATCGGTGCTTCGGTCTAAGCTAAGCGGAGTTGATAAAATTCTTTAACCATAAAGTAATAATAAAAATATTACTATTAATTTTGGTTTATTTGTTTTTTATTTTGGTTTAAAGAATTATTTATTCTTTGACACCATCACAATTTTACTATCACTTGCATTTGAATAAACTTTCGTCATTATTTTGTGTTCAGTCAGGGGTATGAAAGAATGAAGTTTCTGAGTTCCTACGACTCTGCAGGGTTTTTCAAAACGCTCTTCTAGTTTTACTTCTTCCTTTAAATGCTCTTTAGTTGTAGTATACTCGAAACTTATCCTTTTTATATTTTCTCTTGCAAATACAAACAGTTGTTCAGGCGTCAAAATTTGTTCTGCATACGGGCACTGTAAGCTTGCTCGAGCAGCCAGTCGCTTCATCGTCCCACCAACACCATCACTTGCGCCTTTACCATGAGATATAGCTGAAAAATGCCATTCACTTTCGATTTCGAAGTCTTCTTTGTGATAGCACAGGTTGAGAAAATTCTTCCTACAGGTTTTTATACTGCGATGCCGCTCCATTGAAAAAGTAAAATAATTTCTGAGGTTTCTTACCAAATTTTTTGTCAAGAATTTAATTAAGTAAGACTGGAATAGATGCACAGCAACAGTGTCATGTTTGAGGCACTCTTTATATGATAACAAGACTTGCGTGCCTCAATTCTACGCATTCCTTGTAATAGACTACAAAAGAATGTATGTATCGTTGCTTGCGAGTTAGTCCAGTGATATGATTGGACTTCATCCTGCACAATAAAAGTATAATTTTCAGCAAAATCATAAATTATCAAAAACTCATTATCTTTTAAATCCATTTTTCGAAAAGAGTATCAAAAAAGTAATTTGATTTTTTTGTAACTGTTTCCAGAGATGTGCGATCAACAGAGAGCCATTGCTTGTATGTAACCTGGTCAATATCATTACACTCCAATAGATCTTAAAGGTACATTCTATCAGGACAGAGTTTGCAAGCACCAGTGTAACAATCAGGATGTGATGACTTGCAAACAACTTTTGAAATACAGTCCTTGTATATTGTAATTAGAATAACATCATTTGCTGTACATACGCAAACGCAATGAGTACCACTTCCTCCTGGCAGAACACAATTTTTGGGTCGAAGTTCCGCAAATTTTGAGAACCCGATGCGTACGTCTGGATAGTTCGTTTTGAATTGTGCATAAATTTCTTTCAAATTATTTAAAATGAACCTTTTTTGTAAAAAATTTTTATTCCGTTAACTCTTGTTGAAACAAAACCTTTTTTCCCTGCAATTGATCTACTCATTTCATCCGAGCAATAAAAGTTGATTACTAAATCCACAGTGGCTTGGTCAATAGTATACGTATATTTAGAGTTTGGAGATGAAAGAATACCTTTCGACTTTACTAAATCCTTCTTTTTTCTGGCCATGTTATTAGTAACACTGAACTCGCTTTGAAGTTTTTTAATTGTCCAGCTCTTAGGCAGCATAGTTAAAATTTGCATTTGCTCACTTTGTAACGTGCAGTTATTGAATTTTTCTTTAACCCTTTGACTGTCCCATGTATCATATATGATGCACAGACGTTATGATTAATACGCTTGCGCATCATATGTGATACACAATTTGTCTTCTTGCTTTCAACAAATTTTTGTATGAACTGATGGAAAATAAAGTAATCTAATGCTCTGAGCGTGTAGAGAATGTTTTTTTTTAAATAAGACCTGAACATACGTATAAGAAAAAAGTTAAAATTTCCAAGATATAAAACGATAAAAATGACTTTTTTAACAAAAAGGTAAACTTTATTCATGTTGAAGAAATGAAAAATACAAAAGAAAACAATAAAAATATTAATAAAAATAAAGATAATTTCATTATACTTTTTATTATTTAGTTATAAAATAACTTAGGAAGTATAATTGTTATGAATTTCATTAAAGCAAGGTAAACAATATGGTTTTTGGCACTCAATACACTGTGTATTAACTTGTTTAGACTTTGTGGAAGCAGTATTTCTATTGTGGCTTTCGGCTAATTTTTTGTAACAGCCAAGACATCTTTTACGCACAAGTTTTCCATCATCTTTTCTAGATATTTCGCTGAGTTCGTGAGGTGTGTTTTTTGTTTTTTTCATAGTTGTTCGCTCTTCGGTAATGCCAAGCAAAGAATTTGCAATTGACTTTGTAAACTGCTCTAATTTCATTTGTTTGTTAGAATAAAATTTATTATACAAAACCCAACTATTTAAAATTGCAATACTAATACATTCAAACAGTACTTTTCGATATCATTTTACACTTTTCCTTGCTGGGCTGTAGTAAGATATCATTTGGTCAGAGAGGTCAATTCCACCTTTGACTCGGTTATAGTCTAGTATTATGACAGGTTTTTTGACTATTTTTCCTTCACGGTTTTTTTTTCCCGGTTTCTTGCATATTGAGACCATGAAAAGTTGAAATAAGTCTTATTTCTTTCTTGTCCTGGTATTTCATCACTCTAATTCCTGTTGAGTTTATTGCACCTGCTATTTCGTTTCTCGTCAATTTGAAAGATTTCAGATTCGGCAAACCAACCCTGTTTGATCGTAATGTTCCACAGAATTCGGTATTTTTATTTTTCAAGAACATAGCTAAAGGAATGCTACTATACCAGTTATCTTCCTTCATTCAAGAGATCTTCAGCTAATGAGGCAACGATTGACCCAGCATGGTCTAATCCAGGTAATTTTTCAGAGGTGCCTTTCCCGCAGTATACGGAGAAATTCCAAACATAGCCAGTCATATCACACAACTTGAATAATTTTATTCCATATTTGTGGCTTTTTCCTGGATTATATTGCTTGAATAAAAGTCTTCCACTGTGCGAAATCATAGTTTCATCCACAGATATTTCTTCACCTGGGGTATATATTTCCTGAATATTTGATATAAAAGTATTTAAAAAATTGGAAATTTTATGTAATCTATCTCCTGGATTAGCCGTTTTGTTATCAGCAATATGCCAATTCTTTAAAATCAGACAAAATCGATTGTAGCTCATACCAATATTGTGAAACAACGGATGATAAAATAACGGTTCCATTCTCCAATAGTCCAATATTAGGATATTTGATAATGCCAGTAGTAATTATCACACCAATAAACTTTTTCATTTCGGCATGTGTAGTATTTGACCACCTTTTCATGCGAGAATTACGACGAACCTGGTTGGATTCTAAGAACTGTTCCGCATATTGGTTTGTTTCTAAGACCATCAGTAGTGGAATTCCCAAACGCGTTAACGATACTTGTAGTTATCGTTAACTGACCCTTAGCTACACTTACTGCTAACTGGTATTCCCAACATTTTTACTTGCAATGTTTGTCTTTAATTTTGACAGTTAGTTAACGATGTTTATCGCAAGTTTAACTATGATTGTTTAGGTGCCGCTAACTGAAATAATTATAACGTTAAGCAAATATTAAGTGCAGTGTTTTTAGTTTAGCTTTAATTATCATTTTTTATTGAACTTTTCTTGCTTACAACTGAAAATATAGAAACAAAAATTTTTAAATGGCCTTTGAATATTTGGCAATGGATGCAGCTTTGCTGCAAGATGAAGTTTCTATGCGAGACAATGCTATGGAGTGGGCTGTTCTACGAAGGGTGGACAGTCCATTTGATTTGCAAGAATCAAAATTTATACATTTGTACCGCTTAACACCGGAGACAGCTCACAATTTAATCGAATCTATTCGCGGTGAGCTGGAAAAAAAAACAATCACAGCTTTGTCAGCTGAAAACCAAGTAAGTAGTAAAACAAAACCATTACAAAAAGATTACTTCAACTTTTCCCTAATAGGTGCTAGCTGCGCTTCGTTTTTATGCAACTGGCTGCTATCAGCGGCCAGTAGGGCAGCATAAAACTATCACTATGAGCCAGTCATCCGTGAGCCGCTCAATCCATCGAGTAACAGATGCCATTAATACAAAAATTTTTCGTCCTAATGTGCGCTTCCCAGTAACGCACATTGAGCGTCAAGCAGGAGTATCGCTGTTTAGGACAGCTCCTGAGCCTTTCGATGGTGCTATAGGTGCAATTGACTGCTCCCACGTCTCCATCGTTGGACCGCCACAACATGAAGAAGCATATGTTAATCATCATGGTTATCATTCAATTAATGTTCAAATGGTAAATTAAAGCTTGCACAGGAAATATTTTTTGCTCGATTGCTTTATTTTTAGATATGTGATCCTAATTTAAAAATTTTGCATGTTAATGCAAGGTACCCTGGGGCTCGCCATGATGCCTTTATATGGAATGCTTGTGCTGTTTGCAACGTCATGGAAAGGTCATTTGAACGTGGTGACCGACAAACTTTTTTAATTGGTACACTTTTAAAAATATATACTGGATTTGACTTCTAAATAATTATTTCTTTTAAGGCGATTCTGGCTACCCATTGGAGCCGTGGCTAATGACGCCATTGACAAATCAGCTTGAAGGTACACCAAAGTACCGCTACAATGCAGCATTGTGCAAAGCCCGAAATTGCGTAGAGAGGCTGTTCGGTGTTCTTAAGGGCAGGTGGCGCTGCCTTTCAAGACAAAGAGTTCCAATGTACGAACCCGGTTTTGCAGGCAAAATTGTGAATGCATGCGCTGTTCTTCACAGCATGAGCCTTAGCACCTTGAGAGCACATGAAATTAGGGAACATTTGGGAGATGTAGAACCGGTAGCTGAATCAACTTATGACATGGAAGTTGGGTCTCGTTCATCGGTTGCAAAGCGTGTTCAAGAACGTTTGATTTCGCAAAAATTTTCATAACAAAAATTAAATAAGCTGAAATTTGGTTATTTTATCAAAATGAAAACACTTTTAAGCGAATATCGTTAAATAATTTTACCCTAAGTTCTTTATGTGTATATTTTGTTTCATTAATCTATTTCTTTCAAACTAATATATAAGTTTTTTCAAACTTAAAAAAGCAAATTATTATTAATAAAAAAATAAGAAAAACAGAGCACAATTAATACATATACAATTAATACCTTAATATAGAAAGGCCTTAACCCAACTCTTTCAAAATCTATTTTTTGAGACTTTTGCAAAAAAATAGTTGCAGAAAAGAAATTGCTACAGCATTAAATTGGCAAGCGTCTTAAATAAAAAAACCCCACTTAAAAAATTCGCAGCTGCAAAATTTTAATTTTTATCAAGTTTTTTCCTTCTCCTGTAAAGTAAAAAAAATGAGTTAGGGCCTTTCTATAAAAAGGTAGTGATATGTAAGTAAACAAAAAGTTTTCATCAACGAAAAATAAAAAATCGATCATATTATCACAAATTCATTTATGTTATTATTTAATAAAAAGGAACAAAAAAGGTACAAAAGAAGTCACAGCAAAAACAAAAGTTAACAAAAAGTTTTATCACATTCATTGCATGAGTTAAATGATATGAATTCATAAGTTATTAAATAGTTATTTGAAAGAATTTTCAACGGAGATTGCCAATCTTTCTAAGGCAGACGCAATCCGGTCGAAAGAATTTGCAAGTTGTTGCAATGCTTCTGCCTGTCGCTTTGCAGACTCAGCTTGTATCTAAAAGAAAAAATCTAAGTAAAAAAATAACTCTTTTTTGGGTTCTAAGCACTCCACTCACCATTATTGCATCTGCCTGTTTCTGTGCTATTTCAGAAAACTGCTCCCGAGCGAAATCCATTTGGGTTCTCTTTGGAAGCCTTCTTTTTGGGGTCTGAGCTACTTTAGTATGTGCAGACCTAGGTTGTGCTGGTTCCTCTGATATATTATCCAGCTCTTCGACCGGCCAGTTCCCTTCCACTTGCACTACTTCATCACCCCCTTGAACCTCAAATATTGTGGGCACCGTCGGATTCTGGTAGATGACTTCCGTTCTGCCACTTTCAAGTAAAATTTGCAAATCCTATATTAAACAAAGAAAAATATAACAATAAATATTTATAAGGCCAAAAGTATACATAACCTCTTCCTCCGGAAAGCTATCAGGGCAAATGCTGCTACCTCCTACGTAGTTGTGCCCAATAATGTGTAGCACTCGCATATCTAATTCGGTCAGCGCAGGAAGTGTGAGCGGCTTTCCACCCGTTTTTGCCCTTTCCTTCCTGCGCTCCCTTGCTTTTACGGATACTCGACTTTTAAGGTCGCGCCAAGTCTAATATGAAAAGTGTTAATCATGAGAATATCTAGACCATTTAATACTTACCACTTGCCATTGCGATGCCGTTTTTTCAGCTCCATTCACGGCATTGAGATGTGCAGCCAGCTCCTCCCACTTTTTGCAGGCCTCCTGTCTGCCATGAATCGAGGCAAACCTGCCTTCAGCCAACCCTCTGCTGCTCTCGAAAAAGTCCAGCATTATTTTACGTTGTTCTGCTGTTGTTCTGGCAGACCTTTTTTTTGCGCTTTCCATTTTTACTTTCGTTTATTTTTTAATTTGTCTTGTTTTTTTTTTCAATCACCCGCCAAAAATACAGTGATGCCACTTTTTCAATTTATTTTAACGACGTTTGTAGCCTTTATTGTGAATGATGCTTTTTAAGAATATTGTCGCTAAGTCCAGATTTGGGAATGCGACAAACGTTATTGCAAACGACGAACTCTGTTAGTTAACGTTAACGTTATGGTAACGATAATATTTTGGGAATTCCACTACAGGTCAACAATTTCGCTGTCAAAAAATTGCTCAAATATATTGATTGGCAAAGGTACTCCACCTTCAATTACAATACGCTTATTTAGACCATGTTTGCCAATAAAAGGAATCTTTTGTGCTTCTGCAATATCATTGCTCCACTCTTGCCGAACGGACGATGTTGATGTAGAGGCGATCTGCGGCCATTCGTCAAACAAGTTGTTTTCGTTATTAGATTCATTATCGGATGAATCATTAACATCTTCGCAAATGTAGTTGTCATCACTGCCTGAAGAAAAGTCCTCTTCATCTGAACTGTCATCACTTATACCAGTTCTATTATCAAAATCTAAATTACTATTTTTTCTTATCCGACCGTAAAATGATAATGGATCCATACTCACTAATAAATTGATACTGACTGCTAGAAGCTCCTACCATGGTTGTACAACAATCCACCGACAATTGCAAAAAATGGGATTCCCCTTATTTCACTCTACACACATGTTTATTTCAGTGTTGCTAACGTATTTATTTCAATGTTGCTAACACTATACGGCAAAATAAATAAATAGTAACGAATAAAAATGACATGAATCATATGTGATGCACAGAACGTTTGAATAATAAATAGTTTAAATATTGCTCCGTATATCACATGTGATGCACGTCATTTTTACCAAATAATTACTGTGGACGTACACTATAAAAAAAAAATTTTGTACTGGGACAGTCAAAGGGTTAAGTTGAAAAATCATCTCTGCTTCTGGATTCTCATCCACGCCATCTTCATCCGAAGACATAAATAAAACTTTTTTCCTTAGCGTTGAAATTACTTTTCCTAATTTGTGTTTTGGTTACTTCTACTCGCATGCTCGCTTTTTCTTTTCACCAATCGCTTGCAATGTAGCATTTAAACCACGTAGGGTAGCATCAGTATCTATGAATGTTTGATCCAAACAACTAAGATTCTTTTCATAATCCATATAAGGCTCACAATTCGTATCACGCCCAGATTAAGGTTGGAAAACCTCCATTTTTTAAATTTTTTTTTCTAAATTTGTCACATATCTTATGCTCAAGTGTTTTAAAGGGAACTTTTTTTACCATCCATTGAGAAACCGAGCGTAAAATGCGCCTTTGAAATTTGTGATCATTCTCATTAAAAGGATTACAACACAATACTTTGGATTAAGATTTTTCTATTGAATTGAAATAGAAAAAAACACTGACGTTAAAGTTTAATATATAAGAACTTAACTTGCACTCACAGAACTGGTGATTATTGGGATTTGGATGAAACACATTCGGTAATTTATGTTAGGATTTTTATTTTTGTAGGTTTTTTCTTGAATGTAAGTTTCTCGAATGAATGTTTTCTCGTAAGCTGCTGTGTTGAGCATAAATTTTAAGATAACTTTACTTCGAAAATAATTTGAATAGTGTTCCCATTGTCGTCCCAGGCTGACATTTTGGGAGAATATAGATAAACTATTATTAATTAATATTTTTTTTTCAAAATTTTTAAAATTGACTTTCATCAAAATATTTTTATTAGAAGCATTACGCCGGGATTAGAAGGCGATTACGGTAGTTAGACTGTGTGAGAGTTGATCTAAATGCGACCTAAACTAAATTGTGTCGATAAAGCAGTGCTTTCTAATGTAGGAAGCATTTAGGTAGCTCGATAATTACCTAAATTATTTAGGAAGCGTTGCCTTATAAACACAATTAAGTTTAGGTCTACCGGTTAGGCAACCGGTTCTTCAATGACCTCGACGAACTCTCGTAATCTTCGATTTACCGAATCCTAGGCTTAGTAAACTGCTCAAACTGATTTAAATAGAGATAGGAAGAATTAACCCTTGGTATCACAATGGGCCTCATTGGCCTAAGTCCTAACCTAATCTAACCTAGCTAAAATTGCATTTAGATCAATTCGCAAACAGTTTAAATACACAGTCAGTGCTGAGGGTCTGGAACTAAAATTTATTTATTAATTTATTTATCATCTATCGAGTACAATGTTTTCTTAGACTATGAGTAAATACAATATAAATTAAATTAAATTTTAAGTCAAGTTAACCATTGTCTTTTAAATATAAGCCTTTTATAATCAATATACAATTCGAAACAAAGGGAGTTAAATTTAGAGCAAGAAGTGATAGGATCACATTTACCATAATTAGAATAAAATCGCGGAATATAAAACAATCTTCTTCTTACCCTCAGGGATACTGAGGTAACATACAAATTAACCATCGAAAGAAGTTCAGGACAATCAATGTGGTTACTGAGTATATCCCTCACAAGCATGAATAAAAAATATTTTCTTCTCGATTCCAAGGACATCAAATCGAATCCCTTTAAGAAGGGAAATCATAAGTTCTAATCAATTTTCGGAAAGCGAACCCAGTGAATCTTCTTTGGATAACCTCGAAACACGCTATGCTGACTGAATACAATGGATCCCAAATGCAACAAGTATACTCTAATGTAGAGAGAACTAAGGATATATTTAGAGTTTTAAATGAATATTTAGAACTGGTCAGAAAACTGCTTACTATTTCGCATAAGAAAACTCGATAATTTATTAGCTTTAGAGATGATAAAGTCATAATGCATATTAAAACTAAGCTTACTGTTGCAAATAACAGCTAGATTTTTTTTTCCTATAAATGCGTTCAAGGCTTTCTCCATTAATATGATAAGTATAATCAGTTGGGTTAACTGTTCTAGTGTAAAAAAAAACTTTTGCATTTTGCGATGTTTAAGTGAACACTATTTTCCTTACACCACTTTGACACAGATGCAATGTCCATTTGTAAGTAGCAACAATCTCTTTCAGAACTTAAAGTTTTTGTTAACTTCAGATCGTCCGCATAGCGCAAACATTTTGAAAATATAATCCTTGATGGAACATAGTTTGCAAAAAGAAATTATCTAGATTGCTTAATAGCAAATGTAGCAAAAATTCCGCTGCTAGGCAAATATCTCCATTAAACTTGGACGATGAGGGCCAACATTTCCGTCCACCCGACCTTAATGAAGTGCGGTTAGCGATTTCAAAACTTACTATAAATAATACAAAGCTGCTGCGGATGGGCTGCCGGTATTTAAAGCAGCGGGAGTTGACTTGGTAAGGAGCATGTTCCAACTTATAAGTAAAATTTGGTCGGATGAAATTATGCCCGATGAATGAAACCTCGGAATAATGTGCCCCATCCACAAAAAATCAGATGCTCGTGGTTAAATCTTTTTGTCAAGAATCTTATCGGCTCCCATCAGTGCGTTTTTAGGCCAGGCAAGTCAATCGTCAATCAAAAGTAGATACTCCTACACATTTTGGAAAAAACAGGAATTTCAGATTCTTTTTCCTGGATCCAGATCAATACACATTACCTCTTTATTGATTTCAAAGTTGCGTATGATAACGTGGACAGAGAAAAACTATACAGATCCATTTCATATCTCGGCATCCGAGCCAAACTTGTCCGCTTGTGCAGGATTACGATGAAGAAATCTCGCTGAACAGTCAAAGTCGGTAAGAATACCACCGAATCGTTTGATGTTGCGGAAGGTCTAAGAAAAGGCGACGCGATATCATGCAACCTATTTAACATCGTACTTGAAGCAATTCTACTCAAATCGCAAGTCCATTGAACTACTTGCTTGAACGAGGCGAGTTTGGCTGATGTATTTACCAGTATTGAATCGGAGTACAATAAATGAATATAAAAATGCCAATAAACTTGACGACTCTATAGCAGAAGACTTTTCTTTTACAAAAGCATCAATTCTATATTTTTTAGTAAAATACCTAAACAATTGTGTGGAGGTTTAAATAACATTCCACATATATTTTAAAAAATATTTCAGAGTTAAGCATTCTAATTTATTGCTGTCTTTAATAATATGCTTAATAACTCATATTTTAAATTTGCTTGGCAGTCTTTAATGTTAATAGAAATTTAAAATATCGGAGCTATTATCATTGAATACATCGAAGATAGAGTCACCAATTAACTTTGTCCTGAAGTAAAATATCTGAAGCACAATAGGGTTTCGTTAACAGTTTAAACAGTTTCCAATCTTTCTCAATTTTCAATTTTTGTATGAAGGGTATCCAACGCGGTAATCAAGTAGATGCTATTTATACAGCCTTTTCTAAAGCATTTGGCAGAGTTCAGCATGAAATTTTATTAAAAAAACTTAAACTCATTGGATTTCACGGATGCTTGTTGCGTTGGTTAAGAAATTATTTGACTAATCGGAAACAGTTTGTTAAATTAGGTACGACAGTACCGAGAGTAGTTGTTAATCACTCTGGGGTTCCTCAAGGTGGCCATTTGGAACCTCTTCTTTTTATTATTTTTATAAATGACCTTTCATCAAGGATTAGATTTTCAAAATGTTTGCTATATGCGGACGATCTGAAAATTATTAAGTTTATTAGTTCTGCAAATGACTATGCAAATGGTGTGAAGATAAAAGTCTTCATTTAAATATCGCTAAATGCAAAAGTGTACTTTACACTAGATCGCGTTACCCGACTGATCATACTTATAATATTAATGGGAAGAGTCTTGAAGGTGTAAATACCATAAAAAATTAAGGTGTTATTTTCGACAGTAAACTAACTTTTAATATGCACTGACTTCATCATCTCTTAAGCAAATAAATTGTAAGGTTTTCTTATGAAACACAGTAAGGAATTCTCTGATCCGTATACTTAAAAACTTTATACATTTCCTTTTTTCGCTCTACGTTTAGAAACGAGAAGAAAAAATTTTTTGCGAGAGATATAATCGGTAACCATATTGATTGTTCTGAACTACTTTTGCTTTATAATTTGTATGTTCCTTCAGTATCTCTGAGGATGAGAAGAAGTTTTTTTATATTCCGCGATTATATACTAATTATGGCAAATGTGATCTTATTACTACTTTTTGCTTTGAGTTTAACTCCATTTGTTGTATTTAAGAAAAATATATAAATATATATATATATTAGGGTGGTCCTTATTTTAGAAATTGTTGAGCACCCGATATTTTTGTTCCTTACCGTCTAAAAATAAGTCCCTCCTTTTTCTTTTTACAACAACAATAACACGTGCCGCTGGGAGCTTGAAGTTTACACAGAGACAATGAAACTGAATGAGCATTAGGGCGTATCGAATCAAATTTTTTTCGAATTTCATATTCTAAGTGGTCTCAAAAGTTGCATAGGGTGGTCCAGATCTCTCAAAAAAAATTTAAGGAAAAAGGAAGTCTTTCTCTCCCGCAAGGACAAGTTGTTTTTGAGAAAACATTAAAAAAATTACGATCTCAAAATGCTTTGTTTTTTTAAGAAAAACTACATATGTCTTAAAGCAAAAGTAAATACAGACTTTCACTAAGAATATCTTGTCAAACAAGATGCCACTTTGGATTTTTATCCACAGTGTCCTGTGGGAAGGCTATTCAAATCTAAAGTAAACTCGAGATAAAAACATAGTGGCTTTCTGTATAGACTTGATATTTCTCACATTCAAGTTTTCATACTATAAACGTATTTTGAGATTGGGTCACAAAGTGACGTCATCAATATAATAAAGCCATGATTATTCTGAATATACTTTAAATACGGCAGTGAGGGTGTTTTAATGTAGGCATTAACGAAGATTATTCCTCACTTGTTATTTGTTACTACCATAAAGAAAGAGAGATCTATTATTAATACAATACAGACAAATTAAACAATTTTGCAGTCTTGCAATTTTTGAGGTTGTAAATGGAAAATAAGCTGTAAAAATAAGTTAGTTTTATCCCATAATTAGCTCGTTAAGAATTTAAGTATTCAGCACTATTTCTGACAAACTTTAAAAATCTAGATAATATTCAACTTTCCAAGCTATCCCATTTCATTTGCCATCGCATTTATTAACTTCACCTTCATTAGACAGACTGCATGCGACCTCAACTTGTGAAGGTCACTTCTCATTAGGCAGCCCCTAATTTTCCGTGACTAATTAAATTTTCCTGAAACGTACTAAGAACACTCCGAGTACCAATGAGTACAAAGGAAGAAATATATGTATGCTTATTACTAAACTACACAGAAATTACTATGCTTTTCCGTCTTTTACCGCCTTCAAAAGCTGCCGCACACGCAGTTAAAGCGCCTTATTCTAGCACTTGGCACTTGAACAAGCCAGTGTTGCCAGCAACTGAAGATAATCTGCTAGCTAGTGAAAATTTTACAACCTACAGAACTCATAAAATTAATTATTATTGCTGCACTATTAGCGTTGTTAAAACACCAATAAAAATGTGTCGGTAAGGTGGAGACTTCTTCTGGATATTTTTGTTGCTGTTGCTGTTGCTGGAGCATCACCATCGCCACAAAAAAAAAACCCAACGAGTGAATGTCATAAATAAATTTTGCAGAAAAATATGCTGCATCTAAAAAATAGAAAAATGAATGGCGATCCTTGTTTGATACTTAGAAAAAGCCCAACATGAAGATGCGCGTGCGCATATTTCAATGACGCCCGCTCATAACTTGAAAGTATCTGCAGCGTGCTGACTGCAGTGCGTGCTGCGTTTGTCTGGACAGCTAGTCAGCCACATCTGACGTTGGACTGCATTGAATGGAAGAATGGTGGTGGGTCGTTTGGGCCAAAGTAATGTTTTTTTGGTCATTAACCAAGCGGTGGTCGAACGAACGTTGGGAGTAGCATAGAACTTTCAGCTCTCACAGGTGAATAATGACTGCCTGGGCTGTTTGCGTCAGTTTTGAAGACAGTCAGAAACACAACCACAACTTCAGCTACAAACTCAGCGGCAGCATGAAGAACTTGACTGTGAGTTGTTGGCATATTTTTATGGTTTATGAGGTCGGTGCAATTTACCGACTCCTACCCTCACAAGGTACCCAGTGCATTTTGAGACATGGAGAACATGGCAGTGTTTCGTTATTAATGTGAGCATTTATGACAACTGCTGCGTCTGCTTGGACAGTAGGTTTGAAATGAATGCTTCTTGGTATGGCTAATATTAGTAAGATTGGCTAGGAAAAAGCAGTAAAGAAGAAACAGGAGCTAGGAATTTTGACAAGCAACAATGACAATAAAGTGACATTGGTCACTCAAACGATTGCAATAGCAATTTACATTATCGATTCATGACTCATTTGGACTCAAAAGTGTTCAAAAGTGACTGAAAACCATTGATCGTCTTACTAAAATCCAACTTATTAAATTAAAAAGAAATTGACTACAATAACTAGCGATAAGTCGAACAACAAATCGTATCATTAAGATTTCTCAAAACATAAAGGATCGATACACAGTAGATTGTCGTCATATAAACAATGGGCAAGAATAAGTACTAAACAGTTTTTGGATAAAGAGAGCAGCAGTATTACACAGTCCAATGAGAAGACGCTGTGAAGACCATTTTTACTGTACAGAGTGATAGTCCAGCACATCTGAGGTTTCTTATTTGTACTAAAAATTTGTCGGGTTTTGCGTTGTTTACTGTTTTGCCCCACAAGCACAAAAACTTTAAGAGCTAAGCCTTTAATAAATGTGAAAAAGTGTTTCTTAATAAAGTTTTATATCTAGAAATACATATAGTACATGCCGATTCCGGTCGTATTATCACTTATTTTCGATGGATTTTGCTACATTTTTCTAAATTTAAGCATACTACGTTAAGGGTCACACACCCTTCTTTTTAAAAATTTTTTAATTTATAAACTAATATAGTCTTGGGAATATCTTTTGAAAATGTTATGCATATCTACCGAGTATTTTTTTTTTCTTGGTGCATATTCAGACAGCAGCATATTCAGGCAGCAGTGCTAACGAAAATAGTAAAACTATGATTGAGGTTCTGTGCAAGCAGAAATCTGGACTCAAGGTTGTTTACTTCAACGCAAGAAGTCTATATGATGATAAAATGGATTACGTGAAGTATATTTTTGAAAATTCTCCCGTTGACGTTACATGTGTTTCAGAAACCTGGTTTCATGAGGATGTTGATAACTCGTTTATGAACATGCATCATTTTAAATTATACCGTAATGAAAGGTCTCATAAAAAAGGTGGAGGAGTAGCAATTTTCTGCAGGGAACATTTCTGTGTTCATGTTCAGGGAAACATGTTTCAGTGCTAGGGAAATCCTGTGGCACCGATGTTGAATACTTAAATATTAAAATATTCGACAATAGGACCCAAGTGTTTCTCTCTTGTGTGTACAACCCGAACCGCAGCTGTAGCCTTAAACCACTGTTTGATGATATATCTAGATGTGCTATTGATTTTGATCATTATATCCTTTGGGGTGATTTCAATATAAATATTCTGGCTAATGATAATCTTAACACTGGTTTTTTGGATTGCCTAGCCGAAGTTGAACTAAGTTTAGTAAACACAACGTTGCCAACAAGGTTTTCTAACAATGCCTGCCCCAGTTTACTTGATGTCTTCGTAACATCTGATGTATCGTCTGTACTCCTTTTTAATCAGATATCATTTGTTTCAGATCATGACCTAATTTTCTGCATATGTAACATTAATCTTGCACCTATTGCTTCTGAAACTTGCTTCACATATCGCAACTTTAAATCAACTTTTTAAGATATTGGCAAACTTTATAGGGATTTATCTGAAATAAACTGGACTGATTGTTGGTTCTTTAGCTCAGTTGATGACAAGCTAAAATTTTTTGTTTGTAATATCTTAAATCTTTTTGAATCCAATGTTCCCCTGTGTACATGACAGGTCACCAACACAACCTGCCCCTGGCAAACCACGCGTGTTAAGTTGATCATAAAAAAACGTTACAAAGCCTATAACAAGTGGAAACGATATCCAATTGAGGCCAATTGGGAAAGATTTAGGCAAGCAAGAAATGAAGCTACCTTGGCAGTTAGACTGTCCAAAAAACAATATTATATATCTAAACTAAGCCCAAATCTATCTTCTAAACAGTTATGGAAAAATCTAAAAAGTATTGGTATCTGCAATTAAGGCTCTGAAGTCTGCCGTACTGATCCAAATCTACTGAATGATTATTTCACTGCGAGCTCGTTGAGAGATGATAATGCCGAATACATTAATAGCATAGTGCCTGTTGGGTTACCGCATGATTTCAGTTTAATGCCCGCTGCATTAAAAAAATCAGTTCGAATTCCATTGGTGAAGACGGTGTGTCGATCGAGTTCATTAAGCTTATTTTGCCCCATGTGGTCAGTCTACTTGCTCATATCATCAACCATTACATCACTACCTCGTGCTTTCCTGCCAGCTGGAAAGTGGCTACAATTGTTCCGATTGAGAAAATTGCAAATGCACGCGAGCCTGGTGACTTCAGACCAATCAGCTTGTTGTCATCGATTTCGAAAGCATGTGAGGCTCTTATGGCGGAGCAAATAAGTGAACATATCCTATCTCTGGGCCTTATGTCTGATTTTCAGTCAGGCTTCCGTAAAGGTCATAGTTGTTCAACAGCTATAGTTAATATCTTGGATGACATTAGAGCTCCCTTCGATAATGGTGATCTAACCTTGCTTTGCCTTATCGATTTCTCTAAGGCTTTCGACACTGCAAACCATAGTATCTTATGCAAAAAACTTGAATTGCAGCTCGGATTTTCTGAGCCATCACTTCGCCTTTTAAGTAGTTACTTAAATGGAAGGTCCCAAAGAGTCAGCCTAGGCAACAACTTATCTGCGTATAATCAAATCACTTACGGTGTCCCTCAATGTTCATCAATGACATTTTTGTGAAATGTGAGAATGTATCCATGCATGCTTATGCTGATGACTTACAGTTATATATGTCAAGACCCACAGGGCTTGTTGAGGATTTGTGCGCAAGAGTAAATGATGATTTAAAATTAGTAGTGGAATGGGCTAGGGAGAATTTGCTTGCACTAAACCCCTCAAAATCATGTGTCTTGTCAATAACCAAAACACCTTTCTTCAATCTTGAGTTTCCTCCGATTATTCTAAATAACACTGAGTTAAAAGTTGTAAGAAAGGTAAAAAACCTAGGTTTTATCCTGAATTCATCTCTTTCCTGCGAGGATCATATTAATATGTGTGTAAGTAAGGTCTATTACGTATTAAGAAACTTAAGAATGACTGCACCGTTTGTGTTTGTTCCCACCGAAACAAAACGTAAACTTGTCCTGCAGATTTTAATGCCAATAATTACATACTCAGAAGTCGTGTATAGCGAGCTGGACTCAAAATCCTCACATAAACTGTTAGTTGCCTTGAATAATGCTGCTCGCTATGTCTATGGTCTGCAGATGCATGACCATGTCTCCTCATTTTCCATTCGATTACTTGGCCGTAGTCTGAACAATCTTTTCGAAGCAAAGAACTGCATTTTCTTGCATAAAATAATATACTCGCAATGTCCACGATATCTCTTTGCAAGACTTCAGTTCTGCAGATCAAGTAGAAATCTGAATCTCTTAATACCGCGTTTTAATTATACAGCATCAAGTAGACTATTTTTCGTTAGCGCAATAAGGCTGTGGAACTCACTGCCCAACCATATAAAATTAGTCTCCAATAGATTAGCCTTTAAGCAATTGATACTCAAATATTTTTCTTAACTACACATAACTTAATTTTTAGTCTTAGCTCTAACACAACCTCTTATTCTACCTCTAGCATTTTTTCACCGCAGGTCGATCATTTGATTAGTCAATTTATATTAATGCCACATCTTTTAAAAATATTTTCAATAGTTTTAAATATCTTTTTCACTGTGACATGCACTTGATAATTAATTCTTGAATGTTAACATTTTCTCTAATAAAAAAAAATTATTGGTATCATTTTATGAGTTGAGAATTTCAGTCATTAATGATAATAATCTTAGTTATAAAATTTCAAATAGTTTATTATATAAGTATTATTTTGTTGTTATTTATTCTAAGAATGCGGCGTGCAAAAGACTCAAGTCTTAAATGCCAACAATATTTTTACATCGAAGTATGGGAACATATTATTGACGAGTGGTAATCGCTACGCAGAATTGAAATAATTTGAGATATGTATCTATCCCAATTGTCCCAATGATCGCTATGGCCTTCAAAGAAAATTCATAGTTTGGAAATATTTTCGCGATTAGCTCGCTCGGACGCATTTGCTTGCGGAAAGTAAAAACCAGTTTTATACATATACCGAAAAAAATTGTTGCATTTCCTTCGACACGAATTGCTTACCATTATCACTGTGAACAAATTGAGGTACGCCAAAGGCGGGGAAGACATCATTCTGTAAAAAGTTTGTCACATTGGCCGTTGTTGCCATCTTCAGAGGCTTAAGAAAAATGTACTTGGTCAGATGGTCCAATGCAATGAAAAGTGAAGTAATTTTGGTAAACGCTTGTCTCATGGGCGGTCTTAAAATTTGTTTTGTTGATTTCATACATTCGCAAGTGTCGCAATTCTCTACAAAAGCTTTTATATCTTTTGCCATGGATGGCCAAAAGTATTTCTGACGGACCCTTGCAAGTGTTTTAACATTTCTTTTTTTAGGCAAATCAGACACAAAGTCATGTCATACGCACATATTTGATGATCAACTTTTATACCCGACTACGGCGAAGCAAAAGGAGCGGTATATGTGTTTGACCGATATGTGTGTATGTACATCTGTTCCACTCGCACTTCTAAACTGCTTATCATAATTTGAAAAATGAGGTATCTTTGGAAACGTTTTGCTTGTCCGCTGATTATAGGCTAGGTGACGTCACATTAAGTTTAATATTGCGCTACCTAGAGGACAGAAAGTGAACTAAAACCTAGCTTCTGAACTACTTATCATAACTTGATAAATGAGGTATCGTATGGAGTTTTTTGATTGTCCGCTGAAGAAAAGTTTTGTGACGTCACATTAAATTGAATATGGCCCTCTACATGACAGATAGTGAACTAAACCCCTAACTTCTAAGCTACTTATCATAATTTTACAAATGAGGTATCTTTGGAAGCGTTTTGCTCTTCAGCTGGTTATAACCAGATCATATTCCTATAGGTTATATGACGTCACATTAAATTTAATATGGCGCCATCTAGAGGATAGAAAGTCAACTAAACCTGTACCTTCTGAGCTACTTATCATAATTTTAATTATTATATAACATGCAAAACAATAAAAGATAAGCAAAATAAATAAAAAGCTGATCTGCAAATACTTTATCACAAAAATATATCCCCAAATAATTGAAATAAAATATAAGTTAAAAAACTAATACCCGACTTCTAAAATCAAACTCTAAAAAGTATGAAACACGAAAATATTCTCATTTGAAATTTTTGTGTATAAACTATTCAATATTTTTTGTTTATTAAATAAACAACTTACACATAATATATTTTGTGTAAGTTGTTTTAAGCAAAAGAATTATATTTCTCGAGCTACCTAAATGCTTCCTTCAAGCACTGCCTTATCGAAACAATTTAGTTTACGTCGCATTTAGATCAATTCGCATACAGCCTTAATACTTATTAATAGTGATATTTAGAAGATATCCGTGGTCGTATGCCACCTTTCCTAACAAAACAATACATTGTAACGGTAGTAAGCGAAAACCTACTCACCCTTAGCGCACGCAACTCGACTCATAATCCCTTCTAGGAAGCTAGAATGCGGCGGCTCAAATAAATATGAGTATCCTAAGTCATGAGTCGGATCGGGAAAGATCGGGTTTTTTCGGTTCATAAATACTTATGGTTGTTGTCGTCTTGCTGATACTTATCCTACTTGCCGAAATACTCATAATCGACACAAGTAGCCGAATCACTCGACTCATCTGCCACAGATATGAAAGAGAGCGCAGTACAGCGCAGCAGTAAATAGTGAGCGAGTTTTTTCGTAAGCATATCTAAATGTTGAATAATTGTGTTATTCTTGTGTTGATTTTTGTTTTTATTTTACACAGTGAAAGCTGCGCATGAGGTAAAGTTGTTGAGGCTTAAAAATAATGCGCAGTTTTGATAGTATCGTTAGTGTCATTCATTTTCTGCAATTATTATTAAATTTATAAAGTATGTTTTTTATTTTTCTGTAACCTTAAGTTGCCAAATCACATGCGCATAATTTAAATTAAACTTCTATTGCACGTGTTTACGCACGAGACGCAAACAGATACCTGTGCCGCACAGTGGTTGAGCCCCATACAAAAGTTGTCAATAAATTGAAGGACTCATCGTAAACCAATTAAATTTTGTGTATTATTTGGAATTTGCTTTATTAGAATACACACAAAAATTTTTTCAAATCAGCCCTTAATCACGCCTACCTCCCATCAAACACAAATATTTAAAACACCATATCTTTTTTTTTGTCTTGAACCAATACAAGAACCATTCTGTCAGAAATATTCAATATATGTCTAACATAAAAAAAGTATTTTTTGCTACGCCCACCTTCCATACGAAATTTTCCACTTCACGTGTTATTCCCAATTCCAACTTCAATGAAGCGCAGCATCTAAACTGTTTAAATTAGTGGTTTATAGTATTCAAAGATATTCTTTGTTTGCTTTTTATAAAAACAGAAAAAAAAATCATCAAAAAATAGCACATCGTTTCGTTTTTATTAAAAAAAAAAGGTGTGAACCTCATGCTTTTTGCGCTGGTTGTAAATGTGTTGCTATCAACAGTTAAAAAAGATAATAGCATACTTTTTAGCATTGTGATAAAGTGAGCACAGGTCATGTAGCATAAAAACATGGCTTGCATACACGACGAAAACTGTTTGCTTAAATAGTATTGTGGTTAAGCAAAACTTGCGCTTGATTCTCAACCACTTCAAAATTATGTTAAATTTCAGCAAAAACTAATCAAAATGTGCTATTCCAATTTATAATAAAAAAAAAATATTTGCTTGAATAAAGTAAAAATTTTATATTCAGTTTATAATAACTTAGCAAAATTTTGCTTGAATTGAATCAATTTGCTGTATTTAGGAAAAAGCAAAATTTGCTTGAATTTAATAAAAATTTTGCTTTTTCCTCTTGAATTCCTGCTTGAATTTAATCAAAATTTGGCTTTTTCCTAAATACACGAGGAGTGATTGCAATTTAGCAATCTTTTTCTTAAATCACATTGTGGTTGAGCAAAGTTTTGCTGACTTGCTTTTAAGCAAAACATTTGCTTGATTCAAGCAAATTAATTTTCTCCGTGTGCGTATTCTAATTCTATTGCTCAGAATCAAAGAATATATATTTCATTTTCAGCTTATTGAAGATGTTTGAAGAACATTTCTTCACAAGGGAATTTGAATATTTGAATAGTTTTGAAAGCATTTTATTGCAAAATTCATTAAAATGTTTCATAGTAAGCTATAAGATAATGTGAATTAATTTAACTTTACACATATCATATTACTGTTTTACTAATTCAATTTAATTGTAATTGTTTAAAAAAATTTACTATATAGCAAATTAATAGACTGAGAACACACTACAGAATACTTAAGTACTCTGTAAATATATTCTAGTATTGCAAAATAAGAATTATAACATTTTAAACCATTTATCGTATTTAGTAAGTAAATGCTTTCGCTATTAACATTAAAAATATAACAATTTTAAATAAAAAAATATACCTATATATTAATATGCTGCACTTTCGTAAGAAGTAATCATAAATAAAGAAATGCCTAAAAGCATACTAAAGGGAATGACAATAGTATTAAACCTTGAGACTAAGCAAATCCCTATTTTCTTCGAAACGCATTTAGTTTTCACCAAATGTTGTTCAAGGATCCAAAAAATTCTGTCAGTTTTTATTTAATCGCTCAACTTAAAGTCCAATAAAAGCATTTCTTTGTTTAAAATATCGTCGACATTTGAAGATCATTACGTTTTATTCTGCTAAAAATAAATTTAAGTTTTTTTGTCATATCAACTTTGCATAAGAAATTTATTGCAAAAACAAAAAGAAATTTTTCAAGTATGCAAAAAACTTTTTCAAGAATGCTTTTGTACTTAAAAACAACCAGAGTGCAAAACATTTTCTCAATTGTCTGTAATAACTCTTGAAAGATATCAATATTTTACGAAATTTTTCAACATTTTTACATCAATCGTATTTTAAGGCGTCTACACAGAAAACCTATATATGTTTCTGATAAATATTTTGGAATCATGCTAGTTAGAATATTCTTAAACAACGCAAAGAAAAAAAAATCACTAAAAGAGATTATCAGTTTTTGTATTTTTTTCCAACTTTTAACCACTGTGCGCCGGCCTTTTGATTTTTGTTTATGTCCAACAAACCAAAATCACAAGCGTTGTTATTGTTTTTTCTCCATAGAGTGCAACAATAAAATACCAAGAACGAGTTTTCAAGAAAAAACAAACAAAAAATGAGAGCTCACATGGCCTGCAGACAAGTACTTACGAAAAGTGCATACGCAAAAAAAAAAACTAATTAACGTTAAGAGACGTTAGCAGAGAATGAGCAGTACTCAGAGTACACTCAAAATACATTCGGATCGAGCGGATTTGTAATAAACTGACTCAAAGCACTCATTGAAAACGGCTTGAAGTGGATTGGATCACGCCGCTCTCGGATATGAGAATGTACTTATACCCGAAAAAATGCTAATAAACCGAATGCCTATAAGTATTTTACACATATTATTAAGTATGGATAGAGTTGAGAACAGCACGACACTCGGGTATGATTTGAGTATCCGAATTCTGTCGGATACTCATTGCAGTTCTCTGATACGACTACGGTTATCTTCTGAATATCTCTATAAATATGTATTAAATATAATAAAATATATTATGTGTGAGTTGTTTATTTAATAAACAAAAAATATTGAATAGTTTATACATTAAAATGTAAGATGAGAATATTTTCTTGTTTCATATTTTTTTGATCCTAATTTTTATTAGTCGGGTTTTAGTTTTTTTTAACTTGTTTTTTCATATAGTTCTTGGAAAAAGTTTAGTTATTGTGAGGAAACTAATAATGAGATGTTACAACATATTTTTCTATGTTTTAAAATTTTTTTTTTTGATTTTTTTTCTGCTTTTCTTTCACTCACAAATAGATATACCCTCGTATTTCAAAAATATTTTTTAGTTTCATAACCCACCCTAATAATATATTTTTACAAAAAACTGAAACAATAAATAACAAAATTTTTGTAATTTCTCCAGATATACGCTTGTTTTAAATAGCCTTAGCCATGGCACAATAATCAGGAAGGGCTGGCTCACTTAGTGCCCTCACGCGTCAACGAAGAGTCGAAAATGAAAATGTTGAGTATTTTTCAAATTGACGAAGTTCGTAGAAACATTAAATGAAATAAGAATTTTATGTTTTTAAATTGTAAATAGTGCGGACATGTGTGTTAAGTTTGTGTGAATGTAGTTTGAGTGAAAATATTATCAAAACAATGTAAATAAAACTATAAAATGTCATGAAAGTGTTCAATTTTCAAAAGAGCAAAAAAAAAGTTTAACCTAAAATCAACTGCGGATATGTGAACATAAAGAAACTCGAGATGAACAACTGATTTTGAAAACTAGCTCGCTTTTCTCCGTTTTCTACTTCATTCCTCTCCAAGACGGCCATACCTCATAATTCTGCCATTCTAATAATTTTTTATGACTTTTCTAACAATCACATTTTGGACACTTTCCCCGTAATTTCTTGTAGGCCAATCATATGATTTGGATGAAATTTTTCGTCAACACACAAATGCATCACCTTAAACCTTAAACCTCTTAAACCTCACCTTAAACCTCTCAAACTAATTGTTATTTAATTTTATTACGCCAAAAACACATACCAAATCCTTGAACGCGTTTTTATCGAAACCACTTTTTCGCGTTTGCTGTGAAAAAGTCTCATCAAAAAATTTAATGATTTCATAATTTTTCACCATATACCTAAATCATCAGTAATTCTCTTTGAAACTAGAATCATGAAGGTAGCTTCAAAAACAACGGAGCTGGATCTATTTTAAGTCCTTAAAACACCTTTTTCAAAATTTTTAAATTCGGCTGCTACAGTTCCGTCATAATCAAATAATGTGAAGGTTTTGAAGGGACAGTTTTACGACCATTAGTTAACCACTGACCAGAGGTTAACTAACAGATTTCAGTTTTACAATCAAAGTTAACTAATAGGTAAAGCCACTATTGGTGGTGGTTTTAACCACTAGTTAACTAACAGCAGATTTCTGTAGTTAGCCAATTGGTTAACTTGTGGTCGTGAAACTGGCCCTAAGTATAAAATTTGTAAAAATCTAATGAAAACCACGTCTACCACACAAACAAAGTGACTTTATGAAAACGATAAAATCTCCTTAAATTCTACAAAAAATGAGTAAAATTATTTCAAATATTGCAAATAAGTATAAATTAAATTATGCATTCGATGTTTGGAATTTGGTAAAAAAAAACGGAAAACTTCGCCCACTTCCTATGCAAAGTGAGGTCATCAAAATATTAAAACCTTCATAAACTGCAAAAAAATTAATGTTTAATCTTTATGTTTTCCATATTCTGAATATAAAATTTGAAATATTTGGATAAAAACCACTCTCTATAAAACTGACGTCAGAAAAAAACCTCAACATTCAAAAATTTGAATATACTATAATACGGCTGTGTACTTCGGCTCAGGGCAGAACTAGAGAAGGTAGATGCACTTCGAACTCCGTTCTCTTTCTCATAGCCATTGAATATACTATAATACGGCTGTGTACTTCGGCTCAGGGCAGAACTAGAGAAGGTAGATGCACTTCGAACTCCGTTCTCTTTCTCATAGCCTAAATTGTCAAAGTCAGCTTTTTGCAAATGAGAACAAAAGGAAATCAATGGCCGCATTCAGCAGAGTCAACAATTGGTAACTGACTATTGTAGTATAATTCCTTGAGAAACCTTTGCAATTAAATTTTTTACATAATTAATCTATTATTATAATCAAATTAAATAATTTTCAACTTTTTAACGTTTATGTGATTAACAACACATTCAGAAAAAACATTGCTTACTAAGGCACCGCTACTCCAACAATTCATAACAGTTAACTCCACTGAATGCGGCCAATTTGCGCTTTCTCATCGTTTTCAGATTTTCTTTGAGCTATCATCTTTGTTTTGACAGTTTCGGCAGTCTGTCTCTCCGAAATGCATATGCCTTCTCTAATTCTGCCAAGCTTCGGCTGACTTCGGTCAATGATAATTCCTTAATTGTTTTCTGTTGAGTTTATTTTTTAAATAAAATAATAATACTTCTTTTATAAATACTCAGATAATTTTTGTGATTACTTTTGATTATTTTGCATAATTTAAAGTAATCGTTATTACAAATTGATTCTTTGTAATCGTAATTAATTACAACTAAGTAATTTCTCAGCTAAGGATTATACAATTATTAGAATTTTTTTTAAAAAATAATCTATGCAACACGCAGGCCACAGTTCTACTTTTTTTATCAATCTCCTTTAGACAATACATGTCAAGCGATATAAAAAATGTCTTCCTTTCTTTGGTTTTGTTTTAGAGCGCCGCTTTGCATTTGTATGTATCTCACTTTTCGCCTTGCTCGAGCACAACAAGAAAAGAGAAGAGAGAAATATGCAGTTTATTGAAACCCTCGCAACACAAACGCTTGATAACAAAACGATCAAGCAATGCGTGGCAGCAGGGATAATTTCTTAAAAACTAAACTAATTTAATAAACTTTTTATAAAAATGTCTTAAGGAAAATTCCCTTTAAAAGTGCTGTAGTACAAATATGATATTTCAAAACATATTTCATAAAAATTGGCCTAGTACTTTTAGAGTTTACCTGAAACAAAAAATGTTCACTTAAATTTCTTATAATAGCATACATTGATTACAAATCGTGATAACGCAAAGGCACCGAATACTGACCGCTTATTACCATGCCTGCTTGAATCTCCTAGAAGATATATAAATATTTGATGTAATTTAACTAAAACTGACCTGTTCATTGTTATAGATATTTCCCGCGGGAAAAATAAGATACAAGTATTTAAATGATAGTATTTATTTCTTATGTTTTATTTTTTTTTTAAACTGATGCTAGAAAATAGAAAGTGCCCCGATTTTCGACCGGCCTGTGATGAATTTACCTGGTTCCGACCACTAAAGTACCTGATTCCGACAGCCAATGTTACAACAAGAAAAATAAACTTCATTACATTTAAATTAAAAATATTATATAATTTTTCAAATACATAATGGTTACTATAAACGTAAAATTCAATTCCAATTTACGATTTTGATTAAAAACGTTTAGTTTTTAGCAAAAAAAGAAAACAAAAGTTAAAACATTTATAACAGCTAATATTTATAGCATTTCTTACTCAGATCACTTAGATAAATAAAAATAATTCGGAACTAGTTGTTTAAAAAATACTATTTCCATTTTAAAAACATGGAAATCTAAGAAATGTACCTTTAAGTATAAAAACTAACATTAATCGGATCTTTTAAGAAGATCGTTAAGTTCAGGGACATTATAGGAAACACGACGGGGTGTTACGGAATAACTTTGAATTTTACACATCGCATCTTTTGAGGCTACTTCCAAAATCGTCACTCTCTGAGGCTACTTCTACACTCATCGTCACTGTCTTCACATTTAAGCTATTATCAATAGTGTATATTACTATTCCAGGAACATATTTCCTTTTCTATCGAATGATAACATACTATGCTCCTTTTATATTCTTCTCTTTCTTTTTTGTCCTCTATTACTCTTCCGTATTTTTTAGTTTCCTTATTTTTGAAGTTGTTTTTTTTTAGCTCTTTTTTTAGCTATTTAATTTCTCTTTTTTTTTTTTGTTTATTTTTCTTCCTCGACTTTCCTTTTATTTTCTGTCTTCAAACACTGTCGAATCAGGTATATTTTTTTCTATTATTCTCTTATTCTTTTCTAATTTTGGGAACCCAACTTCTAATATTATTCTCCGATACCTGTACCCTGCACGAGGCCAGCGATTGTGATACCCTTTTGGCAATTTCTGTGTGGAGCGCAAGGAATCCATCGTACCACCCGGCTGATTGAAAATTGCTGGGTTTGATTTAACTGGCACATAATTCAGTTTTAAAGTTTTAAAACGATTTTTTGCCAGATTACGTATCAATATTGAAGGAATGAAATGCATTCACTTTCGTTAATTTTTGCGGGAAATTTAAAGAGCTATATGAAGTTTTATACAGCGGACGCATACATGAAGTGCCGTTGCGTTATGCTTGGTTTTCACTATGTCATTTTCAGTGGTCAGTTGTTGTTAATCAAATTGAAAACAACAACATGTAGACATTTGTAGACTTTGGCAATCTTGAAAAATCAAAAACAATCACATTATTAAATGGAGCTATGCAGAAAATGTTCTAGAGTTTTGTTAGGTTGATATTTCAGGTGATAAACTTTTGTGTTGTCATAAAAATTACATAGTGAAAACCAAGCATTAGCAATTTAAAAGCTAGGGTCAAAACAACGGATAACTGAGGTCAGATGTTTGCATTACAAAAACAAATTAAGTAAACAGGATGAAGATTGAACAGACACCTTGTTTTTCGACTTCGAGGTAATATGTTTGGATATATAGATATAGGAGATATAAAATATATTGCCGTGGAGGTATCGCATTATGTTTAGCGGTTCAAAATCAGCGACCGCATATTCTCTTGCAGTAAATTTGTTGCATACAAAAATTTTTTTTTCAAATATATGTAGAACGAAGTAAGACAGTTATTGGCAATTTTATTTTTTCTTCTATGTATATTTAATCATAAAACCTCAAAACACTTGCACTGAGGATGTGAGAAGTTTTTCCTTATTGTCCATCAAATTTGGCTTTATCAAAGACAACCCACTGTGTGGTACTCCAATCAAATAATCGATCATTTAACAACCGATCCTCCAACCAAACATGCAACCAAACAACCTCCTTATGTTCTACTGTCTGAAGCTGCAAGTGGACTTGTGAACAAATGTGCAAACTACTCTTCTGCACCATAAACTGCATCGATCATTTTTCAACTTTTTTGCGAACAAGAGACAGGCAGACAGACAGACAAAAATAGCCGCAGAGTGCGCAGTAATAGAACAGCGCGGCGCACATCTTTGAGTCTCAGCGCAATTATGGCCAAAATAGTTTAGCTTGTTTGAATGCAATTTAATGGGGGCGCATAGTTGAGTCCATTTGTGGGGGATTTCAATGCCGCGATACCGCCTTAAAGTGTCAGTAAGTCAGTCAGTCGGCTCAGTAAGGATCTTGGGGAACGCAAGAGCGGCAAATGCACTCTTGTGGTGCGAACGAAATGTGAGAATGATTTATTATTGCTCTGTTCGGACAATGTTCAGACTCTGTTTAGCTATGACCAGAGCCGTCTTTGATTGCACTACGAGTTCGTGATCATCAAACATTGTGGGCAAAGAGCTGGCTGGTGAGCTAGTTGCCTGTCGGGCCGTTTGGGTTGCAATACTCTTACAAGCGGCACCTGATCGTGCATAAAAGATGCTTGCATGTCTGCCATGAAATTTAAGGATATTTAGTTGGGTGTTTTTTTTTTGTTCATATAAGGAAATTGTAACAAATTAACTCAAAGTTTATTTGTCTGGCAAGTATTGCAGAGTTGATTGAGGCTAGACGGAACTAGGTCAAAATATCTACTGACAAGAAGAAATGTATTAATCAGCGTGCTCTATTTGTATTAGAATCTGGGGGAGGGGGGGAGTATTTAAACAAATGCTAAGAAAACTGGAAAATGCCGTTAATTATATCGACATGCATCGAGAACAACGTGCCGAAGTTCAAAATCAATAACCAAGGATATTGATCAATCACATTTATGCTAATATATTATATAAAACCAGAAAGTTTTTAAGAATCAAAAAATTCCATTGTATACATAGAAGTCAATTCTCATGTTCGATACGTAACAGCACATTAAGACACAGATAGTTAGATACAACAAAAGAAAACATATCTATAAGATCAATATCTATAGAAAGGCCGAAGTAAGTCACTGAGACAGAGTCATGCTGGAGCGGCAATGCGATCACAATTTTTTGGGGCTGCTAGTTCCGCTTGCAACACATCAACGATATTTGCATTTTTAGCGCATATAACCATCTATTGCATGGTTGCTGTACTTTCTGTTGTCACTGTTGGCCGAGCCGAGCTTTGCACTCATTTAACTTCGCTCATTGGTAATCAATTCGAATTTAGAATATCAATTTTTTTCGAATCTTATATGAATTTTTAGAATATCTGTCGCTCATTTTAATTTGTTTTTTGGACTTGTGATCTGACTGAACGATTTGAATGAGATTGTGGGTGGGGGATGGTCGAGGTACAGCATAGCTTATCATACAGTTAGATGCTGCTTTTGCTGTAGCTGTCTTCATAGAATTGCAAATCTCGCTAAGATGGACCCAATCGGTGGCAGCGAGAGTGCATTAACCCTGTCCATTGGGTTTATTTTGTGAACAGCGATTGGCTTTTGAAATTTTGTGGCGAATATTTGTGCATTAAGGCAGAGGAATGAGCAGTTGATTGGTTCAACAATTTAGTGTTAAAATACTCTGATTCAAAAAACATTATCTTTAAGTTCAATGTGAGTATTCAAGTAATCAAGGTGATGAAGTATCTTTACAAAAAAGTAAAAACCATAAAAATTTCTCCCATCGCGGATACCAACAAACCTGTTGCTGTAATAAACAAATAAAATGCATCCACAAAATCAGCTTCCGTGCTGCTTATAACTCAAATCTTGATTATTAATCGAGGAAATAAAGTCGTGGCAAGTGTTTCATTTCGAGCTCATTTCGAGATAAGCGATGCTATGCAGCTGCACCTTCCAACTTCGCTGCAACACAATAACAGTTAAATGCAATCCGATTGACAGAAGTCATAAATACAACAACAACAACAACAACAACAACAACAACAACAACAACAACAACAACATACATATGTACATATGTACATATTAAAAAGGAAATTAATATTGAGGCTGCGCGGCGGTGCCGGCGTACGTTCAGCGCAGCTCGGATCACGAATAAAGTTATGAAAGATTTTTCGAATTTCGCCTGCATCTCATAAAATAAAATCAATAAAAAAGTAAGATGGCCTGATAAATAGCAGCAGTTTTTGTGCAGTGGTCGGAAGGGGGATGAGTGGCATGAAAAAGTGATTAAAATTTGAAGTCTTATTAGTTGCCACCTACGTTGGGTTGCCTGCCACACTTTGCGCTTGATATGCGACTCTACAGCACGCACGCATGCACTGTATTTATGTGCTGGAGAAAGGCGTTCCCAAACTGGAGGAAATAAATAGTACATGAAATCATCTTGCAATAACAATATCAGAAACTTAAAGCGCGGTTTGTTCATGCAGGTGGTTTTTTTAACTGCCAGAAAACATTACATTACATTTTGGTAGGAAAAGTAGGTATATATGAAGTAGGTGATGTAAAGATCTTTAGATGTGTGGACTCTCACGAAGATTCCCTATTGCTTCAACGTGACATGGATAGTCTCCAATTTTGGTGCGAGACCAATAAATTGCATTTTAATGTGTCTAAATGTAATGTAATGTCTTTTTCTAAGAAGAATCAACTTTTCGAAGGTTCTTACGGTATTAATACGGTATTGATCGAGAGAGTCGACTTGAAGAAAGACTTAGGGGTTTTATTTGAGCGAAAGTTAAGCTTTGTCAAACATTTTGATGCTATTATATCAAAAGCGAATGCGATGATGGGATTTTTATCTCGCAATACGAAAGAGTTCTCCGATCCTTTTACCGTGAGAACCATTGTCTTTTCAATTGTAAGGTCGGTTTTAGAGTATAATTGTGTTATCTGGGACCCTCAATATTCTATACATATTAAAAGAATTGAAAATATTCAAAGGCAATTCACAAGCTCCACTGGGATTTTATGCCTTCCTATGAAGCGCGATGTGCTCTTCTTGGACTAAAGTCTTTGGAGTTCCGGCGAAAGTATTTTCTCGCCTATAAGTATTTGCTCGGGATGTAGCGATGAATCATATTGATTGTGCACCACTTCTATCTCTTTTCAAATTTTATGCACCTGAAAGAAATTTTAGGCAAAGGCAATTGTTCTATATACCCTACAGTAGATTATGGCAAATGTGACCCGGTTTGCAATATGACCAAAACGTTCAACATTATCTGCAGCTCGATTGAAATCACCCAAAATAGGGTAGCATTTAAAAACGATATCATGCTGAATTAGTTTTATAACCTACGATTAAATTATGTACTTACAGTAACTGTATAACAATAAATGTTAATAGTTGATTGAATAAATATATAAATAAATATATCTATTAGGGAAGTCAATCCCGGGATCTCAGACGATTGAAGCCTCTTTAAATCCCGGGATTTTCTTTCCGGGATCCCGGGATTTTTATACAAAAAATTTATATTACAAATAATCATGTAAATGCAACTATTTCAATTTAAGTTGATATGATTATAGAATACGAAAAACCTTTTATTGAGGTTGAGAAAGATTGTTAGGACGATGAGTGTGAATCACTGGAGCAAAGGCTTTGCAAAGTTTTCGAAGAATTTGCAACATCGGAAAGTCAGCAATGTATTTCAAAATTGTCAGATACTCTGACTTAGGAAATAATTTTGTTTTGTGGTGAGGGCAATCGTGATCGAAACATACAAATTGCTTACGATTATCGTGCAACTATTTCTCCAACTTGCATAGAATCAGAACGGTACTTCTCATCAGTGGGATATATTTGTTATAATATCCTAACAAAACTCTCTAATGAAAAATAAGACGCGTTGGTCAGCTTACTTTAAAAATAATTAAAACAAAAAATTTATTTTTGAAAAGCCTTTTCCAATGTTAATTTGCCTTAAAAAAAAAAACATGAAGACGGTGTCAACATCAATGTTCAACATTTTTATTATAATACCTTAAACTGTTCTGTATTTTACTTTTTTATATTTTTTGTTCTTTAAATTAATACAATTTGCTAGTCGATAATATTATTTAAGTTTTTTGTGTGTTAACAATAAGGGTATATTGTGTGGGATCGTGGTATTGTTTTTTGCCATATTTTCCTAACCAAGAATTTGTGGTTAGGGATCTCTCACTATAGCTTTTTGCTACTATGCAAATAAATTATCTATCCAATTCGATATATTTTCTTAATATATGGCTTAAAATTTTTTAACTTGAATTTTGAGCTTCTTCAATTAGACTTTCAATTAGAGTTGCAATTAGAAAATGACTAGCAACCGATCAGTTGTTTAAGGAACTTTAAAAACCACGTTCGTGATTTTGGTTTTTAGAGATTTCATGAAAAACAACAAAAAATATAAAAACCGCTCGGTAAAGTGTGGTGAAAACATGGGGCTTTTTAACTACACTGAAAACAACGCAATTATGAATACCCTTAATGCGGTTGGTTTTCTCCTTTGTTGCTTTTTAAATGAAATAATTTACATTTTTTAGTTTCAAGTAATAAATAATAAAAAATTGTATTAAAAGCGTTGTGAATTATTTACTTCAAAAATTTTCAATCCCTAACTAGTCCCGGGATCCCGGGATTTATATTTTCAATCACGATAATCCCGACATCGTGAAAAGCTTCCGGGACTGAACTCTATAGTATCTACATTAGGATGGGCCTATTTGATAACGTTAAGTTTTTACACAGGTTTTATTTTTTGAGGACAAAAAAAAAATAAATTTGTGGGTATGTTTACGGACATTCTAAGTTTAATGCAAGTTTTTTTCAAAAAATTGGACATCAATTGAATTCAAAAGCAAACATCGTGAAAATTGGGTAATTTTCAATAAAACTTGTCTTCGTTGTTTATTGTTCGATTTTAAGGAAGAAGTAAAGGTTTGCACTTTTGAAAAATCTATTTTGTTTTTTTTTTTGTCTTTTTTTATTCATAGTTAAACAACTGAAGAATATAGCCCCAAAATTTAAAGTCAATCAGAGCAAAACTCTAGAAGTTACTGACTAATTAGTCCTCTCTCCTCGAAAACTGTAGTTTCGAGAGCAAACATGTTGAACACGTTTTTATCAAAAGAACTCTTTATAAGTCCGTATTCAGTGCCATACTATATTACTTATTCATGTGGCGACCGTAGCCTAGTGGGTAGAGTGCGTGGCCCCTAAGCTAAAGAACCGCGGTAGCCCGGGTTCAATTCCAGCTCAGACAGAAAGTTTTTCAATTTAATTAATTTTTCTGTTCGGTCGTCACTTCTCTGGCACAATGACAAACCTCAGAGAGCAAAAATTGCCATGTAAAGCTTCTTGAGATCATAAGCCGTTCGGAGTCGGCATAAAACACGTAGGTCCAGTTCTCGGTTATTTGTGATCAAACATTTATTAACACGCACAACACAATTGATCAATAGAAGCTAGGTCAAAGTCCTTCCAAGGGCTGAAATAGCCAGTTTATTTTTATTTTATTACTTATGCATTGTAAACATTGTACACACTTTCTTCATATCAAACTACTCCCACCAACGGTAAGTTTTAGAATTTATTTTAAAATTAAGCGGTTTTCAAAAATTTAAAAATTAAATAAATAACAATCAGAGAACGTTGGGGGGAGGACTAGAAGATACTTTGAGTAAATTTTTACTATTTTTTTTATTTGAGATAATTTCCAGCTGAGATGCAGTGAACACCGCAAATCGTCAACTTCCAAAGACGTTCTTGAAAAAGCTTTGTCACCGGGTTGTTCACCGATATTTTTGCATAAAATAATTACAAAATAATATTAAACTGATACCTTATAATGTATCAGTTTCTATGAATTTGCTCTATCCACACGGTTAGAAATCTTGTACCAAAATTTAAACTTTTCTGTAATGCATAAAAGTCCACACCAGCTTTGGTTTCAAATCTAGTAATTGCAAAATACTTAAATATGGGTTAAATACAGCTTTGTTTCAAATTTAGTGCAGCCTTGGATTAAAATATAAAAATAAAAAAAAATAACAACCACCGTGAGATTCGAACGCACGATATTCAGTTTGTAAACTCACCACTCTAATAACCGGGCTATTGGCCTATATAGAAAAAGCGCAATAAACAAACATATGAACCCCGAACCGTCTAATATTGACTCAAAGCATTGCCAGGCTAACTTTGTACGGGTCTTAATCCAAATTTAGTATCCAGATGTACTAGAATTTAGTATAAATTTTATTAAAAACAAAAAGTAATGCAGAGTTGTACTTAAATTTAAAACAAAAAGACTACAACTAAAACCAAAAGCAGAAGAGTTTCAGTTATGAGTTCGTAATTACAAAGTTCAAATTTTAAACGGCAAGGTTTAACAATGCAGTAATATTTTAGTGGTACAAACATTTAGTTCAAGATTTTTAACCTTGCATGTTTTGAAAAAACAATTTGCAAAAAAGCATGTTTTTACGCTGAGACCCTTACCCCTGCCTTAATGAATAAGTTGGCGTTGAAAAGGTATTTTAGTGAAATTTCTGAAAAATTGTTGTTATATTTTAAGCCAAGGTTGCCATTTTGTACTACAAAAATTTCAATTGCTCATATTTTATTAAGGCCACTTTTTTATTGTAAAAAGTTTATCATTTTCAATTGCTAAAAAGCCTGTTAAGGCATAGAACTAAGAATATTAATAAATAAAAATAAATGGTGCATTTCGACAAACTGTGGAACACCAATGAATAATCAGATGGCAACCTTGGTATGATTAGCAGCCATACAATTCAAAGGAATGAATTCCTAAATCTGCGAAGTCATACTAACTTAAACAGTGAGTTGATAACAGCTTAATCACTGAAAGACTAATGATGAAGAAAATGTAACGATTTCCAAAACAGACTGTCTAGTCACCTAAGTGATTGACTCTATACAGAGTTGTTTTTGTTGTTGCCTTCTTAAAAACTTACTTGATCTAAAGCTCGCAATTTAATTCATGTATTTATTATTTTATTCACAAAATCTATATATTTCGCTTTTTGTGCAAAAAATTACAGTTCTTGCTTTTGCAAAAAAACAAAACAGCTATTTCGAAGTTAGGTTACAATCGGATTCGAAATTTAATCCGAATGGGCAATTCCACAATGATTGCAAAACACCACTTTAAATCGGAATCGGAATTGAAATCCGATTCCGAAGCAATTCCAATTTGGATTCTGGGACAGGCCTGAGTGTCTGCGCATATAATCGTTTTATATACTAAAGATATTCGTTAACAAAAATAAAATAAATAGTATTAGTGCACTGTACGAATGATATTGTAAATGTAAATAATAATATTCGTAAATTTCTAGTACGAATAACTTCGTCATTTTTTTCATTACAATGGTAGTATTTACTAATGCTTTCGTACTATTTATGAATGTAAAATAATATTAGTAGAAAAAATTCATTATTAGTTGAGTTTAAAAAATTTAAAACCGAAGCTAAAGAGCCGAAGTTCAAACCCCAGCTCAGACAGAATTTTTTTCTTTGCCAAGTTTGTCGAACAATTGCAGAATGTAAGGAACTGTATGATTATAAAGTGGCTCTAGCTTTCTGGTAGAGTGCGTAGCCCGTACTCTAAAAAGCAGAGGTTCAAACTCCAGCTCAGAAAAATTGTTTTATTTTTTACTCGATATTATGACCATTCCTAAATGTAACTAATGTATTCGTACAATATACATTTGTTTTTGTACGAATATGAATATATGAATAAAATATAAATCAATATGATAAAATCACTTCATTTATTCGTTAATAACGGTATTATGTCTTTAAAAAACTCAAATACTCAAACCAAAATTAATTTAAGTAACAGTTGTAATTCAAAAAAATAAGTTTTGTTTAAGGTACTATTACAGTGTGTAAAAAATTAAATTCAATTTGTTTTTTTTTTGTTAGAATATGGTTCTTTAAGATCTTAAGAATACGTATACAAAATATTAGAAAAAAATATGAAATAGAAAAAATTTATAACATATATTATATCCGTATGTCGAGTGATATTCAAGAATCTTAAAATCGTTAATCGCATTTTTCTTGAAAAAAGGTTTTTCGAATCGGCATCTAAGATATTTAGAGTTCTACTTGATCGATTTCAATGAATCTTCAATCATTGTGATCCTTATAGACTCTGTTAAGCACTAGACCAAAAAGCCAAAAAACTTGAATGGTTTTTTTTTTTGTAAGGCTGAAAGTTATGGCAAAAAAGGGTTTTTTTGTACATTTATTTTTTCAACGCATGCCATTTCTTATTTTTTTTTATTTGCGTAGGTTGAGTGCTCACCTACAACCCTTGACTCAAGAATGGAGACGAGAAGCCAATTGCAACAATTTTTTAAACACGCTAACTTCAACGCCTTGTAGAAAATTAACAACAACTATAAAGACAAAAAAAAAATTTTATTTTCTCATGAACAATTATTCATTATTTAAAAAATTTGAATCATTGAAATTAATAATACTAGGTAAAAAAAAATTCATAAAAAAGTGTTTTTTATGTAGCTACACACTGTAATAGTACCTTACAGAGACTTATTTCAAATTTCCAGGGAACAATTTTGCAAAAATTTTTTGCAGTAATTACAAGCAAGGAATTTTTTTTAAACATATTAAATTTTTCTTAGAAAAAAGTAAAAAATCTATTTCAATAAATAATAATAAATAATCTAAAAAGCTAAAACAAAAATGTGCTAGACAGTAAAAAGATTCTATAAAAATATTTCTAAGAAAATTCTACTATTGGTTTGTAAATCAGGAACTTTGTCAATGGAAAATATTCAGAAATGTTATGTTTTAAATATTATTTAAATGCTAAATTTTGAAATAATGTAAAACCTTTATTAAAAATTACTTAGTTAACACTTAAAATGCTGATACACGTATAAATATTATTTTATTCCCTTTACCAGAATTCAGACAATTCCAGAAGCGTTGAAAATTGTGGAACAGTAAATATTCTAATATTTTAATTGAATATTTTAATGGGAACTTTTAACTGCACATAGCGTGAACTTAAAAGTATGTTTTATTTAAAAAATTTATAAAAAAGAACATGAGATTTTTAAAATTTAACCAAAACTTTCATATTTCATAAGATGAGTACAGATTCGGAAAGCTAACACAATGTTCCTTCAAACAAGCTCAAAACGTTTGATGATAATTAAAATTTGATCATACGATAGCGTTTTCTTATCAAGCTTCATAGTTTTAAAAAAATAAATATACACGCTCAGAAATCTTGGAATTAATTTTAAGCCAAGCGTTGGAATCATGCATTTTTTAATATATTTTTGATTAAAACTTATACTTTCAAGTATATTAAAAATTGATTTAATGTTATCTGTATTAAAGTATAATAAAAATTGTATTATATACAAGTTATAATATAAATTGTCTTAAAATATAATACAAATATCTATCAAGCATCTGTCAAATTGTCATTCTGATTCTGAAATCTGACATTGTCAAAATAAAACCTAAAGAAATAGTTTTTGTTAACGAAAATCCGTATGTTATAAAAGAAACTTTAAATGAATAAATATTTTGTTATTGGTTGACCAAATATTTTCATTTTATTTCACTTGGAGTTTTAAAAGTAAGTAAACATATAAAAGATTTATAGCTTTATTCCATAAATATTCCATAAATTTATTCCATAAATGTTGATTTTTCCTTTCACCTTTTCAGGACAATATGAATTAAATGTTATACATCTTGTATTACTGTTTAATACAATCTGTATTACTTTTTTATATAATTTTATATAATTTGTATTACTATTTAATACAATTTGTATTAATATTTACTAAAAATTGTTTATTCGTATTACTTACTTTTTAATAACTGAAGTAAAACACTTGATTACAAATATATTAAAATATAAACCAGAATAGTATTGTTCTAAACATAGTTTCAATTCTAATTCTGTATTAGAATTTAGTATTATGGGATTAGAATTCAATTTTAATATTTGACATATATAAGATTCTAATGCAATTCTGGTGTGGTCATATATACAATACAGTTTTTATTAGAATTTTATCCAAGATTTCTGAGCTTGTCAGACTATTCTTGTTCAAACGAGCGAACAAAATTTATGTTTACATTACTTAATTAGTTAATCCTAACCTATCTACATATTAAAAATACAGACAACTCTGTGAAGCAATAGAATAATGTTTTTATATGTGTCAAACTTCATATAACATATGATAATCTATCGTTATCCTTGAAAGCTTTATTTAATATATGGCATCATATAACTTCTTCAAACCAAATTTATTGATTAAATAATATTATCAATCAATATTATAAACTGTTTTATTTGCGTACTAAAATTTTTTCGGTATTATGAACAGAATCAACATGAGCCCATTTAAAGTCATTAACTTCATTGCACAGTGTAGCCAAAGTATCAAAGAAATGGCGAAAAACAAGATATCGCTTAAATGGAATATGTATATGTATTCTGGAAATTGGAAGGCTATCTGTATGTTTTTTTACAAAAAAAAACTTTTGGTGAAAAAATATTAAGGGTATTCACTTCACTGCTGGATTTTCCGAAATGCTGAAATTTGCGAAAACTTCAGTGCAATTGTAGTTGATTTGGTTTTCCGAAGTTTGCTTAAATTTAATCATTTAATTTGCGAAGAAAAGATGTGTTCAGTAACCATAAGCAAATCTGCTTAATGAGTATGAGTCATTGTGAATATGATAATTTCGATAAGAAGAAGAGCATTCTGTCAAATCCCTCCTAAAAGTTGATGCAATGTATGCGAGCAAGAACCAAAATTATAATTAATTCTATTAAAGCCGGCTTATATAATTTAGTTTTGCTTCTTTTTTGGCATTATTTTCCTATTAAAATACAGAAAGCACAAGTTTTTTAACAAAATTCTTTGCTAACAAGCCCACCAACAAAGTTAAGCAATTTCGATTTTAAGCTTGACAGATGCATGTGAAAAAACGAGACATTACAAACAGTCACTCACTTCAACTCGTCGGAAATTTCCGATTTCTGAAATTTCAGCATTGAAGTGAATACCCCTATTGAAATTTTATTTAAAAAAATTTTAAAAAAATAGTTAAACATGTAGGGTATACACATCACTTAGCAACTTTCTAAAATCGGAAATTCACGAAAAGTTCAATGCAATTGTTATTGTTTTGTATTTGTGAAGTTTGCTTAAATTTCACCAACTATTTAGTTGATTAAAAATAATCGTCGGAAACTTACGAAATAAAGATGTGTTTAGTACACACAAGCAACTGTGTTTCATGAAAAAGAATGGTCTGAATGGTCTGAATGGTCTTCTCCAATAAAACTTCAAATAATTTAGTTTTTCACTTATTTTTGGCATTTTTCACAGCTAAACGACAAATTAACAGTTTGCGCGTTGTCAGTTTGACAAGTATTTCGGAAAAAAAATTGGAAAACAGTCGCTCAATTACGAAAAATACGAAGTGAAGTGTGTACCCTATTTTATTTTCCACCAAATTGTGCTATTTAGAAATTAAAGGAGTGTGTTGAATGCGTAAATATTTTGACGTTTACAATACGTCCTTGAAAATGTTACGGGGGAGCAAAAGTTGAAAGGAGAGCGTCATAAAAAGTGTTTAGATTTTATATATAAATCTCCATTGCCGATTTGGAGAAATTGGGCTTGTTGTAATGGTTATACCAGCAGTACTTTTTGTGCAGTGAAATAAAATTTGCAGTCTTTTTTGGACGGAAAATATGATAAATTTCGGAAAGAACGACATTTCGGTACACATCAGAGAACTGTAACAAGTGTCTTGCACTCCCAAAACCTTCGAGCTCTACTCGATTTTTTTTAACGTCTTGTGTCTATTTGATATTTGCACACAATTACAAAAGTACTAGCCCGATTTTAAGGAAAAATGTTTCCAATATCATATTTCTGTTATACCAAGTTATAGGATTAGTTTATTAATTTTAATAATAAGTATATTTAATTAAAGTGTTAAGTTTTGCTAAATCGTTTTCTTTTTTTCACGTGCTTGTGTTGCAAGAGTTGCAATAACCTCAATATTGCTCTCTTCTATTCTCTTTTTTTGCTCAGCTAGCACAGCGAAAAAAACAGATTAGCCTCGAGCAGGGTGAAAAGGTAGTTACATATAAATGCGGTCCAAAACAAAACAAAACTTATAAAGAAATATTTTTTTATTTGCATAAGCCGCTGACGACTGTGGCCTGCTAGTTCTTTTATAATCCACATTTTACAATCGAAGGTTCATTGTGATTGTGGCTTAGAGTAGTCATAACTAGTGTCCGACCGAAACCGGAATTATGAACGAAACCGAAACCGAATATTCGGCCATTTTATAATACTCGGCCGAAACCGAAACCGAAACTGGCTATTAATATGAAAATTTAAGTTTTTACAAATAATTTTTTTTTATTAACAGAAAAAAAAGTACTTTCACACACACAAAAAAAATTTAATATAAAAAAAGCATTATTTGAATATTGAAGTTTGTAATAAATAATCATTTGAATTTTACTAAAATAATAAATGAGATAATTTTTTATTTAATTTTTTATTACAAAAGTATTGCATACTTTATATCTTCCGAACACACTCAAAATAGTATGCACCTACAATGTACATTTTTGTAGAGCTACAAAACAAGGTATGCTTGTTTTTTATTAAAGGTTTAGTATTAAAAAAATAGAAATATGTATTTCGTTTTCTTTTCCTTTATTCCATACGCACGGAATTCGCTCGGAAATTTAATTATCAATTTTTGGCTCCATTACCTATAAAACTTTAATACTAATTGCAATAGAGGTAATAAAATCGAAAATGATTGTTTCTAACGCATAAAATTAACCAAGGTTTTGAGTTAACACGATAAATCAAATTATAGACGAATACATAATTTTTGATTTTTACAATGCAGTTGTAAATATTTTTATTAAACCAAACTATATATTTGAATTAAATGACTGATGCAATAAATTTTTACCGAAAGTTTCACCGGCCTCAATATGGTCGAATAACCGAAACTAGCTGAAACTGAAAAAAGGGCCGTAACCGAAACCGAAACCGAATATTTGGTAGGACTCTAGTCATAACACGGAGAGAAAAAAATCAAGAACTCTATGCTTGAACCAAGCACAAAAGCTATACTCGCAGAGAAAAGACATGGTTGAGACATGTTTACTGCAATAATACTTTTTTTACTAAAATTATTGTATTATTGCTGCAAACACAAATTTTTGCCTTAATAAAGCCATTATTTACTAATGGTGGTACCAAAAATAACATTATAGTTGAAATCATAACATCATTGAAATCGTCAACATACTATGATTGCCTCAACTATTAGTTGCAACAAAAATGTTGTAGTTCTGTCAATCCGGATAAATGTGAATATTATTATAGCGACAAACATATTAGAATTTTGAATGTTTGTCTGAACTATTCTTTAATTGTTGGCAAACGAAGCAGAACATAACCAAAAATCGAAAGAATTTATTGTATCTGAACAGTTTGTAAGGAAAAACTTTTACTTCATTCAGACACAATAAGTTTTATCGATTCCTGGCTATGTGCCGTTTCGTTTTTCAACTGTTCAATTATTGTGTTTTGTTTTAGATTACCTTATCCTTAAAAACAGCACGCAGAAAAGTGACATTTTCGACTTTAATTGTAGCAAATATATTTCTATTTACCGTAAATATATTTCGTACTTCTAACCATATTTTGTTTATCACACATATTGGTTTTTTTGTGACAATACACTTAATGTACCATGTTTATGAATGGTATAAGTCAGGCGAGCGGTAGTAGCTGCTGTGGCTTATTGGTAGTGTGCGTGGCTCGTAAGCGAAAAAGCCGCGGTTCAAACCCCAGCTCGGACAGAAAATTTTATCAAAAAGATTTTTCAATTGAATTAATATTTCTGCTCAGCCTGGTCTACTTTTGGAGATATCTTAATTAATAGCTGTGGAAATTGGAGTGCATGAAAATAAATAATATTCAATAATATTCCGGATCCTAAAAATAAATTCATATTATTGTTGCAATCATTCTATTTTTGACCCAACAAGAGAATAATAATTGTTTCAATAATATTTTGGTTCCTACAAAAAAGTTCCTTTTCTAAATATGGTTGTTGTAATCATTTTATCATGATCTAAGAAAATATTATATGTTTAAGAACATGTAAGCAACAATCATAATCTGAATCATACTATGATCTTCTTAAAACATGGTTGTTGCAACTATGTTTTTTCTCTGCGTGTAGCTTCTCAATCATGCATGAAGTTCTTAATTTAAGCATTATTTTATTGAATCGAAAAACTAAAAAAAGGTCTTACTGCATGTTTATGTAAAACGAAACAAAGGCTGAACGTGGTGTAAGACACGGTAAGCAATACATTTTCCATATCAAAAATATAGTTTCTCGTTTCTTTCACGACGTTCTGCCTACGTTTCGTTTAACATAAACATGCAGTTAGTTTAAGAAAAGTTGCTTAGTGTAAGAAACATTTTTGCATAACTTTTGGACATTTTTTCTTGAATCTATTCTGCTATTTTTTTGATATGATAATAATTTACTTGATCCAAGTATAAAATATTCTAAATATAAGAGCTTTTACTTATTTTTTCTTTTCAAGAGTCTTTGACACAACGAAAAACTTGTAGAGTGCTCCTGAAGTGGCTGCGTAATTCAATAGAAATACATACTCAAATTTTGTTTGAAATGCTTGAATCAAACAATTTTACACATTTTAAAATATTTAGAACATATAAAACATATTTAAAACATTTTAGCATTAAGTAAAATATTTTCTAAATACAAGAATATTATATCTTGATGTATCTCAGATTGTCGCAATTTAAATTTTGTTCCAGCTACCACACACAGAAAAAAAACATTGTAAAATCAACTAGAAACCTAATGATATTACATGTTTCCCAATGATTTTGCTTAATAGAGATTTATAGTAAAATCATTGTGATTTTCATGTAAGAATCGCAACAAATTTTCATGTTGAAACATTATGAAATCATGTAAAATCATTCTGATGGTCATGTTGATTCCTTATGAAATCATGTATAATCATTATCATGATCATGTTGAATCATTATGAAATCATGTGAAATCATTATGAAGATCATGTTAAATTATTATGATATCATGTAAAATCGTTATAATGGTCATGTTGAATCATTATGAAGTCATGTAAAATCATTATGATGGTCTTGTTGAATCATTATAAAATCATGAAATCCAGCTTAACCCTAACCTCATTTTGAAATAAAAAGAACTTAAATGTGGTTTTATTTTTTTTTATTGAAAAATATAAAAGAAATTTACGACGTATAATTATAAAACTTTATTTCTTCTAATATAAACATACCTCAGAGTCTAAAATAAACATCATTTTTTCTACAACTAAAGAACTTTTCTCTGAAACGTGCACGAAGTCCAATGGGTGGAATAGCTTCCTGTATATCTTCCTTAGATAAATACCTTAAGCTTTCGTAGTCAATTGAAGATTCTAAAAAAAATAACATTTTTAAATGAGGGATATTTACGAACAAAAACAAAATACACGTACGTTAAAAATATGCACAAGTGGTTTTCTTTTGTAGCTTAAAAATTGAGGACTTGAACCGTTCACACTCAAAATTTTAAAAGCTTTGTGAGTTACCCAGCGATATGAGCTTTCAGTGCTTGAATATTGTTGTAAGTGCTTTTTGTTAATAAATCTAAAAAGTTATGTCACCGCCATGGCTCGTCGTTTTGTAGTTGGATGGATGTCTCGTCAGCCAAAATAAAGTATGCATCCATCAATAAATTGACAAGCAATGCACCGACATTAGGGTGGGTTAATTTGTGTGGATGAAAAAAAAAATGAAAAATCGTATAGCAAAAACGTAATCTAGTACATAAAATTCTAAGAAAATTCTCCGAAGAAACCATAGGTCTAAAATCAAACCCTAATCCGCGCCTCTCGACTTGAAATTTTTTTTTCCTCTTCTTTTGCTAAATTTATTTTTTTTAATATATTATGTTTTATTATATTATAGTTTATGCAATAGTTTTGTTTTGAGGCTAATCAAAATATTTAATTATCAAAAAAGCAGTTGAACCCCAATTTGCATCTCCTCTTATTTGCCTTTTATATGAAATATAGTTAGAACACGTTTTACTTAAACTGCGTTTTGCAAAAAACAAAGAATAATTAAAAAAAAATATTTTTTTTGTAATAAAATATACAAAAAATACTTCTTAAAACAGGAAAAAAACATGACCTCTAATCCAGTTTATTTGATCTGTAGAAATATAGATCAAATAATAGTAACTATAGAAAGTCATGCCAAAGTACCTAGAATGGAGAGTAAAAAAGACTTAACAAAATAAACATATAACCAATAAGTAAAGTTTTCTTTGTATTCTATAATTGCTTCTTTGTATGTATTAAAGACCTCATTTGTTTTAATGAAACAAAATTTGTTTATGGTAAAAAAAATTACTGAAAAATTACTGAAATATTGTTTGAGTGAAAACACTTCTTTTGTTTGTTTTTATTTGCATTATAAAATAAGAATTGTTTATCTATGTTCCATATAAAAATATTAAATATAAAATTATATACAAACTTTTTTACTTGGGTGAATATTTTTTTAATGTAAAAAAATTTTGAGTGTAGAAAAGAGGGCATATACATTTTAAAGTCGAGAGGCGTGGATTAGGATTTTATTTTAGATACATGGTTTCTTCGGAGAATTTTCTTAGAATTTTATGTAGTTTACGTTTTTGCTATACGATTTACAAATACAAAAATCAACCCGCCCTAACCGCCATACTTTGGCGATGGAAAACTGTGATAATGTACTAACAAAACCATCTAACAACAACATGCAAATTGCGATGCTGTCACTGGGCAAGAAAAAACTGTAACTACTCTAGTAATGTATGTTATTGTTGTTGCTAAAGAGCCACGGAAGCCCTCTTCTTTAACCGTGCACATTCCTGTTGTAACAGCTTTTTTAGAATTAGGCTGAGTTTCTACATGCATTTATGCAATGCATCAATGTGTTTTATTTTGAATTGGTTCGAAGCTTTTTACCCAAAACGGCGCAACTAGACTATTTTTAAGAATGTCAACAGAGTTACACTGTTTTCGTTACTAAATTTATCACCAATTCAAAATGAAACACACTGATGCATTGCATAAATGCATTTAGGAACTCACCCTTAATCATATTTTGGGGATACTTACTTTTCAAGTAATGTTTCACTTCCAACAAATTAAATTGTTTTAATAGTTCGTCGAGCTCAGCCTCATAGTTATCTATAAGGATGATAATATTTTCGAAGAACACCACATCACCTTCTGCTTTATCTACCTTCACTAGCACTTCTTCACTTGTATTTTCCATTAAACACTTTTTAATTTTTGCATGACGCTACTTGCGACTCGCTATTAAACTTCTGATATGCAAAAATTCACCAGAAATTAACGGAACTTCTTAAGCACGCTAACAATTTTTTTTACGCGATGCAATAATGATTTTACTAGATTCCATAATGATTCTACATGATGTCATAATGATTCTACATGAAATCATGTTGATTAACTTTTTACATGATGCAATAATGATTTTAATCGATTTCGTAATGATTTTAACGTGTGCGTGCGTGCTTTTTTAACATGATTTTACATGTAATCACAATGATTTAAATGTTGCTGTCACAGTGATTTTACCATGCAAAATTTTTCTGTGTGTAGAATCAATCAAACTAGTCTTGTTACATGAACTTACATGATACTTATAATAAGAATTGTTTTTTAATAATAAGTTTCTGCACTAAGAGAAGTAACGAATATTAAAACTATACACGCCCGTGTATAAATTCAACTTAAATACTTACGTGGATAAATAAAATATTTTCTCCACAACACGTTGTTTTTGCGTAGTTGAATTTAATGGTGTTTTAATTTCTCGAAAAAATTTTGCATTTTTTCTGCCCTCTTTCTGCCGTCTTCGAGAAATCTGAATTTTTCTTCTTTTGAGGTCAACATTTTTGCGAAAAGAATACGATTAAATTTTAGAGGTCACTATTCTTATTCTCAAGAGGGCAGAATTTCCAAAAAGAGCAAGAAAAATGTTTTTAATTTTTTCAAGAAACGAAAACGCCATACGTTAAGTTTGTTTTTCTGATTTCGCCATTCACTTTCAAACAAAGTTTAAAAATGTTTAAATGAAATGCGTGCATAATTTAAATACAAAACTTATTTAAATTTATGTTGAACTTTTACGTATTTGTTTTATGCAAATGCGTTATTGGTCAAAAACAACCCCGTTTTTTGATAAATTAAATACGTTTTTGCATAAATCTAATACTTTTTTTCCCTTAGTGTAGTGCTTGATTCAATTATATTTGAACAAACTTCACATATTCTTGTTTCAAGCAAAAGGATGTCTTACTATAAGATAATTGTTTCTCTCCGTGAAAGTACTAGAAAAACGAAAAACTGATAAAACACAAATGCAAATATTTCACATTTGCTTAAAGCAAGTATTTTTTATGTGGTTAAAACTTTGTGGTGAATACTATACTAGAGTGGTGAAATGTATGACCAGGCAAATTATTTTTTACCTCCAAACATCTCTTCGAAGCACATCCACCTCATATTTGCTATACTACTAAAGGTATCCCAACAAAACATGCAAAAAATTTAAAAAATGTCGAAAATACTTCACATCTCCACAAAATTTACCCTTACAGGCGTCAAATGTATGGGATGGCACTATGATTTTTTCACCTTCAACATTTCTATTGAACACACCCACCCCCTATTTGCACCTCTTCTTGGAGTTGCCATACAAGAAATATAACAAATGGTAAAGTGTCCAAAATAGTGGATCTATCTTCTGAATTAACCCCTGAAGGGTGCAAATGTATGAGATGGTCCTAAATTTTTTCAAAGATACCCACCCACTGTCTGCTGCCTGGAGGGTCTCATACTCCCACAACTTTTGAAGGTTGGGTGTCTTCGGAAGAAACGTGGGAGTGAAAATATATAAGGGACCAGCTCATACATTGGAATCCTATAAGGGTCAATTCGAAAGAAATAAGAACTATTTTCGATATACTTTTCAGTATTTGCCTTTTTATATAGAGACCTTCAGAAGGTGGTCGTGATAAAACAAATGTTGGGAGTGAAAAAATAATAGAACCATCGCACACATTTTAATCCTCTAGAAGTCTATTTGTAAAAAATATGAATTATTTGCGATAATTTTTTCATTTATTATGTATCTTATATGGAGACCCCCAGAAAGTTGGCAAATAGAGAAAGGGTAGGTGTGTCTTAAGAAATTGCTGGGGGTAAAAAATAATAGAATGACATCATACATTTTAACCCTCTAGGGGCCAATTAAGAACACATATATTCTATTTTCAATCCATTTTTAATTTCTTACGTTTTTTGTACGGTGACCCTCAGAAGGGTGACAAACAGGGGGAGGGAGTATCTCGAGCAAATGTTAAGAGTGAATAATAACAGGACCATCATACACATTTTAACACAGTTGGGGTCAATTTGGAAGAAATATCAACTATTTTCGATACCTTTTTTCATTTCTTACGATATTTATATAGGGACCCCAGAAGGGTGGCAGATAGAAGATTGGTGGGTCTGAAACAAATGTTGAGAGAGAAAAAATAATAGGACCATCTCATATATTTAAACCCCCTAATGGTCAATTCGAAGAGATTTTAACTATTTTTGAAACTTTTTAATTTTTTTTTTGCCCCTCAATTTAGGTTCACTCGGGCAGCTGTCCAAGCCCAACCCTTTGCCATTGGCTTAATGCCCAACAGAACCTAGCATTACCAAGATAAACAATTTCTTAGTCGCACTTTAAGGTTGTGGATAACTCTCCCTACGATCGTGTTTACCGGCAGTTTTGCGCTGTGCAAATTTAAAAAAAATCTTGACTCCATCTATCCTCCAACTAAATATCACCATTTTTCAAATCAACACAATGCTTATACATACATGTATGTATAAGGGGCATCCTCTGAGCGTTGGATCAGTTTAAAAAAATAAGATGGGTGGCAGATTAGGGGTAGGTGTTTTGGAAAAGAATGGTTTAGGTAGAAAAATTATAGGAAAATCCCCAGTAGAGGGTGTATGTTTGGGAGAAATATTGGGTGGGTCAAAAAAATAGGACCTGGTGATATATTTATAGGACTTTCGAAAGTCTTGTGCATTACCCGAAAGTATTAAAATACAGTAGGCTTGCGCTTACACGAAAGGAGTCTTGTTGCCTAGCGGGCTTGAGGAGGTATGACTTCCACTGCACATTGTATGCAAGCACCACACAAACCGTTTTTGTTTGGAAAACCACTATTTACAAGCAATATGTGCACCAGTGTTGCCGCGACGATTCTAAAAAAAGTATCCATGAAAAGGTCAAAAATTATAGAAAAGTATCCACTTTTAAAAAAAAGTATCCATGTATCAAAATCTAAGGACCAATAATATATAACATTTTTTAACACAAAAATACAACTTTAATATTTTTATTTTATTTTTAGGGTTTAATTTAAAACCTATTTTTTAAGCTTCCATAATAATTTAATGTATTTAATCTTAAGACTAGCAAATATTTTTATTAAAATATAATATTAAGAAACAAAACATGTATTATAATTTAAAAAAGGAACATAAACTTCAGTAATTTCTGTCTTTTATATGTGTTGCTATTGCCCTTTAATTTCATTAATTTAATATGTAATTAATATTTTAAGGTCAAAATAATTGCATAAAAAAGAAAAAAAATTAATAACTTATTCAGTTTAGTGTAAAGTAAAGTCTATGGGTTGCTATTGCCTTTTAATTATAGAAAGCTATCATTGCACGTTGAAAAAAAAAGAATTAATTAAAAATATTTATCTTAATGACTTGAAACTTTATTTATCTACGTAAATAATTTAAAAAAAAAACTGTATTCCAAAACAGTTTTTTTTATGCATCTCGTCAAAAAGTCATAAAGTCGTTTTAGACAGGGTCCAGATATTTTGATCCCAATTTATTAAGTTTCGTTACAATTTGCAATCGCTGAGGGAATATTAAAAATTAAAACTCACAATAAATGACTTAAATTAAGTCTTTTTGATTTTTTGTTTTTTTAATGTCCAATGTCATCTTAAATTAAGAAGTTCAAATATACTCATTTGTAAGCATTTTGGGAAAAGAATATGTTTTCTACCATTTCCAAAGAAAATCTATTAGTCTTGTCGTTTTTAGTTAGTTTTAAGTCAGAAAAAATAAGTTCAGCTGAGCAATATTTTTTACAAAATTCAAAAGTTTTTTGTTTAGAGGTTGCTTTAATGCATTTTTGATAAGAAAATATTGCCCAAAACTGTCTCAATGTCATCATTTATCTTAACGTTTTTATTGAATTTAAACGACAGCTTACTTTTTATATTTTGCAAACAAAAGCATTAAGGCATTCATTTAAAAAAAGATTTTTTTTAAAAAAGTATTCAAACTTACACTGAGGCGTAAAAAAATTATCCATCAATTTTTGAAGGAAAAAAGTATCCCAATGGATCCAATTGGATCAAAACGGCAACTCAAATGTGCACTCATGCAGTTCTGTCAAAAAAGTCAATTTAGTGATGACTCAGACACAACAAAATTTTTGCATTTCAGCTACTTGTTGCACTGTGCATTGGCTCTGAGCAACTTACAATGTCGAATGAAAAGTGCCATTCGGATGCGAATTTCTCGCTCATGTTAATTCGCGTTGACACTAAGCTGTATAATCCTGGGAAAATTATGCCAGTTAAAATGTTTTGGAAAAACAAAACAAACACACTAACGAAAAAAAACTAGCGCAATAGTTCAGAAAGCATTTCACCGTTTCGCCGTTTTGAATGTTGGAAATTTCCTCATAAGCAACAACGACAATGACAACGACAAAAAATGTTTTTTTTTATATCTGTAAAGAGCTAGGTTTTGTTTTATGCGTTTTATTTAAATATTTATATAAGCTGAATAAAAAGAAACAACAAAAACAACAAAAAAGTGCAACTGCTCCATGAAACTGAGTTTAGTGATCTATCAAGAGCGCAAAGATTTCAATAAAATTGAAATAATTACAGAATAGCTGTGATTCACGCCGAAGAACACGTTTTTTCACCGATCCCAAAAATTTGTTGTATTTTATTAGATTTTATAGTGTTGTTGTGATACGATTTTGCATCGCGAATCGCACTAGAATTTGCATCCCACTGTTTCGGTTGGAACAAAACAATCAATGAAATTTTATTGAATTCGAGTTTATTGATTTTATTGAATGTCGTACGCCCATAAAATGTAATTAATGAAACTGCATGTATAAATTGGGGTCGAATACTGAATTCTGACGCTGATATTCAAGCAAAATTTACGTTAAATGGGAGGTGCCACGCCCCTCTTACCAATGAACATAAAATTGAATCAATGAAACTTCATATGTACATTGAGGTCGAATACTGAATTCCGGCATTGTACGACCTATAACTCCAAAGCTATTTGATAGTACAAAGTTGGGTTGTATGGGAAGTGCCACTCCCTTTTGCCCTACGCTCATAAAATGTAGAGGAATGAAAGTGCATGCATAAATGTAGGTCGAATATCAAATTCTTACGCTGTCAACTTATAACTTTAAAGCAATTCGATATCGCAAATTTGGGTTGTTAGGGAGATGTCACGCCTCCCTGTCCAACGCCCACGAAATAAAACCATTAAAACTGTATGTGTAAATTGAGGTCAAAAACTGAATTCCAATGCTGTGCGGCCTATAACTTCAAAGCTATTCGATATCGCAAATTTGGGTTGTATGGGAGGTGACCCTGCCCCTTGTCCAACTCCCATAAAATTTCATCACTGAAAAGGTACGTCTAAATTGTGGTCGAATACCGAATTTCTAAGCTGTGCGACCCATAACTTTAAAGCTAGTCGATAACACAAATTTTTAATATATTTGTGGGAGGTAAACTCGTTTTAATATACACAGATATTGATTTGTGGGCGGTAAAAGTGGGCGTGAAAACATTTATGTATCGTGACTGTCTCTTGGAGCACCTACACAGCAAGTTTCACAATAAAAATTTGTAGAACTCCGGAATTGCCATGATTTCGTAAAAGTGGGCGTTTATATAATGCGACCACGCCCATTTTTTGTACAGTTACTGACAGTAACCATCTGAACTAAATCTTAGTTTTTTTCGATTGGAACCGTTTGATATATATCCTTTATTTGGTTTGTGGTCGATAGCGCGAATTTGGCTTGTATGGGAGGTACCACGCCCCCTCGTCCAAACGTTACCAAACCTCACAGGAACACTCACTCTCCTTGGCAGACGTTGTTTTGCCACAGACCGCCTTACTGCCATATACGAAAATGTCAACAAATGCCAAATATATTCACCATTTTCACTAAATAGCATATGCAATAAATAACCAAATATAGCATTTTTGTTGTTTTGGAAGCGGTAAAAAGGGGTGCGGCAAAATATTTCCCTTGAGCCATCTCGTAATCGAAACAAATGGACTGCCCAAATTTCAGCTCAATTTGGGTTAAGCCTGGCGCACTTTACTCACTCGACGCTAATTCCCCGAAAAGTGAGTTTACCTAAAGTCGAACTGACCTATTTTTAGTGCACTTGCCGAGAGTAACCATATGAACTGAATTACAAAATTTTTGTCTAATACGACCCAAACCGTTGAAATAAAACGGTTTTTCATTGGTGTGTGGGCGGTAAAAGGGGGGCGTGGATACCAATTTTTAGTGCAGTTGCAGACAGTAACCGTACAAACTAAGTTAACATTTTAGCTCAATCGACCCAGAAGCCAATTTTAATGATTTCTCAAAAAGTGAGTGTGGCTATATAGCGATGACGCCTTTTTTAGTACAGTTGCCGAAAGTAACCATACAAACTTAGGTATCACATGTTAGTCTCATACGGAAAAACTGCTTGAAATATGGCATTTTCACTGATCTTTTGGGCGCAAAAAGAGGGCGTGGAAACCAATTTTTCGTACAATTACTGTCAGTAACTACATAAACCAAAGTACCAAATTTCAGTCTTATACGACCAAAACCGTTTGAAATAAACAATTTTCATTTATTTGTGGGCGGTAAAAGGGGGCGTGGAAACCCATTTTAGTACAGTTGTTGACTGTACGGTTACAACATACTAAATTACAAAATTTTAGCCTTATACGACTCAAACCGACTGAAATTTAACATTTTTATTGATTTTGGGGCGGTAAAAATGGGGTGTGGCAAAATTTTTTCCTCAACCATCTCGTACCTGAAACAAATCGACTGCCAAAATTTCAGGTCAATCGGTTCAGTAGTTTTGGAGTCTATAGGTATCACACAGCCAGACACACATCGTTTTGCTTTTTATGTATATAGATATTGATTTGTGGGCGGTAAAAGTGGGCGTGAAAACATTTATATACAGTGACCGCCTCTTAGATCACCTACACAGCAAGTTTCACTGTAAAAATGTGTAAAACTCCGGAATTGCCATGATTTCGAAAAAGTGGGCGTATTTATATTACGACTACGCCCATTTTTCGTACAGTTACCGACAGTAACCATCTGAACAAAATTACCAAATCTTAGTTTTTTACGATTGAAACCGTTTGATATATATCCTTTTTTTGGTTTGTGATCGATAGCGTAAATTTTGCTTGTATGGGAGGTACCACGCCCCCTCGTCCAATAGTTACCAAACCTCACAGGAACACTCTCAAGATGTTGCTTCAGTTTCCCTGAAAATTTCATAAAGATCGGTTCAGCGGTTTTGGAGTCTATATGTGATAAAGCCACATACATACATACATCCATTTTTATATATATAGAATAACATATTTTCTGGTAAAATTAACTGTCAAATCTCTTCCAAATTTATGATGCACCAAGGGATTTGAGGCGTATTCGTATGTTTGAAGAAAATCTCTATAGGACCAATTATGCTAATAATGAACCAATAGCTAGATGCATGCACTTGTGCAACAGTCTTTCTACTATGTTAAAATTTAATGTGTCTGAGCACCAATTTAGACTGATACTGTTCACTATTTTTAATTAGTTGTAAGATTAAATATCCTTAATAGTCTGATTGTAGGAAATCCGTAGACTGAAACAAATAAATATATAAATAAACTCTGTACAGAGTCAATCACTTAGCTGACTAGACAGTCTGTTTCGGATATTGCTACATTTCCTCTTCAGTAGTCTTTGAGTCAGTGTCGGGCAGCTTTGCAAACCTCTACTTTCTCATCTTGAGTATATATTAATGAGCGCTTTAAAGCTCACACTGGAAACAAAGTAGTGCTAAAGCGCTTTTTGCAGAAATCTTCCTAGGCATTCTGGGCAATTGTTTTGCCCATAAATAAGTAGTGGACGTAATGTCAAAAGGAAACAGACCGACAGACGGATAATGTGTAATACAGATAAGTTGACGAAAATGTAAAAAGGCAGGCTAATAGTAAATTATTGTACTTATGTTGCTTATTGTGTTTTGCCAAGGCCAAACTGACAGCGTAAGATGCTTTCATTATACGTACTTGGTACTGATCACTATATGATATGATATGTGGACATGCCGCTTTTAAATAATTAATGAATTTCACTATCGCATGCCCCATAATTACCTTATATTGGCCATGCAAATTATCGTAATGCCTTGAAATGCATATTTTTTTTAATTTTACCTCTTTGATGCCGCGCCATGCTGTTATTTTCTAAAAATAAAAAAACCTTTCATACACTTTCAAAAATTTTGCATAAATAAAATTTTATACAGTGTAATCTTACGTTATATCTGTGTCGATGAGCAAAAACAGCATAAGTCTTATTTCAAAGTTTCCAAAAATTTTGCTTCAAAGTTTTCAATCGCCATATAAGTTATATGAAAGGTTCTATAATTTTTGCGTCATATCTTTGGCTAAGGTCATGCTAGAAATTCTAGATTTTGTGTGTTCATAATAACGATGAACACAACTATATCAATAACTCAGTTCTGTCTTAAATCAACTTAAGCTATTATTGCTTATCGACACAGATATAATACATATAATATATTCAAGGAACATGCTAGCGCAGATTTTATCTGCTTGACATTCGCTTGAACACTGAAGCCTGTATCGCGCTGTAGGTGAGATGAATACATATTTTACTGCACAAACACAATCTCAAGTGTGCAATCCCAGTAGTCCCAGTCGTAAAGGAAACTTTAACGAATCATGCACGATTTTTCTTCATCTTTGACGAAACATGCTGATTCGGTCATACATTTCCTTGACGAAAATCTCATATAAAAGTTCCAAATTCGTGCACTGTTTGAAAACTTTCTGATTTCGATGAACCAAAACAAGACAGATTTGTTAAAGAATTATCGACAAATGTATCTCATGCAGTTAGTTTCTTTAAGAAATCATCGTGACATTTTCGTGCACGATGCCTTGGACTGCAGAGATGCTGTGATCAACTCACTGTTAAAGTCGTATATGATTTCATACAATTTGGAACCCATTCATCTGAACTATATTGAACAAATTTAACGCTGAAATTGGCTTTTTAATCATATGACATTTTAGAGCAGTAGGCTATTTATAGATCACCGCCATCAACACTACCAAGGTTGCCATCTGTTCAAGTTGCTTCTTATTTATTTCAATACTCATTGGTGTTCGACAGTTTGTTGAAATGCACCATAGAAGTGAAACGAGTTTTTTTTTTGCTTCGCTAGAAGCTAAAGTTTTAACTGAAAGGTGGCCTATTTTCACAAATGTATTTTTGTGTAAGGAAATTGATTAAACAAGGAATCTTTTACAGATAGGTCCGAAGTTTTACAAGAAATAGCCGAAATCTCTTCAGTGGTTGTTGGCAATCCATACAGCTATGTATCGAGCCTAAAAAATCAATTCTTAAGAGCATGCGGCTTAGCACGTTATTGCAATAAGCTCCTTAATTGTAAACAAAGCATTAAGAAACAATTTAATAAATAAGCATGGTGATTTATTTACTAAAGAGAAAATATTTTTTTTATATTCAACATAAAAATTATGATGCATAAAAACTTTCTATCTATGCATTTATGTTACTTAATTTTTTGTTCATTTCATTGCACCACGCGTCAACGTTTTCACTTTCTCATTAATATCGAGGAATTTGGGTTTTAAGTCAGTCAATCCCGCCCATTTCTTGTTAGGCCTTCCATTGGTATCGACAACATTTATCCAAATGTCAACAACAAACCTTATCCATGTAACCCGCTTTAACTTACAACCATGCAGTTGGCTCGTCAATTCATCAGTCAAAGCTATTCAAATTTTCTGAAACACAGTGCATCTCCAACAGGTTTCTTTTTTCCTCATAACTAACTGTATTTTTCTATCAAGTACAATGTATTTATTACCGACTTAATGTATTTCCGTATGACAGACAACCGTGTTCAATCGTTAGACATCATAGAAAATAACCTGATTGAAAACAAAAAATGCTTCAATGATGTGCTCAATTTCCGTTAATGGGTGAGCAAGTGTACCAACAACACCACCATCATCACCAAGCTTAACCACCAAAAAATTGAGGCTTTCTTTTCAACAATGCATATAATTTTGTATGTTCGATGAGGAAAACTGCGTTCTGACAGCTACCATCAAAGCTTTTATTGCCAAAGATTAATCACATTTTCGTTTTTATTCACTGTAGTATGTTTGTATGAAGGTTTTTTTGTTATTGTTATGCACCAAGCTGTTGCCGCATTTCTAAACGTTTTAGAAAAAACAAAAAAAAAACACCAGAAATGATTGATTAAACTCTTGTGTGGTGCAGTCAAACAACATTATGGCACTTGGCGTTGGAATTGGGTATAACCCAAAAAAACCATATCAAAATAAGTAATGCCCTACGGGTGAAATTTCCTTTCGGGCAACCACACAAGATCACGCTTTAATGTTGGTACTTGTTACATTATTTTTATTATTATTATTAATATCATTTTGTGGCAAATGCAATCAATTATTTAAAGGCTCTTTAAGCGCCCAAAAACAACAACAGAAACTACTATTAACTTTAAACAAAACAGCAACAACAACATCAACAACAAATGTGATGTGCGTTGGCTTTAAGGTGTTAGCTTTTTGGTTGCTCGTCTAACCTACACGTTTTAGCCACGATGATGTAGCCGACGCCACATATTAACACAGCTTTTGTTTTAATCCAGCCAAAGGCTTTTTATCCCCTCCCTCCCTCCTTAACAGTGGAATGTGTTAAAATCAACGAAAAGAAAGCATTTCTTCAGTCTAACCTTTGATTGGAGTTTGACATGACTTGACGTTTCTATGTTGTTTTTTAAAGTAGGTATGTTGTTTTCTTTTCTTCTAATTGCCTTTCAAGAGGTGGCATCAGGGTACCCTCACATTTCTTCCCGTAAGCAGTAGACTTGCTTACATGCTTCAGGTGAAATTCAGAGTGGATATTTCCAATGCATTGTACAATTTTCAATGGGCAGTTTGTAAATTAATTAGTACAAGCTTCAGTAAAGGTGTAAACATCGTTAATGGCTCGCTTGTGAAAATAATACGAGAAAGATTCTGGTGAAAATATTTTTGTAATCAGTTGTTTAAACGATTTGTTTGTTAAGATTAGGCAAGAAGAAGGCATGATAAATGTTTTCTTGTAGGAGTCTTAACGTAACGCTAGATTTGTAAAATTACTCACAAAATTCCCAACAAGAATTTGGGAAAATCTTCAAAAATGTGGGTCACAAAAAATTCACAAAGGAGTTGAAGAAGTGTTTAGTTTCTAAAAATAATCAAGGTCTTCAAGGAACTGAAAGTCATTTAATTTACAGTCATCGAATTGTGATGATTTGGAAAAATATGCAAAAGAGATTGAATATATAACCATTGTACTGTATTCTAATCACAACGGAGGACGTGGGGGTTTTAATTTTGATAATTTTTAGCGTGACGAGATTTGTTAACTCTCTAGGCAAATTTTTTATAAGAACTGCTTCCAAAATTTATTGGTTTTAACGGTAATCATACATTTTTGGAACGAAGCTCCTTTACTGCAGCGTCAGCTCGAACTGAAACCGTCGCCATCTATCAACGTCCTTCCTTCGCATGCATTTCCACATTGTTGAATCGTACTGAACAAAGTAATCATCAATTATAAATGCCCGAAGCATTTGACTTAATATTTTTATCTTAAAAATAATAAATACTTTGTATGTGCTATATGAAGCATATGATAAAATAAAAACTAAGAGTCCGACTAGCATATGTTTTTCCATAAAAATTTGGCATCACTTACACTTTCCTATTGTTTTCGCCACCATTTTTCTCGCTTAACAGAGAGCTCAATGAGAGCGGCAAATTTAAAATTGATATAGATTCTGATAAATAGATAAATAATAGACAGATATATAGATATATGATAAATATATATAGATTGTGGTGGCCGTAGCCTAGTGGGTAGAGTGCGTGTCCCCTAAGCTAAAGGTAGCTCGGGTTCAATTCCAGCTCAGACAGAAATTTTTTTCAATTGAAATAATTTTTCTGTTCATTCGTCATCTCTCTGCAGACAATGGCAAACCTCATAGAGTAAAATTTGCCATGTAAAGCTTCTTGAGGGGTTCGGAGTCGGCATAAAACACGTAAGTCCAGTTCTCGGTCATTTGTGATCAACCATTTAATAACACGCACAACACAATTGATCAATAGAAGCTAGTTCAAAGTCCTTCCAAGGACTAAAATGGCCAATTTATTTATATTATTTTTTAGATTCTATTTCGGTGGCCGACGGCGAGCGGGAAGCGTTTAACGTTGAATTCATACATTTTGTTTAATTTTTTTTGACGCTAGCCGCTGACCCCGTTCCTTCTGTTCAGGCATTTACGCGGCTTGCGGGTGGTGTGATTTGGTAGAAATCGTATCAGTGTGATTGCTATGTGTGTATGAGTGGGAGTATCGAGCAGACTACAAACTAGCAACCCAGTGGGCAAAAGCAGGGCTTCGAAGCACTTCTAGCATCATATGGATTTTTTAGTCCTTCCGCACTCATATCCAAGCCCTTTAACTTTTTTATAAGAAACGAGAAAATTTTTTAGGCCTTCCTCTCTCGCGACTATAAAGAAGCCCTTTTTGAGAATGCACATTAAAAAGAAAAGCAATATAAATATCAATTTGAAATAAAAAACGACTGACAATTCCCAGATTTGAACCCACGTCCTCTCATGTACCGGTCCGACACCTTATCCACTCGTCTACCGCAGTTGTTAAAAAACTTTCGCTTATTTTGCATTATTACAAATGTAAGTAAGCTTTTGGGAGCGCAGATTCGAAACCCAGCTCGGACAAAAAATTTTTTTGTATATTATTATATCTACATTTTTATACAAATTTTTCTGTTTATTTAAACAGAAAAGACTGAAAACTTTTCCATATAAAAGTTTTCATATAATATGATATAAAATGTATTGGGATTCGGAAACCTGGGTTCGAGACCCAAAAATTTTTGTGTTTTTTTGTTTTAATTGTTCTGATCATTTATAATGTTTTTTTAATTTTTTAAAAAATTTTTCATGTATTATAATAAGAGAAGACTCAGAACCTTCAAAAGATAGGTCTTACAGAAGCACTCATCAATACATCAACCATGGAAGGTAAATTGACGCCAATAAAAGCACAAAGCACTTGATATCCTAGCTAAACAGATGGCCGCTAATACAGCCATCCGCCTAGAAGCCACCTCCCAGTGGAAAGAAGTTACACTAGGACATTCCTGCATTAGAAAAGTTCTCCCTTCCTTACCTAGGTCCATTGACTACATCACAGAAAAACTATCCTTTGAAAGGAAGTTCGATGTATCCATTCCCTCTCGAGAAGAGTGGGAACTAGGAAACCGTTCCCCTCACAATTTCATTGAGATCTTTACTGATGGATCAAAACTAGATGGAAAAGTAGGCGGAGGAGTCTACTCAAAAGCATTAAGCATTTATGTAGCCTTCAGGTCAGGGAGGACCATTGCAGTGTATTTCAACCTGAAATCGCTGCTATACATGAAGCGTTAACTTGGCTTCAGGTAAATGAAACATTTTCCATGGATATTTGCATACAATCCGACAGTCAAGCCGCTTTTAAAGCCCTAAAAACTGTTGAAATAACATGTGAAACAGTTCTCAACTGTCGCAGATCTCTAAACGAAATGGCAGAGCAACTTTAAATCTTTTTATGCTGGATTCCTGGAAATGAGGATTTTCTAGGTAACTAAAAACAAAATGAACTCGCTCGTACAGGTACTACCAAACAACTATCTATAAATAAGGAAAGCCTAAGTATTCTTCTCAGCACATGTAAATTTCTTACACATGAGTTATTCGGCATCAAAACCAACAGATGGTCAGCAGGTAACACGTGTAATATAACGTGGCAAATCTGGCCAAAACTCAATCTTCAGCGTTCAAAAGAACTCATTTCTCTCAGTAGAGACCACATTAGCACCATGGTAGGAATCCTTACAGGGCACTGTCTTATTGGCAGACACGCTCAAAGATTAAATATACCCCACAACGACTTTTGCAGAAGCTGTAGAGATGAAGAGGAGGAAGAATCTAGGAAGAGATAGGAAAAATTAACCCTTGGTATCACAATGGACCACATTGGCCTAAGTGTGTCTCGTTTGAGACACCCACACTAACCTAACCTAACCTACAGTCTTTACAGATGCGCTGATTGCTGATTTCGAATCTTTTGTAAGAATTCTAAAAATTTTGACACTAGGGTGGACCCTTAAGGCCCTATTCTCCTTCAGCTTGCTGTTTTTGGACCCTTTTTAAAAAAATTGTCATTTGAAAACGCAAAAAGATATTTAAATTTTGTTTTTTTTATTGAATTAGTAATGAATGAAAGAAAATAAAAAAATTTTTTTCGCCGCGATATAGGGGCTGTCCATAGATGATGGCACCGTCAAAGTTGGCCCTTAAAAAAAAAGGCATGGTGCTGGCGGCCATGATTCCGGCCCTCAGGAGCGTCTGAAAAAAAAAATATAGGGTTATGATCAGCATAGATGTAATTCTGGCCCGTAGTAAAATAAAAATTTTGCGATTTTTTTTGACAAAATGGCGGCCACTTGAAATTGACAAATCGAATTTGGACCCATTTTTTTGTAGTTTAGTGTAAAAAAAAATAGTAAAAAAAATTATTTTACTACGGGCCAGAATGGTGACAATTCTACGTCGATTAAATTTTGTTTCATCCAAATCGGTTCAGTAGAACTGGCGGAATCGTGGCCGCCAGCTCGAAAAACGTGGTTTCGAGATAAACGCGTTCAAAGTTTGAAGTTTATTTTTCGAAAAATAAAAATTATTTTATCAAAATCGGTTCAGTAGAACCGGAGAAAAGTGGCTTGATAGTTGGAAAGACGCGATTTGGACAAAACAAAACTCACTCTTTTATGAAAGAAAAAAACTGTTTTTGGAATACTTACCCGAATTATTCAGCGATGCCAGGTCCATATAAACCACCTTCTTCTTCTTCAAAAAAGCTTTGATCTTTGGCTCTTTGAGCTCTGCGAGCAATTCTGCCCTCCTTTGATGCATCTCGAAGCGTAAGCTTCCGAGCGGTTGAGGCGAAGTTCATCACGTGATAACGCAAAATTGTAGGCTTGGTTTCCAATGGCGATTCCCATCAACCTCATAATTTTGAGTATTGGCTGAAAACCATCGTTGAAAATGGCGGTTGCCATGTAATTTGCGATCTCCACTGTCCGCGCTCCAGAAACCCGCCAGAGGACCTTCGGGGAATCTGCCTGTCCCAAGCCAGGAATGGAAGGGTGAGGGTTGGTTATTGGATGGGCAGTTCATGGGGCACGGCCCATGAACTGATCTCATAATGAGTTCTTTCTGGAGGCACGGCTCCTGAATGTTCGTCTGATAACTGTAAAAGAAAAGGTTTACCTAGAGCCTTGGATGTTGCTGCCAAATTCTTGGAGAAAGCATTGTTTTGATATTAAGTTATCATAACACCGTAGTTGTAATATGCTTTCGATGGACGATCAATCCAACATAACTTGAAGAGCGGGGATAGTCATCCATCAATGATGAGGAGACCTGATTTATTGTTGTTCTGCAGACCTATCTTAGAATAAAGGTTATTATGTAGGAAACATTTAACCTTCGGACCGTTGTATAAGCAAATTTGTATACAACGGCTCATGCTTCTTAGTTTTCTGTTAAGGCTTTTATTAGTCTTAATTTAGGATAACGACGTTGCATAAGTAGAATTGAGGTTTACCCGGTTTTACTGGGAAACCTATGGTTATTTTTTAACCGAGCCAAGTACAATTCGAGTGGCTGAAGGTGTCACAGTCAGATATAAATGTTCTAAGAACTTTTGGTCTGTAGACGGGATGTTGAAGAGCCTTGTCAGGTGGAGCCTTTTGCCCGGGTTTTGACTATCATATGGGTTAGGCCCACGTGGGGTTTTTAATAACGCTCTGGTTTGTGGTTAGGCCAGAAAGGCCGGTGTGAGTTACACTTTAGTTGAACTCGGGCTGGTGATTCCCTTAAATTACTAAGAGAATGATGGTAGATTGAATCTCGCCAATTTCAAACAGTAAATGTTAGGAAGGTAAGCAACTACCGGATCAATATACTGTTACCTTTGGAATTTGAGTACAGGCGACGGGGAAACCTAAATAGTCTGAGTTGTGACCATTTGAGATTGAGGAATTTGATTGCATGAGTGACAGGCCTAGTTGCCGCCTTAATTTTTCGTGTCAGAGAGTGATGACCTCTGATATGAATGGGATGATTTTGTGCGGATCAAATAAAGGGTTGTATTACTTGGTATAGTATACTGAGATGACCCATGGTTATTAAAATAACCAAGTCATGTTTAAATTCGAGTGACTGAATGAGTCACGGTCATGTATAGTGTCTTTTTGACATCAGTGCTGGGGTTCTGTGGCATGTAATTAGAGGAACCTTTCAAAAATGGTCTTTCTTGAATTCCGAAGGGGCGTTGACCGACGCTTCATATTTGTCCCAAGCATTGGAGCACCGTTGAATTAAGCCTTCGCGGCAGGGGTCAACGTTAAAAACATAGTGGCTTTCTGTCCGCGCTCCAGCGTGCATATGTTTTGGTGCAAAGGTCCAGGCGATACTGTTGAAACCTTCATTGCTGTTTTGAGTCTCAGACCCGAGGCATCTACTCAACAACTCGTCCGATGACAGTGCTTCGTAGACGGGTTTTATCGCTTCGGCGACCTTTGGGTTGAACGGATCGTAATTATGTTTAAAGTCATCTACGTTACCCTGCACCACGGCCTTTTGATACGTGCACCAGCTTGACTCACCGGTCGGGCAATTTTGGTGTTGGGGATTTTCGTCGGTAGATACTTTGTGAAAATACGTAGCCCAAACCGCCTTCTTCATCTCTTCTAGGGATTTCGGATGACGGCGAATCGCCAAACCGTAGTAGGTCGTCAGTTCACTTATAAGCTTATCTGTCAGCTTTCCAGCGCCCTTGCCACCTATACCTTTGTTCTCCTTTTTGACTTTGCGCAGCCTGGACCCCCTTCTTTTTTGAACGTGGCCAACGCATTCTTTTTTACCACAGTGGGGTCGCCATCGTAGGGGTCTTCGGTGAGAATTGCTTTGAAAGTTTTAGAATCGCCGTCGCCGATATATTTTTCATACTTGGCGCCGTGTTTTTCCATTGATCTTGCAAACATCTCCTTAACCGCATCGACTTCCATTTTTCCTGCGCTGCCTTCATGATTTTTACGGCATTCCTCTTCGTGCAACTCCTTCCAAGCTTCGAAACCCTCTGGATGGATATATTGCTGGGATTCCCAATATTTGCAGCTATTGCAAATAGCAGACTTGACCACAGAGTCAACAACTTTTTTGGTGTACTTGCCGATCAATGTCGTTATACCATAGAAAGATGCGAAGCCGCGTTTTTTCCATCGCCCGTGCCATCGCCCGACACAGTCAATAGCGTTGGATCGCACCCTTCATTTTCTTCCATGGTGGCTTCTTTTTCTTCACGAACGGCCTTGGAAATAACGAAATTATAAACGGCCTCTGCAGCTGAATGCAAATTTTGAAGGCTGCTGTAGAACAAATTGTTGCTCAGACCTACTCCTATGTCCATAATGCCACAAAACATATCTACGCCTTTGGGACCAATGCCCAAAAGTCTCATGGCAACAACCAAGCGGCGATTTATTTCATACGATTTGCCGGCGAAACGTGATGAAGGAATAAGTCTGGTTGGGCAAGCGCAGTTCACAGCGATTTTGAATGCAACTCCATTCGGCGATGCTTTTTTGAATTCCAATTTTTCGTTGCATGTGGCACAAATGACGAAAGTAGCAAGTGTTGTGAATACTGAATAGAAGTCCAAGATGCAATTCTCCAAATTGTTTTCGATGACAATATCCTCCGTGGGATTATTTTTGAATTTTTTGGCTGAAGTACTCGCAAACTCAGTGTCCTCTACTCTATCAAATTTATTTCCACGAAATTTGCGTTTTTTAATTCGACCGGCGCGAACATAGTTCACTTTGTTTACGGGTTTTTGACGTGTTTTATTACTTTTTTTATCCATTTTACCGCACAAAAATAAATTTTTTTCAAAACTGTACTTTTCCGCAAACCGTAAGCGCAAGCGTGCGTCCGCTATTCAACTCAATCGAAACTAAACTAAATGCGGCTTTGATTTCATATTCATTCATATGTTTCTGCAAATGTGTATTCAAACCTGTTTTTGCCTGTCCATTAACTATTCAACGGAATTCGGTGGTTAATTGATGCCGTTGCGTTCAAAAACTAAGCAACATAAAAACTACTCATTTTAGCGAAGACATGACCCCACAAAAATGGCCATATCTTCTAAAGTATTTCGAATTTCAAAAAACCCTTTTAGGGTTATATTCTTAAATGTCCAAGCTATGCAAAAAAAAAATACAAAAAAAAAAAGTCGAAAAAATTTTTTGCTGAAAGAGAATAGGGCCTTAATATGTGTTTATGGATTTTTACTCTCTGTAGATGTGCTGGTCGCTGATATCGAACGCGATTTTAAAACTAAAAAAAGTTTTTTGACACTGGGGTTGACCATTAAAATGTGTTTTTATGATTTAGGCTTGTAAGTATGTACAGTTTTCAATTCAACTTTTCAATCAATTCAATCTCCATACGATGAGTATGATGAATGTTCAATGCTTAACGCCTTGTTACGTCATGAAACAAACATCGAATTTTACATCTTAATTTTCAAAAATAAACCCTTTTTTCCCAAAATATTAAATAAAACTTTTTAATTAGATTGTTCATGACTTACAAATTTATATGTATAAGATAAAAAATAAAAAAAAATATATATATATATCTTCAGCTTTTATTTCGAATTACACTCAGAGTTGAAAAAAAAGCGTAAGGAACTTCGTCCCCAGACCGAACCACTTTTTAGTGCTATCCAGGACTACTAGGTACTATTTTTTATTTTTGTCAATGAAATTCTATATAATATCTTTTCAAAACTCGCAATGCTTAAACACTGAAAATGCATAGAACAGATCACGTTTCAGATTTTCTTAAGCTGCAAGAGGATTGACATGAATTATCTCTATTGTGCGATTTAAACTTGTTACTGCTTAATGTTGCAAAGTGTGAATACTTACATATTTTCTAGGAATTCTGGAACTGAAAAGAATTTACGAGAAAAGGATCTAGGCGTAGTATTCGAATCCAAACTGAGCTTTGCTAAACATATATATATCATTGTAGTGAAATCAAGTCAGGCTTTGTTCTACGAAGAAACTCTAAAGAGTTCTCGGGTCCCTTTAATGTTAGATTTCTGTTCTTTGCGTTTGTACGATCCGTATTAAATTATCGTTGCATTGTATGGGATCAATTTTATTCAGTGCATTCACAGTGTATTGAAAAAAATTTAAAGGCGTTTTAAATTATTGCATCATGAATCTAGCATTCGGTGTTCTGAATTATGCAAATTCAGTTTTTCATTTCAGTTGGTTTTAGTTAATTAAAGTATTTCATTTTAGTCATAGATACATAAATAAGTATTACAAGTATTTTATTCGGAAATGCACACTTTGATGATATATTTAATAAATAAAATAATAGAGTGTGAAATCAATTACAAAATCAAATTGGCTCTACTTTAATATCGATTCAATAATCTTCTCTTATATTTACATTAAAAAATTTCAGCTTCCTACAAGTCGAAATTCAATAAAAGTAGATTATGAAATAAGAAGTTTTTGGCATACAGCTTTCTCATGTTCGTTTCGTCTCAAGTTAGTTTCTTTCTTATTCTTATCAGCAAAGAATTCAAAATGAACATTTCTCAATATTTGCAATCTTTTGTTTTAACTTTCATCCCAGAATGGGACTTCTGGACTGGACAATTTTCGCAATAGGACGCTCAAGCTAACATTTTTTATTCGCTGATATTAAAAATCACAACATTTTATTAGCCTTCAGAATACGTCATTGACGATGCACTTTAAACAACGTACACAAAAATGTGTCAACAACAGTAACAACGTATAAAGACATTCACTGCAGAATATAGAAAAAAAAACATACATAATATGTTTGTAAATATATTCATATCTTGCTATAAGCAGACATTCAGTCAACCAGCCAACTGTGACAATGCGGCGGCGAGTGCGCCTAGCAACGGCGACGTCGACAAATGTTGGAGCTGATTGCAGATTAACGAAACATTTTTCAACGAATGACACCACAAATTTATTATTTTGTTAATATTTTGACAGGTTTTCGTTTATTGGGGAGACTAAACAAAATTGTAGGAAAGACATAATAAATAAATCCACTTCTTAGACTCCTTTAAAACGACGGACGGCCTGCAACATGATGCAGCCGCTATAAAGCGAGTTGGACACTGCGCATGCGTTCATTAGCCACACGATACATTGTCACATAATTTGGCCAGTCATTACTAGTGCTGAACGGGTACATTATCAAAAGAGGGGCTAATGAATTAAGTGGAGATAAGCGTACAAATTAAGTAACGTTTTTCCTAATCAAAGTTTGAGCGTGCCGAAAAAGATGCATATAAAACTTAATATTTAGAGTTTTTTTATTTTCGTGTTTTCAAAAATTTTGCCGCCAAAAATTTAGCTACAGCTCTCTGTTGCACTGGCAACCCTGACTGCCACACAGTCAAATTTATGCGTTGACAGGTTCGGGTCAAGTGAAAGTCGCGTTCCATAACTGCCTTTAAAAACAGCCCAATAAAAACCTTCAGTTTTTGCTTTAATAAAATTCTATATATCCCTGACATTAGCCCCCTGAAAGAGGATATTTAAAAAAAATATTGTACAACAACATGAACAACAATTACAACAGCAGATATTTAACTTGGCACAAAATATAACTGATGGGCGTAGGGCGGCTACACTGACACAGTGCCATATATTAAATGTCAATGAGGATGATGATGATGATGCTGATAACGATAATGATGATAATGCCGATGACGACGACGTTGCCACATTGTTGTATGCACCGCGTAAATTCCAAACAATTGCAATATGGTTGTTGCGATGGTCGTTATGCACTGATGAGTCAAAACATATAACTTTTTTTTGATTTAGTTTCGGAAGTGGTTTTTTCTGGCCTTCATGAAATTACACAGTTAAAAAAACCAAACTACACACTAAGTTAAGACTTTGATTAACGGATTCCTTTTGGGGAGGAAAAGAGAAAAGCCTATACGTGTATCGGCCTTTTCTAAACTTTCGTTTGAGTAAGTTTTTAATGCTGGTTTTGATTTCACTCTAAATTTAGCTATCTACTAACATAAAGTATACAAAAACTATTATATTTTTGCCTTTGACATTGTTGTTATGTTTACAAATCTAATATTTTTATAGAACATTTTAAGCCTCTACCGCCCATTTTGCGCTTTTGTACGTTACCGTAAAGAATTTTTATATAATTTAAGGAAATTTACTTTCATGCCACTGCTATCGTTGCAATGAGTGACTATCTATTGCCGGCCTGATACTTTAGACCTTAAAACACAACACTCCCCCAACATTTTCCATTATGTTTAAGTCCGGTGAGTAGGGTGGCCGCAACGCTTTGAGTAACTCGAAAGAAGATAATATTTTTGTATTTGTTCATAAAAACGTACTAAACGGTTCAAATAACTGTCTCTTTATTTCTTTAAAATTAAAATAATTAAAATAAATTTCTTTAAAATTCAATAATCTTAAAAACAAAAACAAAATTAAGATTTTCGAAAAGCTTTTAGCTGCACGGAGATAATTATTTTGCTTGAATCAAGCAAATGTTTTGCTGAAAAGCAAATCAGGAAAACTTTGCTCAATCACTGTGTAATTTTAAAAAAGATTGTTGAATTGAAATCACTCCTCGTGTATTTAGGAAAAAACAAAATTATATTAAATTCAAGCAAATATTTCCTAAGTTTTTATAAACTCAAAAAGCACAATTTTACTAAACTTGCTCGTGTGTTTACAAGAAATTTGCTTGAATTTAGTACAAATTTGCTATTTGAGTTTATAATAACTTAGCAAATATTTGCTTGAGTTTATTAAAAATTTGCTATTTGAGCTTATAATAACTTAGAAAATATTTGCTTGAGTTTAGTAAAATTGTGCTATTTGAGTTAATAATAACTTAGCAAATATTTGCTTGAGTTTAGGTAAAATTTGCTATTTGAGTTTAAAGTAACTTAGCAAATATTTACTTGAGCTTAGTATAAATTTGCTACCAGTTTATAATAACTTAGGAAATATTTGCTAGAACTTAATATAATTTTGCTTTTTCCTAAATACATGAGGAGTGACTTAAATTTAGCAATCTTTTTCAAAAATCACACCGTGGTTGAGCAAAGTTTTGCTGATTTGCTTTTAAGCAAAACATTCGTTGATTCAAGCAAAATAATGAGCTAAATGTATTAGTTGTAAACTAAAAGATTTGGTTACAGTTCCATTGAGCTTTATCTATATATGTATATAAAAATGGATGTATGCATGTGGGTATGTGGGTATGTGGCTTTATCACATATAGACTCCAAAACCGCTGAACCGATCTTTATGAAATTTTCAGGGAAACTGAAGCCACATCTTGAGAGTGTTCCTGTGAGGTTTGGTAACTATTGGACGAGGGGGCGTGGTACCTCCCATACAAGCAAAATTTACGCTATCGATCACAAACCAAAAAAAGGATATATATCAGACGGTTTCAATCGTAAAAAACTAAGATTTAGTAATTTTGTTCACTGTCGGTAACTGTACGAAAAATGGGCGTAGTCGTAATACAAATACGCCCACTTTTTCGAAATCATGGCAATTCCGGAGTTTTACACATTTTTACAGTGAAACTTGCTGTGTAGGTGATCTAAGAGGCGGTCACTGTACATAAATGTTTTCACGCCCACTTTTACCGTCCACAAATCAATATCTATATAGATAAAAAGCAAAACGATGTGTGTCTGGCTGTGTGATACCTATAGACTCCAAAACTACTGAACCGATTGACCTGAAATTTTGGCAGTCGATTTGTTTCAGGTACGAGATGGTTGAGGAAAAAATTTTGCCACACCCCATTTTTACCGCCCTCAAATCAATAAAAATGTTAAATTTCAGTCGGTTTGAGTCGTATAAGGCTAAAATTTTGTAATTTAGTATGTTGTAACCGTACAGTCAACAACTGTACTAAAATGGGTTTCCACGCCCCCTTTTACCGCCCACAAATAAATGAAAATTGTTTATTTCAAACGGTTTTGGTCGTATAAGACTGAAATTTGGTTTTTTGGTTTGTGTAGTTACTGACAGTAATTGTACGAAAAATTGGTTTCCACGCCCCCTTTTTGCGCCCAAAAAATCAGTGAAAATGCCATATTTCAAGCAGTTTTGGCCGTATGAGACTAACATGTGCTACCTAAGTTTGTATGGTTACTTTCGGCAACTGTACTAAAAAAGGCGTCATCGCTATATAGCCACACTCACTTTTTGAGAAATCATTAAAATTGGCTACTGGGTCGATTGAGCTAAAATGTTAACTTAGTTTGTACGGTTACTGTCAGCAACTGTACTAAAAATTGGTATCCACGCCCCCCTTTTACCGCCTACAAACCAATGAAAACGTTTTATTTCAACGGTTTGGGTCGTATTAGACAAAAATTTTGTAATTCAGTTCATATGGTTACTCTCGGCAAGTGCACTAAAAATAGGTCAGTCCCACTTTAGGTAAACTCACTTTTGGGGAATTAGCGTCGAATGAAGTAAAGTGCGCCAGGCTTAACCCAAATTGAGCTGAAATTTGGGCAGTCCATTTGTTTCGATTACGAGAAGGGCTCAAGGGAAATATTTTGCCGCACCCCTTTTTACCGCTTCCAAAACAACAAAAATGCTATATTTGGTTATTTACTGCATATGCTATTTAGTGAAAATGGTGAATATATTTGGCATTTCTTGACATTTTCGTATATGGCAGTAAGGCGGTCTGTGGCAAAACAACGTCTGCCGAGGATAGTGAGTGTTCCTGTGAACTTTGGTAACGTTTGGAAGAGGGGGCGTGGTACCTCCCATACAAGCCAAATTTGCGCTATCGACCACAAACCAAATAAAGGATATATATCAAACGGTTCCAATCGAAAAAACTAAGATTTAGTTCAGATGGTTACTGTCAGTAACTGTACAAAAAATGGGCGTGGTCGCATTATATATACGCCCACTTCTACGGGTTTGTTCGTAACTGCACCCGCAAATCAATAAAAATGCTATATTTTAGACGGTTTTGGTCGTATTAAGTTAAAATTTGTTATTGTAAATAAGTTCGTATGATAACCGTCATTAACTTCAATAAAAACGGGAGTGTTACACTTCATCTAAGCCTACTTTTAAGAAACTATCAAAATACTTCGAAATTATTGGTCCGATTGAGCTCAAATTTTGTAAGTGGCTTTGCTTTGAGTACGAAATAGTTTAAAAAGAAATAGTTTAAGAAGAGTTTACCTCCCACAAATATATTAAAAATTTGTGTTGTCGACTAGCTTTAAAGTTATGGGTCGAATTCAGTATTCGACCTCAATGTACACATGAAGTTTCATTGATTTTAGTTTATGTTCATTGGTAAGAGGGCGTGGCACCGCCCATTTAACGTACATTTGTGATATCGAATATCATGGAAGTTATAGGTCGCAAAGCGTCAGAATTCAGTACTCGACCTCAATTTATACATGCAGTTTCATTAATTACATTTTATGGGCGTATGATAAGGGGACGTGAAACCTCCTATATAACCCAAATTAGAGATATCAAATAGCTTTGGGGTTATAGGTCGCACAGTTTTTGAATTCAGTATTGGACCTCAATGTACACATGCAGTTTCATTGATTGCATTTTATGAGCGTTGATCAAGGGGGAGTGACACCTCCCATACAACGAAAATTTGTGATGTCGAATAGCTTTGAAGTTCAAGGTCGCACAGCGTCGGGATTCAGTATTCGACTAAAATTTACGCATGCAGATTTACTGATAAAATTTATTAGTGTTTGTCGGGGGGCGTGACACCTCCAACTTAACCCAAATTTGCGATATCGAATAGCTTTGGAGTTATAGGTAACTCAACCTCGGAATTCAGTATTCGACCTCAATTTACACATGCAGTTTCATTGGTAAAATTTTACAAGCGTAGGTAAAACGGGAAGTGGCACCTCCCATACAACCCTACTTTGTGCTATCGAATAGTTTTGGAGTTATATGTCGCACAGTTTTGGAATTCGGTAATAGACCTCCATGTACACATGCAGTTTAATTGATTACATTCTGTGAGCGGTGATAAAGAGGGCGTGGCATTTCCCATACAACCCAAATTTGTTATATCGAATAGCTTTGTAGATATAGTTCGCAGTCTCTGAATTCAGTATTCGACCTCAATTTAGACATGCTGTTTAACTGATAACATTTTATGGGCGTTTGACAAGGAAGAGTGGCAGCAACGCGCCGGGTTTCAGCTAGTAAACAAATAAAAGAGAAGAAACCGATCTTCTGTTTTTCAGGGATTGCAATCCAAGGAATTTACGACGAGCCTCATATGTGGGAAGACCATCAGGCCAGTATAGCTTTTTAAGTGCATATTTACTCATTAGTTTTTGAACTCTCTCTATTCGGTTTGATTGAATACTATAATACGGGTTCCAAACAATAGAACAATATTCGATTATACTTCGAACCAAAGAAACATATAACGTTTTTATAGTTAACGGGTCTTTGAAAATTTTAATATGCCCTTTGATTAATCCAAACATTGAATATGAGTTAGAAATAATATAATCATAATGGCTTTTAAAATTTAGCTGAGTATCAAAAATAACCCCCCAATCCTCTATCTCAGCTTTGCGCTCTAAAATACAATTATTCAATGTATAATTAACCTAACGCTATTTGTACATTTAGTATAAGAAACTATACAATATTTTTTGATATTCAAGAACAATTAATTTGACAGACACCAACTATGCAATGCGGAGAGATCACTTTGGAGAAATATGCAGTCAGACTCATTCGAAATTTTAAGAAATAGTCTGACATCATCAGCGTACAATAGACATCTAGAAAAAATTAAGTGTTTTTGTAAACCATTAATAAAAATTAAAAAAAGAGAGGACCGCTACCTTGTGCAACTCCTGACAAACCATCCATTGCAACGTCCGCAATAGTTGACCCAATTTTTACATAATGCTTTCTATCTTACAGATAACTTTTAAAAAAAGCAATTAAAGTATCCGACAAACCGAACTTTTTTAATTTGCTTAGAAGAATAAAATGATCAACTTTATCAAATGCCTTAGAAAAGTGGGTTTAGATGATACCTAACTGACTACCGATCTACATTGCACTAATAATGTTTTTCGAAATAAGCAGTAAATTTGAACATGTTGATCTTCCAGGAAAAAACTCATGTTGAAATTCAGAGATGACACACTTCACATGCTCCAATAATTTGATTTTTAGTATATGATCAAACAATTTGGCTATTGTGCATTGTTTCACAATTGCCCTGTAATTATTTACATCACAAGTTGTTGTTGTTGTTGTTGTTGTTGTTGTTGTTGTTCTTGTTGTTGTTGTTGCCTTCTTAAAAACATACTTGATCTAAAGCCCGCAATTAAGTTCATGTAAAAATACATTTTCTCAAAACTTTAAAGGCGATTATTTCAAAATAGTTTTTATGTGGCGTATCGTGTTCTTGCAATAAGCCCTTCAATTTAAAATTATAGTTTTAATAATTCGAAAGTTCAGTGAATTGGACAGAAACTATTTTCTTTTTTCTCAAAAATATCTATTAAATAAGCATTGCTTTTCAATTGTGACTTCATCTATAGCAAAAAATTTATATCCGTATATATTAGCGTACTCATCTAAGTATTTGATTTATATATGGCTGAGTCTAAGCTCTTTCAAGATTATCCAAGACTTTAATTATGAAATGAAAAGCAATCGTGCATTAAATCTCACTACGAAGCAGAATAAATACATCACTCATACACTCGTAGCCCACGCTTTATTTAACACACCTCGTTGCTATAATACTGAGTTTAGGTGTTTAGGTGAGGAGCTTATAAATACTGAGTGCAGTTTAAAGGAAAGCTTTTTAAATATTTGCCACTAAGAGCTCGTCCATAAACTACGTTGATGATTTTCGGCTTCTTTTTGCCTCCTCTCCGTTGACAACAGCAGTTTTTACCTCACCTCCCTCCTATAAAGTTACGTTTTCCAATAATTTCTGTTTACTCCCATATTGATTACTACATATTTTATAGACAAAATAATTAAATTTATTATCTTGCAGAAATTTAACGTTTTGCAATTCCTCAAATTGAGTTTTAATAGGTATGTCGAAGCAAGTTAGATAAACCTTCAAGAAGATCAAACTTATAAAAATCCAATAAGAAATTAAACTTTTAGAGCCATTTCAATAGAATGTGTTACCATGATATATATAAATAGATTTCTTGCGATTAATAAGCGTTATACGTAGGCAGCTACATATATATCGGGATCTGCCAACACCTATGTCATTCCAGTCAAACTGACGTATCCGTTGGAAAGTTGGACATTTTTAACTTATACATACTCCGTGTGCGTGCAATTATTGTGTTGTTTACAGAGCTTTAAAATTGTTTTTCAGGGAAAAAAATTACTTAAGACGTGAACATTTTCGTGCGATTATTATATGCAGCTTGCGATTATTACATACTCCAAAAAAATTTTTTAAAATAGTAAACAAATCTAAATATAAAAGAAAGCTCTACTTTGATAACGTTAAAATTCACACCGAATTGATGTCAATTCTTCGTTTTAAAGGGGCTTATTCATATTCTTATACGCCTAAGTGCTTGAAACAAATCAGTGTCATTTTGAGAGGTTTGTGCTTTAGTTCAGTATCTGAAGAGATTAAAAATGATTTGGATATTTCAAATCCTTTAGTGGTTTCTAAAGTTTCAAAATTTAACACTCCCTTTTCTATTAAAAATGGTACCGATACTGGTTTATTTTTAGTTACTCTTCTTCCTGGAAAGAAGGCAAGTGATATAAATTATTTAAAATTCCTCTTGAGCCAATCAATTCAATGGGAAACTCCGAAAATTAAAGACAATGAAATACAATGTAGACGTTGCCAACGATGGGGTCACATTTCTCATAACTGTTGCAGAAAATTCTCTTGTGTTAAATGTAAAGTTGAACATGAGCCTGGCAAATGTTTAATTCCTAAGGATTCAGATACTCCTCCTTTTTGTGTAAATTGTAAGCAAACTGGACATCCTGCTAATTCGAGGGGCTGTTCCGTTTATAAAGACCATTTTTCTGCTAAAAGAAACAAATTATTTTTTATTTTTTATTTATTTATTATTATTTATTTGAACATAAATTTAGTACAGTAAGATACAAAAAGATCTTTAATTAGTACAACGCATAAGAATATATAATCAACTTATGAAATTAAAGGTAGCTTAAAGACAGTAATTTTATAGGTAAAAATAAAATAGAAATAAACACAAAAATAAAAAATCAACAGATGGCAAATAAATATCTTAAAGTTAGATAACTAATTATTTATTTATTGATCCTATATACATATAACATATGATTATTTATAATTAAAATCAAATTGATTAAAAAATCAAAATTTTGAGGCTTTTATTAAACTGTTTTAGATGTTCGAAAAATATAACATAATAGATTGTTTGAGTATGTTCGTACTGACGATAGATTTAATATTAAGTGGTAGTGAATTCCATAGTTTAATGGCGTTAATGAAGAAAAGACGTTTAGATAGTAAACAACTAAATTTCGGTATTATAAGATTACATGTTCGATTTGAGGCACAGAAGCGCAATTTTTGATAAAGGTATGAAGGAGTCCTGTAAATAATGAGTTTGTGTAGAAAGATACAGTTTCTCGCGTTCAAATAGCTAATTATGCTACACCCCAAAATATTCTTACTGATCGCAGAGATATGTTCAAAACGACTCAGTCCGTAAACATATCTAGTCGCATCATTAAAGGCTACAAGTATTTTATGCGCTGAATGTGAATCTAGACTACTGTATACTAGTTCAGAGAATGTGATATATGGCACAATTAATTGAATAACAAGTCTCTTTTTGGTTTCAATTGGTGTAAACCTAGCAGATAACCGAAGGCATCGCAACGTGTAATAGATTTTTCCAACTATACTATTGATGTGATCAGAACATGACAGTTTTGAGTTAATAAAAAACCCTAGATTTTTTACTTTATTCACCAATTCCAAACTTTTATTATTTAATAGTATAGGAGGGATTTCAAGGTTGCTAAGTTTATCCTTGGAGATAGGCAGAACATACGACTTCTTTGCATTAAGGCAGAGATCATTGTCAGACGCCCACTTACTAATTGCCTTGAGATCGTCATTCAACCTGCAACACAAGTCATCAAGTAGTCCGACACGGTTTGAACAATACAACTGAATGTCGTCGGCATAAGCATGCATCAACACATCACTGCACACGGTAAAAATGTCATTTATAAAGACACTAAATAGCAAGGGCCCAAGAATTGAACCCTGTGGCACACCAGTTACAATATCCTTAAGGTCTGAAAATTTATTTTTAATCTTAACTCTCTGCCTTCTACCTTCAAGATACTTGGCTATTAATTTTACAGCAGCATTATTGAAGCCAAAAAGTAGCCTAAGCTTCTGGATAAGAATAGAGTGATTGACGCAATCAAAGGCTTTGGAAAAATCCAATAAGCAGAGAAGTGTTATATGTCCTGCATCAAACGATGTTCGGATATCATCAACAACTTTTATCATGGCAGTCGCACAGCTATGCCCAGCTCTGAAACCAGATTGGTATGGAGATAGAAGGCTATGAGTTTTTAGATGATTATTAATTTGTTTGGCCATGAGGGACTCACATATTTTAGAAAATGTGGACAGAATGCTAATGGGTCTATACTCTTTCATAGCAGAAGCATTTGTAACCTTTGCAATTGAAATGACAATAGCAATTTTCCACGATTCAGGAAAACACGAAGTTGTAAAACAATGATTTATTATATGAGTCAACGGTTAATTATTGAGCTGAAAGAAAAAAAAGTTGCTGCAAGAAATACTGTTGTTGTTGCATTAAATAAAGCGTCTTTAACTTCGCCCAGTAGAACATTCTCTAGCATTTTCTCTACTTCTAATACTGCTTCGTCTATGATATCTCATAAACCTGCCGTTATTAATGAACTTCTAAAATTTGCCAACATTTTTAACATTTCCAATCCAATTTCCTTAGAAGATAAAATTAATTTTTTCTTGCAAAATTATAAAAAAATGTCTTTTGATGAAGCTAAATCTCAATATCTTTCTCTCTTATCTGAAATTAAAAACGTTTATGGTCCGTAATTCTTTAAATGTCCTATCTTTCAATGTTAGATCGCTTATTGATACCAGCAGAAAAATTGACTTAATTGAAACCCTTCGTGTACCTCATATTGATTTAGCTTTTATTCAAGAAAGACATTTGAAATATAAAATATCAACTCTTGAAAATTACAGTTATATTCCAGATAATTCGACTTTGGTAGTTGGCATTTTGATTAAAAATTCTTTTTCTTTTTCTCCAGTTTTTATTCCTGGAATTTCGTTTCCACATAGTTTTATTGAAGTAGCTCTTTTATCTGGTTCAACTTCTTCTAAAAAATTTATTGTTTCTGATCACGTAAAAAAATTATTTAAAAAAAAATATGTTTGGCAAAGAGAACTTAAAAGAATATTTCGTAGAAATTCAAATAGATGTAACTCTGATTATAGTTTACTTTCTAAAAAAATACAATTACTCAAAATTCTAATAAAAGAACAAGTTCAAATAGATCAATCTGTTGAATTTAATGCCAAGCTTCAAAAAATTAAACCTGGTCCAAATGCTTTTAAGGAAATTTTTATTTTTCTTGGAAATAAAAAGATTGGTTCTTTTAAAGAAATTTCGGTAATTGATGCAACTATTACCTCTGAAAATAAAATTCTAAATTCTTTTCATCAACACTTTACTTCTGTTTATACTGACAACTCATCTAGCAGGTCTAATTCTTCTCATATCAAAAACTCTGTTCAAAATTGCTTATCCAATTATCCTAACTCTGTTAATTTCTTTGACGATAATTTTTCCTCCCTGAGTAATGATGATTTTTTTTTTTTTTCATTTTACAAATTTAGATGAGCTTTCCTCTATAATTAAGTAAGTAAAAAATCGTATGGTCTTGATCGAATCTCTAATTTTCTTACTAAAAAATTTTCTGAGGATGCTTTAAATTTTCTTATAATTCGCTCTTATCGAAACAAAATTTTTGTATTCTGGAAACTTTCAATTTCGACGTTGAGATTGCAGTGATTTCTCATGTCAATTCTTGAGCAAACGTCGTCAAATAAATATTTAAATTTTTGATCGTCGCAATGATCTTCGACGACAAGACATTGGTAAATGCGAGCTCTCGACGACGATATTTACTTCAAGAATAGGATTCAAGAATAGGGGTGATTATATTTAATAATTTTTTTCAATATTGGTTATTTTCCAAATAATTGGAAAATTGCAAAAATAATCCAAATTAAAAAGAAATCAAATATTTCTAGCTTTAATAAATTTAGACCAATGTCTTTACTTTCGAATCTTGGTAAATTATTGGAACATGTCTTGCGTTTAAAAATGGACATTATGTCTGAAATTAATAACATCCCTTCTATCAGTTTGGTTTTCAAAAGGGTCATTTGACTGTCCATGCTTTGCTAAAATTTCATGATGATATAATTTGTTATCTGAGAAGTCGTAATTTCAGCATTTGATAAGGCATATCATGATGAAATTTTGTCAAAATTAATAAGATTAGGCTTTGATCCTTTTATAATTAAAGTTTTTCACAGTTTCTTCAATGATCGGAAGTTTTGCGTTTAAATTAATGAAAGTGTCTCTCAACTGGGTGAAGTTAAGAGCGGGTTTCCCCAGGGTTCTGTGCTAGCGCCACATTTATATAATATTTTCATTCATGACTTTCCTCATGAATTGGATGGCTCAAGAGGTATTTTATATGCTGATGATTCTTTAATTTATGCACACAATGAATCTCCTTTGAAAGCTCTTGATCTAGTTTCGAAGCACTTGGCTAAAGTTGATGAATTTTATAAATACTGGGGAATCACTATAAATACTTCCAAATCAGTGGCTATTTGCTTTAGAAATGCTTCTGGGAAATGCAAAAATTATGTCGTTCCTGAAAGCAAACGTTTGCAAATTTTTTTGAATTGTGTCGAAATTCCTTTTAAGTCTAATTTTAAGTATTTAGGTGTTAATTTCAATAAATTGGTAAAATTTTATGATCACGCTAGATCAGTTTTTAAAAAAGCTTCTTATATCAAAAGTATATTTTCGAGACTTTTTAATAGTAAATATCTAAAAACTGAAACAAAATTATTAATACATAAAGTTTGCATACGTCCTGTCTTAATTTATGCATTTCCTATTTGGTTTTCCATTTCTCCCACTGTTGCCAAAAAATTAGAAATCCTTGAACGTAATGTTTTAAGACTCTGTGTCGACAGAAACTACGAATCCTTCGTCAAACGTTTCTCTAATAATTTTATTTATAGCAAGGCTCAAATTATTCCTCTCTGTAAATATGCCCTAACCTTGCAAAATAAGTTTATTTTAAAACTTTATTCTCATGATAACTATCTTATTGTATAAACGATATCTTCGAGTATCAAAAATCTTTTAGTTGGTCTAACTCCACCTATCTTTCTCCTATTGGTTTAATTAATGAAAGTATTCCTTTGAATATTGACTTTTCCGCACCTTTGTTACCTTCTTTTTTTGTTAAAGCACTCCCTGGCACTCATAGAGGCTAATTTGTGTCATCTGTAGAATTTAATTTTATATAATTGCAATTGTTGAACTCTGTTTTGTATTTCTACTTGTACTATTTAATCTTTTAACTTAATTTAATCTTCTGTTACTTACTTTTAATTATCATTTACTCACTAACTTTACTGTTAATTTGGCTGTTAACATTATATTCCTTATATTTTTTATATTGAACAGTTGTTGTTTTTAGGTTTAAATATCTTTAAGTGTTATTTAGTTTGTAAGTCTATCTGAGTTTTCTCTCTAAATCATAGCCCAAATGCCGGGAGCAAGCATTGTTTTTTATTTAACTCTTCTGACTATTGTTGTCCTTGTTTAATTTCGAAGTAAATTATCTCAACAAGAGTGCATCGATGAACTCAATTCGACTTTTAGCACTTTTGATGAAGCACCATCAAAAACCTGTGTATATCAGAGTTGATGTTTTCGGTACAATTGTACTTTTTTGGTACAATTTTATATTTTTCCTAATTTTCTACTACCAAAGCGTTTTCGGTACATTTTATTTCACTCAATAATAAACACAGAATTTAGAGCTCTAAGTTAGCAAACAGAATTAAAAGAATTACAAAGTTTAGCTAGTTATTAATTTAAGCACTCAAAACGATATATAAAAAGTTATTTTAAAGAGTCGATTTTCTCCAATTTATATAAAATTGTTTAAGGAATTCTTTCAATTTCTTATTTGTCAGCAAATGTTGAAAGAATATATCATTTTCAAAATTTTATAAAAACCAATTACAGAAACAGACTGGATATTGCGACAGTTTATTTAATTTAACTTAAGCGAAATGTTTCATAAAATCTAGTAAAAAAAATGAAAAATTTGCTGAAAATTTGACTGAAAGTGCTTGAATGTTAGAATTTTCCCATTAATTTCTTTTGTTATCTTAATATAGAAAAGCCCAAACTAACATTTTTAAAAATATATTTTTCGGCTTGATTGTGTCAGATTTTGGCTGGATGGGTGTTGACCAAAAGGCATTTGCAAAGAACCTGATATAAAAAAATGTTAGTGGCCTTTCTATATTAAGGTAACGAAATAAATTCGCACGTTTATATGAAACATTGTTTGCTTTTTTCATTTTATTCATTTTTGTTTTTTAATTATAACAAAAAGACCTCTAAACTGTATATTTATTTATTTTTTTATAGATTTTATTGATCTCATTTTATGAATATTATAAGACCACTTGTGTTCCTTTTTGTGATTATAACAAACTTTGCTATTAATTCAAAATAAATTTGTAACAGTTTTTCATAAGGTTAATGATCTGAATTGTTTAAAACACATTCACTTAAATTTAAATAAAAACTAGTTAGGTATTATCTTCGATTGGGTCGAAGTTTAAATACCCCCACAGTATATATTTAGTAATGCATATTTTTAAAGTTTGATGACGTCACTTCGTATAGAGGACGTTTGTGGCGTTCATAAAATTTTGCCATTACTCAAAAGCAGAACACGTAAAAGATATGGAAGATTATGTGTAAAATATGCTGTTTGTACACACATTTTTGTGGAATTTATAAAAGTTATGCTTCTTTGATAGGAGATTGGCCGAGTTCTAATCAAATTTGCCAAACTCCAAACTCAAAGTGAATTGCAATATTCTTAGCATTTATGTATAATTTTATTTGACTATTTTGACAAATTTGAAGTATATTGAGACCAAAGCCCACTTGCAAAATTTCCAAATTAGACCAAGGCACAACTTGAAGTCATGACATTAATTTTTGTGGCATTTTTAGAAATTTTAGAGATTGGAACAGTTGTATGGTGGGTAGTTATTGTTTTCATCAGACTTAAACAAATTTGAAATATATGCTTAATATTTTACTTCAAAGCTTATGTGCGAAATTCCAAGTCACTACATAAATAGTTGTAGCATTTTTAGAAATTTTATTGGTTTAATAAATAAGGTGTGGTTTTCATCCGATTTTGCTCTTTCTCGAACTTGATCTTCGTTTTTTTAATATAAGCACATGTACCAAATTTCAATACGATAGCTTTAAAATTGCGGATGTAATTGTGTTGATAGACGAACCTAGCGACACCGACTTAGGAGGTGATGTTGATCAAAAAATATATATGGGTATTTTTAAACAGAAAAGTCTACCGTGACCAAAAATTTTAAACTTATTAAAAACTTATTATCTTATGATTTTATCTAAGAGAAAAATTTTAATTTTATTTATTTAAGCAATGTATACATAAATTCATTAACATTGAAAGCCAAATCGACCACACAGATTCACAAATGTAGTTTTTCTTTTTTTTAAATGTTTAGTAAATGTTTCAAAAGCTTTTTTGTTTTAGTAAAAATGGAAGGCATTGGCTAGAGATAATGAAAAAATCTTTAAGGCAAGGAAAGGACAATATATTAAATTTGTTTTTAAATTACTAAATTACATAATTACTTAACTTCTTAATTACTTAATTACCCACTTCACCTACAGTGGAAATTTTAGTAACGTACAGCCAGAAACGTAATGCCATATCAAAAAACCTAATAAAAAACAACCAGAGAAGATTTTTAAATTCGATCATTTGAAAAATGAACTTTAATTATTTCAAACCCTTCTAAAAAAAGTTGTATGCATACAGAAAGCCTCGTCCAATTCGGAGAGTTTTGCAAATTTTGTAATCCAAGTCAAAAAATTACTTCCTTTTTTTTTAAAGTAACGTCAACACATATTTTTGCTTGTATCTTTTAATCCTTAGGGTCGATTATTGCCATTGCTTTTACTCTTTTATTTAATATAGTGCTACTTAATTACTACGCAAATATAAGAAAAAATTTTTAGAAGTTGGACTTTTTCATTCTTTTTTTTTAATATTTCTTCGTACAAATCGTCCGTAATGCCAGTTTGGAAATGCCCATATATATTTGTCTATACCTGCCACGCCTCCTTATCAGCGTTACAAACGGAGTAACAAAGGTAATATACTGCATTATGCGTGGGATATACAAAATTTATTCCACATTTTTTTTACCTTTAGCACAATTTTTTCTACATTTGTATACCAAAATTAAAAAGTCTTTTATCAACCCTGCTGTATATTCGTAGTACACAGAATTCTAGCGGGACTGTAATTTGCTCTATGAAAAATTTCGTGAAGAGCGTCCAAGATCTGTATCTGTGCCACAAAACATTGATGCTGTGCGCGAACTAATAGCATTGAATAACTAATAGCATCGTTGTATTTTTGGCGAAAGAGAATTTTCGTAAAATTTTTTTTTGTTCTCGCCAATTTTTTGCGTCATATTTTTGTTTTCTTCTATCTTGTTCACAACTACTCCCATTTTCGCTTACGGTGTAAGGTAGATGTCATCAGTGTTTAGCGGCCATGTCTGAACAAATATAATTGAGAATTGTAAACAATCTTCGGAGGCCTCGCAGCTACATTGTATTTAAGAAATAACTGGTTACGTCTTGTGTCCATTTACCACTGGGTACAAGAGTAGAAGTATGCTTACAAAAGAGGAAAAAATAAAAAAATAACGTACCTCCAATTTTGTGGTGGTACAAAAAAAAATTTACGAAATCCTCTCTACGCCAAAAACACAACGAAAACGAAAGAGAACACACCGAAAAAAATAGATGGATTCAAAAATTCGCTTCAAGCTCCAGGTTAATATGGTGATATATAAGGCAAGACGATTCCTTATTTTCATTAAAAGATGGGCTAAAGAATTCAGTGATCCCTTTACTACTAAATTATTATACACCTCTCTCGTAAGGCCAATTCTTGAAAATGCATCAGTTATGTGAAACCCACAATGTAATGTCTACATCGACGCCATAGAATCCATTCTAAACAGTTTTTACTTTTTGCTTTACGTCATAAGGCCCAACCAAAATAGACGAAACGAGACTATAGCATTTTGGCGAACGTCTGCACTTGTTACGGATGTTTACGGATTTAACCCAAAATGAAACGATTTGCTCAACTCGTCTGAAACAGCTGAGCAGTAGGCAATCGAGTATTATTTATTTATTTATATTGTGCATTTTGTAATTTTTAATAAAGATTTGTGAAAAATGAGTGAAATAATGGCGAAGTTGAAACAAATTGATGAAAATAAAATAAAATCGCACTCTGCACAGCTGTTGTTGACGAATTGCTACGCTAGCAGATCGGTTCTTACGGAATAATACGTCTTGTCAAACTGTTTCGTTTAGTTTCGTTGAGTTACGTTTGCTGATTTTGGGTAACAACATTAATATGTATTTAACCGAACACTTACGTTTTTACTCGTTACGGAGCAAAATGTTTATTTTGGTTGGACCTATAGTCATTGGAATCCCAATATTATGCTTCCATCGTATGAAATACGCCTTAAGATTATTTTACTACCTTCCCTAAGAAGCAGAAGAATGGTGCTTAATGTCATTTTTGTGAATAAATTACTTCGTCGCGGGATTAATTCGGAATATCTCATCTCAGCTCTAAATTTTAACATCCCAAGGAATATATAATAAGTTGGGGATTTGCCGAAGCAGACCACAGTGGGTCCCTTTTCGTCCCCCATTGGACAAAGGGTACTACTGCTCGGAGTACTCGTACGTGAGCATGCTCCTTGTGTAAGCATCCGTTGTCACCTCAAGCATATCCTTATAGGTTAGTTGACCAATCTCGGCTTCGCCAATAAATGGGCGTCCCAGAGTGGTCAATCTTATGCTTGCCAGCGCCGGACACTGGCACAGAATGTGTGCTGCTGTTTCCGGCTCCTCTAGGCATAACCTACACGCATTGTCCTCGGTCAGAGTTATCTTCCCGAGATGGTACATGAAGGGACCGTGTCCTGTGACCAGTGCAGTAAGCCAGCTTAAAGTCCTTCGATTGTATCGGATAACTTTTGCTGCCTCACTACGAGACCACTTCACGGCCGCCTTCCCAAGGAAAGGAACTAGACATTTTTTGTTTTTCAAGTTGAGTCAGTGCAATTCTAATTACGCTCTTCATGAACCTTTACAATGTATGTGCAGTGATTTCAATAATAACTTCAACATGATTAATTTTTCTGATTCGGTAGACGTCTTAAAACGGAAAATTATATTACATTTAAATAATTAAATCAATTTAACTTCATCCTATTAAACCTAGCGCAGTTTTATAACAATGTAATATTGGCAATTGAGATTGTTTCTCCTTTTTGTCTCGATATTATGTTTTATAAAGTAAGCACCATCAAATATGAATCATTTTTAAAACTTGTTTTTTTAGTTTAGGTGTTAAAAATTAATATTTTAATTTTCAATCGAATTGTGATTTACGTGCTCACGTGGCTTCCTGATTTGAAATTAGATTGAGCTCACACTATCACCTGGATTGGTGTGCCAGAGTATATCTCTTTTCACACAAGTTTATGCCTACGTTGGCCCAAATGCATATCCAACTAATTGGGATTTTGATTTGGCGGATAAGAGATTTATCTCATTTCCACGGTGGTTAGACAATGGCCGCAAACCAGTTAAAATGAGTATTGTGTTTTGGATTGTTTTTGAAATCAGGATTGTTTTTCGTGTGCCTTAAAGTGATAATCACTATCATTTAATTCGATGTTGTTTATTTATATAGAATTAAATATACTTAAATACGCGTTTGGCATATATTAAATTTTTAAATTCCGCTGAAAAGCTAATTAATGTGCTTAATGGCAAATCCTAATTGCCAATACGGGGTATGTTTTAGTACGTAGGTGCATTTTGTCTGTCCGGGCAGGATTTAGAATGTAAATCGTGCATGCATATAGCTCGGGTACACGTATCTTTGGAAGTTTCCATACCTCCGGGCGAATCCAAAAAAAAAAGAAAAAAAAAAGAAGCAAAACAAAGCAAATGACGCCAAAAATTATTTCACAATTTAATGAACGAATCTATAACCTTTTATAGACTATTTCAGAATTAGAAAACACGATGTTGCTACACAGACGAATAAAGTCAAACTGTTGTTTCAACAACGAAAAGGAGATAATGTGAGCACAAACAAGGTTTTGTTTCCACTTACAGCTCTGCATTAAGGCCCAGTTATAATAGACGTAACGTAATGTGGTCTAATGTCAATTGAGCAGTGCATTCTTTCACTTATTGTTTCAAACTATACTTTCGTATACAAGTGATTATAATAAACGTAACGTCATGTAACGGGACGTAAAGATCCGTTGGATTTAGATTTCTACGTTACTTTACATTACGTCTGTTCAAAGAACAACTAAACATTGAGGTTAGATTCGATTATTGCGCTATTTTATATTGTTGAACTACGCTTTTTGTTGAGTTATCGTTATTAATGTGATAGTTTTATGTATCCACAGCTATGGATGACGAAGTTTTAATTGTATTTTTACAGGAACGTGCAATTATTTACGACAAACAACTGCCTGGCTACTGTCTATTATAATTGCTACAATGTTTTCTTACATTACGTCCCGTCACGATGACAGTTGACAACATTACGTTACTTCACATTCCGTCTATTATAACTGGGCCTTTACTATTTCATCACCGACAAATTTTTATAAGCGGATGTTTGATTCATTTCGGTGTGTTCTCATTCGTTTTTGTTGTGTTTTTGTCGTAGATATGATTTTCGTTCAATTTTTTTTTTGTTCTCTCCAATTTTGTACTTCATTATTTTTTTTTTTGTTCTCTCATATCTTGTGCATACTTTCTCCCATTGCTTGCTGTGTAAAGTAGATGTCATCAGTGTTTTAGCAGCCATGTCCAAGCAAATGTAATTCAGAATTGTATACAGGCGTTGGAGGCCTCGCAGCTACATTGTATTTAAGTAATAATTGGTTACGTCATGTGTTCATTTACCACTGAGTTTTTACTCTCTGAAGTTTGCCATCATCTGCACAAAGATGCTGGCCGAACAGAAATATTAATTCAATTGAAAAAATGTTCTCACTTAGCTAGGGCTTAAACCACGGTTCTTTCATTTCAATTACATTTGTTCGAACACGGCCGCTAAAACACTGATGACATATACCTTATACAGTAAACGACGATGGGAGTAGGTATGCACAAGATAGGAGAGAAAATATGACGCACAAAATTGGAGAGAACACAAATAAATGTAACGAAAATAATCTCTACGCCAAATACACAACGAAAACGAAAGAGAAATTACCAAAAAGAAGCAAACAAATGCAAATGACGCCTCAAATTGTTTCCACAAAAATTTTTACAATTTAATGAATGAATTTATTACCTTTTATCTAGCACTTCAAAATTAATGTTTAATAATACTTTGCTACTTTATACATAAACTTTTGTTTTGGTTTAAACATAAAGATTAATAGTTTTCACAGACACAATTCACTGCAAAAATTTCCTGTTCGAAAACGCGATGTTACTACGCAGACGAATAAAGTGAAACTGTTGTTTGAACACTGAAAATAAAATAATGTGAGCACAAAACCGAAGTGAGCACAAACAAGATTTTGTTTCCGTTTACAGTTCTGCATTACAATCTCATGACTGACAAATTTTTACAAGCCGGAAGTTAAACTGTTTGAACAATGAAAAGTAACTGTCGATCTTTGCAACAGTAACAAGATTTTGTCACTTCCCACTTACAGTTTTGCATTACAATGTCATCACCGACAAATTTTAACAAGCAGGAAGCTCTAATAAGCACACACTTTGGATTAAAATTCAAAGTTCAGCAAATTGACTTTTGTTAGTTTATTGTTTTTAAAAAAGTAAACTTTTTTTATTTTCTTTGCTAAAAGAAATGCTTCGGTAACTCCACTGCTCATAATTAAAAGCGACTAGATCCATTGGATCTGCACGCAAACTATTAATAGGAATATTTATAAGAATCTATCTTTGAAGAAAAAAAGTAACAGCATGTTTTTTATTTTTAAGAGTTTGCAGTTGTTGCTCTTTCTTTAAGTGAAATTGTTTAATATATTTTATAACGACTTTGAATGTTTATTTAATTGCTTATCCTCTATGCCACTGCATGCTAAAACCTGCAGCTGATTAAAATTGATTTAAGCTTAATGCTTTGGATGACTTTTTACTTGTCTGGTTGCAATAAAACAAAAAAGCTATCTTCATCACTGACAACGTTAGTGCGATGAAGAACTGCGAAGGTGTAAATCATGAGCGCCTACACAACTTTCTTTAGAATGGTAATAAAACAATTTTAATGTGTCTTAAATAAAGCCATAGATAGAGTCATTTTTAGTATACAAAATTTTACTAAATGAAATTGGATTTGTTTTTTGCTTCCTTTTTAGAAAATAAGAAATAATTTGATATTAATGCTGGATATATTTTTGTGATTTATTTTACTCAACAATATTTTAAACTTGATTGGCATTTTGGTCCTTCGAGCCAAATAGCACCTGCTACATATTGCTTCTTAAAGCTACATTTACCGATCAGTCAGCTTGAATTTTTTTTTATAATTATGAAGACGTTAATTACGTCATCTTAGTCAACAGCACCTCTTAACTGAATGTTAACCAAGCTTAACCCAGTCTGCCAGACGTCATCTATAAAATAAGATAAATATCTGTTTAACGAAGAGATGAAAATTTTGTGCGCCAAATGCCAAACATATGTAAAATAGATGTTAACATATAAGAGTTGCAAGTGTTTTGCGGCTAGAAACTTTTGACATTCGCCACAGCGTGCGGCTTGAGTGTTGAAGCTGACTTTATGAATATCTTAAGCGAGATGACAGCCAAAGCAGCAGGTGGTTTGTGTTATAGCTAAAAGGAAGTAGAAAGCTTTTATGCTTGCTCATAAATAAAAGTGTAAAAATATATTTTGGCGATTTTTTTGGTTAGAAATAACTCTTTTTAACATTTGTTACCAGATTACCTTTGGTACGTCAGAATCTTAGCTGATTTTATTATTTAAGCACTTTAAGCTACTTCTTCCAAAATGCTGTGAAAAAACATAACTTGGAAAAAGGAAAATGAATGCTCCATTTTCCAACATGAATTTTGTACCAAAACTTACCTGAAGAAAGTTCCGTTTCAGTAATCAAACTGGTCAACTGATGTAACTTGAGCCAAGTTAGCATACTTATTGTCTCAAGAGCAGCTATCGCAATAAGATATGCTTCTTTTTTTTAAATATTTTCATATTTTTTCTTGTCTGCAAAATCAGTCTGCTTTAAGGAACAAGCAATTTTCCCAAACAAAAAAAAAACATTAAAGGAAGCAAAAAGCAAGTTCAGTTCAAACTTCATTTCGTATATCAGCCCAGAAAATATGCAATTTATGTAACACCTTCTGACATATTTTAAGCCAGGAAATTTATTTTTTTTTTGCTTGTGTTGTCTCTGCAACCAGATCAAACCAAAAACCAGCCCAAACTCATACATTGTCTGGCTGCATCCAATATGTTTTTTTAGAGTCTCCTCAACCAGCACCACGTAGGTGCTGCAAAATCTGTAACTCCTTTTTTTCTACGTTTCTGTCGGTGCTACGAGGTGAACTAATGTTTATGTGACAAGATTTCTACATTTCTATGTTTTTCTTTTTGTAAAATTTCTCGAGTTAAATAAGATATCAACCAAAATTACGAGCAATGTTGCGAAATTCGGAGTAACAGCTTCGTTAGAGTGGCGCTAGCAGGCGGATGGATAGATGTTCGAGATATGCATTTAAATTATTAGAGATTTTTCAATATTAGTTTTCCAATATATGCAAGTTTGTGTCAATTGCTTTCATTAAGAAGGAAGAATATAATCTATGAAGAAATGTAAACAATTTTCAACAAGAAAACAATAAAAACTTAGTCCGCGTCTTTAAACGATGGCGTAACACGTAACTCGTCGTTAAAGTCTGGTACCTTTATTGTATTTGGTATCGATATGATGCCAATGGGGACTAAATGAAAAGAAAATGAACACTTCTGTTACCTTAAGGGCGCGTTTGTTGTGCGACTTATTGCTTTGTCGAGCCAAGCTGACACTCAAAAACGCATCGGAGCAAAAGAGAACGCAAGTTATGCATATCATTTGCTTCAATGCATTTTTGAGTTTCAGCTCGGCTCGGTTTCGTCGTAAATCGGCACTATAAACGCTCCCTAGGGCAGTATTCTAGTGTTGAGGCCCGATACGGTCAATAAAAAAGAGCCAAATTATATTTTTACTCCCCATTTTTTTATTATATGTATATTGAATAATACAAAAATAAATGAAAATAATACTTACTTACTTAGTTGGCGCTACAACCGTATGTCGGTCTTGGCCTCATCTAAGAATTTGCGCCAGCCATTTCTGTCTTTCGCTTGCTGGCGCCAGTTGAAAATTCCAAGCTTCGTCAGGTTGTCCTCTACTTGGTCTTTCCAACGAAGATGCGGTCGTCCTCTTCTGCGTTGACCGCCGCTGGGTACCGAATCGAATGTTTTCTTCACTGGAGCATCGTCTTTCATGCGCTGAACATGACCAAGCCAGCGAAGCCGCTCGATTTTAATGCGCTTGACTATGTCGATGTCAGCGTACAGCTCATACAGTTCATCATTCCACCGTATTCGGTACTCGCCATTGACGCAGATTGGTCCGTAGATCTTACGAAGAATCTTTCTCTCGAATGCTTCTAAAGTCTTTTCATCTAAACTGCTCAGCGTCCAGGTTTGTGATGCGTAAAGTAGGACGGGCATGATGAGCGATTTATAGAGCGTGATTTTCGTTCATCGAGAGAGGGCTCTGCTTCTCAATTGCCTACTGAGCCCAAAGTAACACCTGTTGGCAAGAATTATTCTTCGTTTGATCACAATGCTGATGTCGTTGGTTGAATTAATGCTGGATCCCAGATAAACGAAGTTCTTCACAACCTCGAAGGAGGTATTGTCAACGGTAACGTGGGTTCCAAGACGCTGGGACTGTTTGTTTGTTGACACTAAGTATTTCGTCTTATCTGCATTCACTGACAGACCCATTCGACTTGACTTTCTTTCTAATCTGGAAAATGCTGCACTGACTTCGCGCGTATTATGGCCAATGATATCTATGTCATCAGCATACGCAAGCAGCATAACACTCTTGTAGAATATTGTGCCACTACGTCTCAGATCAGCGGCTCGGATGATCTTTTCCATCATTAGGTTGAAAAAGTCGCACGATAAGGAATCACCTTGTCTGAAACCTCGTTTGGTAATAAATGGTGGGGAGAGGTCCTTCCCGATTTTAACTGCGCTGCTGGTGTTGCTCAGTGTCATCCTGCAAAGTCGTATTAGTTTTGCAGGAATACCAAATTCAGACATGGTGGAGTACAGGTGCTTCCTTATTGGGCTGTCGAAGGCGGCTTTGTAGTCGACAAAAAGATGGTGGGTGTCGACTTGTTTTTCTTGAGTCTTCTCCAAGATTTGTCGTAGCGTGAAAATCTGGTCGATGGTGGACTTTCCAGGTCTGAAGCCACACTGATAAGGTCCGATCAGTTCGTTTACAATGGGCTTCAATCTTTCACATAAAACGCTCGACTGGACCTTATATGCGATATTAAGAAGGCTTATCCCACGGTAATTGGCACAGATAGTGGGATCGCCTTTCTTGTGGATTGGGCAGAGCACACTGATAATCCAATCGTTCGGAATGCATTCTTCCGACCATATTCTGCATAGAAGCTCGTGAATGCATTTAAGTAGAGCTTCGCCTCCATTCTTAAACAGCTCAGCAGGTAAGCCATCAGCTCCCGCGGCATTGCTATTTTTAAGCCGAGCTATAGCTGTCAGAACTTCATCATAGTCGGGCAGAGGAACATCAACGCTGTCATCCAAAATTGGGGTTTCCGGAATATCATCTCTATTGGCGGGATTGTTGTCAGCGTCGCCATCTAGAAGCTTAGAGAAGTGTTCCCTCCATAACGTCAGTGTGCTCTGGACATCTGTCACTAGATTCCCGTTTTCATCCTTGCAGAAAGAGGCCGCGGTTTTAAAACCATCGGCAAGGCGTCTTATTTTTTCGAAAAATTTTTGGGCTTCATTCCTGTCACCATACATCTCAATCTTCTCCTGCTCGCGCTTTTCTGCCTCTCTTTTTTCCGCCTGAAAATATGTCTCTCTTCCCTCCTCTTTTCTTTGTAACGCTCCTTAGCAGCGCGCGTTACGACCGACTGCAGGGTGGCTTTGTAGGCGGCGTCTTTCTCTGCAGTGGCGTCGCGACACTCCTGGTCGTACCACTGGTTTCGGCGAGGGCGTTGGTAGCCAATCACCTCTTCAGCAGCCGCACGCATGGAGTTGGAAATGTGTGTCCACTGCGCGCATATATCATCGATTGGAGGAGTGCTTTGAAGCAGGAGTGAGAGTCGAGTGGCGAAAGCATCAGCTGTCTGTTTCGATTGCAGCTTGTCGACGTCTAGCTTTCTCTGTGTAGGGTTGCGTGTATTCTTAGCTGCGTACAGACGTGTACGGATCTTGGCTGCAACAAGATAGTGATCCGAGTCAATGTTTGCACCACGGATTGTGCGTACATCCAATACACTGGAAGAGTGCCTTCCGTCGATCAAAACGTGATCAATTTGATTTTTTGTTTTTTGATCAGGGGACATCCAGGTTGCTTTATGAATATTGAGATGCTTGAATCTAGTGCTACTTACGAACATGTTTCGTGCTGCGGCGAAGTCAATCAGCCTCATTCCGTTATCGGAGGTGTTGTCGTGGAGGCTGAACTTTCCGACTGTTGGACCAAAAATATTTTCCTTGCCCACCTTAGCGTTGAAGTCACCAAGCACGATTTTTACGTCGTGGCGGGGGCAGCGCTCGTAAGCATTTTCAAGGCGCTCGTAGAAAATTTCCTTGATCTCATCGTCCTTGTCTTCTGTCGGAGCGTGCTTACATATTAGGCTTATATTGAAAAATCGAACCTTGATGCGGATTATGGCAAGTCGTTCGTTCACAGGTGTGAATCGCAGGACGTGGGGCCGTAGTCTCTTGCCAACTACAAATCCGCATCCAAACTCGTGCTTCTCCGCATGGCCGCTGTAGTAGATATCACAGGGTGCATGCCGAATGCAACCCTGTCCCTTCCATCGCATTTCTTGGATAGCAGTGATATCAGCTTTGTATTTTTCCAAGACATCAGTCAGTTGAATAGAGGCACCTTCCCAATTAAGGGTTCGGACATTCCAGGTGCATATCCGTAAATCATTATCAGTTTTTCGTTTGCGGTAGTCGTCATCAGATTTAGGGATCATTTTTCTTCTTTTCTTATATGTTTTCATTGAAATTGGTTTTATTTATATGAAAATAATAATTACAATAAATTAAAAAAATTGAAGGCTGATTGAAAGGTCCTATCAGAGAATGCCATCGTCTTGACAAGATTTCAACCCTTCTAGACATTTAAAAAAAAAACAAAAACGGATACATTTTTTCGCGAAATAGTAACTGTTTGAAAAAAGTTATTTTTTGGACTTTTGTCAAAGTTTTATATACCTATTTAAAAAATATTAAATAACAACAATGAATATGAAAATAAATAGCCCAATGCTTTAAAATATCATATGATTAAGTAGCCAATTTAAAAGTTCAATTTGTTCTATATAATTCAAATGAATGAATTCCAAATTGTGTGAAATCAGTGAATTTAACAGTGAGTTAGTTGATCACAGCTTAATCACTCCGAAACAGATGGTAAAGTCAGCTAAGTGATTGTCTCTATACAGAGTTGTTGTTGTGTTTGTTGCATTCCTTAAAACTTACTTGACCTAAAGCTCGTAATTTAATTCATGTAATAATTCAATAGATCACAAAATTAATTAAAAAACAACAATTTTACATAATTCTAGTTTGGGTCGCATACCCCATTAAGGAATATATATAAAAAAGGCCCACACCAAATTTTAAGTTAATCGGTCCATTAGAACTTGTGATATTCATGTAAAACGTATTGGAAATAGTTGTTTCGAGAAAAACGCGTTTAAAGTTTTTAAGTTTACTTTCAGGCAGTCAAACTGACGACACTTAAAGGGCTATGACTTTTGAAATAGTTCGAATTTCAAAAAATCTTTTAAGGAGATATTTTTGAATATAATAGCTATCGAAAAATGAAAATTTTTTAATTTTTTCAATTTTCTACACAAGAATACTGCCTAAGAAAAAGTCACTCTTGTGATCTTAAGGTCACAAAACATGTTTTTGTATGCGTTTTATGTTAGAACTAAACTTTATTTTTTAAATCTTAATGGGTTTTAATTAATTAAAAGCTTTTATTAAAAACTTAAAATGAAACAAAAGAAGCATTAAGAAATAAAAAAAGTACTTACATTTTTTAATTCTTGCTTTTTGCATGTTAAGAAAAATTTACTTTAAGAATTATTATCAGCCTTTATAGTATAGTGGAGAGTGCGCTAGACTATCACCACAGAGGTCACTGGTTCGAATTCGGGTTCGGGCATGGTTCTTTTCACTTTCTTTGGTCTTTCTACTTTTAAGATTTTGCGGTAAACGTAAGTTATCTTAACATCTTAAATATTTTTTTAAACAGTTCTCAATTGCCGGAGATCTCTAAATAAGATGGCAAACCAGCTAAGATTCCTTCTTTGCTGGATTTCTGGACATAAGGATTTTCTAGGTAACTGCAAAGCAGACGAACTCGCTCGTGCAAGTACCAACAACAGATGGTCAGGTGGTAACACGTGTAATATAACGCGGCAAATCTGGCCCAAACTCAATCTTCAGCGTTCAAAAGAACTCATTTCTCTCAGAAGAGACCACATCAGCACCATGGAAGGGATCCTTACAGGGCACTGCTTTATTGGCAGACACGCTCAAAGATTGAACGTACCCCACAATGACTTCTGCAGAGGCTGTAGAGATGAGGAGGATAAAGAATCTACAGTACATTTCCTCTGCACTTGCCCAGCGCTGTCTCAAAAACGCTTCCTCCACTTGGGCAACTGATTCTTCCATGACCTTAATGAACTCTCGGAATCTTCAGTTTACCGAATCCTACACAGTAAAAAATTTGAGGGTAAATTTTATCTTTTTTATAACATTTGGATATCATGTGCAAATCAAAATATATTCTGGTTCGAAGTAAAAAATTCACCGAAATCGGGAAATTTAAAAATATAGTGGTTTCGATTGGTCTGACGAGAAAAATGGTCTGAAAAAATTTAAAAGATTTGAAGATATAACTTTTAAAACATTTTTGGTTTGGATTTATATGTATATCAAATAGTATAAAATTTATGCTCATATTTTTTACTGTGTAGGCTTATTAAACAGCTAAAATTAACCCTTGGTATTTCAATGGGCCTCATTGGCCTAAGTGTGTCTCATTTGAGACAGCCACACTAGCCTAACCTCACCTAATGTTATCTTAAATAATTTTGCCATAAGCATTATTTTATTAGTTAACGTTATTTTAATCTGTTGAATTTTGTTCAATACAGATCGAATGGAAAACAAACGAAAAATTAAAAGCACCACCTGTTTATCAATTTTATTGTGTAAATAATTGATGATGCAAACAGATAGAAGAAGTAAAAAAAATCAAATGTTAACCACTTTTATATACGCCATAGCATTCCGCGAAATTTCGGTAACGATTTACACATTATGACTGTGTGCGAATTGATCTAAATGCGGCCTAAGCTAAATAGTGTCGATAACGAAGTGCTTCCTTCGGTAGCTCGAGAATTTCCTAAATTATTTAGGAAGCACTGCCTTATCGACCCAATTTAGTTTAGGTCGCATTTAGATCAATTCGCACACAGCCTATGTCCCCAAATTTCTTTAAATTTTGAGGGTCGATAGACAAAACATTAACAACGGAAAATGTAAAATTTTGGCTTTCACTTTGCTTGGAACGTAGGCTTTATTCTAGTCCAACCATGCCCATTTTCGTTACAATGTGCAAGTACTAAAAAATAAAACTTTAACCGAAATTTCAGTAAATTCGCTGTGCTTGTACGAATAAATATGAGAAGCCTTTTACTTTGTATAGGATGAGGGCGTAATTCCGATCCGACCACACAAATTTTCTTCATATCGTACCAGTATAATGATGAAAAACTACATCTATAAATTATAAGCATAACTAAATTCTAAGCAAAATCTCTTTTATAACAAGGGAACAAATTAGAAAAACCTTAAAGTTTGTATAGAAAGAAGTGTGCGTGTTTTTGGTCTCACTACGCACATTTTCACAACTTTTTTAAAATTTGCCTTTTCCGAAATAAGCATACACAATTTCGCGTTGGGCGGAAAAAGAACAAAATTCAGGGCTATCATAGGAAATGTTGATATTTTTAAAAATTATGATGTTCTTAAAAACTCAATCTGATATATAAAAATCTCGTTTCACGGTGTTTGTTATAGAATTCCTCCGAAACGTTCAACCGATTTTTATTAAATTTTGTTCGTATATTTAGTAGGTATGAGAATAGGTCGTAAAGTATATTTCACCTTCCTACCAACAGTGGGCGTAGCACCTCCCATACAACCCAAATTTACGATATCGAATATCTTTGGAGTTATAGACCGCACAGCCTCAGAATTCAGTATTCGAACTCAATTTACACGTGCAGTTTTACTAATAACTTTGTAAGGTGTTGTACAAGGGGGCGTGCCACCTACCATACAACCTAAATTTGAGAAATTCAACAGCTTTTGGGTTATAGGTCGCACAGCCATGGAATTCATTATTCGACCACAATTTACATAAACAGTTTCACTGATAACATTTTATTAGCGTTTGGCAACAGGGCCGCGGCAGCAACGCGCCGGCCTTAAGCTAGTGTTATTATAAAAATATGTTTGTTTCTAATTTTTTAGTAAACATTTTTTAAACAAAAATTTGAAGATAGAAGTTATTCGAAGCGTTTGTGTGATTTTTATTAAATATTTTCATGTTTCAGTCTTGAAATAATCGAAAAACTACAAAATCGTAATTTATTTCTCTGTACTGTAAATTTTTAAAATATGCATTAAGAAATATAAATTTTGGGTTTCATCTTTTTTCTTATTGTTCGTCGATCGTCAATGTTGAAGTTAAGCCCCGATGTGTAGTACGCCCCTTATAAGCAATAAGGCGGATCTAGTTGCATGGAGGAAAAAAAAGTCAGCCGAACAAAGACTCAAAAGTTAGAGCGACTCTTAAAAACTAATTCTACATCATTTTTTTTTTTGATCGGAGAAACCCCAATGGAGCAGCTTTGGTTCTCCTGAATCTCTTTTTGGCCAAAAAATCATGTTTTCTGCAAGTTATTTTTTTTCTTCAGATCTGCATACCCAAAATAAAAAATAAAAAAAAAGTTTGAATCAATATGTTTAGTAAATCTTGCACCTTCTGAACGCACACATTTATACTAAGAAAAAATGGCGAATAGAATGGCAGAAGTCCAACTGGACTCAATGTTGTGCATGGAAGCACTATCGATCTAGAAACGCCATTATGTTAACTTGAAGAAAACCCAACCTAGGATCAACTTGTCATTTAAACGTAGTAAAAAGCATTTTACATTAGCTATCCAAACAACAAAAGCAGCAAGGTTCCATTGAACGGGTGGATTTTAATTGCGAATTCAGACATGAATGTTCATAGGCACTTTAGGCAAGGACGGTGGTCTAGCGCTCGAAAATTTAAGGAATTTTTAGGTTTTTTTAAAAAAGTTAATATATTGAACAACGATATTTAAACTTTTAAGGTGTATTGTAACTCTCATTCATCATAAAAAAAATATTTTTTTAATTTAAAAAATTGTAAATCTTGTTCAAAATGGCGGTCAATGAGACGCTCTCAAGGAAAAGGGGCATGGGCGGTGTTGTACATTTTGACTGTTCTATTTATCTGAAAAATAAAAACCTAGAATATTATTAATCACTATGAGTGCAGCTATGACTGGCACTAGAAAAAAAAGACATGAAAAATTGACAGAATGACGCACTTTTGAAAATTAAGTTCTTAAAACAGCTTGTTTTCTACCGGTTATTAAGTGTAAAATATACGGTATTTTTTAATTAAAAATTTGATTCTAGTTCCAGCGATAGCCACCGTTGTTATGAATAGCAATTTTAAATTTCAGATGATTCGGCTAAATAGTTTTTTTTTTTTTGCTACAACACCATGCCAAAAAAAGTAGTTTCGAGATAAATGCATATAAAGAGAATGAATGTAGACGAAACAGTAGAAGTGAAAATACAATGTTCAGTTGCTTTTTGACAAGACGTAATGTAAAGTAACGTAGAAATATTTAATTTAGAAATTTAGAAATAAACACAAGAAGTTATTATTTTTTTTTTAAAATTTATATAGGTTTTTGTACATAAAAAATATGTACTATAAAAAATTTTTGGTTTTTTTTAAACAAATTTCTGGCTTTTTTAAGGAGGACGCTGAAAATGGTATTAAAAAAGACATTTAAAATGGTTCGAATGTCATTTTCAGCGCCCTCTATAAAAAAGCCAAAAAATTGTTTTAAAAAATTTATGTAGTAAGTTTTACGTACAATAATTAACCTGTATAAATTTTAAACAAATAATAACTTCTGTATATAAGAAAAATTTTTTGAAAAATAGCTGCAGTTTTTCTTGTTACACGTACATTATACCTTAAAACCCGGACAAAAAACTTAATCTAAGACGAAGGAAATCTTTTTCACACTTAAATTTCAAAAACCACTGAAAAAATTTAAATCGGGTGGGAATTTCGAATAAATATTTGAAAAAGATGTTGTTCATTACGTAAAAGGGTGTTTTTTATACTATTTAATTTAACACAATAATAAAATCAAATTCAAATATTTTTGCTAAGATTTCAGATGAAAAATTATTAAATTTTTTAATATAATAACGTTCTCACTTAAAAGATATTACATGGGATATTAAATTTTTTTTTTATTATTTAAAAACATACGAAAAACCATAAGAAAACGTTAACTTGTATGCTTACTTTGTATGAGAAAACCAATTTTTTTTTTCATTTCGTGAAGCGTAAATACTATAAAAATAGGTGAAGCGGATATTGGAAACTTTAAAGATACTGTAAATAATGAGTGCCATAACTTCTTATAGTATGCTTTTAAGCCACTTTCTCATAATATCTTATCACATAACTTCGTCTTACAATCGTATCAATGTCAATAAATCAGTGGTCTTGGCCTCTACTAACAATCAATATTTTCTGTAAATTGTTAACATATTATTTATTCTTAAACCGTCGATTAAATCCTCAAGTGTAAAACTCTTCTCTCTAAAGCATACCGCTTTAGCCTATTCTCCAAAATTTCTCCTATTTTAATGCAGCGATTTCAATTCCACGTCTTTAAAAAATTATATAAATCAAAATACTATAAAATCGTAATGGCCCTGCTTACATTACCATCAAAAACTCATTATTTGCCAAGCGAATGCCAAGGCGATCTACACGATCGTACAACAACGATCACCAAACAATAATAACCAATTTAGACATTTTCAAACTACTTTACAGCGATCAAACGAGCCACAACAACGATCAGCTATGAAGTAAGGCACCGCACCACACCACACCACAACCAACCGTAGTGGACTCATTTGGCAAGCAATAAAAAAACTTTTCTTTTTTAACCATTTCTATGGCCAACAACTTTACAACAATTTCGCTCTTGTCCTATGTCGATCAGAGCGCCACATGGCACATCAGACCCACAACCATCATCAAATCACATGTGCTGGCAAGGTGGACAATGACTGGTAACTGTGACTGTTGCGACTGACTGTTACTGTGACTGTGAGTGTGACAGTCATAGACATTTTTTTTCCTGTGCAACCGTTACAGTGCCCTCCACACCACTCAAGTTTATAGATCCACGATTACAACTGTTGACTTTGACTTTGTGCGCGGTTTTCATGCCACACAACAACGACGGCAAGCCAAAGGCCAGACTTTGGTTGCCTCTGCGACTTGTCAACGTGCCATTGTTAAGATTCCCCCGCAAACTGTTTCAACTGTTGTTCGATTGCTGCCTCACTACAATGTTTTTCGTCTCATTTTGCACAATGAAAGATAGAAGGAAGGAAAACTTGAGTGCTTGAGTCCATTCGTCCTATGCACCGATATCCATTATTTGTCTTAAATTATATTATAGCCTGCTAAGGCAAAACAAAAAAAAAAACATTAAAATCTCTTTACGTATAAATAGCTGGTGAAAATGCAACTGAAAAATGTCGTCAATGCGTCTCATATATAGACAAGTCGAGGTCATTTAGATATCAGGCATATAAATTTAAGTATTTGAATGACTGAAAATTGTTGTTAGTTGGCTTGTTTTTGGAAATTTGTTGCTAAGTTGATAGATTTTTTAGTAGTTGAAAGCGGCAGATAAGGTGTAGGAAGGTATGTATTTCCATTTGTTTGGTTTTTCGACTTTTGAGGTAACGAGCGGAAAATTTAAAGATCTTCTAGACTTGTGAAAGTTTGGAGTCACATTTATGAAAACTTCCATTACAATGCTAGCATTGATTATTTTTTGATAGCTTAATTGATTAATTACACTGCAAATGTACTTAAATTCAAATAAGGTGGCATTGTGCAGGTAATTAATCTTAATAGTTGTAACATGTAATATTTGTAGCATATATAAAATTACACCGAAACTCTAAAAGACCTTTGTGATCCCTTTTCACTTAATCTTTGTCATTTGCCTTTGTAAGGTCCAATTTAGAATACTGCTGCATTACCGGGACCCCTTTTATATATGCGCTTCAAATAGAAATGCCAGAATATGATGTAAGAAGGCTTCTTCTTGGTATACAATCCTTGGAAAATCACCGTAAATATTTTGCCATCATGTTAATAAGAGATTTAATTTGCTTTGAAATCAACTGTTTTTTGTTTGCCTTTTCAAATATGCTTTCACTTACCTTCACGTGATTTTAGATCTTAAAGATTATTTTATGAGCAAAATATTATGAATGCATAGATTAAATTAAAATCTGAATGAAGCAATCGCTCGTCGTTAAAGACTGGCGAGTTCAGTATTTATTTATTTAATTCAGGCTTAAGTAGAAGTATTTTCAAACATTTTCTGCTTTTATATATTAATAGTATATCAAATAATTCCAGTAATTTGGCTTAACATGTAAAAAATTGTTAATATATTTATAAAGAAGAGCTGTCTAAAGTGGGACCTCTTCTAATGTGGGACTTTAACTTTTCTCCGATATTTCCCACAGGCATCACCAATGTTTCGACATTGACAGTTTAGCTTCGTTGCACCATCACTTTTCATATGGATTAGGAGAGAAACTACGCGTTGTTTTACATTCGTGCCAAACATAGTGAAAACAATTTCATAAAAATGGTTTTTCATCATTTTTGGCAGAGATTATTTTGTACTTATTTTTTGTGCTATAAAAACGATGAGTATATGCATTGTGCTTGTTTTTCGTTTATCTTCAAGATTTCATAGTGATTTCTGTTCAAAAGAAATATCTGATGCTGTATCCAGGGGTTGAAAATAAACTTAACGAAAAAACTAACTCTACATCTGCTAAATCTGCGAAAGCAAACAGTATTACTATCTGCATTGGTTTGGATCTTTGCTACAAACATAAATGCGTACCAAAGCGAGCAGAGAATTAGGAGAGAAAGAAAACTATTGTTTTGTGTTATACGAAAACAACAAGTATTTCATTTTTTAGATTTTGTTGTCACGATCGCAACCACAACAAGTAACAAATGTTGTGTTCGTTTTGCTACGCAAATTCGACAAAAGAATTTCGTCATGTTTTAAGCAGCATTTTTTTTTTAAGCTAAGATTTTTTAAGTCTCGTTCTGTTGATTTGCTTGCATGAAAATTTCATAAACCGATAGATTTGTACGACATGGTTTTAGTGACATGGTTGTTTGTATGGGGAACCCCAGAAGGGTGGCAGGTTGAATGTAGGTGTGTTCAGATGAAATTTTGATTGAGAAAAAATTAATATGACCAACTCATACTTTTCACTCTCCTAGTTATCGAATTTTTTATATCTTTCTTGTATTTTTAAACGAGCAATATTTGTTTGTTTGTTTATATGTTTGTTTATAAATGAGTTCTCGAAAACGGCCCAAGCGATTTTAATGAAATTTTCAGTATAGGAATTTTCAGAGGCGAAAAAGCGATCTACTTAGGTTTCGTTTCTGAGAAAATTCGTTTAGCAGCGCACGTAGGGATATATGACCGATTTAGGCAGCCAACATTAATGCGTTAATTAATACAAAATAACACTATTAAACGTTACAAAAAATAATTTTGCAGCGCACATTGAGGTGTTTCACCGACTTAGGCGCCTAAAATATTTTTATACGGTAAACAGTTTCTATTCTAGTCTACTTTCTGAGTATGACCGTTGGGACATTTAAAACACTACTTAACATTACAAAAAAATAATTTTGCAGCGCACATTGGAGTATTTGACCGATTTAGGCGGCCAGAATTATTTTATTCGGTAAGTAGTTTCTATTCTAGTCTTTTATTTGATTTTAACCCTGTACGACCATGAGGATATCACGTATTCCGTGTGGCGTACGGGGACATTTTTCGGTACTTTAATGTATATTTTGGTGCATTTTAATGACAAAACGAATTTAAGTTTTTTTTTTTCTTATATCCAGTTTTGTTAAGTATATGTGTATCTTTATATATATATTTGGATTAAACGATTTATTAAAACATTATCCTAAATATAAAGGACACAAAAAATACGGCAGCTTAGTTCATTTTGAGTAATAATGTATAGATATAGTTACTGGATAAAAATGACACACTTATAATGTGTAGAGTATTATACAAATTTTTATGTAAATGGCCTTACTTTGTCATTGTAAATTGGCCAACGTTCTTTTGTCTGGATATTTATTTGTCGATTTTTGGGCTGTTTTGGTCACTTGGTCTGGTAAATTTCTTTTTCATATGAAGTAAAACATAATCTTTTTAACTCACTGAAATTTTCTTATGAAAATTATTGCAACACAAAAAACTCCAAGTGAGGTGATTGCGTACATTTTACATAATAAGGTCACTAGCTTCATTTTGAACTATTCGTAGAAAACGCTGTAGTGTTATATATAAATTGCATAAACAATTACTTCGGAATTTAGAATACGATCTTCTAAGCTTCAAAGTTTTGAAAATTCAACTTCTAATTTCTAAATGATTCTTATTTTGTTAGCTTCTATTTTCTGAGATTTTACTGTCGTCTTTAAATTTAATAAAGGGTAAATTGTGTTTTATAAAAAGTAAAGTATATCCCTTTCAGACCTGACGCTAAGCTACTGAGAATTTTTTTATGATTTTTTTGGAGTAAATGGTCTTTATATGATATGAAAACATATTCAATGCCTAAATTTTGATATTTTCATATTCTTCAAGAATTTTTAAGAACGAAAATTTGTACTGATATAATTTTTTGTTCATGAAATGTTATTAAACCATTTCAGATTTTAAAATATATTATTTTTTTATTTAAAATGTGTTAACTTTACTAAAATTGCGCTTTTAGTATATGAAAAAACAACTAACATCTACGACTCATTTAAAAAAAATTAAATGTGACGCAAGAATTTTGTGAAAATTTGCGATCCGACAAAATTAAAAGTCAAACAATATGAAAAGCAAACGTAAACAATAACCTGCGTAATCGATACACGTAAAATTGATAAACATTCGTGAAATAGCAGTAAAGATATTTAGACTAAAAGTTACCCGCAGAACTGATGCATCATGGTCTGAAAGGGATATACTTGACGGCTTCTTAGTTTCTTATCTTCTTATTTTTGGGTTGATAATAAAATACAGATCCTAGATGCGGATGCGGATATCAAAAAATTAAAAATTCGGATACGGAGCTCCGTCACATCCCTAGAAATAACTATCAAAAAATGGATATTATTCATAATTTTAATAATTTTTTTTCCTTTTTAAACACTCCTTACTCGCAAAAAATTAGGATAGAAATTAAAAATGCCATTTCTAATATTTACACCATTCAATAAATTTTAAATACCCCCGCTGTGCACTGTCCAATCGCAACCACTTCGGTTTATTACTCCAGCATTTATTCTAATCGAGACAATGGCCGCATTCTAGCCGAAAAAGTGCTCAAGAACTGTTCCACAACTTTCGGGCTGAATGGTATGCTCTCACAGAACATGTTCCTTGAGATGTCACAATTTATATAGCGAATGTATTTTATGCTACTTCGCTACTTGAGCACTTTTTCGGCTAGAATGCGGCCATTGTATTTTTCACGAACAAAACGTTACCTCATAAACATATGCACAAGAGCACAACGCATCTATATAAAACAACAAATTCAATAAAAGCAACAAAACAAAGAAAAATTCCAACGCAATAACTTTTTCAACACAAAAAAAAAGTCGCATCATAAATGAAACAAACAAACATTGCAGACCTCTCTTCGTATTTTGGTGCTTCCAGCAACCTACAAGAGATCGCTAAAGATACTTTACTTTGATTGTTTTTGTGCCCGCGATTCAAAAGCATAACACCAAGAGGAAGTTTTTTCTATTCGAAAAAAGAAACATTTCATTTTGCTTTTCTCTCTCATCTCTGCTTGCTTCGGTTTGTGCTACTTTTTGAATCGGAGAGAGAAAACTAAACAAACCAAAATACTTGTTGTGATCTTAAGAAGAAACAAACAGAACAGAAAAATGCTTTTCTTTAGAGTTTGTTTGCGAGCCCTGGCTGTATCAAAATGCCCATGAACTACCATGAATTCATTCTTATAATGTGGGACTTCACGTGTCTTCCAATGTGAGAATCTGAGGAATAATATCCATTATATTCATATTAAAGGTACACTGAACAAATAGATATTCATAATTTGGGGTTTTAATTTTAATGACTTCACGCTTTCAGTGGTTTTATTGAGTGTATGGAAGAATCCCACATTATTAATGTTAAAGTTAATGTTAATGTTAATGTAAATTTTAATGTTAATGTTAATGTTAATGTTAATGTTAATGTTAATGTTAATGTTAATGTTAATGTTAATGTTAATGTTAATGTTAATATTAATATTAATGTTATTGTTATTGTTATTGTTATTGTTATTGTTATTGTTATTGTTATTGTTATTGTTATTGTTATTGTTATTGTTATTGTTATTGTTATTGTTATTGTTATTGTTATTGTTATTGTTATTGTTATTGTTATTGTTATTGTTATTGTTATTGTTATTGTTATTGTTATTGTTATTGTTATTGTTATTGTTATTGTTATTGTTATTGTTATTGTTATTGTTATTGTTATTGTTATTGTTATTATTATTGTTATTGTTATTGTTATTGTTTATGTTTATGTTTATGTTTATGTTTGTTTTTATTTATGTTTATGTTTATGTTTATGTTTATGTTTATGTTTATGTTTATGTTAATGGTTATGGTTATGGTTATGGTTATGGTTATGGTTATGGTTATGGTTATGGTTATGGTTATGGTTATGGTTATGGTTATGGTTATGTTTATGTTTATGTTTATGTTTATGTTAATGTGAATGTTATATGGTGGAGATGCATACTGCGACTTAAATGAGATCTATTGTACCTCCTTCACCAAGCTCCGCTGGGTTGGCGGACTACAGAATTTCTTCCAGACCTAGTTCTCGGATGAATTTGCGAAAGGTTCAAGGAATGAAATTTGCTCCAGACTCAGCTCATAGTTCCCCAGTGCTAGTTTACGTCTGCGAACCACGCGTCGCAGTTTGTAAGTAGATGTATTGGAGTCTCCACTGCTTCTTCACAGAAACGGCAGTTACTATCAGTTTCTATGCCCAATTTCATCAGGTGATTTTTAAGTTTACAGTGTCTTGTAAGGAACCCCCCTTATAATTCTTAGATTTGGCTTACCTAAGCTTATGCACAATTTTGATCTCCAAATTTTAGAATCTCTGAGGAACAATTTAGATTGTCTGAGCTTTGGGAGGCTTTTCCAAAAGTTTGAACTTTTGTGCTTCTCCTCCCTTCTTAGTTCTTCTTTTATAGAATGTGTGCCCAGTCCGCAGAATTGTTCTGGTTCTATAGATTTTGTGGCTGCACCCATCGCGCTAAGTCATCGGCTTCTTCGTTACCTTGTATTCCTTTGTGTCCTGGAACCCAGAGTATAGTAACAGTGTTATTCTGGCCTAGTTCATTGAATTTTTTAGGCGTTCCCATGTTATTCTCGATGATATCTCACAGGAAGCTAATTTTTATTTCCGGTCTAGGTTGAATTGCGACCACAGCTATATGGCTAGCATTTCCGCTTGGAAGATACTGTTGTCCCCATAGATTCAATGTGCTTGGTTCTTGACCCGTACATTCCTGCGCCTATACCTTCCAATGTTTTGGAGTTATCTTTATACCATGATATACTGTTTGGTTTTTTGACTTGCGATATTATCTCGCTTTCCCTCTCTTTCTTTGTACTAAGCATAATTTCGAAGTGTTTTTCGAAGTTGTACCTTTTTACTATATCGTTTCTTGGTAGATCGATGTTAGGGGTGTGCTTTACAATATTCTCCTTCTCTCTCCAGCTGATAGCTGTAGATGCATCGCTAAAGATGGGACATGTTAAGGTACAGACCTTAGAGTTCGCTTAGCAACTCCCTCTATGACAAGGTGTAAGAGTTTTAGGTCCAGAATTACTTCTTGTGCTGCTGTAGGGCACCTGTTGTGCATACACAGGCCAGTCTCTGCACTTTTGTTGGCATATTTCCCATTGTGGTTAGCTTGGTCTTTTGAGCCCATCCTATTGCACCATAGGTGAGGATGTATACATTATGGTATACATCCAGCGAAGAATTCTTGGGTTGCAACCAGCTTTTCCCCACCAGGTTCCTACATTCCAAGAGTGCGAGTTGCTTTGTTTATGGTTTCCTCTGCATGTCTTCTCCAGAGAAGCTTTGAATCTAGTGTAAGTCCTAGGTACTTTACTTCTCCTTTGAAGCGAATTTCCGTGGCATCCATTCTCTTAGTTCGGAGATTTTTCAGACTTCTTTTGTTAGTAAAAGGTACTATGGCAGTCTTCGATGGGTTGATATTTAATCCCACTTTGTTGCACCATTCCTTTGTTACTGACAGTCCCCTCTGTATCAGGTTACAGAGTGTATCATCGCACTTCCCTCACTTATAAGGCGATGTCGTCTGCGTAACTTAGATATTTTATGAAATTCTCTGTAAGCTTCGATAGTAGTTCATCCACAACAGTGGAGAAAGAACTCTGCCTTTTGTTGTTTTAATACTTTTCTTAGTGCTGAGCATATCATTTACTTCTTTTTGTGAAGTGACTTCCTTACCGCCTCGTGAGAAGTTTTATCAAAGGCTCCCTCTATGTTTAGAAAGGCACAGAGTACGGTTTCTTTTTTTTAGAGCTGACTGGATGTTACCAGTCATCAGAGAACCGCACAAGCCTACTTGAAGTTCAAACCTTCAAGTACTTGAATTCAAGTATGTATCCAAACTTGCAAAAGGAAGCTTTGCAAAAATACCACACAGATACAAGTCAAATTCAAGCTTGCTCGTTGGCTTGGCTTGTTTAAACTTTCTTTGTCGGACAGAAACTTGAAAAGCTTGAAACGATCGGCAAAAGCTTGTAACCTCGCAAGTATCCAATTAACTGAATTTTAAGTAAGTATCCAAAAAATTCAATGAGCTTGTGTAGAGAGAGCTAAAGCGTAATAGGACTTTTAAGGATTCTGTGGACTTCATGGTTGGAAGTTTTAGGGTAGATGATTTCGAATCTGATGTCAAAATTTAAAATTTAAAATGGCGGATAAAGTTGCCACCTAGTTTTTTTTTGTGTTTTTGTTATTGTGAAATTCTGATAACGAAGTTGCTTTCGGATATAATGTCACAGTTTTAAAATTTAAGATGGAGGTAAGGATTGCCACCTAAGTTTGCCCCGAATTCGTAAAAATGAAAAAGTAAGGTGGCAACCCTAACCACAATATTGAATTTTATAATTCCGGCTTCAGATTCGAAATCAGTGACTCCCTAACACTGTTAATTTATGTTAAAAATTCTTAAAATTACATATTATTAGGTGGCAACCCTATTATTTCAAAATTTTATAATTTTGAAATTCTGACCACGGATTCGGGTTCAGCGACCCATTTTTGGTATACCATTTTTTGCCAGCCCCGAATTAATAAAAATACAAAAAATTAAGGTGGCAACTGTTAAATGATGTTTAAAACTCTTAGAAATACATATTATTATGTGGCAATACTGTGATAAAAATTAAGTTGGCAACCTTAACCTCCACCTGAAATTTGAAAACTGTGACATTATATTCGAAATCAAATCCGTTGTCAGAATTTCAAAATTAAAAAAATTCGCAAAAATACATAAAAATCTAGGTGGCAACTCTATCCGACATCTTGAAATAATCTATCCCCTAAAACTGCCAACCACAGAACCAACTGCCAATGGAGTCCACAGAACCCTGAAAAGTCATAATACGCTTAAGCTTTTCCTACACAAGCTCATTAAATTTTTTGGATACTTGCTTTAATTGGATACTTGCCTTCAATTATAAGCTTGAAGCCGAAGGCATCAAGCTTTCCTTTACTTGAAACTTCGTGCTGTTCGCTTGTAAGCTTGCATACTTGCAAGGCGCAAGCTGTAGTGGGCTTATTTATATTCAATTACAAGCTATACTAGATTCAAAATTATCAAGCTCAAGCTAGATTGAACTTCTATTTTAAGCAAGTACTTGAAATAGACTGAAATAGGCATTTCTCTGCTAGTCATCTCCCCGGTTAATGTAGCTAATGATAGATGAATTGCATCTGAAAGAGAGTTGCCACCAAAGTATTTTTTGTCATTTTATGTGCGCAAAACTTAGGCCATTAATTGGGCCTAAAAAAATTATTTTATGTACGAGTAATCTTTAAAGTGAACTTAAAGTGAGCATTTAATATTTACTAGTAATCCCGAGCAGACGTTGTTCTACCACAGACCGCCTCACTGCCATATCAGAATTTTCATGCCAATCGAAAAAAACGCTTTTATGCATCTGAACTGGCATAACTGTAGTGCGATCACGTCCATTTTTAGTTTAGTTTCCGAAAGTAGCTATATGAAATAAATTACCAAATATTAGTCTTAAACGAACCAAAACCTTCCTAAATATACCATTTTTTTTTTATTTGAGAGCGGTATAACATTTTTCTCTAAAGCATCTCGTTCTCGAAAAAAATCGACTGCCGAAATTGCAGCTCAATTTATCTTATACCTGGCACACTTTGCTTTGCTCTATGCTTATCCCCTGAAAATGGGAAATAAACATGGATCAACCACGCACATTTTTAATAAAATTGCCGCCAGTAACCATAAGAACTAAATTACCACATTTTAGTCAATACAACCCAAACCTTCTGAAATATAGCATTTTTATTGATTTGTTGGCTGTAATAGGGAGTGTGGCATTTTTTTATTAACCGAGATATTAACCTTAATAACAGATATTGTAAATTAAGTGGCCTAGGTGTTACCGTTCCTGAGATCTTAAGAGATACAGCACGAACGATTTTATTCTATACATAAAAAACGATAAAAGTAGGCGTGGCAACATTTATATATATATATATTAGGGCGGGTAAATTTGTATGGACGAATTTTTTGGAGGTCTGGCTCAGCGAAATTCGTAAAATACATGTAATTTCAAGACTTTTTCTCCACTACAGCATATACAAATTCTGAAAAAAAGCTGTGCGGACTTTCGTAAATAGATTTTGTTCTCAATTATAAAATATGAATGTATGAATGTATGTGTATGAATCTATTTACGAAAGTCCGCACAGCTTTTTTTCAGAATTTGTATATGCTGTAGTGGAGAAAAAGTCTTGAAATTACATGTATTTTACGAATTTCGCTGAGCCAGAATTTGACCCGCCCTAATATATATATATATAAACCAAGTTTGACTTTAAAAACATGCACTCAAGTAACTCAGGAACTATAATGATTTCTGAAAAGTAGACGTAGTTATAGTTCGTCCATGCCCATTTTTAGTTGAATTGCCGAGAGTAACCATACAAACTAAATTACAAAATTTTAGTACAATACAACCGAATTCGTCTGATATATAGCGTTTTTATTGATTTGTAGGCGATAGTAGGGGTTGTAGCTTTTTTATTTTTCGAGATAGTATCCTTGATAACAAAGGTTATAAATTTGATGACCTTAGGTCAATTATTACCTATTTTTGCAGAAGGTAGTAACACTTGAAAAAAGTACTCAATTTGGCAATAAATCAATCCCCAAACAAGTCATATCATATGTATATCTGCATTAGAGCACAATCAATGTGATGATGTAAATGCTTGTGATTTGTCTTCTGAGCTGATCAACTTGCAGCCGAATTTACATTCTTCCAGATTAAAAAATTTTGCCTCAACAAATAGAGGTTCTTATGGAAAATATGGAAACATCCCAGCAAACCAAAGATTCCGAATTTGTCTGAATTCCGATTAGTTCGTAACTATTACGAGCATTCTTAACGAATTCGTAACTATTTCGCAACAGTAATTTCGGATCATTTTCGAATAATTTGAAAGAGTTCCGGAATCAAATTTTCAAATTTAAATTGTGAGGTGTTTTAAATATTTACATGTGCTTAGCGGCATTTTTAATAATTTAGCATTTGTAAAATAATTCAGTTTTAAACAACTTCTTCTTTAAAACAGATGACACTAGAGATGGTTCTAATTTTAATTTTTAAAAATGCAAAAACAAACGACATGTCAAATTCACATTAATATATGTTCCATAATAGTAGTTGCACAGGATCTGTAATTTTTGGCATGTCATTTGTACGAAACATATAGTCTGGGGCATCTTAAGCGGATTGATTAACTAAACTTTGATTCGAAATTGTATTTAATTTTGTATTACATACGGTACAAAAATCATTAATAGATCGTTGCAAATTTTATGCTTCATTTCGTTACGAATCCGGTGCTACAATTCCTTAAGAAATTGTTATGAATTTGTTACGAATACGATACTCCAATTCTTTACGAATTCGTTACTAAAATTCCTTCCGAATTCGTTACGACAATTCGTTACGAATTCGTGTCAACCCCTCCACGCGATTTTTGTTACGAAATCGGAACGAATTCGGATGCCGAACTCGGAATGATTTCGAAAAATTCGTAACGAATTCGGAAATTTTGGTTTGCTGGGATGTTTAAAAAACCTTTAAGAAGAAAATTCAACCATTATTACACCACCACATACTCACACCGTGCAAATTGAAAATATATCTCACAATACATCAGCTTTTGAAAAAAGCTAGCAGTTGTTGAAATTCACTATCTTGCAGTGATTGTTGTAAAACCATGCCAATGCAGGTATCTGAGGCGTCGAAGTACAAAGAAAGTGCCGAATTATTAGATTTACTATTAGAATTATTAATCACAATGGATGAGCGAAGAAAGTTATTATTGCTGTTTGCTCAATATCCGTAGGCACCTACGTAGGCATTGCAATTTGATTAAAAAAGTTAACAGTCAGAACAGAAATTTTATTTCTTTGCTTTTAAACTTCTAACGATGATGTATTAGTTAAAAGAAGTATGAATAAATAATTTCTAATATCAATAAGTGAACTGAAAAGAGCACTAAACCTATCATAAGAACATCTAAATCAGCTAATATATATTTCCACGAAAACTTTCGTTCTAGATTGAGGTTAAGTTGAAGAATATATATTACAATATCAGCAGCTTTAAGGAGTTTTGTTCGCGATTTTTTGGGATCTTTTTGAACAGCAATGAAAAAATAATATCGTCAGCAATTTAACCACAACATAAATTTTTCAAGTTAACTGGGTTTTTGATCACCTAAATTAAGTTATTTTAAAAGCCAATTTATTTTAGATTCTTAAGATTCATCATAAATTTACAACAATCTAATTGAAAATCAAATTCAGATAAGATCAATTAAAATTAAAAAAAAAATTTTTAAATTCATAATACATAATTTCAAATTAAAAAAAGATCAATTCCAATTTAGAATAAGTCATTTGAAATTCAGAAATTATTTTTGTAATTCAGAAAATATCAATTGAAATCTTCAAAAGATTAATTGAAATCCTGAAAATATCAACTGAAATTAAAAATAAGTCCAGTAAAATTGAGAAAAGATCATTTAAACTTCAGATTTGATCAACATCAAGTCAGAAAAAATCAATTAAAAATATGAAAAGATCGAATGATATTACAAAAAATCAATTGAAATTCAGAAAACATCATTGGAAATTTTAAATAGATCAATAGAAATTCAGAATTCTGTTTAAGAGATATTATATTTGATTGTAAGGAGATCAAGTTAAATTCAGAAAAAATCAATTTAAAATAGAAACCATTGTAGCGGTGATTCGTTACAAAGTTGCACCCGCTTCTTACGCCACTACCCTACTACACCACAGTGCACATTCAACTCAACCAACAGCCAAACCCCACACACACACACACACACACATAAACAGCCAGCACATTCAACGTAGCCAACAGCCAAGCCTACGTAACCCACAAGCAACAGCCAGACATGAAATAATTCCCAGAAGGTTTCTAACAACATATGGATAAATAATGCGCAGTGTGACAGACTACACACGGCTCAAAAGCGTAGTGCTTTGCTCCGTCCTATACTTGTTGAACGACAACAACCCAGTGGGCATTTTAGCGAGTGCTACGCAAAAAAAGGCATGCTAGCAGTGCTATTATTGGCGTCAATACACCTTCCATGATCGCTGCATTAATGAGTACTTCTGTAAGGCCTACCTTTTGAAGGTCCTTATTCTTTTCATGTTATTTTATATGAAAAAATTTACAAAAAAAATTCCCAAAAAATTTTTAAATACACAGAACAGTTTGTAAAAAAATGTAGATTTAAAAAAAAACAAAAAAAAATTATTTTTTTTTTGGTCCGAGTTGGGTCTCGAACCTGGGCTCCCGAAAACTAACACATTACATATTATATTATATGAAAAGATTTATATGAAAAACTCTAAGTCTTTTCTTATATTTTTGTATGAAGAAAATTTATAAAAAAATTCAAAAAAAAATTTTGAATACACAGAACAGTTTGTAAAAAAATGTAGATTTTAAAAAAATAACAAAAAAAAATTTTTTTTTGTCCGAGTTGGGTATCGAACCCGGGCTCCCAAAAGCGTACTTTCATTTGTATTGATGCAAAATAAGCAATGTGACTATTAACAACCACGGTAGTCGAGTAGGTAAAATGTCGGACCGCCGACTGTGAAGTCCATGGTTCAAATCTCAAATTGGTATTTGATTTTTATTTGAAGATGATATTTTTATTGCTTTTCCTTCTAACGTGACTTCTCGAAAGAGTGCTTCTTTCAGGTCTCTTTTGAGCAAGGAGAGCGGAAGGCCTGAAAAATTTTCCCATTTCATATAAAAAAGCAAGTGTAATTGTATATGAGTACGGCAGTACTCTAAAATCCATACGAAGGCCTGCTAGCAGCACTGCCAATGCCTACTGGGAAGTCCGTTGTTTCAAAACGAGTTTTCGCAAGGTGGCTCGTTCTAATACATTTAGCTTTTAAATATTTTAAGCAGTAGTTAGTCAGTAGGACCATCACGTCGGCTTCGGTCGGTCGGTAGTCTCGATTTTTTTATTATTTTAATTTGCTAGTGGTACCATCACGTCGGCTTCGGTGGGTCGTGCGTCCACAATAAAATAATTTTCTTTTGACATTCACGTCGGCTTCGGTCGGTTTGGAGTCCACAACAAAACTCTCTTTGTGACCATCACGTCGGCTTCAGTTGGTCGGAAGTCCACAACAAAATTTGCTTCGGGATCATCACGCGGCATCGGTTGGTCGGGAGTCTAAAGTAGTTAGTGGGACCATGACGTCGGCTACCGTCGGTCGGAAGTCTCGATTTTTTATTTATTTTAATTAGCTAGTGGTACTATCACGTCGGCATCGGTCGGTCGGCCGTCCACAATAAACATTCTCCTTTGGCAATCACGTCGGCTTCGGTCAGACGAAAGCCCAACGTACAGATGTATGCTTAAGAATTCTATTGTATTTTATTTTATTATTATTATTATTACCATATCGTTAAAATACATACCAAGGCGCTTCACTCCATACACAAATATAAGTAAAGATAAATATACTGCATTATAAAAATATATATAGCAATATAAAATATTAAATAACGCAGCGTAGTCAGGTCTTGTCTATGTCGTTGTCACACCGAACCTATCCAAGTCACAGAGATCCACCGAGCACCGAACATCAGTGAATCTCACCGAACACTGAATATCACCGTACATCTCCGAGTGACCGAACTCTACCGTACACCGAACAACATCGAACCAGCATCGACAGATTCACTCACGACTGTATACTTATCCCGCGTATCCCTATAATATTGTATATTGTAATAAGAAAGACTTACTCATAAGTTTTAACACTAAGATAAAAATATACATACCTACACGGTTAAAAATGTGGGTCTAAATTTTCAACCTTACTTAAATTTTTATGGTTGAAATCAAAATTTTCCCTATATAAAAACATAATTTCAACTTTAAAGTAGAAATTTTAAACCTTTTATTGGTTGAAATCAATATATATTTACTAATTTCAACCCAAAAGACGAATTTTTCAACTTTTATGTTTAATTTTTCAGCAACTCGAGTCAAGTTTTTCAACTTTTTTTAGTTTAAGATTTATTTAAACCTAAGGGATGAATTTGTCAACCTTTTAAGTTTACTTCTTCAACTATTTTGGCCGAGTTTTTTGTCTCTGTTTAGTTGAAAAATTATTTAAACCTAAAAGACGAATTTTTCAACTTTTATAGTTTACTTATGTAACTATTTCGGTTGAATTTTTCGTCATTGCTTAGTTGAAAAATTATTTAAACCCAAGAGAGAAAATTTTCATCTTTTAAGTTTACTTTTTCAACTTTACAGTTTAATTTTTCATCTGTATAAAGTCGGAATAATAACTTATTTAAAAAAAAACTGATAAAAATTGTAGTTAGGTTGAAATACTCAACTCACTTGGTTGAAAACATATTTTTTTAATACTGTTAAATGAAATTTTCTACATTAGCATTGTTTTTGTTTGCACGGCCTGCTGCGTTTAAATTCAAAATATTTGAATATAGAAAATATTTTTGTAACCTTGAATGAAATTTTCAACATTAGAATTGTTTTTGTTTGCGCAGCCTGCCGACATTCAAGTTTAAAAAATTTGAGAGAAATTTAAAAAAGTTGTCCATCGCGGTGCCTGCTGCAATTTTAAAAAGAGTTAATTGTGGTGGTGTATAGCTATTTGTCAGTATTTGCATAAAATTGTTTTTGTTTCGGCAGCCTGCTGACATTCAAATTTAAAATATTTGAGTGAAATTTCAAAAAGTTGTCCATCGCGGCGCCTACTGCAATTTTAAAAAGAGTTAATTGTGGTGGTGTATAGCTTTACGTCAGTTTACTTAAAATCGTTTAAAAGTCAAGATGGATTTGCGTGGACGGTATATCAAAGTAAATTTTGTCGCCGAAAATATTAAAAAGTTTGTGTTGCTTGAAAAGTTTTCATCGTGCGAAAATTATTGTTTTGATGATGTTCTTGAATCAGGTATGTAATAAATTTACGTGTCCGTTTTATGTATATTACTGCACCATTTCTTTTACATTTTCTGTTGGTTTTTGTTATAAATAACAATAACATATTCATACATTTGTGGTTTTTTTTGTGAAATTAAAGAATAATAAAAGTGTAATTATAATAATTTCCCAACAACTTTCATAAAGAATTGGTGTCAAATTCTTAACAAAAACTAAGATTTTCTAAAATACAAAAGCTATATACAGTAAGAGTGACCTTAGCTATATGGAGGTTTTTCAAAATGGATTTTCTTAAGATGGATGGCTGGAAAATCGTTCCTTTTAATGTAAAAACAATAAAAACAGCAAATAGTTCGTTTGTTATTTAACTGCCTCTAAAAATGAGGTATAAAACATAAAAATCGGATAAAAATTACTAAAGTTGAGATATTTTACTATTTGAAAAAAATCCCTTTTTTTTGCTGTTGTAGTAAAAAAATCTTAAAAATTCAATCTTAAAAAAATTGCAATAAAATGCTTTTAAAATGTTTTCTGAAACAACATATAATATAATTACAAAAAAATTATGTGGTTTCTTAAAATACCCAAACTCTAAATTTGCAAAATGTTACACTTCCAGTAAAAAAATTCATAACGATGCAGTTATTCAACGAAACCACATAATTTTTTTGTAATTAGCTTAAGATCCCGATAGTTGGAGAAACGTTTTTCAAGATTATCGTGTGTTTTTTTTTAGATCAGTTTGAGAAGTTTACGATATTTTCAATATATTGAATAGGCTTCCTAATCAATAATTTTTTATGTAATTAAATTAAAAATGTAATCCATTATTTTCACAACGTTTCGTATATTTTTTTGTCAACTACTTCAGGGGATCTTTTTAATAAAAACGAAAACAACATGAAAACATGTACTTTGTCAGACAAGATTTTGTATTAATATTTACGGCCCTTTTCTGGTGAAGTGACGATAGTTACCCAGTATTTTTAATATTTCTATGTGTTTCTCGTCAGTTTTTGATTTCAAAACAAGATTTGAAGTTCAAAAATAAAAAATTTTGATAAAAATTTTCACCTGTTTTTCAGACAGTGACAATTTCATTTAAAAATTTTGTTTTTCTGAGTTTCAAATTTTGTTTTGAAAACAAAAATTGCAGCAAACGCATAGAAATATTAAAAAATACTGGGTAACAATTGTCACTTTGCCAGAATAGGGCCGTTTGTCAAAGCAGTAATAAAAACAAAGCTTCCAGAATATTTTTCAAAAAGCATGTGAGCTGAAATGAGCTATCAAACATATAAATTATTTAAAAAGTATCAAAGTTGTGATATTTTACGTTTCGAAAAAATTTTATTTTCTTTGTTTTTGTTATAAAAAATCTTAAAGTGCCAAATTTGAAAAAATTAAAAATTAATACAAATAAAAAAATAATGTAATTACGTTGAATATCTTGGTCGTTATCAAATTTTTTACAAGAACTCTAACATTTTGTAAATTTAAGTTTAGAGTTAGGGTATTTTACAAAAAAAATTTACAAAAAAATAACAAAAAATTTCAAATTTAAAAAACGACATCATATGTGGCTATGCCAGAGTCTGAAGCTATTTTCTGGGTAAAATTAAAAAAACTAAAATTCGAATAAAAAAGTTGCATTTTATAAAAATGCCAAAAATACGGGACAAATAAGGAGCGTTCCGTGAAATACGGGACATATGGTACCACAATATGGGGGCCACCCTAGTCGTTTTATTATAATATCTTTCCTCTGAGTTATGTCGGTTCATTATTTGTTAACCCATTTTGTACCAGCGGTCGAGATCTCGACCACAACTTTTGTCGTTTTTCATAAAAAAATTAAAAATATTAGAAAAAGGAATTTAGTTAATTTTTTTTATGACTAATTTAGTTTGGCATTTTAGCTTTATGACCGTACATTTTTTTACCCCATTTGACTTTTTTAAAGACTCACTTGGGAAGTCACAAAAATATTCAAAAAATAGCCCATTTTTAAAGTCACTGTAACTACTTGTATAAAAAACAAAACAAAAAAAAGGGTAATTGATTCAAATAGCCAAAAGTTCAAATAAATGTTATATGCAGAAACTACTTTATTACATCTATTCCATCTGATCGGCAGATAGCGTGGAAGATGATTGGTCGAGATCTCGACCGCTGGGATAATAAGTGCTCTAAGAACCTGTTAATAACCCGTTTTCATAATAAAATTTGCTGCCAATTTTTTTTACTATATTTCTCATTAAATTGCACGTATATAACAAATTTATTTCTCTAATCATCCCAACGGCCGAAATCTCGAAAAGCAATTTTCCGGAAAAAAAAAAACCAAAAACAAATTCCAAAAATAATTTTTAGCCTATTTCTAGCGAGCCATTAAATTTCATTAAGAAATGTAACCATTAAAGTAGCCTGGTACAAAATGGGTTAATCATGCACATTGCTTTTAAAGTTTTTTTTAATAATGTTTCAATTCTTTTTTCTTTACAGATTGGAGTAGCGAAGTACAACCGATTTTAGGATTGATTAAGCTTATGCCTGCTCCGCCAGGTACACGCGATAGGTGCAAAGGAAATTTTCTTCAAAATGTCAACAAATTTATTAACTTTGTGCCTAATTTTCAACCAAACGAAGCAGTTGATTCGTACAATGACCCCATTATTTTAGCCAGTGGGCATTCAAAGAAAAATATTGAACAATACTATATTGGAGTAGATGGTAAACTTATTGCAATCCCCACACATTATAAGTTGTACATTATTTTTGATATTTTTTTAAAATTTTCTATATTTTTAACATAAAGTATTGTAACGAGCTCAAAATATTTTTTAATTTTTTTGAAAAGAACCTCTACAACATCCCGCACTCTCAAGGTACGCCTAGAATTCATGACATCTGGAGCAGTCTGCACGGTTTAATTTGGTTTCCCTAAAATATTTTGAGCTCGGCTATAAATATAAAATAGGGTTTTTTATTTTGAATTCTGAGATATCTGAAATGCCACAATTTTGTAAAATTAACGAAATTTTAAAGAATAAGTCTGAATTTTTGTTTGTTTGTCAGAAATATTTAACTCATAACTTAAATGATACATACTGTGCGTATGAAGTCAGTGAGACAGATAATATTCTTATTATTAAATATAATGATATAATTAATAAGAAACCATTTAATTCTGTTAAATGTAACAATTTGGAATATATAATTTCTAAAACCATAGTATAAAAATGTTTAAGTTTATTCTTGTCTTAAGTTATCCACTATTTAATGCTATTATTTTTGTATCAATAAATAAAATAATTTCAAAATGTATCAATTGCTTGCGTCAACTTATGTTTATTTGTAATAAAATAATAATTTTGGGATCAACCTTTTATTTGAATTGACTTTTCGGGTTGAATAACTCAACCTATTAGTTGAATTTTTGGAATTATTGTGTTAAAAATGTCAACTCTTCAGTTGAATTTTTCAACTGCATGGGTTGAAAAGTCAACATTTTTGTTAAATTTTTCAACTTATTGCGTTGAAAAAGTCTGCTTTTAATTAAAACTTCAACTTTTCCGGTTGAAAAGTTGGTCTTCCAGTTGAATTGTTGAACTTCTTCGGTTGAGAAAGTCAACCTTTTCGTTAAATTTTTCTACTTTCTCGGTTGAAAATTTAACTTTTTAGTCGAAATTTTGAACTTTTTCGTTTGAAAAGTCGGTTTAACAGTTGAATTTTTCAACTTCTTAGGTTGAGAAAGTCAACCGTTTTATAAAATGTTTCTACTTTCTCGGTTGGAAAAGTAAACTTTTTAGTTGAATTTTTCAATTTTTTCGGTTGAAATTTTAGACATCTTGGTTGAAAAAGATTCCCTTATGTATTTATTTTTTTAACTTTATGGTTGAAATTTTCAACCTTTTCGTTGAATAACTAGACCAAAAAGTTTAATTATTCATCTTAAATAGTAAAAAAATTATTTTTTTTTCTCCATTTTTATACTTTTAGGTATAAATTTTCAACTTTAAAGTTGGTTAAGTAAACTTATTAAGATGAAATTTTCATCCGAAATCGTTGAAAATTCATTATATACTTACTTGCTTACTCCAAATAAAGTTGAAAATTTCAACTTTTTTGGAAAGGATGTATATTACAACTAAAAAAGTTGAAAAAGTGAACCTAAATTTTGAACCGTGTACTTGAATATTGTATACACCGCTAAAATTCAACTTTAACAATAAAGCAGAAAATATAATCTGAGTATTAATAAATGAACAGTACAAAAAATTTTTAAAAAATAAGCTTTTATTTAAAAAAAATGTGAACTAAAAAGAAAAATAAATTTAAGTGATATTTGTCACATATGTATGTATATTAGGGCGGGCTGATTTGTAAGGATAAAAAAAGTGAAAAATCGTAAAGCAAAAACGTAATCTACATAAAATTCTAAGAAAATCCTCCGAAGAAACCATAGTTCTAAAATCAAACCCTAATCCGCGCCTCTCGACTTGATATTTTCTTCTTTTGCTAAAAAAATTTTTTTTTATGTATATTATGTTTTATTATATTATAGTTTATGCAATACCGGTTTTGTTTTGAGGCTAATTAAAATATTCAATTATCAAAAAAGGAGTTGAACCCCAATTTGCATCTCCTCTTATTTGCGTTCTATATGAAAAATAATTAGAACACGTTTTACCTAAACTGCGTTTTGCAAAAAACAAATAATAATTAAAAAATATTTTTTTTGTAATAAAATATGCAAAACATACTTCTTAAAACAGGAAAAAAACATGACCTCTAATCCAGTTTATTTGATCTATAGAAATATAGATAAAATAGTAGTAACTATAGTAAGTCATGCCAAAGTACCTAGAATGGAGAGTAAAAAAAGACTTAACAAAATTAACATATAACCAATAAGTAAAGTTTTCTTTGTATTCTATAATTGCCTCTTTGTATGCATTAAAGACCTCATTTGTTTTAATGACACAAAATTTGTTTATGGTAAAAAAATTACTAAAAAATGACTGAAATATTGTTTGAGTGAAAACACTTCTTTTGTTTGTTTTTATTTGCGGTATAAAATAAGAATTGTTTATCTATGTTCCTTATAAAAATATTAAATATAAAATTATATACAAACTTTTTTACTTGGATGAATATTTTTTTAATGTAAAAAAATTTTGAGTGTAGAAAAGAGGGCATAAAAATTTTCAAGTCGAGAGGCTCGGATTAGGATTTTATTTTAGATATATGGTTTCTCCGGAGAATTTTCTTAGAATTTTATGTAGTTTACGTTTTTGCTATACGATTTACAATTAAAAAAATCAACCCGCCCTAATGTATATAGTAGGTATATTCTAGATGCAGAAGAACCCCTCTCTTGGTTACTGATCATCATAATTTAAGCGTACGTAAATTGGTAAGTTCTAAGGACTTATATAAATTTAGAATTTTTCAAATACATTTCTATTTAAAAGCTTAAGGCTTAAGATTCAATGCCACTGATAATGTGTAGTAAGCCTGTGTAATGGATCGCAGACATCGGTGCCTCAAGCTTTTAAATATAAATGTATTTGAAAAATTCTAAATTTATATAAGTCCTTAGAACTTACCAATTTACGTACGCTTATATTTTGATGATGAGTAACCAAGAGAGGGGTTCTTCTGCACCTAGAATATACCTACTATAAACATATGACAAATGTCACTTAAATTTTTTTTTCTTTTTAGTTCACGTCTTTTTTAAATAAAAGCTTATTTTTTAAAAAATTTTTTACTTTTAATTTATTTTTTACTTTTTAGTCTTAGATTATTAAAATCTTTTATTTTCAAACCGTATGGAGATATAGCATTTAATTGTTTTGTAGGCGGTAAAAGGGGGTGTGGCAAAAATTTTATTATAATACTGTATTGTCACCGGACTTACATATGTATGTTAAATTTCAGCTTAATCGGATACCAACAAGTTTGCAGAATTGCGAAAAATGGTTTGCAAATTTTGACGGACATACATACATACATACATACATACAAACATACATATAAACGAGAAAAACAAGTTATAATCGCTTATAATCAGCCCCGTAGTTTTGAAGACATAGTATTTTTATTTATTTGTGGGCGGTAAAAGGGGTTGTGGCACTATTTTTTTCCTGAACCATCCTTTATAAAATAAAAAATAAACTGGCCATTTCAGCCCTTGGAAGGACTTTGACCTAGCTTCTATTGATCAATTGTGTTGTGCGTGTTATTAAATGTTTGATCACAAATGACCGAGAACTGGACCTACGTGTTTTATGCCGACTCCGAACGGCTTATGTTCTCCAGAAGCTTTACATGGCAATTTTTACTCCCTGAGGTTTGCCATTGTCTGCAGAGAGGTGACGACCGAACAGAAAAGTTATTTCAATTGAAAAAAACGTTCTGTCTGAGCTGGAATTGAACCCGGGCTACCACTTCTTTAGCTTAGGAGCCACGCACTCTACCCACTAGGCTACGGCCGCCACATCCATCCTTTACTTGAAGGAAATTAACTGCCAAAATTTTAGCTGAATCAGCCCAGTAGTTTTGGAGATACAGCGTTTTTATGGATTTATGGTCGGCAAAAGGAGCAGTGGCCAAATTTTTTTCATCAGCCCCATGCTTTATTTGCTGTTTAAATTTCAGCAGAATTAGCCCCGTAGTTTTAGAGATATAGCATTTTTATGAATTTGTGGGCGGTAAAAGGGGGAGTGGCAAAAGTTTTTCTTAATTATCCTCTACTCGAAGAAAATTTACTGCCAAAATTTCAGCTGAATCGGCCCGGCAGTTTTAGAGATATAGTATTTTTATTGATTTGTAGGCGGTAAATGTGGGTGTGGCAAAAAATTTTATCATAATATTGCATTGTCACCGGAATGAAATATGTATGCTAAATTTCAGCTTAATCGGATACCAAAAAGTTGTAGAAAATGGCTTGCAAGTTTTGAGGACATACCTGCGAACGAAGCAAGTTAAATAAAAGCTTATAAAAATCAAAAAGTCTTGTTATTTATTGTGGACAGCAGTTTGAGAGTTTTTTGTTTGACCCTGGAGGCGCTGAGCATACCTCAGCCTTTGATTAAAACCTCCTTACACCATAACCGTTACCTTTACCGCTACCAATACCATTACTTTTTACTTTACATTAAGGTTAGTATAATTTTTTTGGATCCAATTTTTCTTTTTATTTTTTTCTGAATTTGAATTGATCTTTTCTGAATCTCACTTGTTCTTTTCCGATTTTCAATTGATCCATTCTTAATTTAAATGGATCTTTTTCTGAATTACAGTTGAGTATGGTGAAGAAGAGATAAACTTATTTTATCACAGCCTACAAAACGGTGATAATCACGAATAGAGTGGTGACTTTTTGATCATTGCTTAAAATCTAATTGGCCAGCAACAATGCGTTAAAGTTAAAGTATTTAATCTACAAGATTTTGCCTCACAAAAATCTATCCATGCTAGAAACTGCGAAATATGTAAAACCTTAAATCATATCAGATATAACATCTACACGTTGCACACATAAACTTAGTCCTGAGTTTTACGAATATACAACAAAATCTGCAGCTACTTGCAGCTCCTGACATTCGCTGTGAAACAATATAAAGCGCATGCATTTCTTAGCTTCTTAAGCTTAACTTGGACTTGAACCTGAATCATCTCACCTGAAAAAAACAACTTGAAACTAATTAGATTGTCAACGACACGAAAACAACCTCATTTACTACGGAGATTAAGCATTCGCGCTACTTTAAAATAGAAGTAGCAAAATCTGCATAAAATGCTGCTGTTGAGTTCATTAACATTCTAAGGTTAATTACAAGATTTCTAGGCAAAACAACAAGCCATGCCATGCTATGCCATTCCATGCCATAACATAACACAACACATTTCAAGGAAATGAGACATTAACAAGAGCTGCTGGGCACCGGGTAAGTAGCTAAGCGCTTCGTGTCGCCGCTGACTGTATCAAAAGCGCAAAGACGGCGACAAATTCTTCCACTTTAACTTGGTCATAGGTAGGTGCTCTACTTGCTCTACGATTAACAACAGCAGCAGCAGCAGCACCAAACTCTTAAAACTGATAAGCTCAACCAAGCAAAGCGACGATGAGTTCGAATGGGATCTCATTAAAACAAAAGCGACAAAAACTTCTTTCAGCAAACCAGCCAACAGCAAGTCAGCAAGGGTTGCAGCAGCTAAGGCGATCCGCGTGAATTACTAATTTCTACGGAAGCCTTTAGAGCAAAAAAAAAAAAACAAAAAGAAGCCAAACATTTATCACCATCATCCTGGAAGACGAAGTCGCAAGTCGTTTGTTGCAAATGAAAAAAATAGCAAAAAAAAAGCGTACAAAATATAATAAAAACTAAAAAATCTATTTATATAGACCAGGCTACCTACCAAGGCTCAAACTTCAGGAGCACCAAAAGTCAACCAAAACCAAGTTAATCTTCAACACGTCGTGTATAAATGAATAACGAATACAACGAGATTTCAGTTCTGTGCAGCAGAAATTCGTGCAACAGAATCCAGCGTGGAGGAAAAACACCTGATAACGGCGCTCCAGCGCGCAGTCCTGTTCACAGTTGTTTGGCACAAAGGTAGCCAAGTTAGCCCTTCGAGAAGAAACACACAAAAAAACAAATAAAAGAGGTTGAAAAATAATCTAGCTACAAGCTTTGTCTAGGTTTTTCCTAACTGGTGCTGGCCCAAACAGTCTGCCAGAGCATGAAGCTACGTTGTTGCTGGACGCCTGCTCAGCTTAGGTGGCGGCACACTGGTAACCGGTGCTTGTGATGTTTACAAGTGTGCTCAACTGTTGAATGCTCACACAGTGTGAGATTAGCTCGGTACGACAACGACTACGACGTGGATTGAGTCGGCGGTCTTCCTTCTTCAACATGTTCCAGCGCATATGTGCAGCAGCTGTATTCGTATTGTTGGAAGCTGACTGGATGTTGCCACTTTTTTTGTGTGCTGCCACTTGGCTTGGCTCATTTTAGTTTTATGGTCAGCTTATCGCATCATTCTGCTTCCTATTCGTGTCTTAAATTAACCTTTTATAGCTGCTGATTTTTTTATATCCTTTCCTTTTAGAAGCCTTCCTTTTAGGTCGGTTGGTTTGAATATTAAGCGTGCGACGTGCAACCCAGTAATGCATCTGAGAGTAATCTAGTTGGAAGTGAGGCTACTCATAGAACAGAACTAACATATCTTAGTTTACATTGGCGAGCTGTCGCAGGAAGTAGGTATGTAAAAAGCAATTACTTCATGTGTGGGATTCAATGGATCTCGGAAAAAGTGAGCTTTTTTTATACATTGTGATAGTTTTAATCCTTTTTGATGTTCTGTTTTGAGGCAATTCTAACAGCAAATAAACGCCTAAAAAATATCCTAAAACATATAAAAAAAACACTGAACCAAATTTCGTACATACATATATAATTGACCTGGCGCAGCGTTGTACGCAATTTTTTTTTTTTTAGAATTCTAACTATGGGTAGCTGTAATAATGTGAGGTTTGGTGTCTCTTTCGATAAATCTTATATATAAAAATGGATGTATGTATGTGGGTATGTGGGTATGTGGGTATGTGGGTATGTGGCTATATCACGTATAGACTCCAAAACCGCTGAACCGATCTTTATGAAATTTTCAGAGAAAATAAAGCCACATCTTGAGAGTGTTCCTGTGAGGTTTGGTAACGATTGGAGAAGGGGGCGTGGTACCTCCCATACAAGCCAAATTTGCTCCATCGATCACAAACCAAAAAAAGGATATATATCAGGCGGTTTCAATCGTAAAAAACTAAGATTTGGTAATCTTCTTATATATAAAAATGGATGTATGTATGTGGGTATGTGGGTATGTGGGTATGTGGCTATATCACGTATAGACTCCAAAACCGCTGAACCGATCTTTATGAAATTTTCAGAGAAAATAAAGCCACATCTTGAGAGTGTTCCTGTGAGGTTTGGTAACGATTGGAGAAGGGGGCGTGGTACCTCCCATACAAGCCAAATTTGCTCCATCGATCACAAACCAAAAAAAGGATATATATCAGGCGGTTTCAATCGTAAAAAACTAAGATTTGGTAATTTTGTTCAGATGGTTACTGTCGGTAACTGTACAAAAAATGGGCGTGGTCGTAAAATAAATACGCCCACTTTTTCGAAATCATGGCAATTCCAGAGTTCTATACACTTTTACAGTGAAACTTACTGTATAGGTGCTCCAAGAGGCGGTCACTATATATAAATGTTTTCACGCCCACTTTTACCGCCCACAAATCAATGTCTATATATATAAAAAGCAAAACGATGTGTGTCTGGCTGTGTGATGTCTATAGACTCCAAAACTACTAAACCGATTGACCTGAAATTTTGGCAGCCGATTTGTTTCAGGTACGAGATGGTTGAGGGGAAAAATGTGCCACACCCCCCTTTTACCGCCCCCAAATCAATAAAAATGTTATATTTCAGTCAGTTTGGGTCGTATAAGGCTAAAATTTTGCAATTTAGTATGTACGGTTACTGTCGATAACTGTGCTTAAAATGGGTTTCCACGCCCCCTTTTTGCGCCCACAAATCAGTGAAAATGCTATATTTCAAGCAGTTTTGGCCGTATGAGACTAACATGTGATACCTAAGTTTGTATGGCTACTTTCGGCAACTGAACTAAAAAAGGCGTCATCGCTATATAGCCACACCCACACCCACTTTTTGAGAAATCATTAAAATTGACTACTGGGTCTATTGAGCTAAAATGTTGCTTTAGTTTGTACTGTTACTGTCAGCAACTATACTAAAAATTGGTTTCACGCCCCCCTTTTACTGCCCACAAACCAATGAAAACGTTTTATTTCAACGGTTTGTATCGTGTTGGACAAAAATTACTCTCGGCAAGTGCACTAAAAATAGGCCTGTCCCACTTTAGTTAAACTCACTTTTCAGGGAATTAGCGTCGAGTGAAGTAAAGTGCGCCAGTCTTAACCTAAATTGAGCTGAAATTTGGGCAGTCGATTTGTTTCGATTACGAGATGGTTCAAGGGAAATATTTTCCCGCACCCCTTTTTACCGCTTGCAAAACAACAAAAATGCTACATTTCGCATGGTTTTGATCGTATTAGACTAAAATTTGGTTATTTAGTGCGTATGGCTACTTTCGGCAGCTATACTGGAAATGGTGAATATATTTTGCATTTCTTGACATTTTCGTATATGGCAGTAAGGTGGTCTGTGGCAGAACAATGTCTGCCGAGGATAGTGAGTATTCCTGTGAGGTTTGGTAACGTTTCGACGAGGGGGCGTGGTACCTCCCATACAAGCCAAATTTGCGCTATCGACCACAAACCAAATAAAGGATATATATCAGACGGTTTCGATCGTAAAAACTAAGATTTAGTAATTTTGTTCAGATAGTTACTGTCAGTAACTGTACAAAAAATGGGCGTGGTCGCATTAAATATACTCCCACTTTTTCGAAATAATGGCAATTCCGGAGTTCTACACATTTTTATAGTGAAACTTGCTGTGCAGGTGTAGCGTACCGTTTCAGTGATAAAATTTTATGGGAGTTGGACAAGGAGGAGGGGCACCTCTCATTTAACCCAAATTGGTGATATCGAATTGCTTTGAAGTTATAGGTTGACAGCGTCAGAATTCAGTATTCGCCCTCTATTTATACATGCAGTTTCATTAATTAAATTTTATGGGCGTACGAAAAGGGGGCGTGAAACCTCCTATTTAACCCAAATTAAAGATATCAAGCGACCTATAATCTTTGGGATTATAGGTCGCACAGTTTTTGAATTCAGTATTGGACCTCATTGTTCACATGTAATTTAATTGATTACATTTTATGAGCGTTGATCAAGGGGGAGTGGCACCTCCCATACAACAAAGATTTGTGATATCGAATAGCTTTGGAGTTCAAGGTCGCACAGCGTCGGAATTCAGTATTTGACCAAAATTTACGCATGCAGATTTACTGATAAATTTTTTTAGAGTTTGTCGGGGAGGTGTGACACCACCAACTTAACCCAAATTTGCGATATCGAATAGCTTCGGAGTTATAGGTAACTCAGCCTCGGAATTCAGTATTCGACCTCAATTTACACATACAGTTTCATTGGCGAAATTTTATGGGCGTAGGGAAAGGGGAGTGGCACCTCCCATACAACCCAAATTTGTGTTATCGAATAGTTTTGGAGTTATATGTCGAACAGTTTTGGTATTCGGTATTCAACCTCCATGTACACATGCAGTTTCATTGATTAAGTGCTATGAGGGGTGATCAATAGGGCGTGGCACTTCCTATACAACCCAAAGTTGTTATATCGAATAGCTTTGTGGATATAGGTCGCACAGTCTCGGAATTCAGTATTTGACCTCAATTTAGACATGCTGTTTAACTGATAACATTTTATGGGCGTTTGACAAGGGAGAGTGGCAGCAACGCGCCGGGTTTCAGCTAGTTTCTAAATATTTATCGAAAGACGAATAACATTTTTATTCTTAAGACCATTTTTGATGGTTAATGAACAGCAATGAACGTCGAAATGGCTTCGTTCATCAGACGAAAATGTGTTTTTGGTCGGAAAATGTGAAAAAACAACAAGAGCAAAATTACCGTCTAAAAACAACAGCTTCAGTTTTTTTCAACAATGTGCGCTACGAAAAGAAAACCATTACTGAATAAATCTGGTAAGCGTTCGAAGGAATTTTACCCTTCTCGAAGAGAGCTCGAATTCCAACGCCTAGTAAAATAACATGTTTCGCAAAAGTGTTCAAGTAATATGAGGTCTAGAGGATTGCGCAGAAAGGTTATAATTCTCCATGGCAAGAAAATTTGCTGTATGGAAAAGGGTTCAATGCAACGGAAAGAAGGTCGTGTGGGCAGCTTGATTGGTATTGACAAACGTCTCTTAACCCGAATTCTCCCGGTTTTCGAAATAGGCACTCGAATGATTTAAAACTTTGTTTACAGCTTATAAGGAATATCCTTAACACTAACTAAGAAAAAGAATTGGCTTGTTGGGGCCAGATTTTGAGAAAATGGGTGTCGTCATTTGATGACACTATGAAAATACGTATTAAAATATTTTTTGATTGGATTTAGTTTTACATTTTTTATTTCATTTTCAATTGAATAAAAATAAAGAAGGAAACAATACAAAACTTTTTTTGACATTTGATGGTACGAAGCGAAGCAATCAATGCATAAACCTTTGTCACATTTTTGCACTCGGTTCTTACAGTTGACTTACATTTATCAGCAGCACATCGTCTCTGTTTATTGTTTTTTGTTCTTTGCACATAGTGCATATATCCATCGTACCTCATGGAGTCAGCTCCAGGTATTACTTTCGGTGGTCTTCCAGGACCTTTTAGGGCATTATTCTCCAGTAAAATATATGACATGGCTAAGTCTCTCTGGAAGCTCTTTTGCGTTAGCTTAGAATTTTTTCTCTCGCTAAAAGCCAAGCATTTTGAATTGAAACATCCAACATCCACGTAAAGATTGGCCACCACTTTTTTCCGATGAGCATTTACATTTTGATCCATACGATCAGTGCCTCCCATATTTTTGTTGTAATTTTGGATAAAATATGGTATATTTACCTCGATACGTCAGCCCTGCTATATCTTTTTGCTTTTCGTTCGGGATCAGCAGAAAGCTACTGTTACCACTGCGTTATCTTTCCACCTAGTTACAAAAAACTTTTCTTTTTTAAATTAGGCAATTGCAACCTGTGTAAAACCTCGATCTTTCTTTTTGAATTTGTTAGGATCTAGCAGGCAGCAATTATTTCCTAAGCGGTTAATTCTTATGGTTCCAGTACAATTATAACCTCTGTTTCTCATCTCTTTGAGTAAAGGAAATGTTGTGAACAAATTATCGCAATAGAAGTGGTATGGTAAAAGTGATTTTAACAAAGGGTATTGGTCAAGTAAATGCAATAGTGTGGGCGCACATTTTCCAAACTTATTTTCCATTTCTTCGACACCTTGATAAGTTTTTCCTTGGTATGGGTCAAAAGCAATGAGATAACCAGGTGGTGCATTTTGGCACCAAATTTTGTATCCAAATCGAATTGGTATATTTCTGATGGCTTGCTTACAACCGTGTTTGCCAAAATACTCCACCATTGCTTCATCATGTGACACTGACTCTGTGGGCTGGAAATGTTTCATAAAAACTTGTTGAAGGTGAGAAATAAGTGGACGTACTTTGTAGAATATATCGGATTTATCTAAGTTAGCATTCGACTGAAAATGCAACGATTTCATAATAGTATCAAATCTATTTCTACGCATTGCGTTGTAAATTGCGTAATTACGTACATCATCGCCAATGTTCCAATACATTGCTTTACTAGATAATGAACTGTATCCAGAAACTATCAAAATTCCAATAAATGTTCTTAGTTCCTTTTTGCTTAGCTGCACATCTTGCCAATTATTATATAAACAATATTCAGTACTTTGGGCGATTATGAGCTCTATCAATTCGTCGTTGAAAAAAAGCTCAAAATACTCAACAGCCATCATGCTTTCATCATATTCATTTACTGGTGCATTGAATTCAGAAACTTTTGACGTTTTCCCTCCTAGTTCCCAATTTATCTCATTTTCATTTGGTTTCTTTCCTTGTACTTTTTTCCTTTTAACGTCTTGCTGTACGGAGTCTGCAGAAAGTTGTCTATCATTTCTTATTTCAGCTGGTGCCAGAAGTTGATTACGAGACAGAGCATTGATATTACCATCGGCTTCCTCATCTGAATCTTCATCAGTTAACACGTTTACTTCTGGAGGTTCTATGTAAAACTCATTTGAATGACCTTCTTCCTCCAAAATATCCAAAATGTTTGCGACGCTAAGATATTTACTAAAAAATAAATCAAGACAAAAAAAAATAAAATATTCGTTTCAGCATAGTGTCGTGATATGACGACAGCCAAATATATTCACTAAAAAACCAAATGTTTTCCGCAACTCGTGCAGCAGTTCTTAACAAAAACTTGACTTACAGTGTAAACTTTAATTTTTTGTATCTTTTATGTCACTCAAATAAGATTTAATATATTTTTAGCACTTACCTTTTAGCAGAACTCATATTTTTTAAATTTTTTAAAAACCACTAGGAATAAAAATTTCACTGAGCACGAACACGTTAAATAACAACTTGAAACTAAATTGTTTATGCAAGAGTAAGTAAAGTGCAAGACATATGCACTGATTTCTTTTGTTTCTAACGGTTTAAACCAGTTCCCCAATACATTGAAGTTGTCAATATTTTCGTCGTCATATGACTACGCTAGCAGAATTCGGGTTAAAGAAAGAACAACGAAAGCGACAACGACTCGAGAACGAACAGCAATGGAAAGAAAAGTGTCAAGCAAATAAATCCTTAGGATTTGACGAAAAATGTTCAATATATTTGCAATATAACATTTTTGATGATAGAATTCGCTGTAACAAACGTTGAATTTGATAGCAACGATAGTAAAAGAGACTTAGTAGGAGATGAAGTGACTCTTCCGATGGATTCCATTGGAGGCGGCAGTTCTGGAGGTTCGATACTTTCTGCAAAATTTCTGGTAGAGATAAGATTGAACGTTTGGTACTTGTCCCCATGCATTGAAATCACTCTTAATGTATTTAGGAAAAAGCAAAATTATATTAAATTCAAGCAAATATTTGTTAAGTTTTTATAAGCTGAAATAGCAAATTTTTACTAAACTCAAGCAAATATCTGCTAAGTTATTATAAACTAAAATAGTAAATTTTAACAAAATTCATGCAAATTTCTTTAAAAGAAACGAGCACATTTTTATTCATAATGAAGAAAATAAGTCGACGATTAGTTAACCACTGCGATGATCGAATGGATAAGCCCAAGAATGGTAGAAACAATATTACGATATCCGCATGTTTTACCGCTAGAAGACGTTATTGGAGCCAGCTAGTCCTATTGGCTAAAAAGAGATGGCTAATAAGGAAAAACATAGAGATGGCAACATTCAATTGGCTCCAGTGATGTCGAAGTCGTAATCTTGTTTCTTTCATTCTTGGATAAGCCCATGCACTTACACTCGGCTGAGTTTCAAGTCTCTGGATAATGGTAATTTTTCAATTTAGTTTAATGTTAATAATTTTTTCACTTCAAAAATATGCTGGATTTCAGAAAAAACGAATCAAAATTTGCTTTTCTAATTTGTAAGAACTTAGCAAATATTTGCTTGAATTAAGAAGAAATTTGCCTTTGCAGTTTATAACTAAGCAAAATTTTGCTTGAATTTAATCAAAATTTTGCTTAGTTATTATAAACTGAAATATCAAATTTTGATTTGTTTTTGCTGAAATCTAGCATAATTTTGAAGTGGCTGAGATTCAAGCGCAAGTTTTGCTTAACCACAATACAAATTTAGCAAACAGTTTTCTCCGTGTACGGATACCCTACAATAAGCATTTTTTTAAGTAACATGTGCGAATATAGTATATTGGGATGGTGAAATTTCTTATAAACAGTAAATTTTGAATTTTTTTTTTTTTTTTAACAAAATAAAAATTTTCGTTATTTTGTCATAAGACTTATGACGATATCTCAAAAACTGTAGCTTTTCTCAGTACAACGTATTTTTGTATGAAAATTCGTTGGTTAATAGCGAGCCGCAAACTGAAAATAGAAATAGAGTCGTTTTTTATCTCTTTCTATGCCCATCTGAGAACGAAAGCGATTTAATATTACAGTGTAGGTCGTAGGTCACAGTGAAAAGGTAGAATTTCAACCACTGACGAACTCTAGTAAGTATTGAAAGGTTATATTTTGCTTCAAAAAAGTCATATTTCTAATAACAAATATTTTATATGAGCTAAAAATAATTGTTTTCTTGTTATTTCTTAACTGAATTTGAGATTCTTGACTATTTTGAAAACTTAATTCCTATTATATGTAAACAAGTTAAATATAAGATTGTTTAATGAGAATATAAACTGGTAAAATGCAGAAAACAAGGAACTAAAACTTTTTTTTTGTGTTTTCTATATTTCCAATTTCGAGCACATTGTGGCACGGTTTGGCACACTCTGATCGACTTGAGGATTAAAGACGTTGATTTTGTCATCAAATGGCATACTTTAGCAGCTACCCGCAATCAAAATTCTGAAAAAAAATTTTACGCCAGGACTAATATGTAGATAAAATATGCTATACATTTAAAATTACATTAAAAGTACATTGGCATAGTGTAAAAATACATTGTATGAATGTAAATTGTACATTAACCCTTACATAGAATTGGAAATTAAAGTAAGGTTGCATTGCAGGGGCGTAACTAATGGAGGTAAGGGGTAGACTACCCTCCTTACTTTTTTAGAGTCAGCCTTATTGTTATATCTTACTAAAAATTTTTAAAATATTGATTTTTATAAACAATAATTATGTACGCATCAAAGCCAGTCCTTCCTTTTATTGTCATTTTCATAACAAAAACCAACTTTAGTCGACTATTTCATTTAAATTCGTACCCAAAACTATCTTCAGTCAGCTAATTCACTTTTAGTCGTACCTTAAACTAACTTCACTCGGCTAACTCACTTTCAGTCGTACCTTAAACGAACTTCAGTCGGCCAACTCATTTTCCAGTATTCCTTTGTGACAAAATGCAGAAAAAGTTCAGAAAAGTAGTATAAATTTTGTTAAAAAAGTACGTAAATAGTAATGCATACACAGTAAATCAATATGAGCATAAATTTTATACTATTTTGTATACATATAAATCCAAACCAAAAATGTTATAAAATTTATACCATCAAATCATATAAATTTTTTCAGACCATTTTTCTCGTCAGACCAATCGAAACCACGATATTTTTAAATTTCCCGATTTCGGTGTATTTTTTTCTTTCGAATCAGAATATATTTTGATTAACACATGATGTCCATATGAAATTTTTAAATTATACTTGTTTTATTATTTTTATAATATTGAGTGGTAAAAAATTTATAAATTATTTGGAATAAAAAAAGTTTATACCACACAGATGTTATAAAAAAGATAAAATTTACCCTCAAGTTTTTTACTGTGTAGTAATGTAAAAGAGAGCAGCGGACCAAATGGAAAAATAGACCATTTTTAGTCCAATTGTGCAACCGTGTCCTTGACCAAAAATAAAAACCGAAAATGATATTTTTGTTTGACCAAAAGATATTAATAATTTTTATTTAAGATTTAAAAGATAAAATATGATCACTATTTTTATATCTGAGCAAAAAATTCAAAATCATAAAATATTGACTAATGCTAAAGTTTTTGGATATAGCTTAATGATAACACTCCCTGATACAAATACCATGTCAAAAAGTTGAAAAAATAGGTGGAATAAAACAAGCCCAAACGAACAAAGGTTTACTCAGTCGGCACACATATTCCCCTTTTTAAAACCTAATTAAAACATTTTTGTAGAACTTTCTGAGATTGAAATTTTTATCCAGAAATACATATGAATTGTAATAAAAAATTTAATGATCGAAATCGGCCATCATATTTAAAGAATTTTTTTAGCTCAAGATCTCTGATGTAAAATCTTTAATTTCATAGACTTAACATTTCAGTTTAAATACAATTATAACAAATAAATAAATAATGAATTTAAAGGATTTAGTCAAACTATTGAAAAAAGGTACGTTTAAACTTTAAAACTCGAGATGATGGCAAAAAGACCACCATTTTAAAATCTGCATTCAAAATTCATTGCTTTATGTCATTGTTGATGTTCTAAACCAACTCATTTCTGTGGACTTCTTCTGAAACTCCACTTCTGTGGAATTCTGTAGATTCATATTCTATGAAATTTATTTCTGTTACCCTTAAATCATTAGAAAAAATAAATTCGGACTCTGAAGGTACGGATAACCTAATTAGTAGTGCTGTTGCATTTTTAAAATCTTTTAATGTTGATGCTGAAAAGGAATTCTCATTTCGCCATCGTCGTCGTCTTGCGCCGAAAAGTTTACATGATAACAATGCCAACGCAGCTTGTTTTTCGATGAACTGTTTTTATAGAAGAGAATTTAAACTTGTATTGGATAAGATAACCTCACTGATGCGAGATAAATTAAGCAGTTGCTTAGAAAGAGTAAAGCCTCTGTATCAACTCTTTAATCCAATTCTATCTTCTACTAACTTGACCCAAAAGCGAATTCTAGAATCAATAAAATTGTTACCAAAAAATTGTTTGTTGGATTCACTTCAATTGAAAGCGGAATTTGAAGTATACTATGATCTATGTGAAGGCGTAGAAAATCTATCGGGTAAAGGTAATGCTTCAGAATGCAATAAAAAAATCTCTTCCTGCAGTTAACAAAATGTCGCGTTTACTGTGCCATTGCCTGTTACTGCTTCAGGAAATGAGAGAATGTTCAGCAAATTAAAATTAGTTAAAAATCATTTAAGAACCACGCAAAGTGACTCACGTCTTAATGACTTATTAATACTTTCATCGGAAAAGGACATCTCATCAACTTCAAAAGGAAAATCTCATTAACTTAGATAATATTGCGCAGCATTGGGCTAACTCAAAAAAGGAAGAATTCATATTTAAATTTTATACATAAAAATTAAGTCTTTATTTTCTATTTAAAACACTATTTTTTTAATTAATTTAAAAATTTAAAAGAAAAATTTGTTAAAGAAATTAAAAGCCCTGTTTATTTTTTAATACATATAAATAGGGATCGGATTTTTGTGCAAAATCATTTTTAAATCAAATCCGGTGTAAAAATAGGATAGCAACAATTGTTTTCTAAAAATATTGATTAAACACACATATTTTTAATACATCGATTTTTTTAAAATTTTGCATAAAATTTGTATATTTTAGATTTTTGACTCTAATTATTTATACGTTTTGCATAAAAATCCGATCCCTACAAATAAACTATGAATTTTTAAAACCAAAATGAAAATAAATTTTGAATGTTGAATGTTGACATACTTTTGTTTTATTTTATTTTCTTTGATAGAGGTAACGATATGAAAACTGCCTTTAAGGGATCTTCTTCACTTGAAAAAGATCCAAAGATTGAAAAGTGTTACTATACGTGGGTTGAAGATTTCAGGATTTCTTAAAACAGTACCAAAGATTAACGAAAAAGTCCGTTTGAGCTGAAACTGTTTTGCATTATATTTATTATTAAAAAATCTTTAAGATTATTACTTACTGTAATTGTCCGAGGGTTTGCCTGAAACTGAAACTCAAATAAAAAGCAAGGCGTGCATTCGTATTCGAGTTTGTGTATGTTTATTTCTAAATAAAGTAAAAGTTACAATTATATTCAAAGTTGCAAATTTAATCTTACCGCAGTGTTCTCACCCTCCTAACGACAAATACGAAGTGAATAATTATTAGAAGGCAACTTTACATTTTGGTTTGAGTGAGAGCACAGGGTGTTCAAAGCAAATAAAATATTAAAATAAAAAAGGGAAATTTAAAGGCCGTTTTGCAATAACCCGTCCCCCGTGAAGCAACCCGCTTCACTTTCGATCAAGTCCAAAACGGCTAACTTAGATGTGGCTCGTCGTAGCAATCCGTTGGCTGTGCGTACATCGGCTTTTCGAACGACTCCATCGGCGGCTTTGTACACTTTCTCAATGCGACCTCTGCGCCAATCTCTTCTTGGCAAATTTGCGTCACAAACGAAAACTAAGTCTCCTTCCTTTAGTGGCCTAGATGGATGACACCATTTGACTCGACGTGTCAGCGTCGGAAGATATTCGGCTATCCACCGCTTCCAGAACCTGTCTCTCAATTGGCGCGCTATACGCCACTGCTTGCGAATCATGTTAAGTTTATCGGGTGGCTCTCTTACGTCAGGCGTATTGGCGGTGTTGGCGGATCCAAGTATGAAGTGGTTGGGCGTGAGTGGCTCGTCTTGTTCCGGCGTGATTGGTAGATGCGTAAGTGGGCGGGAGTTCACGACGTTCTCGGCTTCGATGATGAAACACGCTAGAGTATGTTCGCGCGGTACGGTTTCCTTGACTGTGTGCTTCAGTACGCGCTTCACACACCTTACCATCCTTTCCCAGACTCCGCCCTCCGATGGATTGCATGGGCAGTTAAAGAACCATTCTATGCCTTTCGATGACGCCTCGTTCTGGATTCGCTCACAATCGAAGACCTCCGAAAACCGCTTAGCTTCGTTGTCCGCGCCGATGAAATTTTTGCCATTATCCGATCGCATTCTTGAGGGCACACCACGCCGATTTATAAAATTCCGAATTGCTATGATGCATGAATCCGTGGTCAGGTCGTGCACCATCTCCAAATGAATGGCGCGCACTGTTAGGCACGTAAATAGTGCTATCCAACGTTTCTCCGCGCGGCGTCCTACAGCAACCATCAATGGGCCAAAATAGTCGACGCCAGTAAACGTAAATGGCCTCACGTATGGCGTAAGGCGGTCCTTTGGCAATGAACCCATGAGCGGTGCGACAGGCGTGGCTTTGTTGACTTTGCACACGAGGCAACTTGCGATTACTGTGCGCAGAACTTGCCTGACGCGCGGGATCCAAAATTTACGAGGGATATCGAAAATTGTTGCTTCAGCGTTCTGGTGGTGCATCCTTTGGTGATGATGGTGAACCAATAATTTTGTAAAATGGTGGCTGGGCGGCAAAATAATTGGCCGCTTCGAGTTGTATGGCAGCCAGCTGGCAGCGTCAATGCGACCTGAAACTCGCAGGATACCGTGTTCATCCATATATGGTGACAAATTGAAAAGAAGACTCTTTGGCGGCGGCGGCTTTTCTATTTCAATTATTTCCATTTCCTTTGCAAAGGCTTCTCTTTGCACTAAGCGGCATAGAAGATGTTCTGCGGCATCCAGCTCAGCTACAGTTAGTCCATACTCTTGATTTTCCCTTGGTCGTCTCTTGCAACGATCCACAAACCGTATGACCCAACCAGCAGCTCGTTTTAGCCTTGAAAATGACGAAAATTTAGTAAAATCAATGAATTTTTTACTCACAATTAGTAGGGCAGTTTTAGGGCGAATTGTTTCTTCGTCTTCTTCCTGGTTGACTGTCTCCTCAGGTGATTCAGGCCAATGGTCTTCGGTGCTTAAAAGAAAACTAGGTCCTAGAAACCAGCGTGCTGATGGCTCTAGGTCAATCCGGCTCTGGGCTCGCGTTGCTTCATCAGCAACATTTTCTTCAGTTGGAAGCCATCTCCACTGTTTTGGCTTAGAGGAGGCTAGAATTTCGGCGACCCGATGTGCCACAAATGGCTTATAGCGCCGATGCTCACTCTTTATCCAGTTGATGACTGTTTTAGAGTCACTCCAAAACACGCAGCGATCGACCTCTATAGTATGCTCTGCTACTATCGTCAGCATCAAACGGGTACCGAGCACGGCGGCTTGCAGCTCGAGACGTGGGATGGTCAGCGTCTTTAGTGGAGCGCTCTTCGCTTTGGCGCACACAAACGATGTTTCCACTTCCATAGCCGCGTTGACAATTCGCCAATAAGCTGTTGCTGCAAATGCTTCTTCACTCGCATCGACAAATATATGCAGCTGCAGTTCTTGCGGAGCTCCGCCTGTGAAGTAATAGCGTGGTATCCGGCAATTGACGACCTCAAGCATATGCTGGCGAAATCTCAGCCAGCCTTTCTCCACATCACACGGCAGGGGCTCGTCCCAACCCATGCATCTTCTCCATACTTCACGTAACAGCAGCTTCGCTGTGATAGTCACGTTGCAAAGAAATCCCAGCGGGTCGAATATGGACATCACGATGCTTAGCAGTTCTCTTTTCGTTGGGCAGCGTTCTCCATCGATGACTTTCTTGTCAACGTAGTTGAATTTGAGCTCGTATTTGAACTCATCGCTGGTCGGCTGCCAGAACATGCCAAGTACCTTCGCCGAGGCTAGTGAGTCTTTGCTCTTTATGGATAAATTGGACTCACTTCCTCCCAATGCAGCAATGACTTCTTTTGAGCTTGAGATAAAGTTGACTAGCTCAAATCCTGCGCCTGCGTGAATGTCACGAACCTTTGTGGATATTTCGATGGCTTGCGGCACTGATGAAAAACTATCCACGAAGTCGTCAACGTAATGATAGTCTACAATCGCTTGGACGGCACGAGAATCTCGATTTTGGTGCTCAAGCGCGTTGATTGTCTTGATGTGGTTCGCTGAACATGGGGAGCATGCGGCTCCAAATGTCATAACTGACATTTCATATATATCTGGTGGCCTATCAAACTCAGAACCACGCCACAGAAATCGCTGCGATGCCCTGTCCTCAGGTCGGATGAGTACCTGATGGAACATTTCCCTAATGTCCGCACAGACAGCGACAGCACCTTCCCGGAAATGAAATAAGATGGCGGCCAGAGGACGGTACTTCTGCGGCCCCTTCAACAGTTGGGAGTTTAGAGAAATTCCGTTTACTTCTGCTGCAGCGTCGAATACCAGTCGAAGCTTAGCTGGCTTGTTCGGATTGACCACGGCGAAATGTGGTAAATACCAAGTTTTTGGACTCATAATGGCGGCTTCATCAGGCTCCAGCTTCCGGGCATACTTTTTCTTGACATAACTTTCAATAACCTCGGTATATGCTGCAGCAAAGTTTTTGTCCTGCTTCATTTTTCTTTCTATGTTAATTAACCGCTTGAGAGCCATGGCGTAGCTATCAGGCAGGTTAACAGTGTCGCATTTCCATAATAATCCTGTTTGGAAACGGTTGGCAACTCTTTTTGTTGTTGCTTGGAGAATCTCTTGAGAGCGCAAGTCAGCAGCGCTCACAATAGGCGGCGATGGTTTAACTCCAAAATTTTCAATCTCAAAATATTCACTTATCATGTGTTGTAGCTCAAGCTCGTTCTGCCCGCTGACATGTAGACACGTTGAAACTTCAGCTTGAGTACCATTCGTTGGGCCAAACACGACCCAGCCCAGCTCTGTGTTGGCGGCATAGGGGCCATCTTGTTGCAAGCGCACGGTTGTGCTAGGTAAACCCAAGTGGCAGTGGTCTAGGCCTATGAGGAGCTGCGGCGTGATATTTGAATAGGGTTTAGTTGGCAACTCAGGTTGGCGGCAGGAGTCGCGCAGGTCGCTCTCATATAGACTCTGCATCGGCAACTTGAGGTCTGAAACAGAATAAACATTGTGCAGAATATGCCTCTTGGTCTTACCAATTCCACTGATGTAAACGTTTACCACCTCCGTAGGCTCTTGTGCTGCTCTTCCACCAAACCACTGCATGCTCAGCTGCTGGTGCTTTCCTTTAAGGCCAAGCTGCAACATTAGCGCTTTGTCCATCATGGTGATTGATGAGCCTTCATCAAGTAGAGCATAGGTGTCGACGCTCCTGTTTGGGCCAAATAACGTAACTGGTACTACTCGGAAAAGAAGCCTTTTATTGTTTGTTGTGTCGGCTGCGCAGCTTAAGACCGTTTGGCCTGAACTTTCATGCACTTGCAGCTCGTGCAGTAGCTGATGGTGTCTCCTTTGGCATCCATTGATGGCGCAGGCCTGATTCTTGCGGCAGTCTCGCATAATGTGCCCCACATTTAGGCACGTGAAACATAGTCGGCGGCATTTAACTTCTGACCACCCCTCAGGAACCGAAGCGTTGAGAAACGGCTGACACTCAGCTACTCTGTGATTGCCCTGGCAAAGTGAGCATTTAGTTTTATTAGTGTGTTGCCTTTCGGCGGCGGCATGCAGCAGCACTGGGCGACGTTTTGTTTCTCGTGGTTCGCTATCCTGTACGATGCAAATAATATTGGCTATATCAGAGAGCCAATCGCTAAAGTGTTGCACCGTTGGATACGGTCTAATACTGGCAGCGCATCGTGCCCATTCCATCTTCTTGCTCATCGGCAACTTTCCAACGAGCTCATCTAGCAGAGTTGGGTTGCTCAGGTGCTGGTCTCCATTTGCAGATTTTAAAAATACCACCAAATTTTTTGTCACAGTGGCAAAGTTTATTATCCTCATCATAGTAGCCTCTGTAATAGGTGCAACATCCCGAACAATCTTTAACTGGCTGCGGATGAGTTGCTCAGGGCGGCCAAAGCGAAACTGTAGCTGTTCAATCACAGCGCCCACATTATCCGGATGGATTAGTAACGACTTCACTAATTCTTTGGCCACTCCCTTGAGGCATTTATTTAGTCGCTGATTGTTTTCGAAGTTGCTGTAGTTGTACAAGGCGTTGGACTCCAAAAACGCAGTGAAGAATATTGGCCAGTCGGCTGGCTGACCACTGAAGTCTGGCAAATCGAGCACCTTCCTCGGCGTTTGCAGTGGATTTTGCAAGTGAGGTGCATTTGTTGAACTTGGTGCTCTATGCGAGCTGGCTGCTGGATAGGCACAATTAGAATAAGGCGACTGCATTTCATTGTAAATTTGCGAAGGCACACTCGTTGCATTTTGTTGCATACTTGTTGGCTGAAAATATAAACGATGAGAATATGATGGCATTATTGTTGCTGGCAACATGCTATTTGCAGACGTGCTGGCAGATGGATACAAATTATTTGTTGACAAGTTGCTCGGCTGCATACTGCTTGTCGTCATGATGCTAGGCGGTATGTTGATATACGAGGTATTGCCAGGCATTGCGCTGCTTGGCGGCATGTTGCTAAATGAAGTGTTGACAGGAATGTTGCTTGTCGCCGGCATGTTGTTAAAGCTCATGTTAATTGATGGCATGTTCCTTGAGGCTACGTTATCCAACGGCATGTTTCTGTACGTCATATTGTGTGGCTGTATGGTGGCGTGGTCTTTAGCTGTACATGAACCGTTGCTATATGTTGAATTTGCCGTTGCATTTTGAACCTCAGTTTGCAGAGCTGAGACTGAGGCGGCGACAGAGGCGGCGGCAGAAGAGCTTCTTGGCGGCAATGGCAACAACCGTTGGCGCTCATTTTCTCCTTCACATAACCTTAATTCCGCGTTCTTGAGCTGGCGCTCCAGTGCGGCAATTTGGTTCCGCATAGTTTGAAGGGCATCTTCCACACCCGGCTGTTCGGCTTGGGAACCAGTTGCGTCTACTGAGGCGGCAGCGGAGAACTGCGACTGAAGATTTTGGCTAGACGTATTAGAGGTGACGTTGACGTGACTGGTCACGTTCGTTGTAGATTCCGTTGCGGGTGTGAGGTCTGGAACAGGCTGCTGTGTCTCTGTACCCGATGTGGCAGCAGGCTCTAAATCTATTAGCGTAGACTCAGTGCCCGGTGTTGTTCCAGACTCACTTTGATTAAGTCGTGGGCTACGACGTGGCGGCGAGCGAGCCATCATTGTGTAAGTTTGCGATAATTTGACTAGACTCGCGGCAAGGGAGTCTCACGTCTGACTGATGCAGACTCACGGCAAGGGAGTCTCGGCGGCTTTTTGTGGTGCACGGCAAAGTAATTTCAATCCAAGAACTCACGGCAAGGGAGTTGTGCAGCATAAGCTCGTGGCAGAGCGGCGGCGGTGCAGCTACTTCCAAATGACAAAGCAAACACTTAGCTTTGAGTTAAAAAATGGCTGCACTTTCAGATCTTAACCAAAGATCTGCGAAATAAAGCTGTAATTGTCCGAGGGTTTGCCTGAAACTGAAACTCAAATAAAAAGCAAGGCGTGCATTCGTATTCGAGTTTGTGTATGTTTATTTCTAAATAAAGTAAAAGTTACAATTATATTCAAAGTTGCAAATTTAATCTTACCGCAGTGTTCTCACCCTCCTAACGACAAATACGAAGTGAATAATTATTAGAAGGCAACTTTACATTTTGGTTTGAGTGAGAGCACAGGGTGTTCAAAGCAAATAAAATATTAAAATAAAAAAGGGAAATTTAAAGGCCGTTTTGCAATACTTACAATTATCTATTAAAACCTAAAACTCGATTTTTTAGAGCGTTAGAAATGTAAAAAATAGGGTAATTTTTCAATTTTTGTTTTGAAAATGGCGCCAAAAACAGGAATGTGGGTTAGTTAGCTGATTATACGTTATTATTATTATTATATACCTTTTGTAAAAGCTGAGAAGTCGTTGCCACCTTTTTGGATTCGAAAAATGATGTCCAAATTGCGAAAAGCCTAAGAGAGCAGACAAAAGGCCAAACCAAAAAAAAAAATCAAAACATACTTAATTACTCAATTATATGTATTTTGATGTACACAAGTTCTTTTTTCATCAATAAAAGAGTTTTTAGTAAAAATAATTACAAAGTGTTTTTCTTAGCCGTTCAAATGAAAAAAACCCCTTAAGGGGGTCCTCTGGTAATCCGAAAAATATTTCTATTGCTCAGATACTCAAAAACATTTTCCCAAAAGGATTTTTCAAAATTCGAAATAGTTTAGGAGATACAGGCATTTTTGTGTAGGTATGTTTTCGTCAAAATAACGCATCAGCAAAGTTGTTTATTTGCCTGCAGTCATTAGTCGAAAATTCTGTGGAATTCTTCCAAAATATGTATTGATATTACAAAATATACACACACAGTATGTATACATGCAGTATGTATACATGCATGTTTTGATTTAGGGGTTGAAATGATTTTGAGCCCAGGTGTTCACATGAAAGAAGCAAACGAACGAGATTCAGTTTATTTTCGAACGCTGAAAGCTACGCGTGCGCGATAACTGCTGTTGTAAAATAAAAGATAAATCGTTTTGTGTTTTTTTTTTTGTTATGGATAAAAAAAGCCACCCAAACGCGCCGCGTAAGTACGCGTATCGAACAAAAAAGAGGCATTTCCGTGGAAACCAGCACTTCCAAGTAGAGGACACCGACTTTGCCAGCACATCGGCCAAAAACTGACAGACAAAGTCATAAGCGAGCTGACTACTTACTATGGACTTGCTATTCGACCTAATAAGGACTCTGTGGAAAACATGAGAAAAGAAATATGGTCAACATATTATCACAAAAGTTCAAGTGATAGTAATCCACAACATATGTATTGCCCACCTGGTGAGTCCAGCTGGTGCGCCTATCAAAAGTCAGCAGCAGAAGGCTCATTAGCCTCATTTCACCACACGTACGCCCCACTTGATGGAAAGGTTCTGCAAGTAATGAAGCCCATATACGAAGCGTTATCATCCGACGATCTACTCAACCGATGCACTGGAGGTGAAACGCAAAATTGTAACGAATCGTTCAACTCGCTTTTGTGGACCTTTGCGCCGAAACATATCCACTGTGGTGCTACCACAGTCGAAATCGCAAATTTTCTGGCAACCTGCATTTTCAACGAAGGCTTCACAAGTATTTTAAAAATAATGTCAACAATGGGTATTGTCATCGGCCCACAAGCCGAGATGTACGCTGAATCTCGCGACGGAAAACGACTTCAACGCTCAGAGCTAAAAACGTACGCATCATCGAAAGAGGGTCGCACAGCCCGCAGAGCCCAAAAAGCCATGGAAAACTCGTTTTATGAGATGGAGGAAGGCACACTTTATGGGGCTGGAATTGCCGATTAATATTCGTAAGTATTGTATTAAAAAAATATGTGTTCATGTCATTTGTGTGCCTCAAAATTGAAGTCAAAACTTTAAACGCGTTTTTCTCGAAACCATGTTTTTCAAAACTTTGCGCACGATAACTCAAACAGTTTTTGACCGATTTTGATATATGAGTCATGAAACGACGCAGAATTTACGCCGCTATAGCCCCTACCTCAAACTTGCCGAAAAAATAATGTTTACTATTTTTTTTTCTACACTAGACTACAAAAAAAAAGGTCGAAATTCGATTTTTCATTTTCAAAGTGGCGGCTTCCCCCCTAAAAAAATTTCAATTTTTGTTTCCGAGGTAGGAGCTATAGGGACATTCATTCTAAGTAACTGAATATTTTTTTTTTTTCAGACGATGTTTACTCTTGGAATCGTGCGCAATTTGGACCCACCTTTTTTCCGGAGAACCTCGTTACCAGGCCGAGAACTTTCTGAACGGTCCATAAATTCACTTTTTCAAAATTTTGTATTTTTTTCAATAAATTAAGCTACCCAAATCAAAAAACGGAACTAAAATATCTTTACTCGTTCTCTTTCCACAATATTTTGAAAAAAGGCTAAAATTTGGCATAGATTACCAGAGGACCCCCTTAAGATTTATTTATATTGATCGAACGGTTGAGTAACTTTATATAATTCAACTATGTTGTATTTTAAAAAAAGTCGGGACTTAAGGGTATACAGTTGGCCAAAATACATTGATACTCCCCCCAATCAAAATGGCCTCGGTACGCCCCTGAAGTCAACACACATGTAGTATGGTTTGTGTGCAAGAAATCAAGGTGGATGGACATGTCCGGTGGATGACAAAAATTTTTGACTTTTTGCTAAATCTATCCGACATGTAGTTCCATTTGTGTGCGTGGTCATCCAACTTAGTATATTTTTTTATTTGATTAAAATTTTTCAGAGGAGCACATCTCGCGGCAACACTGTAGAACGTAAACAGTGCTATATTTTGACGCAATTTTTTTATCTTTACCTAAAATCGTGGTGGCTTGTAATATTTAAAGTAAAAAATATAAATAAAAATAAATGTTCAAAACAAAAGCTGTGTTCGATAGCTGCTCTAGTTAGAAATTTCTCACTCCAGATCAGCAAAAAGTGCTCGATGAGTTGCTGTTTCTGCTCTTAGCTGCTCTCACTTGCTCTTGGTCCTTGTTTTTTGAATTTGCTTTAAGTTGCGCTTTTTGCTCTTTTCTGCACTACTATTTTTTGTGGTGTAAGCAAAAAAATCAATCAGCTATTTTAGTTCTTGTCAGAATATTAGAAAGTTTGAAAAATAGAAACTGCAAAGATGGCTTTCAGAAAAGTCTTTATTGGGTTTTTGTTTTACTTTTGTTTTTTTTTTTCATTTTAACAGTTAAACTTGCTCTTTTTTCGTTCTTTGAAAAATCGGCTCTTTTCTGCGCTGAAACTGTTTTCGACACCTCAGCTGACCTGATCTACTCTGCCCTGCTCTGCACATAGATTTCTTCATCGAACACAGCTACTATTTTTACTCGATATTAACTCTTCGGGAGCTAAGATATAATGAAGTCCATCCGACATGTGTGATGTGTGTAGGGGCAACGAAAAAAGTGCCGTTACTTTATCGAACTACATGTACATCCGACATGTAGTATCGTTTGAGGGGCCCTTATTATCTATAGTAATAAAACTCATTTTCTGTTTGTTTGTTTGTTTGGCCTTTATACAAGTCTAAACGGCTCAACGGATTTTGTTCAAACTAGGTACACATATTAAGCTTATCCCAACATAAAATGTTACATACTTAGTTTTTGCCACGTTCCCTCTGAAATTTTTCAACTAACGGTAATTTTGTTATTTTAAAACTTTTTACCATCGGAGATTTTTTTGTATTTCATTTTAAACTTTTTTTGTTATTTTGACATCAAAAACACTCACATATCTTCAAAATTGGAGAAATTTTCTGTATAACGACTTTTTCATAAAACATCGTTACCTAAGAATGAGAAAAAAACGACATGAAAATCAAAGATTGGTCTTTCGATGCAAATATCTCCGCTGTCCATTAATATATTTCATTCAAATTTTTTTTGTTCAAAAGTTCAATAAAATCACTTTACAAAAACAGGTCGAACTGTACCGTTAAGTCAGTGTATATATGTTTTATGAGTATGCCAAAAAAGGTCCAAAATATTGACTTTTTACTCAAAAAATGACTCAAAAATTGTTGTTGTTGTAAAAATGAAATCAATTAAAAACAGCAAATCTGACTACCTTTCATATGACAGAGCATTTATTTGCAAAAATTCTTCCAGCTAAGCGCAAAAATTATTTTACTGTTTTTGTCATCAAAACAACAAGGGGAGCTCCCCCCCTTTGATTTTTTTCGCGAAATTTATTTTTTCCAAAATGTTGTTTTTATTTTTTTTACAAAAAACTTAAGTCTCAAAAATAATTTATGTGAAAAAATTACCCCCATATCTCTTTCCAATCAAAAGTTATGGCTAAAAATCTTTTTTTTCATACCAGACTATTAATAAAACTTAGTTTTGTGTTAGAATTCTCTATGTAGTTTGAACGTCCCCATTTATCTCTAAGAATGCAGTTGTGTGTCTAAAGTAATTACGATTATTTTGGATTCTCTATGTAGTTTGAACGTTCCCATTTATCTCTAAGAATGCAGTTGTGTGTCTAAAATAATTACGATTATTTTGGATTTTATAAAATCTTCTTTATATTTCTTATATTTTGCGAAAATGCTATTGCTACCAAACTTTTAAAAATAATGCAGTAATGCCAGTTTTTTCAGTCGCAGCGTCATCTAGCGTCATTAACACTTAAAAACATAGAATTGGATCAATTTAAATGTCTAGCTCACTTGCTGGACTTTTTGTTGTTTTTGCTTTGCTAGCAAATGCGATTATATGATCCTGATCTCCAATGAAAAAACGCAGCTAATAAAAATTTTAGTAGGTACAATCATTTTTAGCACAACGAATTTTCATAAAACATTGATAGCTAATAATGAGACAAAAATTATATGAAAATCAAAGTTTTTACTTTTAATGCCAATAACTCCGCTGTTTTTAATATATTTCATTAAAATTTTTTTTGTTAAAAAGTTCAATATGTTTTTTAATATTAATCTTTGTTTAAACGTTAAAATGTCCATATCTCAAGGACGCATTGAGTCCCACCATAATTTTTTTGTTGTTGCAAAGGTAATTGTGCTTGCTTTAAGCTTAAGTAAATATAAAAATTTTTTTAATTTTTAAAATATGTTTTTCGTACCCCTTTGAATTCAATTAGCTCACCACAAGAGATGGAACCACCAACAACAACAATTTTCCTAAACTTTTTTGGATTAAAGTTCGTTCAATTACCTTTCTAACGGTAGATAAATAAAATTAAATAAAATAAAATTCAAATAAAATTCAACATGTTTTTCAATATTCCCGATTTTAAAAAACATTTAATCGAGAAGTTTATGTTAAAATGTTTATATAAGTGACTCTCTAGTTACACCGGGTATATCAGCTAGTTTCATATAAAATCATTATGATTTCATGTAGAATTATTATGATATCATGTAGAATCATTATGAAATATAGTAAAATCATTACTGCATCATGTATTTACAAAAATTGTTTTGCGTGCTGAAGAAGCTCCGTTGTTTCTGTCAAATTTTCTGCACATTAGATGTTTTATCGCGAGGAGTAGCGGCGTTGCAAAAATTAATATGAAAATAGTTAGTAATTGCTATAAAAGTGAATAAATGTGAAATGATAGTGAAAGTAGATGCATCCATAAATTACGACACAGATGAACAAGCAAATGCGATATGTGATTCATGTTACTATAACAAAATAATATCAAAATGTTGTATTATTTTTAGAAGCTTCAATTGACTAGGAAAGATGTACTGGAAGCTATATCACCCATTGGACTTCGTGCACGTTATTGAAAAAAATGATTTAGTTGGAGAAAAATGTAGGTTTGTTTTGCAATTATAAGTCGTATGTTTTATATTTTTCAATAAAAAAAATCTTAATAAAACCAACTTGAAGTTCTTTTTATTTCAAAACTAGCCGGCCCGACAGACGTTGTACTGCCCCAATTCAACTAACTTCTTTGTCATCATTTTCATTTTGTGAATTTTTGAAAGGTGTGGAAATGTCCAAACAACGTGCCATTCGAGCCACACATGCCACACGTTTCTTTTTGAAGCTTCAATTCGTGACTATCAAAACCGTCAAAGCATTTTTATTTAATTGTGTGTGATAAAAAGTGGCTATTTTTTAACCGAGATATTAATCTTAATAACATATGTTGTATATTTGGTGGCCCAAGGTGTTTCCGTTCCTGAGATGAGACACAGCATGAACGATTGTTTATACATAGAAATGCGGTAAAAGTAGGCACGACAACATTTATATGTATAGTGATCACTACTGGGTCTCATAAAATATAAACACCAATTTTCATTATAAAACATGCAAAACTCGGTAATTATAATGCTTTCGGAAAAGTGGGCATAGTAATAGTTAGACCACGCCCATTTTTAGCTGAGTTGCCAAGAGTAACCACACGAACTAAATTACAAATTTTTTTGCAATACAGCAAAAATCGTCTGAAATATAGCATTTCAATTAATGTGTGGGCAGTTATAGGGGTGTGGCAACTTTCGTTATTTTATAACTTTAGATATAAACCTTGATAACAGATGTCGTAATTTTGTTGGCCTAAGAAGTTATCGTTCCTGGGATCTTAAAAGACACTGCATAAACGATTTTGTGTGTAAAGAAGGGGCGGCAAAAGTAGACGTGACAATATTTATGTATAAAGTGGCCACCACTTGGTCTCATAGCACATACAGTGTTGCGCAAAACAATAGCAACAAAATAAGTGCGCTTCAACAAAATCGTGTATGTTTTTTAATATTGGGGACACACAAAAATGGTTATAGGAAACAAAGCATATATTCATACATCATATATAAAACAAATCAAATTTGGTTTTGTTTCTTTATTAAATTTAAAATTAATATGGCTACATTCAATTTGTCTGAGAGCAAAACAAAAGCAACAAAACTTGAAAAATTTAAAAAGAGAACAGAAGTTCCAAGAATTACCGGTAAAAGTTACGTTATTGTAAAGCACATGTTGTTTGTAAGTCATAAACATTTAAGTTTAGTTTTGTTTTTGTGCTAGTTGTGACATTGACTGTTCCATTTATAATGGTGCGTTTTAAATGCTGTGAAGCTCTTAAATTACAAATTATTTCCGAATATAAAAACGAAAATTCGCAAATACTTAACTTGAAAGAGTTTGGTATTAATCGGTCAATAGGTTGCAGATTAATAAAGAAATATACCATCACAAAAGACGTAACCATGACACATTAAAGAGGGCGACCGCGGAAGATATCGCTGCGTGATGACAGGAACATTTGTGGCGTGTTCAAACGAAAAGCATTTGCGGCATCCAAAGAGATTGTTCGGACACTTGATTTAGATATCCATCACAGCACTGTTCGAAGACGAGCCATTGAGAACGATTAAAGAAGTTACAGACCGGCAAATAAACCTTTGCTTACAGCTAAGCATAAAAAACAAGGTGTGGTGTTACAATTCAAACAATTCTGTCTGCAATTGTGACAACAAGTAGCAATTTATTGTTTTTTAGGCTCAGTCTTGCAAAAGAGCACTTAAATTGTACCGTTCAAAAATCGAAAACCGTTTTTTTAGCGATGAATCAAAGTTCACCTTGATTAATTCAGATGGGATGTGCACAGTACGGTGCCACCTAGGTACACGACTTGAAGCCCGAAACTGCAAAATAAATTTTAAACACGGAGGCAGTGGCATCATGGTCTGGACTTGTTTTTCCTATAATGAAGTTGAACCATTTCAAAAAATCGATGGAATTATGGATCGATTTGTATATAATGACATTTTAGAAAGCAAGATGCGACCACATTCAGAGTGGAATATTTCGCTTCAGTGAACGTTTCAGCCCGACATCGACCCGAAGAACACTTCAAAGCTCATCAAAAAATACATTAGAGGCAATGGGATTCAAGTCCTTGATTGGCCGGCACAGTCACAATGACTTGAATCCCATTGAAAATCTTTTTGGGATTTTGAAGGTAAAAGTTTCTGGTCAAAGGTCTTCCAATAAAACCGCACTGTATGAAGCCCTGAACGTTAATTGGGAACATATACCTAATACCAACATATCTAATTTAATAGAGTTGATGTCGCTCAGATGTGCAGCGGCTATCAAGAATAATGAATCTTACACCAAATATTAATTATGTTGCTTTTGTTTTGCTCTCAGGCAAACTGAATGCAGTCACATTAATTTTAAATTTAATGAAAAAAAACAAAACCCAATTTGAATATGATTTGTTTTTAATATGATGTATGAATATATGCTTGAATTCCTATAAACATTTTTGTGTAACCCTAATATTTAAAAAGATACACGATTTTGTAGCAGCGTACTGATTTTGTTGCTATTGTTTTGCGCAACACTGTGTACACAAAGTTTCAATATAAAAACATGCACAAAACATGTTTTCGCAAAAAACTTTGGTAAAAATATTTGTTGTTGAAAAAATATTCAAAACCATGTTATTTTATATGGTATGCATAAATATAGGGTTTATTTAAAGTTTCTATCGTAAAAATTTAAAAAGTTTTATACGATCGAAAAATCAACCAAAAATTTTAGATTTTTTTTTATGTTTATTCATCTTGTATTTTTGTAATTTTGTTTGCATAAAAAGTAATGGTGCAGTGAAAGAATCATGACAATTTCTTAACTAGTTTCTGAGTTATACACTAAATTTCATCAAACGAACTGTCATGCTAATCGGAGAAAAACATTTTATATTTTTACCAATTTTGTATAGTTACCGAACTATATACACTAAATTACCAAATTTTAGTGTAATACAACCAGAACCGTCCAAAATATAGCATTTTTGTTGATTTGTAGGCGGTAAAAGAGGGTGTGGCAAAATATTTTTCCCTTAAACCATCTATAACTCAAAACAAATCGAGTGCCAAAATTTGAGCTTAATTTAGTTTATACCTATCGAACTTTGCTTCACTTCATGATCACCTGAAAAAGGGCCGTAAACATAGTGCGACCACTCCCATTTTAAGTACAGTTGCTGAAAGTAACCATACGAACTATTTAATCAAAATTTATTCTAAAACGACCAAAACCGATTGAAATAAAGCATTTTCATTGAATTGTCGGCGGTAAAAAGGGGCGTGAAAACCCATTTTATGTACAATTGCCGACAGTAAGCCTTCAAATTAAATAACCAAACTTTAACCTTATACGACCAAAACCGTTTGAAATTTAGCATTTTAATTGATTTTTGGGCGGTAAAAGGGGGCTTGAAAACCGATTTTTAGTACAGTTTCCGACAATAAAATAAAAAAATAAATTTTCCAATTTTGAGTTTTATACGACCAAAACTGTCTCAAGTATATAGTTTTTATTGATTTGTGGGCGGTGAAAAGGGGTGTGGCAAAAATTTTGTCATTTAAAAACCTTTTACTTATAATTACAAACACAACAAAATATACCAAAGCAAATCGGACGCTTCGTTCTTGAGTTATGGAATTTCAAACACATTTCACGACTTTGTTTTATATATATAGATGAGGTTAGGATTCAGCTGGATTTCATTATGATTTAACATGATTTCATAATGATTCAACATGACCATTATAAGGATTTTACACGATAACATAATGATTCAACATGAAAATATGCTGCGATTTTTACATGAAAATCACAATGATTTTGCTGTAAATCTCTATGAAGCAAAACCAAAATTATTTTTTTTTTCTGTGTGTATGAAAGGTAGTCAGAAATTCAGTTTTACTTGTTCTTGTTTTTATTTTTACAACAGAAACAACTTATGAATAATTTTTTTATATATATTTAAAAACAGCAAACATGTTTGCATCAAAAATCAAAAATATTCAAGTAGATTTTCTCTTCTTCTTTGGTAACGATTATGAAAAAGTTGTTGCACTAAAAATTTCTTCAGTTTTCTGAATGTTTCACTTCCTTTTAATTTTTAAGATTAAGATTTTTAAATAAATGTCCCAAAATTTTTTTTTGTTTTTTTTTTCTTTGATTCTGATTTTCCATCAGACTCTTTTTTATTTAAGGACTCGAATTTGATGCCTTCTATTTCTAAATGCAAAATCGAAATTGTACAAATAATGTGTTATTTCAACGAGTTTTGTGTTACAACTTTAACATACACTAGATTTCGTCAAAGTATGAATGAAAATTGAATACATTTATTGTTAATTTTACAATATTTCTGTGTGAGAAAACACAACTTTGATTTAAAATAAAATGGCTTGAAAGTAGACTGCGAAAATTTGTCGTTTTCCTCTTCAGAAACTAGAGCGCTTCTCTAAAACAGGTATTTTTTTAATAAATATACGAAGATCTCTTTGACCCGTGTATTTGTTTTTTCATCATTTTAAGGTTCTGATAAAACCAAAATTTTTATTCTTCAAGAAAGTCAAATTTGATGCTTTTATACATGAAACTTTTTTTTTATATTATTCGTTTGAGCGTTCAGCGACTAAATCTTTGCAAGTGGCGCTGTTGTCAAGTTATTGCTGCTGCCAAATTAGCAAAAGCATCAAGGTTTTTATTGTTGTTGTGACGTGGTTTTATCAAGGGCTGAGGTACAACTCAGCCGCTCCAGGGTCCTGTGAAAAGGTCTACTAGACGCAGGGTTTTCAGTAATTCACAAAGTTACTTTATTGAATACGTTATTCTTATTATAACCTCTTAGTTATGCAGCTTCGGGTAGTCGCTAGCGGGCTTAATAATCAGTTGGTAAAAGTTAAAAAGTTAGTTGGTAAGCGCTTTAGTACTCGGTCATCAGTTGGTAATTGCTTTAGAAGCCGGTAATCAGTTGGTAATAGGTAATCTGTTCTAATCTGCTTCGGTAATCGGTAATCTGTTGGTTATCACTTCAGTAATCGGTTATCAGTTGGTAATCGCTTTGGTAATCGGTTGGTATTCACTTTGGTAATCGGTAATCGGTTGGTAATCACTTCGGTAATCGGTTGGTAATCGCTTCGGTAATAGGTAGTCCGTTGATAATCGCTTCGGTAATCGGTTGACAATCGCTAAAAAAGAATGCTACGTTATTTCTAATACGACAATTGTAGACGCCATGGTGGATAGGCGGTCAACAGGGGTTGTGACGTGGCAGTGAGTGCCTGCGTCGCAGCCCCGGTGATAGACCTTGCGGTCAACCGAGGTAGTGACGTGGCTTTCGAAAATAAAATAACAATTATAAATAAAAATAAATAACAAACTACACTTAAAGATAACAAAAAATTACCGTTCGCCACCCTCCTCGGACGATAGACCTGACGGTCAGCTGAGGCAGTAGCTACTTGGTTTGAGCTCACCTAAAAAGGAATGCTACCTTAGCTGGATTTGTCGTGTCTATTTATATGCTTTCGGAAAGAACTACATAGGAATTATATACGTCCTCTGTTGTATGAAAAGAATTCTTGGCGGCTATTCTATGGCCACTAGACGGTGAGTCTTGTTGTTGTAGCTTGTAATATATGTAGGACACGTTGTTGTTGTCAAAGTTACCTACCCTATACTGCAGATATAAGTAACTATAATTAATTTATCGTAAGCCTAATAGTAACGTCTTGTTACAGTTGATGTACAATTTTTTATAAATATATTTTGCTACTACTGCAGACAATGTAAACACAAATAATAAGAGCTGCAGTGAGCGATCGGTTTTTGCAGTCGTGTCTAATTTGGTGCTCTAATTTCGTAAGATTTACGAAGAAATGGTTTTTAAGTCGTTCTTTATTACTGCTGTCTGTTTTGAGCATTTTGAATTGAATGACGATGTGAATTACATATGTTAAGTCACAATGTGATGTGCTTTTACGCATATTTGTAAAAGGCAGAAAAGGGCAGAGGATTTATAAAAATATCTGCTAGTTTCCACAAATTTTTAATTATAATTTCCATATGACTAAAAAAAAAACTACACAGCTACCTTTAAAAATATAGTGGCAAATACTTAATCACTTGAGTTTAAGTTGCTTTAAAATCAAATTATTACTCTGTGTGTTTAAGTTGTTTTAAAATAAAACCTTTTTTCTACGACTTTTGTCATAAAACTATCAAATGTGAATTGAAATGTCATCTGTTTATATCTTATAGATGTGTCGTTAACCAACGACTCCAATAAGAGTACTTTGGAGTACGCCCATATCGAAGCTACTGTTTGCTTCTATGCATCAGCACATGCTGCCTGCACCCCATTCAGCACAAGTAGCACTGCGAACCGTCTATTAATACTTCAACTGCCAAGTGATCCTGTGCAAAAATGTTTACGATATTTTTTATAATATCCCGCGCCCCATTGCAAAATCATGCCAGGCCAATCATGAGGAGACCAAATCTTGCAACTGCTATAAATTTTAATATCCAACGGATGCGCTACAAAGCCTTCATCATTGTACAATATATGTAGTTTCTGTCAATTCCTGTTGGATTCTATACGCTTGGTCTACCAACCAACCAACTAACCAGCCTCAAATCATGTTAGTTTGTGGCAAACGGGGCACACATGGTTCGCATAGGTACCATGCCATATTTGGTAACGCATGCATCGCCAAAGATCAGCACCACCACCACCCAGCACATGGTGGCAGCAAGCAACAGTTGAAGTTTGTTTTTTCGTTTATGGTTCATTCACGTGTAGGTTTTTCTAAACTAGGTTGCCGTTTTTAGTGTTGTCTATGCCATTGTCTGCAGCAACAACAGACTATATCGGGCCAGCGACAGGCGTTTATCCCTTCAAGTTAGCCACAAAGTCAGAAGAAGGCGAGTCACGTGTAATCAGTTATTCAGTTTTTAGCTCTTTTTATTGACCTCTTGCGATAATGTGTCATTCAGATGGTTTGTGAACTAGTTTAACTTGTTGCAGATTAAAAAAAAATGGGGTTTTCTCTTTTGTTGGGAGATAAAAACGGCGGAAACTTAGTATGATGAATTTTTATCAGCACACGCTTCTTTACTTGATATTCACTTAAATGGTACACGAGTGGAATATTAATTAGAGAAAATCCTTTTTTAATGGCAGCGAATCAGAAGATTTAAGTCAATACTATTTTTTTTTAAAGTAGTCCCCCATTTTTATTGGAAAAGTTAAACTACTCCATTTCCAAATGTAAATTGTAACTCAGAAAATATCAATTGAATTCTATTTGAAATTCGGAAGACATCAAATAAAATGCAGAAAAGCGCAATAAAAATTCAAAATAGATGGATTCAAATTTTAAATAGTACAATTAAAACTCAAAAAAGATCAATTGAAATTCAGAAGTTCCATTTGAAACTCAGAAAAGTTCAATGAAAATTCAAGAAAAATCACCAAAAATTCAGAATAGATCAATTGACATCAGAATTTAATTTTAAATGCTGAATAAATCATATGAAATTCAAATAGGTTAATTGACATTCAGAAAAAATCATTCGCAATCCAAAATCCGACAAATTAAAACTCAGAAGAAAAAGTAATTTTCAAGAAATTAAATTAAAATACAACTAGATGATTTTGATCCACATCATTAGCTGCGTTCCTTTCGCCTTAATATAAACGCGATAACAAATTTTCTCAAAGGAACGGCAAGAAAAACGACTCGTAGAGGGCACTATCGTTGCAGTCAAATTTAAATTCAAACAAGCAATCATGATACAATAACTATTACGTGTCATGAGAACGTGTGTCGTTCAAAACTGTTGTGAATTGTTATGGTAGCGATACCTTAGTGAACGATGTTTTTCTCTGAATGTGTTTTACTCTAAACTTCAGAAAAATTGTGAATTATTTAATATATTTATTAATTTTATGTAATTATACAAATAATTTAAGTGCAATTGTTGGCTCCGCTGAATGCAACCAATGTGTGTGGCACACGCGGTTTGTTTTGTTTTCTTTTGCTTAACATTCGATAGTAGCAACTCGAGAGAAAATAGGTAGCTGTCATGGCTACCTAATAGTCATTGTATCAAACAAACAAATAATTCAAAAAATGAAATGACAATTCATAAAAATATACAGCTGCGGCACCTGTGTTTCAAATTTTTTAAAGGCTATATCACAATTTTATATGGATAGCTAAAATAATCTTATTTGTTATAGGATTATTATTTTTGTTTTTGCTTTGCATGTAAAAAAAAATAATCTGGATTATTTTGAAGCGAATGGAACGCAGCTATTAATATACAATTTATAAATAACTTCCATATACTACATGTTCTGAAAATTCACTAAATTTTTCATTAGGTTGCAAAACTAGGAAATGAACATGACTCATTTCGAGAAGCTCATCCGTCTGAAGGTTTATGACATTTCGTCCATTTATTAAAAGCTACAATCATTTGAGTGACGCTACTTTCACCTTCCTAAAAAAAATGGATAGCATTGTTTTTGATGGAAAAAACTTCTAATCAACCATTGAAATGGTTGCAGAAATGTTTTTCCAAATCTGTTCTCACACCTGCTCTTACGAGAAAACCATTCTTTTAGTAATTAAGTGAATTTAAAATGGGTCGTACGAGTACAAGCACCGAAGACGCACCCCGCTCTGCAAGACCAAAAGAGGCTATGAATGCGAAAATCGTAAAGCAAGTGTCGAGTTAGCTGTGGTCGTGGGCATCTCAAAAGAGCGGGCGAAATACATTTTGCACAATCTTTTTGAGATGAACATGCTATCGGCGCGATGGGTGCCACGTTTACTGTCCAAAAACAGCAGCGCGTTGATGATTCAACGGCCAATTTGGCGTTGTTGCAGCGTAATCGTGCGGACTATTTTCGACGTTTTGTGACGATGGATGAAACATAGGTCCATTGCTGATGAATGAAGTTTGAGTCCAATAGACGGCCTGCAGAGTGGCCAACGCTCGGTCGGGAAGATTATTGCCTCCGTTTTTTGGGATGCGCATGGAATAATCTTTATCGATCCTACCTGCAGAAGGAAAGAACAGTGACAGGAGAGTGTTATGCAGAGTTATTGGACAAACTAAATGACGAAATAAAGAAAAAGCGACTTGGGAGTTAGTTTCTACAACAAGGACATCGAAATGTTGGAAAACCACTGTACCAAGTGTATCGGCCTTCCTGAACTATTGCTTGTTTTAACTGAAACGGGACTTTTCAGCCCATGCAATTGTTGGCTCTTAATATATATATGGGCATTTCCACAGTAAAGTCTACTGTGACCAAAAACTTAAAACTTATTAAAAACTTATGATTTGATGATATTAAAAGAAACATTTTCATTTTATTAATTTAAGCCATTTATATTCACTTACCATGATGATCAAATTGTCTGCACTATTTCAAAAATGTATTTTTTTCTTTTTGTAAATGTTTAGTAAATGTTTCGTACGCTTTTTGTTTTAGTAAAAATGGAAGGCATTGGCTAGAGATAATGAAAAAATTGTTGAAAGGACAATATATTAAGTTTTTTTTTTAATTACTAAATTACATAATTACTTTACTACCGAATTACTTAATTACCCAATTGAACTACAATGGCAATTTTAGAAACTTAACGCCAGATAAAAAAGCCTTATATAAATAAACCAGAGAAGATTTTTAAATTTGATCACTTGTTTAATAAACTTATGTTATGTCAACCCTTATATAAAAGTTGTATACAAAAAAAGTCTTGCATAATTCAGAAAGTTTTGCAAATTTTTAAATCCAAGTCAAAAATCAATTTCTTTTTTTTAACGTAACGTATATTTTTACTTATATCTTTAAATCCTTAGGGTCGATTATTGTTATACTTTTTACGTAATATAGTACTACTTTATTACTACACAGATATAAAATAGGCTTTTTAAAAATAAGACATTTTCATTCTATTTTTTAATATTTCTTCGTACAAATCGTCCGTAACGCCAGCTTGGAAATGCCCATGGCGTTTAGAGTGGGTCAGCATCCATAAAAAAGTTCAAAAAGTCCGCTCCTCATTTTTTATCACAATTAAAAATGTCTCAAAAAGTTATTTAGTTATTGCATTCAAAGCGATAAGATTTGTTTAAAAACAAAAAAGTTATAACACTTTAAAGTTTTTGTACAAAATTTATTTAAAACAAAAAATTTAAATCAAATTTTGGCGTGATTTGAGTTGCTTGTAACGATCTTGGCTTTCCAGTCTCACAAAACTATGACTATTAAGTATAAAATTCACTGCTCACAAATTTGTGAATCCATAGAAAATTATTTTGTTTGACAGATTATTTCTTACAGTTACAAAGCAATATTACTAATAAAATAAAAACAATCTGTGAATTAATACGATTAGTACAAAAACTTTAAAGGGCTGTAACCTTCTGTTAATCGATGAACCTTGGCGCTTTGAATTCGAAAACTAAATAACTTATTGAGATCTTTTTAATTATGATAAAATATTGGGAGTAAGTATGAAGGCGAAGTCAAAGGTACCTAACACCTATTATTTAAGTATTGTACTCATTAACACCATTATCATCAATTACCAAAGTTATACTTTTAAAACAATTTTGGCGGTTTGTAAGAAATTGCAGGAGCAAAAATTTGTAGAGTCCTCGAGATAAGCTTTAATATGAACGGCGGACTTTTCCAACTTTAATGCAAAAATGATGGCACATTAAATAATGGCACATTTAAATAATTAAAAATAAAAATAAAAACATGTAATGGATTTATTTTTTAATTTAATTTTTTTACTTTTTAATATATAAACATACATTTTACGGTAATGGTAATGGTAATGGTAATGGTAATGGTAATGGTAATGGTAATGGTAATGGTAATGGTAATGGTAATGGTAATGGTAATGGTAATGGTAATGGTAATGGTAATGGTAATGGTAATGGTAATGGTAATGGTAATGGTAATGGTAATGGTAATGGTAATGGTAATGGTAATGGTAATGGTAATGGTAATGGTAATGGTAATGGTAATGGTAATGGTAATGGTAATGGTAATGGTAATGGTAATGGTAATGATAATGGTAATGGTAATGGTAATGGTAATGGTAATGGTAATGGTTACGGTAATGGTAATGGTAATGATAATGGTTATGGTAATGGTAATGGTAATGGTTATGGTAATGGTAATGGTAATGGTAATGGTAATGGTAATGGTTATGGTAATGTTAATGGTAATGTTAATGATAATAGTACTGGTACTGGTGCTGGAAATGGTAATGGTAATGGTAATGGTATTGGTATTGGTGATGGTAATGGTAATGGTAATGGTAATGGTAATGGGAATGGGAATGGGAATGGTAATGGAATGGTAATGGTAATAGTAATGGTAATGGTAATGTTAATGGTAATGGTAATGGTAATGGTAATGGTAATGGTAATGGTAATGGTAATGGTAATGGTAATGTTAATGGTATTGGTAAACGTATAGTTATGGTAATGGTTACGGTTTGGTAATGGCAATGGTAATGGTAATGGTAATGGTAACGGTAATGGTAATGGTAATGGTAATGGTAATGGTAATGGCAATGGTAATGGTAATGATAATAGTAATGGTTATGGCTATGGTTATGGTAATGGTTATGGTAATGGTAATGATGATGGTAATGGTAATGGTGCTCGTAATTGGTAATTCGTAATGAAAATGGTTATGGTAATAGTAATAGTAATGGTAATGGTAATGGTAATGGTAATAGTATTGGTAATGGTAATGGTAATGGTAATGGTAATGGTAATGGTAATGGTAATGGTAATGGTAATGGTAATGGTAATGGTAATGGTAATGGTAATGGTAATGGTAATGGTAATGGTAATGGTAATGGTAATGGTAATGGTAATGGTAATGGTAATGGTAATGGTAATGGTAATGGTAATGGTAATGGTAATGGTAATGGTAATGGTAATGGTAATGGTAATGGTAATGGTAATGGTAATGGTAATGGTAATGGTAATGGTAATGGTAATGGTAATGGTAATGGTAATGGTAATGGTAATGGTAATGGTAATGGTAATGGTAATGGTAATGGTAATGATAATGATAATGGTAATGGTAATGGTAATGGTAATGGTAATGGTAATGGTAAGGTTAATGGTAATTGTAATGGTAATGGTATTGTAATAGTTTTGCTCATGGTAATGCTAATAGTAACGGTAATGGTGATGGTATTGGTAATGGTAACAGTAATGGTGCTGGTAATGAGAATGGTAACGGAAATGGTTATGGTAATCGTTATGGTTATGGTTTTGACAATGGTAATGGTAATGGAAATTGTAATAGTTTTGCTAATGGTAATGGTAATAGCAATGGTAATGGTGTTCGTATTGGTAACGCTAAAGGTTATGGTTATGGTTATGGTTATGGTTATGGTTATGGTTATGGTTATGGTTATGGTTATGGTTATGGTTATGGTTATGGTTATGGTTATGGTTATGGTTATGGTTATGGTTATGGTTATGGTTATGGTTATGGTTATGGTTATGGTTATGGTTATGGTTATGGTTATGGTTATGGTTATGGTTATGGTTATGGTTATGGTTATGGTTATGGTTATGGTTATGGTTATGGTTATGGTTATGGTTATGGTTATGGTTATGGTTATGGTTATGGTTATGGTTATGGTTATGGTTATGGTTATGGTTATGGTTATGGTTATGGTTATGTTTATGGTTATGGTTATGGTTATGGTTATGGTTATGGTTATGGTTATGGTTATGGTTATGGTTATGGTTATGGTTATGGTTATGGTTATGGTTATGGTTATGGTTATGGTTATGGTTATGGTTATGGTTATGGTTATGGTTATGGTTATGGTTATGGTTATGGTTATGGTTATGGTTATGGTTATGGTTATGGTTATGTTTATGGTTATGGTTATGGTTATGGTTGTGTTTATGGTTATGGTTATGGTTATGATTTTGGTTATGGTTATGGTTATGGTTATGGTTATGGTTATGGTTATGGTTATGGTTATGGTTATGGTTATGGTTATGGTTATGGTTATGGTTATGGTTATGGTTATGGTTATGGTTATGGTTATGGTTATGGTTATGGTTATGGTTATGGTTATGGTTGTGTTTATGGTTATGGTTATGGTTATGATTTTGGTTATGGTTATGGTTATGGTTATGGTTATGGTTATGGTTATGGTTATGGTTATGGTTATGGTTATGGTTATGGTTATGGTTATGGTTATGGTTATGGTTATGGTTATGGTTATGGTTATGGTTATGGTTATGGTTATGGTTATGGTTATGGTTATGGTTATGGTTATGGTTATGGTTATGGTTATGGTTATGGTTATGGTTATGGTTATGGTTATGGTTATGGTTATGGTTATGGTTATGGTTATGGTTATGGTTATGGTTATGGTTATGGTTATGGTTATGGTTATGGTTATGGTTATGGTTATGGTTATGGTTATGGTTATGGTTATGGTTATGGTTATGGTTATGGTTATGGTTATGGTAGTGGTAATGTTAATGTTAATGGTAATGGTAATGGTAATGGTTATGTTAATGGCAATGGTAATGTTAATGTTAATGGTAATGATGTCAATGGTAATGTTAATGTTATTGGTAATGGTAATTGTAATGGCAATGGTAATGGTTATGTTAATGGTAATGGTTATGGTAATATTAATGGTAATGGAAATGGAAATGTTAATGGTAGTGGTAATGGTAATGGTAATGGTAATGGTACTGGTAATGGTAATGGTAATGGTAATGGTAATGGTAATGGTAATGGTAATGGTAATGGTAATGTTAATGGTAGTGGTAATGTTAATGTTAATGTTAATGTTAATGTTAATGTTAATGTTAATGTTAATGGTAACGGTAATTGTAATGGTAATGGTAATGGTAATGGTAATGGTTATGTTAATGGTAATGGTTATGGTAATATTAATGGTATCGGTAATGGTAATGGTAATGGTAATGGTTTTGGTAATGGTAATGGTAATAGTTATGATAATGATAATGATTATAATAATGGTAAGGTTAATGGTTATTGTAATGGTAATTGTAATGGTTATGTTTATGGTCATTTTAATGTTATTAGTAATGGTAATTTTAATATTAAATTAATTAAATTAAACTTGTTATAAATTAATTGATTTTTTCTGAACTTTAATTTTTCAATAGATATTTTCTAAACTTCAAACTGAATTTATGCATTTTAATTGAGTTATTCTTATTTGTAATTGATTTGTTGTTAATTTTAAATTTAGTTATAAAATTCAAAAGAATTTTTTTTTTAATTTCAAAACAGATTTCAGATCTTATTGCAAATTATTTAAAAAAGATTTGATTTCATAAATGGTTGGGTATTTTTATTTTCATAGAACCAACCTGTTTGAAAGAAAATGTTATAGGTTCCATTGTACACACTTTTTCAAAAAGCTATTTCCCAAGTAAATTGAAACGGTAAATGTAAATTGAATAAAAAAATGGCATATTTTAGACTTTTTACTGTCATCGATTTGAACTTTGAAGTTTTGTTAATATTATAAATAAATTGTGACTTTTTCATTATTTTACAAGGTTTTATTTTTGAGCATCAGGTCTAGTAATTTATGAAAGAAAGCAACATCAACTACTAAAAAGGAAATGTAGCTATTTCTGAAACAGACTGTCTTGTCTGCTGTGTGATTGACTTTATACAGAGTTGTTGTTATTGGTGTTGCTTTCTATCATTAATTACTTGACCTAAAGCTCAAATATTATAACCTTGTTAATTATTGTAAATATTTTTATTTTTCTACGTTGGCCATTCAATTCCATTTATCTTTTTGTCACTTTATATATTACTTATACTATCGATTTTAAAATGGAAGGTGTAAGAAACTCTGTACTATTTTTAAATATTTGAAAAAATAATATTGTATTTAAAGGAACAAACTGTAGTTTTTGGAATGGACACGTACGCACTTGGTTTAAATTTTTTTTTATATATAGTCTGTAATACTGACCTTGGTTTTAAAAGCTATTCAGTCACATTTTTAATTTAAAATTCAAAATAAAACTGGGAAAATAAAAGTTAAAAAAAAAACCTTGAAAAAACAAAGAAATCTAGTTCTTTTCTACTAGAAATTTTTCTTCTGCTCCTGGCAGCATTACTTTGGTCTACCTTTATTTATTTTTTACCCAATTTATTGTTAAAATATTAAAAAATATGAAAGCTAAGTCATTATTTGTATCATTTTTTTTTAAATATCATTTCCTGCTTCCTTCCATCCTTTTTCCTGCATTTCTTTCGTCCTGCCTTTCCCAAATACAAAAACTTAATTAAAATTTTACAAATGCCTTCGTTCCTCAAAACCTGTTTTCCGAAAGGGCTGTTTATATAACTGTTTGTGTTTATCTTTAAATTTAAAATTTAACGCTTTCAAATCAAAATCACGCCAACAATGAAAAATCAATGTAACACAATGCCGCAGCGTGTCTAAGCGCAATTTTTGGCACGTGACTCCAGATAATCAATCATGGGAGTCAAGGAAATTTCCCGAATGCGTGCAACAAGCAGATGTAAATGAATTGAAGTCAGTGAAAAATTAATTTGAAAAGCATTTCAATTTTCAAATGTAAACCTGAAAGAGAAACTCTTCTTGGATAATGGTATTCCATGCCTAGGCAAGGTGTGCCCAAGATAAGCCATATTCAAGCAGAGCCCAACAACATTTATCAACAGCAATAGCAACAGTTGCAGCATATTAAACAAGACACTCAATATGATTGACACAATTAGAATAAAGTACGAACGAGCGCATTCATGCCTCGATGTTTTAAAATTGACACACTTTTCAATTCAAAAGAATTATGATTGAAGGTGCTGTTGCTTGCTGGTTGTGCGTTCGCATTGTTAAGGAAAGCGGAAGATCTAGGATAGAGAGTGCTATTGAACTTTCGAAAAGCGACATTCCACACTGGAATGTTGCATGTTTTGTGGCAAGCCACACACCACAGCACACACGCATCAGTGCGCCACAAAACAAGATGTAAATCAAATAAAATAGTCGATAGTAAATAAATTAAGGCAAAAATAGTGCACAATTCATTGTCGCCTAACACACCGACTTTCATTTTCGCCGCGTACGTTGCACATGTGTCCAAGACCATCATCTCGCCAGTCTTTCGATGCAAATGTGTCCAAGCAAACACCTATGACATCAATCTGTTCCAGAAGATCAGGCATTAGCATGTTGGCGGGGAAAACTTTAATCGAGACAGCAACAAAAAGCAGGCAACGCCTTTCTACAAACGCACACCCTCCCGCTTGCACTAATAATAAAATATTTTCCATAACAACGGTATTTGACTTAAAAATGCGATCATGCAAAAATGATTAACAGAGCTTGGTCATTGGTAGGATGCAGCAGCAGCAGCAGCAACATCAGCAATAGCTTAGTCGTCGTTGTATAAAACTAGGTCTATCATAAACTTTGAAGCAATTTTCACTTCATTCTACCAATTCAGTTGGTGTCAGTAAAGTTCAGGATCAATGCACATCTGGTCACCTTACAGCGAAGAAAGGAAAAATTTAACTACAAATTGATGAATCATAGTCAAGAGCATGACAACAACTAATAAAACTATTAATTCTTTAGTTACGAATTTCGTAATATTCATGATATGGATAAATTGAAACATTTAGTTATTTTAGAAAAATTAATTTCTTGAAGGCGTATTGTTAAATTGTTCATGACACAGAGCAAAAGTGTGCACAGTATGAGTACGTTTTATGGTTGAGAGAAGTAACATTTAATAATTTGGGAAATACGTTATTACGGTAGAAAGAAGCACTTTTTAGTTTTTTTTAGAGGGATCCATAAAGCCCCAAGGATACCAGTAGCGAAAAAACTTTGCAGATATTTTGATTGTTATTTTATATTGTATGCATTGAAGTGCTATTCGTCCATATCTCAACAGTTGACATCATATAAGTGAAAAAAATTAATTTTGAATTAAGGGTGCCTATTGTTTGTGTATGGCGAATCTTGTGTATGTTTTTTTATGGGGATGATGATTAAATTAATAATCATTTTTATTTTAATTCGATGTTGCTTATTTAAATAGAATCAAATATACTTAAATACGCGTTTTATACAGGGTCCGCCAAATAACTTTTTTTTTTTAAATGCTATAAAAAACTACTGGATATTTTCTCAAATTTATTTTTTTATTTGAAAGTACAATCCTTCCGGTTAATAATGGAAAATAATTTCATTCAAATGGCTGCCTCGGCTGGCCATGCAGTAGCCTTCACGATCAGTCCAATTTTTAAGCACATTATCGATTGTGTGCATCTGTATTTCACCAATGGCTTCACGAATATTGTCCTTTAAAGCGTCCTTAAAGCTTGTCCTTTAAAGCTTGTCCCTTAAAGCTTGTCGGCGTAACACTTATCTTTGAGGGCACCCCACAAATAATAGTCCAACGGTGTCAAATCGCAGCTCCAAGGTGGCCAAACGACATCAGCTCTGCGGCTGATAATGCGATCTTCAAAAACAGGGCGCAAAACATCGAGTGTAGCTTCGGCTGTGTGGCACGTAGCGCCGTCCTGTTGAAACCAAATGTTGCCAATATCCTCCTCTTCAATTTATGTGAACAAAAATTCGTTCAACATGGCCCGATAACGATCGTCATTGACTGTAACGGCCACTCCTTACTCATTTTCGAAGAAAAATGGCCCAATTGTGCCTCTGGACCAAAATCTGCACCAAACAGTGACTCGTTCTGGGTGCAGCGGCTTTTCAATGTATGCGTGCGGGTTTTCTGTGCCCCAAATGCGACAATTTTGCTTGTTTACGTACCCGCCAAGATCAAAATGAACTTCATCTGAAAAGATGATTTTTTTTGGCAAAATCGGCATCTTCTGTAAGTCGATCGCAGGCCCACTTAGCGAAGCGAAAACGCATTGGATGGTCACTTAGCTTCAACTCCTGAACCAATTGGACTTTGTATGGCGTCATACCAAGGTCTTTATGCAAAATTCGTCTCAATGAAGTCTCCGAAATGTTCAATTGTTGAGAACGACGGTGAATTGATGTTGATGGCGCTTCACGCACACTTTCTGCCACAGCAGCAATATTCTCGGGTGTACGCACTGCTTTTGGCTTTTCACGCTTTGGTTTATCGATGAGGATGCCAGTTTCTTTAACTTTTTTCACAAGATAACGAACATACGGAGCTGACGGTGCTTCTCTTCTTCCAAAATCCGTACGCAATTTTCGCACACATTCCGCAACATTACCATGATTTTCAAAGTAATGTCGCAATATTTCCCAGCGTTGTTCAAGCGTATACACAACCATATTCGTTCAACGGAAGGATAAAACTAATTATCTGTCAAATCAGACATGAGCTAAGTGTTACCATTCACGAAATAAATACTAATTGAAAAAAAAAAACGTTAGATGGCGGACCCTGTATATATTCAATTTTTAAATTCCACTAAAAAGCCAATTAATGTGCTTAGTGGAAAATCCTAATTGCCAATATAAAGCAGTTTTCCAACACTCAATGAAAGAACCTGATGACAAAGAATCATGAAAAATCTTACAAAGAGGCGCAGATAAGCCTTGCGCACATTTTGTGACCAAAATGGAAGAAATGCCATCAATGTCAGCCTTAATATTAAATAAAACCCTAAATCATTTTGGATTTTTATACAGTCTAAAAGAGGTGGCTCGCAGATTCCTACTTCAATGTTTTATAATGGAAAGTGTTCGTGGAATATTGCTGATACTGTTAACATGTTTGCTGACTTCTTTAAGTCCAACTTTAATGTTGAAGATGATTTACCCGTTAATGCCTTGAACACTGTTGATGTCTTTACTAATATTGGATCTTTTTCAGTATCAATTAATGATGTCTTTGAATCCATTAGGGATATGAAAACTTCCTTTAAAGAAGATATTGATGGGTTTGCATCGATTGTTTATATAAAATGCTCACATACTTTAGCCGCACTTCTGTGTGCTATTTTTAATAAGTCTCTATCTGAAGGAACATTTTTAAATTGTTGGAAAATTTCTTCCATTACTCCTTTTTTTAAATCGGGTGAAAAAATAATGTCGCAAACTATAGGCCAATCTCAAAACTATCCAATATTTCTAAACTCTTTGAAAGAATAATAAAAGTAAAGCTTAGCTTTTTAATAAAACGCTATATTTGCCCTGAACAACATGGTTTTGTAACTGGGCGCTCTACCCTTTCAAATCTAGCTCTTTTTTCTGAGTATTGTGTATCTTCCTTCGTGCAGGGATACCAAGTAGATGTAATATACGCAGATTTCTCCAAAGCATTTGATAGAGTATCACATAATTTACTACTTTGGAAACTATCACATATGGGAATTCATTCAACTTTTTTGAGCTGGATTAAGTCTTATCTGTCAGATAGAACCTCTTTTGTTTGTTTAAATAATAATAATTCACACGAATTTGTTGCTTCTTCGGGTGTCCCTGAAGGTAGTATCCTTGGACCTTTGCTTTTTATTCTTTTCGTGAATGATATTTCTAAACATATTTTTAACTCTCACTTTCTACTTTATGCTGATGATGTTAAGTTATTTAAAAAAATATCATCTTCAGATATAGATGAATTACAAGATGACGTTAACAGACTTTTGGCTTGGAGTGTTTCAAATGGCCTTCCTTTAAACTTTTCTAAATGCTTTCATCTTACTCTATCCAAACTTTCTCTTAATACCTTATCTAACTCTTATTCTCTTTCTGACTCAAAAATTCAAACGGTGTCTTCATATCGAGACCTCGGTGTAATTTTTGATGCAAAATTTTCATTTCATGACCATGTCAACTTCCTAATTCCTAAGGCCTACTCTCTACTTACGTTTGTCCGAAGAAATTGCAATGACTTTTCTGATCCACATACTCTAATAATGTTATTTAATGCGTTTGTGAGATCTAGATTGGAGTATGCATCCATTGCTTGGAGCCTGTATTATATGTCTACCTCTTTTAGACTGGAAAAAATACAAAAAAATTTCACGAGGTTTGCCCTGAGGTCAATTAATTTTTGTGACCCTTTGCCACCCTATAACTCTCATCTAATGCTCCTAGGACTTAAATCGCTTGATTCCAGGCGAAAAATTGTATCATTGATGTTTATATATGATATTATCTCTGGATTAATGGATTGTCAATATCTCTTGGAACTTATACCTTTTCATATTCCATTAAGAAATCTAAGAATTTCCAAATTATTTTATGTAAAATATTGTAGAACTAACTATGCCTTAAATGAGCCAATTACAAGAGTTTGTTACTGTATAATGAATTGAATGAATCTACTGACTTTGATCTCTTTGTTCCGAAACAAAAGTTTAAGAATTTTGTAAATAGTATTTACTTAACCTAGTCTTAAGATTATATTTTTACTATAAATTTTTAATTTTAGCTTTTCTCTAAATTTATATAGTCTGTAAGAATTTTTGTATTCAAAGACTTCCAAATAAACTACACTAAACTAAAATAAACTTAACAGGGTTTTTCATAGCAGTTAATGACTTAAAAACATCATGGTCCAGTAGTAACAAAGAGCAAATATCCATAAATGTTTCGAGATTGACTAACACCTGTTCTTCTGGCCAAACCGAATCAGCAGCATAGTTGGATTTGAAAAATTCCGCAAAAAGATTAACTGTATAACAAAGAGTAGATGACAGTAGATTACAGATGTGGTTGGTATTCAGGCTATTTTTTCAAAAATCGTCGAAACGGTACAAGTGGTGGTTTAACTGAAAGGTATTAATGTCTTGTTTCATATATGATCAAATAAAGGATTTTTAATATCATTCACAGAGTTATATCGTCGAGTTATATGATCACAACTGGGGCAATATATTTCAATAGATAAAAAAATTGAAAAACTGGAATTACAAAAAAATTCCGAAAAAACTTTAAAATGTTAAAATGGTTGCTTATGTAAGTAGCCGCAATGGCAAAAATCCATAAATTGGATCACCATATTCTCCGTAGTTAGCCTCCTACGACTTTTTCCTATTTCCAAACCTGAAAAAACGGCTCGGTGCATGGGCGTCCGCAGGGGGGCGCTCTAGGCAGTGACAATTTTTAAATGTTTTCATATTCGATCAAAAAGCCGTAAGCTACAATTAAAAAATTTTACGTGAGAGTCAAAAAGCTTTCTAAATTGTAATTGTAATTGTAAGTTACGTTCAAACTTAGGGATTTTAGAACTTTTTTAATAAAAACGTCGTTTTTAGTAAACCTCTGCACGAGTGCGCTTGAAATGCATTTCAGAACACTGATTTGTGGAGCAAGCGTTGGTTATGTTCGGCTTTCATTAAATAGAACAAACGTAACACTACAGGGAGCACTCGTTGCGTGAGCAGAACAAAAACAAAAGAAAACCGAATCAATGTTATGCTTGAGTCGACAGAGAAGAAAGCAGCAGAACGAACGAAATGACTTGAAAGTTATGTGATGAACAGCAGAGCGCTTGGAGTTATGATGTGTTGTTTAGGTTTCATAGTTTCTGCATTTCCTTCTGAAGTAAAAATTATCTAAAACGCCAAAAAAGGGATTTTCTTATTATTTATTGAAATTATAATAAGAGACTTTTTTATTTATTAAAAAAATTAATTTTTTGAAGCGAAGCTTTTTTTTAATTTTTACAATATTTAATTCAATAAAAGTTATCAAAGAATTAAAAATTAAATTATTTTTAAGTAACAACAAAAAATTAATTAAATTTTATTGTGTTGCTTATGGGGATATTTTCTTGTTGTTTTTACTTTAACTATTGGTGGTAGTTTTGTTGATTATTGATTATTTGATAAGTTTCTTGCATTCTTATGATGTTGGATTGTTCTTATTGTTGTTTTTTCTGCTGATGATCATAATGATTATTAATTTGTAAATATGATTACTAGTAATGATGTGATTACGTTTGTTGTTGGCGTTGCTGTTAATGATAGTATTGGTGTGTTTAGTATGCTGTTAATGATAGTATTGGTGTGTTTAGTATTATTGATCTAGAATCTGAACTACTCATCATAAAATTAAAAATATCATTTTGTATTTTAGAAAAAATATCAGCTCTTCAATCCATATATCAACACTATCGTGTCATGTGCGGTAGCGGCGCAAAAGTTTTGAGATTATCCAACGATATATCAACAAATTTTGTATCTCTTGTTTTACGATAATCGCTAGTGATCTATGCCATTTTGCAAAAACCTCCAAAATTCATGTTTTTCGTAAATATATTGGCTGGTGTAATAGTTTTTGCAAACTTAAAGTAAAAATTAAATGAAACAAATAATTTTACCTATATATTAATTTTGAAAAAAAATTTCAACAAGATCCCCTTCCATGGATAAATCCTGACTACGGCCCTGGCATAAAATACTGGCGTTATTTTTCTAGTACCTTAAATATTTCTAAAAAATTCGAGTTAAAATGATGGAAAAAATACCCTCCGATATCACATAAAATAATACTTAAATTTGCAAAATATTACGATTTGAACATAAAAATCGAAAATATGCGCATATAATATGCACTTAAAACTCTTCAATATTCGCTAAAAAAAGGTAAAATGTGCAAAAACCACATGAATTTATTGTATAAAAAATATACGCAATTAATATGCAAAAAAAAGCATTTTTTGTAAAATATGCAAAACCATGCATTTATTACAAAATATTTAAAAATATGCACTAACTATTGAATGCCATTTAGAAGGAATTTTCATGATTCGCAAAGATAACTTAACCATTTGCGCTTTAAGATGCCCAGTAAAAACTTGCATTTGCATGAAATTCATAGCCCTTAATCTCTTTGCCAATGTTCTGCTGCGTTAGGTGTGATCGATGCTTTTTTCGCTGTTATCAATCAATTTTGTTTTATAGAACGAAAAACATCGTGTTCTGGTAAAGCAAGCGGCGAACAAGTTCTGTTTTGAAGCCGACGAGTGCTCTGCACTGCTCTGTTCTTGTCGTTTAATGAATTGGTTATGTTCTGATTGACTTAACAGAGTTATGTTATGTTCTGAACTCGGCACTGTTGGCTCTACTGTTGTAGAAAAAACGAGTGCATTTGTGCAGAGGTTTAGTCTTTAGTTGTAGGAGTGTAAAATTTAGCAGGAAAATGTATTTTGATAAGGTGCATCAATAATCAATAAAAAAGTCGACTTTGAGTTTATTGTAACTTACGGATTTTTTTAATTTTATATGACGCTGTTTTCATGATACATATATGTTAATATGTTTTGAAGAGAATTCAAAAATACTTTTTTTAAGGTATATTCATAAATAAAGCTGAGCTACACCATGCATTATTAAATAGTATGTTGTACCCGTCGCAGTAATAAGTTACGATACCATTTCATTTATCCTTGTTTCACAAAAACTTTTCAATACGTATTATTACACTCAAAAAATTTTGGGTGTAAATATTACTAAAAACTGCGTCCATTCTACGAATATTATTTGTATTAAAATATACATATTAAAAATATTTTATTCATATTCATACAAAAACAAATGCATATTGTACGAATACATTTGTTACATTAACTAATAACGAAAAACAAAACATTCTATCTGAGCTGGGGCTTGAACTACGATTTTTAAGCTTACGGGCCACTAATCTTTCAGTAGACTATGGCCACCCTGCAGTCACACATTTCCTTATATTCGGTAATTGTTCAACAAACCAGGCTGAAAGATTTCGGTTGTTAATTTTTTAAACTCAACTAATACTTCGTACATTCTGTGAATAATGCGTACGGTCAACCTACGAATGAATTTTATTCTACTAATATTAACTTTAATTCGTAAATAGTACTACGTTTTAGTACGTATTAGTATAAGTAAATACTACGAATGTAATGAAAGAAATTACGAAGATATTTGTACGAGAAATTGAGGAATGATAAGGAATGATATCTCTATTAGTCGATGATCATTCTTCGGAGCAACTTTCTTCGGTAAGGGGCATTTAAGCCAATAACGCATATGAACTTGGAATATAAGCAAATTTATGTTTTTAAATAATTAAACACAAGAAGAAAGCAAATTAAAATAAATTTGAAAAACTAAATGTTTTCCCAAAAGTCGGCCTAAAAAAAATCGTTTTTCTGTTATAAAGATGATCCAATTTGGAAATTTTTTAAATTTTTCGTTAACTTAATTAAATTGCTACTAACAATCTTGCAGCACTTAAATTAAAAAAAATTGCAGCTATCTAGGCGAGGGCAAAGCTTCTAATTCAAAAGCGAAAAAAATTAGGTAATTCTGAATAAAGAAGGCTAATTTTTATCTAATTTTTAAAAAATCTGGCAAAAATATGGCAAATTCTTGTTAAGCAAACGCTTTTACATTAGAATATCTTATGGTCAAAGCTTTTTTGTAACTAACATTTAAAAGAAACTCGGTTTGAAACATTTATTTTATACTTTTTCAAATTCACGTTTTTTAACAGGCGTCCACCCATTTTGAGAATTTTCTGAATTTTTTCGCGTTATGTGCGAAATCCAGGATTCAGAATCAAGCCTTGCAGGGAGGTTTTGGAATATGTTTAGAAAATGAATGGAGCCCAAAACCAAAACCTCTTTATATATTTATTCATACGGTTTGAATAAAAAAAATTAAGTTTTTTAAATAATTCAAGAAATAGGGATGTTTCCAAACTCGATTTTAGTAACTTGCATGCTGCTAAAACTGATGAATGTTTAAAAAAGAAATAAGTCAGTTGATTTCCATGCGGGGAACATTTCAAGAATAGTGACAACTCTTATTCTTAATTTTTGCGGATTATATAGATTTTTAACTCCTAAATCGAAATCTGATAAATTTCAGGCCGCTCGCATTTTTGGTTCAAGAGTTATATGCCTCCAAAACTGGAAAAAATTGTCTGAAAATCTTGCTGGTTTTATTCATTTTTAAAAAATAATTATTGGGAAATTTTTGTATTCTTATTTGAAAAGAGGAAAACTTTGGGGCTCAATAGTGATTAATAGGATTTTATTTAAGGCTAAAGGAGACATCACATTATTTATATTACTAAATTACTAAGAATATTTGTTGAGAAAAAATTTTTGAAATTATATAAAAAAAAAAATTATATTGCAAAATGTTTCAGGCATGATACGAGAAAGATTTTTACCCCTTTTTGAAACATATAGAATTTTCTTTTCTGTACAAGCTCAGGAAATAGAATTATATAGGGTACATTTTCTTTATGTGCATTTTAGACTCCTTTATGCCTTTCCCACACCCCCCCCTATTGAAAATCCTGCGGACTTCTTTGCTCGGTCATATCACTTAAACAAACTCCTATTTTGAGGACCTCGATAAAACCTATTATTTTGAAGGAATAAAAAAATTGGCAAAACGCTTGACTGATTAAATGCATCGATTTAAAAGGAGACTGTGTTGAGAAATAAATCGTTTTAAAATAAAAAAAAGTATTCTCTTCAAAAAGTCACTGAATTATCAAATTTCCCTCTTAAAAGGAGCATACTTAGAAGAAACACTCAGAAGTTGCTTGAAGATAAAATCAGGAAATTTAATTTTAAGCATAAAATATATTAAATCATTTCAATTTATTGCAAAATATCACTGTGTTATGCAGATAAGTTAAGACACGGTTAAAAATTTTGATCTAAATTTTAGTACAGCAAAAATTTGTCTGCAGTTCGTAAACTTTGCAGTTTACAATTAAAACTTGTCAAATACTAACCCATAATTAAAACTTTACTATAATAATACAGTAAGCCAAAAGAAATATTACAGCTTCCCTTTAAGCTTTTTGGTTAAAATTTATGTACGAAAGAAATATTACAGCTCAACTTTTAGCTTTTTGCTTTAAATTTAAGTACAGGGTCCGTTATCTAACTTTTTCAACTAGTGCTTATTTCGTGAATTACCATTCACTTAGCTCATGTCTGATTTGACAGATAATTAGTTTTATCCTTGCGCTGAACGAATATGGTTGCGTATATGCTTGAACAACGCTGGGAAATATTGCGACATTACTTTGAAATTCATGGTAATGTTGCAGAATGTGTGCGAAAATTGCGTACGGATTTTGGAAGAAGAGAAGCACCGTCAGCTCCGTATGTTCGTTATCTTGTGAAAAAAGTGAAAGAAACTGGCATCCTCATCGATAAACCAAAGCCTGAAAAGCCAAAAGCAGTGCGTACACCCGAGTATATTGCTGCTGTGGCAGAAAGTGTGCGTGAAGCGCCATCAACATCAATTCACCGTCGTTCTCAACAATTGAACATTTAGGAGACATCATTGAGACGAATTTTGCATAAAGACCTTGGTATGACGCCATACAAAGTCCAATTGGTTCTGGAGTTGAAGCCAACTGACCATCCAATGCGTTTTCGCTTCGCTAAGTGGGCCTGCGATCGACTTACAGAAGATGCCGATTTTGCCAAAAAAAAATCATCTTTTCAGATGAAGTTCATTTTGATCTTGGCGGGTATGTAAACAAGCAAAATTGTCGCATTTGGGGCACAGAAAACCCGCACGCATACATTGAAAAGCCGCTGCACCCAGAACGAGTCACCGTTTGGTGCGGATTTTGGTCCAGAGGAATAATTGGGCCATTTTTCTTCGAAAATGAGCAAGGAGTGGCCGTTACAGTCAATGGCGATCGTTATCGGGCCATGTTGAACAAATTGTTGTTCACAAAAATTGAAGAGGAAGATATTGGCAACATTTGGTTTCAACAGGACGGCGCTACGTTCCACACAGCCGAAGCTACACACTATGTTTTGCGCCCTGTTTTTGAAGATCGCATTATCAGCCGCAGAGCTGATGTCGTTTGGCCACCTCGGAGCTGCGATTAGACACCGTTGGACTATTATTTGTGGGGTGCCCTCAAAGATAAGTGTTACGCCGACAAGCCAGAGACAATTGACGCTTTAAGGGACAATATTCGTGAGGCCATTGGTGAAATACAGCTGCACACAATCGATAATGTGCCTAAAAATTGGACCGATCGTGTAGGCTACTGCATGGCCAGCCGAGGCAGCCATTTGAATGAAATTATTTTTCATTATTAACCGGAAGGATTGTACTTTCAAATAAAAAAAGAAATTTGAGAAAATATCCAGTAGTTTTTTTATAGAATTTTCAAAAAAAAAAAGTTATTTGGTGGACCCTTTACAACTCTATAAAGTTTTTAGTTTTAAATACAATTTAAACTAAATTATAGTACATTTGTATACTAAATTTTGACTTAGAGCTGTAAAAATTTAGCCTGGAAATGCTAAGACTCAATATTAGGCGATTTGGTTATTATGTTTGTTTATCGCTTTTGTTATTTATAGCGCACTAGCCCAGTGGTTAGAGTAGTGAATTTAGAAACTGAATATCTTGGGTTCGAATCTCGAATAATTTTTTTAGATATTTTTATCCAAAAAAAAAAATTAAAAATAAATTGGCCCTTACAGCACTAGATAGAAATTGTGTTGTGCATGTTATTAAATGTTTGAACATAAATGATCGAGAACTGGACCTACGAGTTTAATGCCGACTCCGAACGGCTTATGTTCTCAAGAATCTTTACATGGCAGTTTTTATTCTCTGAAGTTTGCCATTGTCTGCAGAGAGGTGACGACCGAACAGAAAAATTAATTCAATTGAAAAAACATTCTGTCTGAGCTGAAATTTAACCCAGGCTAACGCGGTTCTTTAGCTTAGGGGCCACGCACTGTACCCAGTAGGCTATGGCCGCCATATTTTTATCCTAGCCTGTACTAAATTTAAGACCAAAGCTGTATTATAATCATATTTTAGTATTTTTCTATTACTAGATTTGAAAAAAAGGCTTATATATTGACTTATATGAAGTACAGAAAGATTGCAATTTTAGTGTAAGATTTCTAACTGTGCATAATAAAAAATGTAATAATTAATATTCATTAAAAATTTCGATAAAAAGTGCCACGCGACTTGTCCAAATTTATACTCTTTTAAGAGTGATTCATTTATTATCAGCAATCATATAATTTTTTCCAGATAATTCAATTTTATGTACAATGAAATATGAATGCGAGTAACTTCGTCCTCTTGCCTTAATTCCCAATTTTTTAAGGTGAGTTATTTGTTTTCTAAATTTAAATAAACCATTAAAATTTTATTCAATCAGCTAAATTTCTCAACATCTTATCGAAAAATGAGTCTAAGCCACGCCTTCATGTCCAAATTTATTATTTTTTAAGGTAATTTGTTATCTAAACTGAAGTGAACGAATGCAGTTTAACTTTTCTATCATATGATTTTCTTGAAGTAATCCCATTTTATACAATAAATGGTATACAAAGTGCCATACTTAAATGCGTAGATTCGTTTTTTTCAAAATCTGATATCTACAATATCGACTCAAACTAGCATAGCTTTTTTTTTTGTCATTTCGCTTCTTTCACCTTAAAAATAATCCTTATTTCCAATTCTAAGTTTTAAGAGCAGAGGGCGTGCCAGCATAATTTAATGGTTTCCATATACAACTGTTAGAACATCAATAGAAATAGAAATAGTGTGCAAAATTTCAAGACGATAGCTCTCACACATACAAATTGCCGCTAATTTGGTTTCTCAAACCCTAGAGCAATGTATAGTCCGATGTGTAGCTATCACTTTTCAACAATTTTTACAGCCCGCATCGATGTGATTAGTTAAAAGTTAATTATTAAGTAACAAAAATATGCTTTTTTTATACACAAGACGAAAAATGGAATTCACAATATAACTGAATCCATCTGCGCAGGAAGGATCATGGTGTAGCTCCTGATGTTGCTGTTGTTTCCTCTCTCACATTAGCAGCTTATCAACTTCATTGTTGATGGGTGGCTACCAAATTCATTTCACTTTAATTAATCCTGCTTTACTGCCAAACCAATCTGATGCGGTTTTCGTTCCTGATTCCTTTTTTGTTTATTTTGTTTGTTACGCTTTCTTTATTTGACGTTGATATTTTTGCATTTTCAGCAATGTTAAAATATGCATTTCTACTCAAGTTGTTGGCGGCAACATTGCTGTCAACTGCAAGCGGCAGCAACACGTTCAGCGTCACCACGTCGCACAGTCAAACACACGAGCATTTAACGCATTCGCAGAGAAGCAGCAGAAATGTGGACGCATGCCAGTATTGCTGACGAAACGAACGACTGACAGACTGACTGACTGACTGACAGTCACAGCACATAACTTGTTGTCAATTCTTGACTTGGTGGTGCCAGTTGCTGGCGCTGTAGTCGATGCTCCTGTTTTTTCCTCCACTGTTGCTGTTGCTGCTGCTGATCCGGTAGTCCAGTAATTGTTGTTGACAACTACGATGGCGTCTTGTACGAGTATGCGTTTCACAGCTTGTGGTGATGATCGGTGCAGTTGTTGTTTTCGTTGTAAGTTGGTGTTTTGGAATTCAGTTGATTGCATTCATTTTGGTGATTAACGTCATTCGGCTTTCAGGTGATTTTAGCTGTTGTCTGACTGTGAAATCCTAATCAGAAAATGTTTTTTTATATTATCCTTACTGGTGCGGCATAAAGGTTCAATTTTTATCACACCTCTTGTAACGCCAATACGAAGGAGTGGCAGATATAGAAAACTATATATATATTCTTGATCAGCATCATCTCCTGAGTCAATTTATCAATGTCATTCTGTCTGCTCGAGTGACCGTTTGTGAGCACAATAACAGCCGTTATTTTGAAGCTGTCCTTATGATATATCAGCGTCTAACCAAAAAAGAAAGATCATGTTCAGAAAGGAGTCAAATCGAATGATTTGGCCTACCTCCCATACAAAATAATTTAATTAAAAAAGTAAATATCTTGAAATTTCATAAAAATGTCTCTAATGATTTTAGAGCACACAGCTTTGATTGTAAGTGCGCATACTGACTTTGAAATTTGTCAAAATCGAATGAAAACGCCTAACTTCAAAATAGATTGACTTTTTGACGGTCAAATCTTTTAAAATTTCACAAATATAAATCTGACAACTTACGATTTTGCAAGTAAATTTTTATTTTTCAAATCAAATTTAAACTCCGCTTTGTATTTCTGTATTAACTAGCTATTAAAGCATAAGCTTTAATATCTACACCATACTTGGTTAAAAATTGTAATCAATTAGATGAATGAATGAATAGGTCACGAGACATATAAAACTTTGACAACTTCGAATAAACTTATAGCCAGTTCATGCTGAGGAAAAAAGCAGCTTTTTTGTAAAAAGCAACTAAGCTCAACATAAAAGCAGCTTTTTTCTATACAAAAAACACTAAAACACTAATTTTTTGTCAATGTCAATAACATAAATAATCAACATGTTCAATTAGTAAAGGATTGTTAGTATTTTTATATATTAACGGCCGTATTCATTACATTTGTTATGCACTCGTTAAAAAATGTTTTAGTTAAAACACAAACTATCCCTTAAAAATGCTGTTTATGCATTACGCATTTTAAGCAATATAGGAATTTTTTAAAAACAGTAAACAACAGACAGCTTAACGAAAAAACTTGACGAAAAACAGACTTTTTTTCGCCAGATAGCTGATTTTGACAAGTTATGTTAGGTATTAAAAAAGCAAAAAAAGTGAAGTAAAAAGTAAACAAAAATTTAAAAACAATGGACATGATGAATATTTCAAATATCTGAGCTTTAGTGGAAGAAGAGGATCCTGTTCCAACGCGCAGAAAGGTGTATTAAATAGCATTAACCCCTTTGAACAAAACAACGACGAGGAGTTCCGGACAAAAAAAAACAGACAGTATGCGACAAATAATAAATATGCTTGCAGAAGATGTCGATGGTGGCTAAAGGGGTGCAAGAGACCACCGGAGTTGCAAGTTCTCTCTGCAATTATCTGTTGAACGATCGTTAAAATACTCTTAGAACGTTGATGCTAAAATACGTTCATGCATAAAAAATGTTTTTCACTGTATAATTATCGCTAAAACCGGTTTACGGGGGTAAGTTATAATAAAACAGATAAAGTCATTTACCTCTTTTTTTATTCGAGAAAATGACAAAGAAAAAGCGATTAGCCTGGACTGCTGTATGACACAACTGTCAAAATAAAAGCTAATGCTGATAAAAGCCAGCATGAACGCAGTTCGAAAAAGCATGTACGAATATGGAAAAAGCAGATTTCTTTTATGAGCATGAACAAAGTATAAAGCACGCTGTTGGAGTATTTTAATTTGGTCAAGTCGAAGTCAGTTCGCTTCTGTTTTCTTTTTATTACAAAATAGAATTTAAAAGACATTTTCTATCAAAAATTATTATCGAAAAATGACACTGTAACTAGTGATTACAAATTTTCTAAAACTAATGGCATTTTCGTTTCTCGAAAAAATGTTGCATTTTCCTGCCCTCTTTCTGCCATCCTTGAGAATTTTAATTTTTTTCTACTTTTGAGGTCAACATTTTCGAGAAAAGAACACAATTCAATTTAAGATGTCACTATTTTTTTTCTCAAGAGGGCAGAATTTCCAAAAAGGGCAGAAAAGTTGTTGCATTTTTTCGAGAAACGAAAACGCCACAAGTAACACTTACTTTAAATTTCGGGAGAAATTTCGAAAGGATAGTCTACTTTTACAAAAATTAAAAATAAATTAACCTTAATCCAAATTTCCCTTCGGGGTGAAATAACAGCTCCATTACTGGCTGTAGGCCCTACTTTGAACGTCATATGAATAAATGTTCATTTTATGTGTTTGGTCCAGATCTGGATTTTAAAAGACTTACTCAACAATGAATCAATACATTAATATCTTTTGTTGAAAGCTCTTGTAAGGGTTCGAAAAAAGCAAACTATTGAAGTTAAATTGTACATTTCTCAATTCTTATAGTTTCCACATATTGGCACGATTTAAATTAGAGTATTTATTCTGTATTCTTAAATGTATGAGTTGAAACGAAATACTTTATCACTGAAAGTATTACTTTCATTTAAAACTGTCATAGTTTAAGGTATTTTCTAATGGAAAGTGGAATCGCATGCAATTTTTTGTTTAGTTTTTGATTGATCCGTTTTGGGCCTGCATACATGAAATACCTTGGAAAGACAAATTTATATACCATTACTATTATCATAGCCGTTACCATTACCATTGCCATTACCAATACCATTACCATTACCATTACCATTACTGTTACCATTACTATTACCATTACCTTAACCATATCCATTACCATTATCATTAACATTACCATTACCATTACCATTGCCATTACCATTACCATTACCATTACCATTACCATTACCATTACCATTACCATTACCATTACCATTACCATCACCATTACCATTACCATTACCATTACCTTTACCATTACCATTACCATTACCATTACCATTACCATTTCCATATCCATTACCATTACCATTACCATTACCATTACCATTACCTTTACCATTACCATTACCATTAACATTACCACTACCATTAACATTAACATTAACATTACCATTATCTTTATCATTATCATTATCATTATCATTATCATTATCATTATCATTATCATTATCATTATCATTATCATTATCGTTATCATTATCATTATCATTATCATTATCATTATCATTATCATTATCATTATCATTATCATTATCATTATCATTATCATTATCATTATCATTATCATTATCATTATCATTATCATTATCATTATCATTATCATTATCATTATCATTATCATTATCATTATCATTATCATTATCATTATCATTATCATTATCATTATCATTATCATTATCATTATCATTATCATTATCATTATCATTATCATTATCATTATCATTATCATTATCATTATCATTATCATTATCATTATCATTATCATTATCATTATCATTATCATTATCATTATCATTATCATTATCATTATCATTATCATTATCATTATCATTATCATTATCATTATCATTATCATTATCATTATCATTATCATTATCATTATCATTATCATTATCATTATCATTATCATTATCATTATCATTATCATTATCATTATCATTATCATTATCATTATCATTATCATTATCATTATCATTATCATTATCATTATCATTATCATTATCATTATCATTATCATTATCATTATCATTATCATTATCATTATCATTATCATTATCATTAGCATTATCATTATCAATATCATTATCATTTTCATTATCATTACCATTACCATTACCATTACCATTACCATTACCATTACCATTACCATTACCATTACCATTACCATTACCATTACCATTACCATTACCATTACCATTACCATTACCATTACCATTACCATTACCATTACCATTACCATTACCATTACCATTACCATTACCATTACCATTACCATTACCATTACCATTACCATTACCATTACCATTACCATTACCATTACCATTACCATTACCATTACCATTACCATTACCATTACCATTACCATTACCATTACCATTACCATTACCATTACCATTACCATTACCATTACCATTACCATTACCATTACCATTACCATTACTATTACCATTACCATAACCATTACCATTACTATTACCGTAAACATTGCCATTACCATTACCATTACCATTACCATTACCATTACCATTACCATTACCATTACCATTACCATTACCATTACCATTACCATTACCATTACCATTTCTGAAATTAACATTTCAGAATGTCAGTTGATCTTTCTTGAATTTATTGATCTTTTCTGACTTAAAAAAATTTCTAAGACCGCTGTTTCTACCATGCCTACAAAAAAAATTGCACTCCCGAAATTTTTCCGACATAACTGTTTAAATAAGACGGTAACATTTGAATATAGAATTATTAAAAATTCTTTCTCAAATGCATGTTCAAAATACATTAAATAATTATTTATATTATTAATAATGTTTTTATTTGCAACACAATGTCTTTATTGGCGACACTACAACCAAGCCATAAATATGAAAACTAAGTATTAAGTAAATTTTTTGTTCAATTATTCGTACAAAAATTCAGTTTTTGAGGTATAAAAAAATATTAATGTAATCCTGTGAATTGGCAGTTGAAGCCCCCGCAGTGCAACGACGTCCAGAAATCAAATTGATCACGTTTTGATCGACGGAAGACACTCTTCCAGTGTATTGGATGCACGCATGATCCGTGTTGCAAACATTGACTCGGATCACTATCTTGTCGCAGCCAAGATCCGTACATGTCTGTGCACAGCTAAGAATACACGCAACCCTACACAGAGAAAACTAGACTTCGACAAACTGCAATCGAAACAGACAGCCGAAGTTTTCGCCACTCGACTCTCACTCCTGCTTCAAAGCACTCCTCCCTCCAATCGATGATATATTCGTGCTGCTGAAGAGGTGATTGGCTACCACCGCCCTCGCCGAAACCAGTGGTACGACCAGGAGTGTCGCGACACCACTGCGGAGAAAGACGCCGCCTACAAAGCCACCTTGCAGTCGGTTGTAACGCGTGCTGCTTAGCAGCGTTACAAAGAGAAGAGGAGGGAAGAGAGACGTATTTTCAGGCGGAAAAAATAGAGGCAGAAAAGCGCGAGCAGGAGAAGATTGAGAAGTATGGTGGCAGGAATAAGGCCCGAAAATTTTTCGAAAAAATAAGACGCCTTGCCGATGGTTTTAAAACTGGGGCCTCTTCTAAAACCGATGAAAACTGGAATCAAGTGACAGATGCGCACAGTACACTGGCGTTATGGAGAGAACAGTTCTCTGAGCTTCTAAATGGCGACGCTGACACAATCCCGCCAATAGAGATGGTATTCCGGAAACCCCAATTACGGATGATAGCGTCGAGGTTGCGCTGCGCGACTATGATGAAGTTTTGACAGCTAAAGCTCGGCTTAAAAATAACAAAGCCGCGGGAGCTGATGGTTTACCTGCTGAGCTGTTTAAGAACGGAGGTGAAGCTCTATTTAAATGCATTCACGAGCTTCTGTGCAGAATATGGTCGGAAGAATGCATTCCTAACGATTGGAATCTATGTGTGCTCTGCCCAATCCACATGAAAGGCGATTCCTTTATTTCTGCCAATTACTGTGGGATAAGCCTTCTTAATATCGCATATAAAGTTCTGTTGATCATTTTATATGAAATATTGAAGCCCATTGTAAACGAACTGATTTAACCTTATCCGTGTGCCTTCAGAATTGGCAAGTCTACAATCGACCAGATTATCACGCTACGACAAGTCTTGGAGAAGACTCAAGAAAAACAAGTCGACACCCACCTTTTTTTTTGCCTACATTTTGTGTTTTTTGAGTGGTTACAAGAATGACTTAAAATGTCAGGAATGAAAAAATCGTCTTTATTTGGAGATCGCAGGTATCAGGGATAACTAAAAAACTTTTCCGCATGTTCTTATCATATATTTGATAACTACTTTAATGTATTATAATCAATTTCATTTTAGTCCATCACAAACTGAATACACATTTGGTTACAGAAATGACAACTTTATTTTGGTTTACACTCATCAAGAATTTACAGTCAAGTTTGTCATATTCCTTATTAAACTTGACGCTTCAATTTGCACAGTGGAAAAATTTTAAACTTTTAGCTGATCAGTTTTGGTCAACAACTTTCATTTTGTTTTATTAAGTAGTTGATCATCGCAACAAATATATTAAGCTTAGAGCCAATTCAAAGAACTTATATGGATTTCTATATATTAAATGAAAGATAAAACTGTAGGCTTTAAATATAAAATATATTTTTGACACCTTAGTGCTGCAAATTTTTTAGAATATAACGGTTTTATCACTAATTAACAGCAAAAGTAATATGAAACTGCTTACAAAATTATTGCTTAAATTTATTTTATTTGTATTTTTTCTAATAGATAATTTTATTATTACATAGTTAAATAAGATTATTTATCAATATTTTATATCTATTGATATCTATTGATATTTTGTATCTATTGATATTAATATTTTATATCTATTTACCATAGATAATGGTAAAGATACAGATATTTCATTGTACCAAGCAGAAACAATTTTAAAAATCGATAACTCGATAGCTAGTTGAGGTATCAATTTCTTGTTTGACCAAACATCTTTTTTTTTTGTTCATAACAAAAAACCATTTTCAAATCGCTGCGGCACAGTTATTGTAAACGTGCCCTAATTTTTTTTTCTGATAACAGCAATATAAAAAATAACCACTGTTTTTAAAAATACAGAACGACACACTGAAACATAACTTTTTTCAGAGAAGACCAGACAAAACACTGGTTGTCATTTATATTAAAGAGAGAATATATTTTGTTTTGGAAAAAAGCCTACTTTTGGCTTTCTGACACTGTTAGAAGCAAAAGCTTTACAGTGGCTGCGGATTTTTGAGGAATCATACGCTTTCATCGCGTATGATATATCATACGTCGTCATTAATGGGTTAAGGAAAAGGATATTTTTTTTCTAAAAATATATTTTTCAGCAAATTTTTAAACAACAAACCAATCTGCATGCCGTAAAATATCATCCAGTCATAGGTACTTTATTCGCTGAAATGTATTTAAACCATGTTTTACGCTGATTATTATCTCAGTTTCAGAGACAAGATAAAAACGAGAACCAGCAAAAAAAACTACAGCTCAACCTCTTCAGCGTAGTTAATCAACTAAAGCGCTGTGCAATCCTGCATGTCTTCGTCCTAACCCGCTTGAGAGCTTGATGGTTTAAGGCCTATTTTTTTTTCTTTTGGGCCACTCTTTACACACCTGAGAGGATTAACTCGTAAGCAATTTGTTGTAAAATTAAACATAACGATAAATCTATTAATTACGTCGACATGCTTTAGAGTCGCAGCACCATGACGACGGGTCCGTGGAACCCATACAAGCCAAGCTGTAGTCAACAGCTTAAGCTTTAGCTTAGGCCGCCATGGATGGACTCGCTTTTTAGTTCAGTTCGAAGCGTTTTAAATTGTTGCATTTGCAAGTTTTAGCTGGTTATGCACTCGCTTAAGTAAGCTCCAGCGGCGGCGGTGGCGGTGGCAACAGTTGCGGATTTGTTGAAAATCCAGACAGTGGGTGGTCCTTGATGAATTTGAAACTGTTTTCTGCATAATGTTTTTATATGTATTTGCTTTTGGTTGACTGACCGAGTGAACTATAAATGAAATAGAGTGGGACAAAATGCACAAGAATTGGCAAAAAAATAACGCATTAACAGAAGTTTAAATTTGAAATTGTTTTAATCTCTTAATCAAGCGTTTTAACCCACCGTTCATTGCTGCTCGCATGCAGCGACAACTTGAACCACACAATTTGGCTGATTTGTCCCATTGAGCAGATTTTAATTTAATTTTCCGCTTATGTTTAACGCTGTATACATATACAAATATCATTTGGGGAAACAGTAACAACAGCAACAATAATATATTTTCAATAACAGCAACTACTGTTGGAGTCGAAGTTGTAAATTTGCCAAATTAAAATCTTACTTGCCGCACAGTGTTTGGCAGCAGAGTGCAGTGCAGTGCAGTGCAGTGCAGCAGCAGTTGCTGATTTGAACCCTGGTGCAAGTGCCACCCACTGCGACTCATGAAAGCACTTTAGCTCTGGATGAGTGACGCAACGGGGTAACTTTACGCTGACTGTGGACTTTAAACATTTAAAAATATATTTTTTTGTATAAAAAATTTGCTTAAATCAGAGCAAAGTTAAAACCGGTAAAGCTTTTAAAATGGGCAGCTGTGGGTGCGGTCTACACTGTTCGTGTGTGTGGTCCAGAACTTGGATGTTTTTGGACTAAATTCCGACAGCATTTTATACCTAAATTAAGTGGCTGTTAAAATAATTTACAAAAGTAACAACAACAACGATAAAACACTTTTACAAAAAATGAACGAGCAACATGTGTCTGACTGCTGCTTTGCATGTTAGGGGTTTCTTTGGTTTAGTGTCATTTGGCAGATTTGACAATTAATTATGTGCAATGCAAATTTTTTGGACATTTTCTTTTTTTGACAATATTTTTATATTTTCATGAATTATCATTTTGAATATTCATAGAAAAAAGGATTACCTACATATAAGATATACTAGCAAATACCCGCTGCTTCGCCTGCGATAAAAATATTAAATACCATGTAAAAATTTTAAATCTTAAGATTTAAGTATTTATTTGTATTGAATCAAATTCTAAATATAAAAATTATTGTGTTTGATTATGTAAAAATGTTATAAATATTAAAAAATTACTTTATTTAATTTGAATATTTTATTTAAACTGTAAATGTTATGATGACATAAATTTACCTGGCTTTCTTTTTTTTTGTAATTTTTAACATATTTTCTGAAAATAAATATATTCTTAAATTTAAAAAAAAACCGTTATAATGACATCCATCTATGGCGATATCTCCAAAACTATAGACTTTCTCAATGCACAACAATGCATTTTTGTATGGACAGTCGTTTATTAATAAAATTAACGGTAAAAATTAAAATATTTTCTTTTTGGAAATATTTTGTACAGATATAAGGTATGTTTTAAACAAACCTGTTATTATGACATTTAAATCATTGCGATATCTCAAAACTATAGATTTTCTCAGTATAACTCATTTTCTTAAGCCTCAGCATGAGAAAAAAATGATTGAAATTTCATGTTCTGACTTAGCAAGCAAACATTTCCGCAATTTTCAAATCGATTTTCATCAATTTTTCTTTGTTTGAAAGTTCAATTAACTAAATTGGGAAAATGAGAAAAGGTTTACTGTTACCTCACCAATACAATGTCTTATGTTGTTTTCAAAGAACCTCTAAATATCCAACTTGTACTCAAAAATAGGCCAAGAATTACTTTTGTTGTACATATTTATTTTTCATTTTAATTTTTTTTTTTTAATTTTCATTTTTCTTATTCTTTCATATAACATAATTTATATGCAAAAATTAATCTTTTTTGACACAAACAGTGTCTATCATTAAAAATCATTGGCCATCTATCCCCTCTATGATTTTTTGATGAAAAATAATTTGCCTAAAATGCTTTTGTTATTGTTTTTGCAATATTCTACAGCTTAAAAACTAATTTATGTGAAAGACATTTTCAAATAAAGCTTAAAAAATAATTCTGTGAAAAATATTTCAAATATTTTAAACTATTCTAAAGTTATATACATAAATCTATGTGTTAATCTTTTTCCTTATCTATATATTCATAGTTAACGTTATAGTTATAGTACACTTTGTCCTGACCCAATTCAATGAAATTCAATTCAATTCAATGAATTTGTAAATGTGTAAATTGACCTTCAAACAAAACACATGCTAGACGTTTCCGTTTTAAACGTCAATGCATGACGATCATCATTTTCTGATATATACAGCATTCTTATTGATGTATAGTATTGCCCGCAGACGTTGTCCTGCCGCAGACCACCTTACTGCTATATACGAATTTTCACGCTGTTCAAAAAAAAAATTTATATATTCGCCATTTTTAGTACAGTTGCCGAAAGTAGCCGTATGAACCAAATTATCAAATTTTAGTCTAATACGACCAAAACCGTTCGAAATATGCCATTTTCGTTTAATTCTGGGCGGTAATGGGGGTGTGGCTAAATTTTTTCACTTAAACCATCTCATACTCGAAACAATAGAATGCCAGAATTTCAGCCCAATTGAGCTTAAACCTAGTGCGCTTTGCTTTCCTCCAAGCTTATCCCCCGGAAAGTGGGGTTAACTAAAGGGGGTCATGTCCATTTTTAGTAAAGTAAGCGAACATAACCATACAACGTAGATTACCAAATTCTAGTCTCATACGACCAAAATTGTCTGAAATATAACATTCTTTGCAAAAAAAGGGCATAAAAAGTAGACGTGGTAAATCTAACATAGCATATTACGACTAAGTTGAAATAACAAATCGTTTGATACCTATATCGTGTTAATCGGTTGAGTGGTTCTTGCGTGATTGTCAAACATCTGTGCAGTGTTACAACGCTTTTATATATTTTTATAGATAGACTAACACAATCTCAAGTGGGGAAAAGCTGGCTGGCAAGACTGCAAAACATACTTAATGCTTATAACTAAATTCTGGCAACTCCCTTCAAAACATTTGCAAAGAAAATTAATCAACAATGTATGAAAGCAAGAATCTCCCTGAAAGTAAAGCTGGATTCACTGATCACCTTCAGAATGTTTTGAAAGTTTTTTTTATATGCAGTTTTCGCTCAGAGAGAAAAATTTCTGCACGCTCTCAACTTGATAAACATTATTTTAAGTCACACAAAAACATTCTGAAGGTTATCAGTGAATCCATCTTAACTAAACAACATGGCTGCCGTGTTATATTGAGAGAAGCTCTCGCGACAAAGAGAGAAAAGCTTTGTTTGCTGTTATATTGTGCTGCTGGTTGAATGAAGGCATCAAATAAAATGAGTGATTTTGTAATAATTAAAAAATACATTTTTCGAAAAACTTGGTAAGCTATAACAATCTATATTATCATAGGAATCGAATAAAAATAAGCTTATTCTGGATCAATTTTGTGAGTCTCCTCTTATTATGACCTATTTTTCTTCACCATTTTTTTTTACTCCTTTAGAATCGATTTTCTGTATATGCCGTAGTATGAAAGCTATACAGGGAGTGAAATCAAATGTTAACAAAACACTCAAGTCCTACGTTTATCTATTCAATAACATTTGTCAAACCAACAAGAAAATACCTACGGAATACACACAGCAGCAATAAAAACAAACAACAATGCTCTGCATACTTTTTTCTTGCTGTCGCAGCGCAATGCGCTAACGACGCAAATTATTCGATTTACAATACACACGGCAATATTGAAGTTGCTGCAAGTGAGCTAAAATAGCGGCCAATATAAATAGGGTTGGATTGATAGCAAAGTAGGGGCAACAACAAATCGTGTAAAAAATTCAGCTCTATTCTCTCATTAGTAGGATAGAAGGGAGACAATTTGCCAATTTTTTTGAAGTGAAAACTTCTTTAGGCGCGTTGAACGATTTTGGTAGAGGGTAAATCATTCGTTTGCATCATCGTATTTTTCCATGGAATTCGTCATTCGGCCGCAAGCTCACAAAGAAATCACTTGGCAACTCCTGAAATTAATGCATATAATCTGTTTGTTAGTATATAAATACTTAAGTTAGGTTGTAATAAGATGTTTGCAACCAAAACTTATTATTAATTCGGTTTATATTTATATATATATGCCTTTAAAGTTTGGCAATTTCTTCAGTTGTTGTATTTGTCAACATTTTTGAAAAATTTGCTTTTACTCAAACAGCTGCTATTCATGGTGAGATTTAAAAATGGATCCATCTTCTTCTTTTTCTTCTTTTTTCTGTTGGAACTTCGCTTGCAAACAAGAAAAATAATATATGGATTGAGTGTTTTAACATTTTAATCTTTAAGTTGTGATAAAGGCATATGTTGAACATTCAAATAATTACATGCATGCTCTTATTTTATTACATATCGTCAAACAAAGTTTGACAATTTTCACACTTGTTGTATCTGTCAGTGGCTTTTTATTTTCACCACTGCGGCGTTTTATATTTAGAGTTGTCAACTATGGCTGTGTGTCAGTCAGTCGTGGTAGGATAGAAAATATCAAGTTGAATAAAATTTGTGTGTGTTGAAATAAATTTGTCTTTTTTGCTGTGTCAAATGGACGATGAAATTTTGACAATTACAAATTTTGACATTTCGGTCGTGTTTTAGCGCAAATATTTTATTTTATTTGCATTTTATCAATTTGCGACATATTTAATACGAGAGCTTGTACTTGCAACATATTTCGTAAACTTGTAATACATATTGTAAACTTAAAAAACTGTTGAAAAATTAAAAAAAATTAACGAAACAGCAGGCAAACAGAAAATATTGCATGCAAAGTGCTGTATTTTTTACGCCGCCAATTCGGTTCATCCCCCCTATCGCTGCGCAACCGCTGGGATCTTGTAATTCTATTTGCGTTGTTGTTGTAAATTTGCTAAGTAGTTATTGTTGTACAGTAAGCTTCAATTTTTTGTGGATGTTTATTTGTAGCTACAGTCAGCATATGACATCGAACTAATTTAGAAAACAGTTTATACATATGAATTAAAGAGTGTATATAATATTGGTAAATCTATTTGTTTTTAGTAAAAGTGTTACCGTATCGGAAATACATATATATATATATATATATATATATATTAGGGCGGGTCGATTTATTTTTCGACAATTTCCCTATGATTTCCGTATTCTATGGGTTATTCCATGAAAATTTGCCAAAGGAACCATACCTCTATCGTTAAAATCGAGTCCCCTACTTTTTATTGGTAGATTTTTTCCCAAATTGACGTTCGTATGAAATATTACCTACACGTTCACATCCATAACTCAAAAACTATCGATCGGGTTTAATCGCCAGCAGACGCGTTGGAAAAGTGAGCTCATTTTGATCAATTTAGAAAAAAATCTCCAACATTGGTCCAACGGTTCAAAAGTTACGGGCATTTTTGTCCAAATTTTGGAGCATTTTTCCATTTTTTCATGATTTTGTCCAAGAATATTACTTTCATGGCCATTTTTTTGGCTCAATTTTTTTGACTTACGAAGCTTACGAACCTTACGTTGCGACTGGACTGATTTGCGCTTTATATTATTGGCAAATTTTTTCACAGGGTGCACACCCTGTGTTACGTTTGTTTATTTCTTTTTGTTTTTAGTTTCTTTATAGACTTCTTTATTTTTGTTTGTTTATAATATTCCAGTGTATGCTAGTTTTGTAATGTAAGGTTAGTAAGCTTCGTAAGTCAAAAAAATTGAGCCAAAAAAATGGCTATGAAAGTAATATTCTTGGACAAAATCATGAAAAAAATGGAAAAATGCTCCACAATTTGGACAAAAATGCCCGTAACTTTTGAACCGTTGGACCAATGTTGGAGATTTTTTTTGTAAATTGATCAAAATGAGCTCACCTTTCCCACGCGCTTGCTGGCGATTAAACCCGATCGATAGTTTTTGAGTTATGGATGTGAACGTGTAGGTAATATTTCATACGAACGTCAATTTGGGAAAAAATCTACCAACAAAAAGTAGGGGACTCGATTTTAACGATAGAGGTATGGTTCCTTAGGCAAATTTTCATGGAATAACCCGTAGAATACGGAAATCATAGGGAAATTGGTGAATTTTTTCACTCCCTACAAATCGACCCGCCCTAATATATATATATGTATATATTTATATATTTACATATATATAGTTCATATATATGAACAATTTAGCTCATTGAGGAAATTTAAAGAATATTTATGTATATTCATATAACAACAATTACGTATTAAACCTGCAAAATAATTAATATTTTCATTAGTAATTGAATAACTAAGGTCTGCTTATCCTAAGCATTCTATTTTTTAAAACTGTTTAGCTTAATTTCTTATATGGATTATATATAATTTATAAGCTATAGATATATCTTAATTTTAGAATATTCTCTTTTTAATACACAACGCAATATAGATATGGTGAACATGTATATTGTGTTAGTGTTATGATATAAATAGATAGAAATATAAGCTTTAATTTTTTATATTAATCAATAATGAAATAATTTAAATAAATTACTTTAATTATATGTATTTTTGATATGGTAACACTTTTGCTCAAAAGAAATAGTTTCAGTAATATATATAAAAAATTTAATAAATTGTTATAAGCTCTTAACAAAAATAATTCTAATTTCATATGCCAACTGTAGCTACACGATTAGAATTCACAACACCTACAAAAAATTTCCGGCTAACTGCGCCAACAACAATTACCAAGGAAATCTACAAACAAGGACGCACAGAGAAGAACAAGATCAGAGCGGAACTTTTAAAACTTTTTTATTTCATCCTACATGTAGGACGGGCTGCAGTATGAGCTTTCGCACATCCTACATGTCCGTCCGACCTGTCAAATCCATCCTACATGTAGCATAGTCCGAAACCCCCAATTACAGGCCGGTTACACAGGCCTGTGACAGTGAAGTGCGAAAGAATACGTGTACTGTTCGAATGATTCGAAAAATTTCGAACTTTCATGCTACTAGCAAGAGGTGCTACACATGCACGTGAAAGTTCATTAAAAAATTCCATCGAATGCTAAGGTTCTCGCTGCAATTGCAGTTTGCGTGTGCTTTACTTGTTGTTTTTTTTTTCTTTTTATTGTAAACAAGCTATCAGTGTTGCTTCCTTTACGAAATCGACGAAAACCCGAAATAAACCCACCAAAAGTAATTAAAAACAACACTGATATCCCCCTTTTTGACATACACTGGCCGCTGCTGTCAAAATCCACTGGCTCTGAAATTTCTTTGCCAGTAGCAATGAGAGTGGCGTGAAAATGAATCCAGTGTGAGTGTATTTGTAAAATAGTATGGATGTATTGAGTTTTTCGAACTACAGAGCCAGTATACTGGCCTGTGTAGCACACCTGTTAGCATGAAAATTCTTATATAGCAGTAAGGCGGTCCGTGGTAGGACAACGTCTTCCATTTATATTTTATATAGAGGTTTTCGCTTCGGTCGGCAGTCCTCTCACTGCTATACTTTTTTTTTTTTACTATTTAGAGGTTTTTTTTTATAAAACAGTTTTTATGTGAAAAACGCACTTGAACAAACCGAAACTCATATAACTGTATGACCAAAGTGTCAGTCTTAAGAATAAAAAAAATCTCATCAGAAATAATTTAAATCAAAATTCTGCGAAAATGCAAACCCTATGCATTTTCATAATTCGAAAATTTAAAAATAAATTTTCGATAAATTATCAACTTTTCTTCATTATAAAAGGAAATGTTTGCAGTAGATATTAATGAAACTTTGTTTTACATGCGCTTAGGTGTTTACTATCACATGGCATCAATTTTTTTAGAAAACACAGTACAATTTTTTTTAGTTTTGGCCGGATATTACCACTGTGTTAATACGGAAAATTTTGTAATCTGATATGATTATAAAAATGAATTTAGAAAAAAAATTTAAAATTATATCAATACCCCCCCCCCCCCCCCCCCCAAAAACTAGCTCATTCCCACACTCCACAACCATCAAATCAAAATTCCACACAAATAGGGGAATTCCTCCGAGTTGGAAAGCCTGAACGAGTGCGGCCATAATTAAAAAAATGTTTTCTTATAAATACAAAAGAAAAGTATGTACGTCTGGAGAGAATACTTAAGTTAAGTGTTATCCAAAAAATTAATCCAAAATTTTTATTTTTGTACACGCACGACACCTTGAAAGCTACAAGTGAACTCACTCACTACAAAGTTAACTCATGCTAATAGTACAGTAATAGTAGTTAAGTTATTAGTAATAGCTTTATTAGTTGTTAATATTAGTATGTACAAATTGTATAGGAAAACAAATATGAAATTCTCTGTCTGGAAACATATTTTTTTGTGGTTTTTTATGTACCGTGATTGTGATACCGGTCTGAGTGTGCTGCTGATTTGAGACGTAGTGGCAAAATATTCTACAAGAGTGTTATGCTGATGACATCGATATCATTGGCCATAATACGCGCGAAGTCAGTGCAGCATTTTCCAGATTAGAAAGAAAGTCAAGTCGAATGGGTCTGGTAGTGAATGCAGATAAGACGAAATAATTGGTGTCAACAAACAAACAGTCCCAGCGTCTTGGAACCCACGTTACCGTTGACAATACCTCATTCGATGTTGTGAAGAAATTCGTCTATCTGGGATCCAGCATAAACTCAACCAACGAAATCAGCATTGAGATCAAACGAAGAATAAGTCTAGCCAACAGGTGTTACTTTGGGCTCAGTAGGCAATTGAGAAGCAGAGCCCTCTCTCGACGAACGAAAATCACGCTCTATAAATCGCTCATCATGCCCGTCCTACTTTATGCATCACAAACCTGGACGCTGAGCAGTTTAGATGAAAAGACTTTAGAAGCATTCGAGAGAAAGATTCTTCGCAAGATCTACGGACCAATCTGCGTCAATGGCGAGTACCGAATACGGTGGAATGATGAACTGTATGAGCTGTACGTTGACATCGACAAAGTCAAGCGCATTAAAATCGAGCGGCTTCGCTGGCTTGGTCATGTTCAGCGCATGAAAGGCGATGCTGCAGTGAATAAAACATTCGATTCGGTACCCAGTGGCGGTCAACGCAGAAGAGGACGACCGCATCCTTGTTGGAAAGACCAAGTAGAGGACAACCTGACGAAGCTTGGAATTTCCAACTGGCGCCAGCAAGCGAAAGACAGAAATGGCTGGCAAAAATTCTTAGATGAGGCCAAGACCGACATACGGTTGTAGCGCCAACTAAGTAAGTAAGTAAGATTGTGATACAGGTACTTTTAAAAAATGGTCTCTGTTCAAAACAAATAAAATAACTAAAATTTCAGAAACTTTAGAAGGGATTTAAAAAAAGAAATACAAAATAATAAATAGCTTTGCAATTTTGTAATATGTTACTTTAATAGTTATATAGATTTCTATGAAAGAAAAAATCAATCAAAACTACTGCAAATCTTTGCAAAAATTGTATTTTTTAGTGATAAGTCTATTTTGGTCTTGCTGTGATAAAGAAACAACAGACGTTATTTTAGTAATTTTTTGCAATAACTGATTAAGAAAACTTACATTACATATATACCCAAAGAAAATATAGAATTAATGCAAACCATTTACATTTGATTTTATTGACCATTTACATGATCTCAGTAGTAACGGTATAACTCTTTTTATTAACAAAAAGTGAAAAATTTCACCAACTTCGAAAATGATTTGAAAAACAAAACCCAATAATACCCTTCAATTTCTTTTATACTTGAAGGTAAGAGAAACACTTTGCAAAAATAGAAAACTCGAAATAATTGTAAAATAACTGCGAATTTTTGTAGAAGTATCTTTTCGGGAAATTTTCGAGGTTCTGTCAAAGGAATAACAGCCATAATATACAATTTTTGACGTTAATTATAATTAATAATTATTAAAGAAAATACATTTAAATTATAAATTTTAAACATAAAGAAATATCATAGAACTCTCTATATAAGCATATTGCTCTGGAATGCCTTTTTGCGGAAATATGCCAGCTCACCGATTTCGGTCATATGAAGGGTAGGCTTATTAGTCGGCCAATTTGGTTCGTTTTCACACATATTAGTTGTTGCTATGAACAAATTAGGTTCACAAAATTTGAATGCTCTGAAATACTTTTTTGGAGAGGCATACTATCTTACCGATTTAAATTATATAAAAGGTCATAATAGTTGGCCGATTCGGTTAATATTCGAACCAACTAATTTTCGTTAGAAAAGAAAAAGATGCACAAAATTTGTTTGCTCTGGAATAATTTTTTGAAGAAATATACCAGATTATTGCTTTCGGTTATATGGGAGGTGGGCGTGCTATTCATACGATTTGATCGCACTTCTGTGAGAATAGTTTTCTTATAAAAAAACGTATTTCTAGGAAATTTTGTAATTCTATGGGACTTCCTTCTATTTATGGTCACTCGCTATATGGGATCGTTACAATGTGCCGCGGCGCTACATATATATAACAACCGTCATTAATGGATTCATCTTAAGAAAATTTATGCGAGATACGCCGGAAAAACCACCCCATCTGCAATGTGGTGAATGTGTCACAGGAGCAGCTACTCTTTGTGGCCACGCTCACTTGTCCAAATATTTAAAAAACACCTTTTTTGTGGTTTTCTGTGCCTAAAGCACAAAAAACGTCATGAAAATAATTTATTCTCTCTAGTTTGTACCAATCATTCCATTGTGCATTGCTCTGTATAGCTCGCACAAGACAGGTAGTGCAAATTTAAAACATTTCATAATAGACTTGTTTACCGAGAATACATAATTTTAATTTTTTTTTTTTTATTATTTCTAAATTTGTAAAAATATATAATATTTTTTTAAAAATTTTCTGTGTGGTCCAGAACGTTTTTGAATTTTTTTGAAAAAGCTTATTAATTTAAAAAAAAAATTTTAAAAAAAACTTTGTAATTTAACGTTTATTAAGAGTACTTGGCCCAAAAATCAAGAAATTTTAACAAACCGTTACTTAGCAAAATTAATTTTACTAAAACAGTAGCCTTAAACTAAATTCTTTGTAACTCATTGAAAAAAAAAATGCAATTTAATTACTTTTAATATACACTTCAATAATATCCATAATAGATATAAAAATTACGACTTCCTGTTTTAGGTGGCTAGTTTCAAGAATTTTCACTCAAAGTGTTCAGCCAATAATTTTTGTCCGACAGTTCAACAGCTACTGCAACGTTTGAAAGGTCTTTGAAATTGGTTTGTGTACATACTAAGCAATGGTTTGTTTGTATATGTTTGTTTTTTAATGACATTTTTCGTTTCATTTGGTTTCATATCACAACGGTGCTAAAGAAGTATCACTTAAATAAGTATTACTGTTGTGGTATTTGTGTTAAAAAATCTTTCACATTGCTTTAAGTCCTCTAAAGTCTTGAATTCTTCACGATAACACATAAATTTTTGAGTCAGGGTTTGGGTTCAGAACCTTGCATTTTTATTAAATAAATATCTAGAAGTTATTATCAGACGCTAACATAGATTTTGACTATTCTAATAAATAACGGTTATCTGCTATGATTTCAACAAATAACAAATTTTATAAAAATCGCGATATTACGGAAACTATAAGAATTCCGACACTTGCTCCGACAAAAACTTTCAAATTTTAGAAGAAGCAATCGATGAGTAGAATAATCAGTTAGCGAAGGAAATACAAAAAAAGTACTTTTAGATTAAAAGATGCATTATTTTTTAGACATTAGATACATTTCAATTCCTGAATCATTCAAAGTTGGTATATCATTTGAAAAGAATAGAATCCTGCAACAATAAATCGATATATGTATATGCTATATTATTCTATAGTGCCTACACATTATAACCCATCAAAGCTTTTCCATCAAATTCTTGCAAACCATTTAACCCACAAATCGTTCCATCAACGCATTCGAACATGATTGATTTTCGTTGTCAACCACAATATCCAAACTTTCTAAAACCGAACCAAACCGCGTCGAATAACAAGATTTTAACAAAGAATTCCTTTTGATTCGGCACGCAACTCAAATTTTTAGCTCTCCATCAAACCAACATGGAGCTCAAATTGTGGGCAACCTAACCTTCTTCATCACCATGTTGGATGAACGACAAAGTCTTTCAATTCAATATTGTTCACATGCGATGTACGGCTGGCGCATGTCATAAAGACTGGGTCGTCATTTTTTGTAAAATTTTCTTGTTTTGTGGGACGCCATATCGTCTGTCAGTTACCATGTGTTACTCTATAAGCCTTGCACCAAATATCAGTCAGCAGTGAAGAGTCAGTAGTTTTTCAATTGACCTAAAATCGGCATAGATTAAAGAGGGAAACAAGCTCAATATCGAGTGCTGCAGCAGGGTCAACTGGCGAAGAATTTCACAGCGTTATTCTTTTGTTTATGGAATTTGGCTATTATAGACTAACACAATGCAACATCACTATAAGAACAACAACAACAACAACAACAACAACAACAAAAACTACTATTACTACAACATCAACCATTCATTATAAATCATTGATGACGCGATCACATTGAATTGGTTACTCTTGCAATTTTAGTTGAACGCGTTGTTTTTCTTCTTTTCTATTGAGTAAAAGTGCAATAATATGTACCTAATTGAAATTTATTGTTGTTGTTGTTGTGCATTTTAGTTTCTTGACTCGGCAGTTATATGGAGCAATCAATCCGTATATGGTTTGAACAAGCTGTTGATGCTGTTGTTGCTGCTGTTGTTTTTGTTACTATGTGATTTTGTATACACCTTTTGATTGTTTTGCTGATATGGTTTTTGTTGTTATTTGGCAAGTAGGAAGCGCCAAATTGATTTTTCACATTTTCCACTTGTGTCTGGTGAAAATCGGTGAGAAAAAATCAGGTTCTTAATGTGGCTCATATATTGTATGGCTATCGTTAATATCAGTCATGGACGTGGGAAATTTCGCCGATATTTTGGTTTATTCAATGATGCTGAATATTGATAAAAAGCTTAGTGATTTTTGTTTTAGAAAACTCCTATATATAGAACGTCCACATTCTAAGACAAAAGCAAAGAAACCTTTATTCACATAAAGGAAAATATTAAAAAGTTCATAAGAGTGATAAGACGTGTTTTAAATAACAAAACCGTCTTCGATTACATTTATGTTAAAGACCCAGCAAAATATAATAAGTAGCAAAGTAAGATTTAAAATAAACTCTTCTCTATCCTGTGGTGATCAAATCAATTCTTTCATAAAAAAAGTTTACTATGTTCTTCGAAAACTGCGGATGACATCAAGCTTTGTGCCTCAAGAAACTAGGAAAAAACTGGTTTTGCAGCTGTTGATGCCAGTAATAACTTACTCGGAAGTCGTATACTGTAAACTCGATTCTCGGTCGTTGCACAAGCTTTTAGTTGCCTTCAATAATGCAGCCCGGTATGTATATGGCTTAAGAAGGTTTGATCATATATCTGCCCACAGTAAAAAATTGCTTGGTCGTGACCTACAAAGCTACCTTGAAGCTAGACACACTATATTTCTACACCGAATCATTTACACACAAAAACCATCGTACCTTTTTGAAAAGATAGAGTTCTGTAGGTCAACCAGAAACATGAACCTTATGATCCCTAGATATAACTTCGTTAACTCCAGTAGATTGTTTATCGTCAGTGGTATAAGATCGTGGAATTCATTGCCATTCAATATTAAAAGTGTTTCCAATCATAAGAACTTTAAGCATTTAATCTTTGAATACTTCACTTAACTTTTTCTTGTTTCTTCCTTTCTCGCCTGTACTTTATCTATCTTTAATTATACTTCTATATCCTATTTTTAAGTCTACATTATTATTTTTGTTTTTGTTTTGTTCTTACTATTTTTAACTAATTGATTCAAAATTAATATAACTCGTAATTAATTTTTAGGTTTTAATTTAATTAGATGTTATTTTTTATGTATCTTTATGTTGTTATCTCTTATGTTCATAGCGTCATGCAAAAGATTTTATCTTATATGTCAACAACTTTTGTTAAATAAATATCGTAAATATCGTATCGTAAGATTATTCCTTTAAAAAAAGTAGTGCGGTCAGATGACCCCCGTCAGGAACGAAGCTCCTTACGCTTTTTCTTCAAATCCGAATGTAATTCGAAATAAAATCTGTATATTTTTATTTTTTGTATTATTTTTTATTTTAGATATTTTTTTCAAGGCAAATAATGTAAATGAACAATCAAATCAAATAGTTTAATTTAATATTTAAGGAAAAAATATTTATAAATTAAAAGTAAAAATTTAAAATTCTTAAATCATGTTGCCAGCGATGTTTGTTTAAAGGCGTTGAGCACTAAGCACTTTTTTTTTTTTTTCTTTTGAGTGAGTGAGTGATTTATTTATTCATTATTAACAACTTACATAACATAACTTAAATAGGCAAAAAATTCATTAATTACATTACATTCAGTTGATCTCGTCATATAGCCGGTGACGGTCATTTATATTGTGTTATTGTTTTTGTTATTGTATTTTGTTTATATCGGTTTTATTAATCTCCGTGTGTGCTGTTTTGTGTTTGAAAATTATTTTTAGTGTTAATAAAGTGAAGTTCCTTTTTTAATGGTGTAGTATATTAATTTTTTTAATGTTTATTGTGGTACATATATCGTTTTATTTCTCATCGTAGTTTGATAGTTGAGCTGCTGCTTAAGTATATACTTTTTTCTTTCTCTTTTTTTTTTGCGTTCCTCTTTGTGCTTTATTTGTTTATTTGCACAAACTAAGCACAGCGAATTGTTGCAGTTGCTTTTAAACTGTAACATTTTATATTAACCCATTTGCACTTAGTGGACATTATTTTTGCACACATATAATTTTTAACTTTATTTTTTCGCTATGGAATATTTTTCCGTAGAAAATTTTGCTGCTTGTTCTTTAGACGAGCTTTGCAAAAGTCAAAACATTCTGAATCGTATGTTCAGTTGTTCTGGCCCATGTGGGCGTTTGTTCCATACTTCATGTGCTGGGATCTCTAAGTCGTGTCTTGATGATTTAATCTCACCACGATCAGGTCTTCGCTGGTATTGTGCTTCGTGCAGGGTTCTTTCACCAGATGAGTTTTTCTCAAAAATTAAGCTTTTCGGTGATAGTCTTAATGCTTTAAATAACAATTTTAAAGAAATTGTTACATTTTTTAATGAAGTAAGCACCTCACCTAGCACTAGCATTTATGATGAAAAGTCTTCATCGGTAAATATTTCGACCGCATTGTCTCAGACTCTTCCAGCCTGTTCTTCTGAGACTCAAATCATTTCATCTAATAAAGACCTAAATATTTCGAAAAAAAAAGAGAAATAATTCAAAAAATAAAAATAATAAGCGGCGTATGACGCTTCCAGCCACTTTAGAAACGAAGCAGATCTCGGCTAAGCCAGTGTTTACGCCAGTGAGAATGGATAATACAGTTATCACTCCATCTCCTCCATCTCTTTCTCCGCCGGCTAGTGACATAACTAATGAGCGCAATAGTTCATTAAATTTAAGAGCGTTGTCGAGGAAAAAAAAAAGTTTTCATTTCACGCCTTCAGCCCGACACAACAAGTGAAAATGTATTGACGTTTGTCAAACATAATCGTTTAGTAAGTCAGACTGCTTTCTGCTCATGCAAAAAAATTGGCAATAAACCGTCCCACGCATCATTTATTCTCACAGTGGCTGCTGAAGAGTTTGCAACTGTTCTGAGCTCTAATCTGTGGGCTGATAATATCTTTGTTTCTGAGTTTAAGCCTAAACACAGGTCTAGAAGGACAAATAATATCGCCAGTCAGACCCAAAAACACTAAATAGGCTTTCCCTTTACTATCAAAATGTAAGGGGATTGCGTTCAAAGACGCGCGACATTTTTTTGTCAACTCAGAATTTTTCTGAAGATATTATCGCGTTAACTGAAACTTGGTTGAACGGAGGAATTACTGACTTAGAACTGTTTGACAATAGTTTTGAAGTATATAGGAAGGACAGACACGCTGACAATAATTCTGCCGTTAGTGGTGGTGTCCTATTAGCTGTAAGGAACTCCTGTGTTAGTTCCTTTATTGATATTCCCTGCTCTGCTAATATCGAACTTATATGCGTTAAGGTTGTACATTGCAATTCAAATGTATTTGTTATTAATGCATACGTTCCTCCCAAGAGCAGTGTAGAGGTCTATGCAAGCCTTGCGGATTGCATAGAATTTATATTAAATATACTTGACGTTAATGACGACATTTTATTGTTGGGCGATTTTAATTTGCCTGACTTAAAATGGCATTCTTCTGACGATGAAACACATTTTTGTGCATCTAATTCGAAGACACGCCAAGAACATATATTTGTTGACAATATATGTTCTGACTTACAACAAGTTAGTTGTATTTATAATAGTCTGGAAAGGCTGCTTGACCTAGTCTTAACTACAGACAGTAACAATGTCATTGTTCAGAAGGCACTTCATGCTTTGACTACTATTGATAATTACCATCCACCTTTGAGTATTTGGTATAAATCCGATAGGGAGAATATGGTAAATTCAAGCTCTGTTGACACAGTTTATGAATTCAATTTCAAAAAAGCTGACTTTTTGGGGTTGAATAATTTACTTTATAGTAAATTAAATATAATTACAGAGTACATAAATAATAATAGTCTTAATAGTTCAATAAATTATTTCTATACGGAGCTCTTTGCTATGTTTTCTCAGTCTGTACCATATAGTCTCAAATTTGCGAAAAATTCTGCGTACCCTTGGTACACAAAGGATTTGAAGACTCTTCGCAACAATAGGAATAGGGCATGGAAGAAATATGTTTGTAGTTTTGACTCAAATGACCTAGAAGCATACAAACGTTTGTTTCTGGAATTTGAAAATTGCTCAGCTGCATTATATAATGAGTATTTGGATAATATGAAGCTGAGTATTTTGTCTGATCCAAGAAAATTTTGGGGATTTATTAATGTTAAGAAGAAGACTGATGGATTTCCTTCTTCTTTCAAACTTCAGGATGGATTTACTGACGATTCCACCATTATTTGTGGCTTATTTGCCAATCTTTTTAAAGAATCATTTTGTTCAGATTCTTTTAATCCTGATTTAGCATATTTTGATTATATGAACAACGCATCCAGAGTTTCTTTGGGGCATATATCTTTTACCTCAGAGGATATTTTTAAGTATATTGAATCAATCGATGAGGATTTTAGCGATGGACCAGATGGAATTCCTGCCGCAGTGTTAAAACAATGCGGCTCCATTTTATGTCAGCCACTTTCGTTACTTTTTAATAAATCAATTAATGAAAGAAATTTTCCTCTTTTTTGGAAAAAATCTTATATCAGTCCTATTTACAAAAAAGGTTGCAGGAATGACGTCACTAATTATAGGCCTATCGCTAAATTGTCTTCGATTCCTAAACTTTTTGAGCGAATAGTGTACGATCGAGTGAAAATTCACTGTGGGCAAGTCATGACAACTCGTCAGCATGGTTTTGTTACTGGCAGATCCACTGTGTCTAATCTCCTTGATTTCACTACATTCTGCTTAAAATCTATTAATTCTGGTAGCCAAGTCGATTGTATTTACACTGACTTTAGCAAAGCATTTGATAAATTACCACATAATCTAATTTTATTTAAACTTAAATTAATGGGATTTCCACAATATTTTGTAAACTGGATCAAATCGTATTTGATGGAGCGATCTTATCAAATACGGTTCCGAGGCGTGTTGTCTTCTGAATTTGTTGCAGAATCAGGTGTTCCTCAAGGAAGCCACCTGGGTCCACTTCTGTTTATTTTGGCAATTAATGATGTTACCCACGTCATCAAACACTCTCATTTGCTTATTTATGCAGATGATATGAAAATATACAGAACAATTGATTCTAAGGACAATTCAGACCTGCTCCAGTCAGACTTGAACTCCTTTGAGCTTTGGTGTTCTAAAAATAACATGTCTTTAAATCCAGATAAATGCCAAACTATGACCTTTTCGCGTAAAAGGACCAATTTTATTTTTGATTACAAAATTAAAGATACTGCTTTAAGTCGTGTAACTACCGTCAAAGACCTTGGTATATGCATGGATTCTAAATTGTCGTTTAACATGCATATTGACCAATTTGTAAAAAAGCGTCTTCTATGCTTGGTTTTATAAAACGGTGGGCCAAAGAGTTTGATAGCTTAATAACAACTACAACTCTGTATTATTCAATCGTCCGTCCTCACTTGGAGTACGCAAGTCAAGTATGGTCCCCACATTACAATGTGCATGTTGATCGTATAGAAAGAATTCAAAAACGTTTTGTTCGGTTTGCTCTAAGAGGCTTGAGTGGAACTGACACTTTTAACCTTCCTCCATATGAGGATCGTTTGAAATTATTAAAAATGCAATCTTTAAGTGAGAGAAGAAAATCTGCTGATATCGTCTACTTACACCAACTCATAACTGGTGTATTCGACTCTCCAGAGCTTCTTTCTCTTATAAAATTTAACACTAACCGTAGAAGCAGTAGAAACTCTAACAACTTGATTTATTTACCATTTAGTAGAACAAATTATATGTTAACTGCTCCATTAAATCGCATGAGTACCTTTGTTAACAACTGTAACGTGTTTGATGTTAACTTGTCGAAAGGTCAACTCAAAAGTAGATTGAAAACTAATGTATGATTAAATTTATGTTAACGCATGGTTAGTTGTTATGTCTTGTGTTGTCCCTGAGCCCAACCCATATTATGGTGGGTAAATTTTTCTCCCTTTTGGTTTTTTTTTTACCACTTCTATCGATATCTTTGAGATATTTCAATGATATTTGGATTGGTTCTTAAAATGATCTATTGCGGAGAAAGTGTGAAAAAGCTGTAGTAGCTGAACTCTATTGTTATTGCATGTTTTATTACATAAGAAGTTGTAGTTTGGAATGAAAAAGATCTGCAATCTATAGTTCACACGGAACTGGAGACGATTGCAGTTACATAAGTAAATAATTGAATAATTAAACATAATCGTATTATTATTATAACGTGAAGTGAAGTGGTTTCAAAGAATAAATATATAATATAAATAATCAGAAAAAAGAAGTGTAATAAATATAATAAAAATTAAATATATAATGAGAAAAAAACGTGGAGACGCTCAAAAAACAAAAAAGGGATTAACTACTAACCAACACTGAACAAACAATCAACAACATTGTAATTAAGACTGAAAAGCCAAGTTTTAACATTACGAAGAAACATACATTTATTACGAATACATCTTATGCTATTAGGTAAGCTGTAAAAGAGTCTGGGAGCTACTGAAGTATAAAACTGCAGAAATAATTGAAGTGAAAACTGTGGTACAGTGACAAGATTCTGAAGATTAATTCTTAAGTTATAGCTTATTGAGTATCTACTTAGTAGATACCCAGTTTGGATAAAAAATATCTTTAACACCTTGAAACAGTATAAATGCTTTAATGGTAAGATGTTCAATGTTCTAAAAAGAATCAGGCTTCTATCACGGCGAGATCTATTGCAAATCAGACGTATTGCATGTTTTTGAGATATAAAAAGAGGAGTAATTTTGTTAGCATAAGCGACGCCACAGCAAACTAAACCGTATTCCAATTTGGATTGAAAAATACCATAGTAAATTGACTTGAGAAGTTCAGAACAACAATAAGGTCTTAACAAAAATAAATGTTTAGTGGCAGCCATTAGATAATTTTTAAGAGCTCGAGTATGTTCCGACCAACTCATCTTGTTATCCAACATTATTCCGAGGTATTTAAAGGAGTTAACAGGTTCAATACTAAAACACTTATAAGACCAAAAAAAAGCCTCAGGATAAGTATGTAAAACATCAGATGAAGAACAGATATATTTACTAGACATGAACTTTTTGCAACTGTCATCATGATAGTAAAATAGTGGAAAATCAACTCCTTTACCTAAAGCACTAAAAAACATAATTCTTGTTTTATTTTGTTTGTTGCTAAGTACCAATCGATGGACTTTAAACCAGTGACTTAAAACTGCCAGATCATGATTTAAATCTATAGCAAGGTTTAATGGTGAGTTACTCGTAAACGTACAGGCCATGTCATCAGCAAATGCATTTGCACTACTTTTGAACTTCTGAGAAAAAAGTGAATTAATGAAGATTAAGAACAGAATAGGACCTAGCACCGAGCCTTGTGGTACACCAAATTTAACGTGCAATGAAGAACTAAAGTTACCTTTAAACTTAACTTTCTGCTGTCTATTTGATAAATAAGAACCAAGCCAGTTATATATTAAGCCTCTAAAGTCAAAATTATGCAATATTTTTAATAAAATATCATGGTTGATTGTATCGAAAGCTTTGGTAATATCAACGAAAAGAGCCGCAGTTAACTTTTTATTGTTTAAACCTGAGTAGACATTTCAGCAAAAATTCAAAAGAGCATCTTCTGTTGACAGACCAGATCTAAAGCCGTATTGACATTTACTAAGAAGACAATTATTTTCCAAAAATTTTACGATACGAGCCTTAATAGCTTTTTCAAACACTTTAGCAATCACCGGAAGGAGCGATATGGATTTGTAGTTGTTAATATTGGAACGATCACCTTTCTTAAAGAGAGGAATTACCTCAGCCATCTTCATTTCACTCGGAAATGTACCTGTCTCAACACTTAAACTAAACAAATGGCTTAAAACATCGCAAATATTAAAAGAAATTTTCTTAATGAAATTATTTGTAAAATAATAATTTGAAGCAGAATTCGAATTTTTTAACGACATAATAATTTTATACACCTCAAACGAAGAAATTGCATCATAGAAAAAGCTCTTAGATAAAGAGGGTTCACTGGACAAACAAGAACACAAGGACATATCAGTAGCATTATCAGCAACTACTTCGGAGCCTATTGAAACAAAAAATTTGTTAAAACTATCTGCTAGAATTTTTGAATTAGAAACAGGTAAATTATTTACAAACAATGTTTGAATGGTTTCATTATTTGTCCCTTTATTGAGTATATTATTTACCAATTTCCATTCTTTTCGAATGTCACCTTTTGCTTTTTGGAATTCATTGCAGTAGAAATTATTCTTGCATAACGTTACACTTCTTTACAAATAGCTTTATAAAAAGAATTAATTAAAGAATCATTTGGGAATCTTTTTTTACGCTTAAATAGCTTGTTTTTGGCCTTTATTTTATGAAGCAAGTCATTCCTTATCCAGGGTTTAATTTTTTCAATACGCGATTCTTTTTCTTTAAAGTTTTTGTAGAACTTTCAACATGCTTAACTAGTTGCTTAATAAAAGCAGTATACGCTTTAGAGGCATCGGATTCATTATAAACTGTAACCCAAGTTTCAAAACGAAGAGAATTGTTTAATAACCTAAAATCAGTAGAAGTATAAATAGAAGGAGATATAGACAAATAATTTTTCGTTACTTGACAATTAGCAATACTTAAGACAGTTAAACAATGATCAGAAATCTGAAAATCGATCACCGAGCTATACAGAGACAATTTACAGTTTTCAAGACGAACAAATATGTGGTCAATACAAGTTTCGGACAATGAAGTTATACGAGTAGGCTGGTTTATACATGATTCTAAGCCAAAGAAAGAATGTTGAAATAAGTATCTGTCACTGTGAATTTTGCTTTCAAGAATATATAAGTTAATATCACCGATAAAACACAAATTGGTATGGTTATCATTATCTAAAAGAGTGACTATGTCATTGAGAAAAATATCAAGCGAAATAGAACTATCAGTAAACCTATAAATGCACAAGAATGTGAATTTCATATTATTTATTGAACATATTACCTTTAAAACATCACAACTACGGAAATTAAAACAAAAATGCTGGAAACTTATACCACAATGAACAAAAGCAGCAACACCGCCAGATGCATAAGTATTATTACAACTAGCTATAAAATTGTAACCATTAATATTAAAAAGTGATTATTCGTTATCATAAATCGAAACTTCAGTTAAGAAAATAAATGCAGGCTTATTCATAAAAGATTCCAAGTGCAGCAATAAATTGTCGAAATTTTTACGCATACTTCTTATGTTTTGATGAACAATTCAACAATTATTTGAATAGTGTTGGTCATAGCATAGCTCTTGAGAATTAATATTGGTGCAGTTGACAAAAGGGATGCTAAACAAATTATCATTATTATCAGTTAAACTAACGGGCATTAAGATATTGACTCAAGATCGTCAAGCTTATTTATAACAATGAAATTATCACCATCCCTTTTCCTCATTAAAACTTTACCATTCCTAACCCAAACATATTTAAAACCTCTGTCCCTCTTGAGTTTTTAAACTGCTTTTAACAATAATATTGTATCACTATCTAAACTATCATTTATAAAAATTTTTAATTTTTTTCACAACCGAAAATTTTAGTAGTTAAGTTGTTACGATTTTTAAATTTATTTCTTAACACTTCTTTTTTTCGCAATACTGACATAAATTTAACAACTAATATATTTTTAGATGTATTATTGAAAGTATTCAATAATCTCATCATGTTCCTCGTATGGAGCTTAAGTTGATCGAAAAGTTTGATTGAAATCTGGACTAACGCAAGAGTATAAAAAAAACACATTTTTGGGGTCCAGCCTAGTGTCAAAAATTTATTTTAATTCTAATAAAAGATTCAAAATCAGTGACCCTTAATACTGCCAGCACGTACACAAAGAGTATAAAGCAAAAGAACATAAAGCAGTGGTCAAAATAATAGCGCACTACTAAATTTTCAATAACTCTCTTGAATTTAAATTAAACTGTTCAATTTTTTTAAACAATGGACCAAATTTTATATAATGGACCAAATTTTATTAGCTTTTCAATTAAATACTCTATTAGTTTACTAAAATTCAACAAAACTTTCAAACCTATTGCTTCCATTAACATTTTGTTTTATAGCGCAAAATTAAAGCGCACTTAGAATAATTTATTGTATCGTTAAAGATCGTTACGTTAAAAGTTTTGGTATGATGAAATAATGCCACCACGAGCCTTAATAATGCAATTTATACGGTTTGGTATAGAGTGGACTAACTTAATAGAATCATTTATGGACATTTTTTACCAAATATCCTTTATCGCGTTCTTTAATTCAGGAAGTGTTGAGATTTTATACTTTTGCAGGTCTCTATCAATAACTGACCATATGTTTTCGATTGGATTAATATCGGGTGATGTTGGGGGCCAATCCAGAAGAGAAATGTTGTTGTTTTTAAACCAATTCATACTTACAGCTGCTTTATAACATGGCGCGTTATCTTGTTGAAAATAATATTATCTACTGAAGGAAGTCCCGAATATTCTTTCCAAATATTCGGGTAAGGAATTAAAAATTAATTCTATGTATTTTCTAGCATTCAAAAGAGCAGCGGACCAATTCCGTGTACAATTAAGCAGCCCCATTGGAACCCTTATGGAACCACTTCCGCCTTTTGCTCTATTCTGGAAACAAAACTGTTGATCGCTTTCCTGCTGAGTTCGACCCTCAGTGCAAATATGATGTGTGTGAGCGAAAGAAGGAACTGATATATGAAATGATGAGATGACATTTTGTCGATCTTGTTGTGCGCAATGCTCTGTTCATTTCGTTTTTTACATGCTTTCATTCATTCAAATAGAACTTTCGGAAATAGATAGTTCCGCGGTAATATTTATACAATCGAAAGTAATAACTTCTAATCAATTGATTTATGATCAAATTATAAAAAAAGATGTTCATAATGTTACTATAAAAATTTGTTCAGTTCATGACTTGATGTCCTTTTGAAGGCGCCACATTTAATTTAATGTGACTTCACATAGTCTTTAACCAGCAGATGTGGAAAACTCTTCCAACGATACCTGTAGTGGAATTCTCAAAAATTTAACTATAATAATCGTTTTCATTATCGGTCATTGTGCGTGCCACGTTCATAGTAAATGACAATTCTGTGGTCACAAGGACTAAAGACTAAACTCAAAATATCGTAAAAAAGCGATATGGAATTTACTTTATTGCCAATTTTTGGAAGTATGCTGATATCCATTTTTTGTCCAGAATTGATCATCACTTATGTCTGCATGTATTTTGTTTGTAACGGTTCATATATTTAGAAAAAATGGGTCGTAGTTCGTGGAATTAAAATATCGTTTTTTACGATACTTTCAGTTTAGTCGTTATTCCTTGTGACCACAGAATTTACACTAACTAACGATATCGAAATTCGTCGTTATCGCGTTTGGGAATTCCACTACTGATTTGTCAAATTATAATAAGTAGTTTAGAAGTTAGGGGCTTAGTTGACTTTCTGTCAGCGAGAGAGGGCCATATTCAATATTATGTGACGTCACATAATTTTTCTTTAGCGGACAATCAGAACGCTTCCAACGATACCTCATTTGCTTGTGTCACTAAAGCGAATTTATTTAATTCGTCACCTTATTAAATTTAATGTGACGTCACTTAGTCTATAACCAACAGACGATCAAAACGCTTACAACGATACTTCATTTGTCAAATTATGATGAGTAGTTTAGAAAAGGGAGTGGAAGAGATGAACATACATGCACGCATCCATACCGGTGAAACACATACCTACAATGTTGCGCAAAACAATAGCAACAAAATCAGTACGCTGCTACAAAATCGTGCATCTTTTTAAATATTAGTTACACACAAAAATGATTATAGGAACCAAAGCATATTTCATACATCCAATTAAAAGCAAATCATATTCAAATTTGGTTTTGTTTTCTTTATTAAATTTAAAATTAATGTAATTTCATTCAGTTTGTCTGCGAGCAAAACAAAAGCAACATAATTAATATTTGGTGTAAGATTCATTATTCTTGATAACCGCTGCACATCTGAGCGACATCGACTTTATTAAATTAGATATGTTGGTATTAGGTATATATTCCCAATCAAGTTTCAGGGCTTCATACAGTGCAGTCTTATTGGAAAACCTTTGACCAGAAACTTTTACCTTCAAAATCCCAAAAAGATTTTCAATGGGATTCAAGTCATTGTGACTGTGCTGGCCATTCAAGGACTTGAATCCCATTGCCTCTAATATAATTTTTGATGCGCTTTGAAATGTGCTTCGGGTCGTTGTCGGGCTGAAACGTTCACTGAAGCGACATATTCCACTCTAAATGTGGTTGCATCTTGCTTTCTAAAATGACATTATATACAAATCGATCCATAATTCCATCGATTTTTTGAAATGGTTCAACTTCATTATAGGAAAAACAAGTCCAGACCATAATGCCACCGCCTCCGTGTTTAAAATTTCTTTTGCAGTTTCGGGCTTCAAGTCGTGTACCTTGGTGGCGCCGTACCGTGCACATCCCATCTGAATTAATCAAGGTGAACTTTGATTCATTGCTTAAAAAAACGGTTTTCGATTTTTGAACGGTACAATTTAAGTGCTATTATGCAAGACTGAGTCTAAAAAACAATAAATTGTAACTTGTTGTCACAATTTCAGACAGAATTGTAACACCTCACCATGTTTTTTATGCTAAGCTGTAAGCAAAGGTTTCTCTGCCGGTCTGTAACTTCTTTAATCGTTCTCAACGGCTAGTCATCAAACAGTGCTGTGATGGATATCTAAATCAAGTGTCCGAACAACCTCTGTGGATGTGGCAAATGCATTTCGTTTGAACACGCCACAAACGTACCTGTCATCACGCAGCGATGTCTTTCGTAGTCGCCCTCTTTAATGTACCATTGTTACGTCTTTTGTGATGGTATATTTCTTTATTAATCTGCAAACTATTGACTGATTAATATCAAACTGTTTCACGTTAGATATTAGTGAATTTCCGTTTTTATATTCGGAACTAATTTGCAATTTAAGAGGTTCAGAGTATTTAAAACGTGCCATTATAAATGGAACAGTCAATGTCACAACTAGCGTAAAAACAAAACTAAACATAAATGTTTATGACTTACAAACAATACGTGCTTTACAATAACGGAACTTTTACCGGTAATTCTTGGAACTTCTGTTCTCTTTTTACATTTTTCAAGTTTTGTTGCTTTTGTTTTGCTCTCAGGAAAATTGAATATAGCCACATTAATTTGATTTGATTTGATTGAATTTGATTTGTTTTATATATGATGTATGAATACATGCTTTGATTCCTACAATCATTTTTGTGTGTCCCCAATATAAAAAAGACACACGATTTTGTTGCAGCGCACTTATTTTGTTGCTATTGTTTTGCGCAACACTGTATAACGCTCCTTTTCCTTCGCTGTAGTCGGGTAAAAATTAAACTAAAAGATTCCTTTCTTAACCTAAAAAGTTTAAAAATTTTACAAAAACTCCTTATCCTTCGCTGTAGTCGGGTAAAATTAAACTAAAAGATTCCTTTCTTAACCTAAAAAGTTTAAAAATTTTACAAAAACGTTGCTTTTTTCAAACCAAAAAATTTAAAAATTTAATAATAAGCAAGCTCTTGAGCTTCGCTATCGCTTGTGAGCCGTTTCCGCCATTCTTTTGATTTCCAAAGCTAAAGCTCATGATACCAAGCCACTTATGTAATTTTAGCAGCTTAGTCCGAGTTGTCTTGCAGCTCGCCCGTAACCTCGATTGTTTGAAATTTTTTATACAAGTGGATTAAATCAAATAAAACTAATCGCATTAGCTACCAAAAAGTGCAGCAGAACGTCTGCTGAGCCAGCCAATTATAATACCATTTACAATTGCAATTCAATTAAATTTATTTTATATATTTTGCTATCATATATTTTTGACATCATTTAAAAGCACAATTAAAATAATAAAAGTTTACCTATTCTATATTTTGGAATCTGAATTCTAACTGCGAAAATAAGTAATTGAATATAATGTGTTTTATTTACACATCAAAATTTCTTTAGTTACTTAATTCACAATCTACTTTTAGGTACCAATTTTGTCAGTAATTTCAATGAAAAGTCAAGGAAAATTGCTACAATGACAGTGCAATTAATTTAATGTCATGACATAAGGTTTGTTTGGTGGAAACCTGTAGGATACAGCGACTTCTGCTCCTTGGCACACAAGCAATCCGAAACTGCACAATAACATTATTGATTGATCTACATAGACTAAAAATGGCACAGCATGAGGTCGCAAACGCGCAATATTGACTGAAATTGAAGGCAATACATAGTACATTTGTGCCACATATGAACAAATAATTTTCAATTGAAGATGGCATCAGAAACCTAACCTTAGCGCACAATACAGGCAAGCAGAGCAATCAAAGGGTTAGCGAGTTGAGTGTCGATTTGATAGCCTTCATTTTGACCAAAAATGGGACATAACCTAAATTTTTCATCATTGCTATTGTTAGTTGCGGTTTTTGTTCTTTTTGTCGTCGTTGACTTGGTTTTGCAGTTCTGTTGGCTGGCTGTCTTTTTTTGTGGGCCAAAAGAGTTCATTTAGAGGCGCTGGTCTTAACCATTGGATATTCTGTTGTGTTCTTATGTCAAATGCACAATGTTTTCTGTAAAATTGTTGATTCTTTTTTTTTCAAACTCAAAATGAGACCTAGGCATGTGAAGAAAGTCGGTGGAAGTTTAAAAAGCCATGAACTCTCTTTTTGTTATGCAGTGAGCTACGAACTGTTATCCTAGGTTCAGGCACATTGCCAAAAAACACAATAGTTAGAACTACAACAACAACAAAAACAAAAACCTTATTAGCCAGCAAATCGACATGAAGCCAAAAGCAACAATTGAATTAAACAGCAACAGAAAAAAAATATCGAAACATTTTGCACGTGATACTGTTATTTGTTGTTGTTGGCACTTGTTTTCTTGTTACGTTACGGAAATGTGGCAGATATTGACCTCGTCTGTTGCTCCACTGGTGGTTAAGTTGAAGGTGGGGAGGGAGTCAGATAGCCCCCAAAAAAACGCCATAACATTATGTTGTATTGTTCAGGTAACAACTTGAGATTTAGTAGTGTAACGAGTGCACCGAAGATTGTCAATTGAAGTCGACATAGTGACAAAGTTGGGATGGTTATTCGTTAGTACTAACTGGGTTGTACAACCGTTTACGAAATCAATAACAATGTTGTGTTAAAGTCGAAAAAAAAATAAAAGTCAAATTGAAGTCAGATACAAATCGAAACGATATCAAGTCGAATAAAGGTAGAACTCTAAAGGCCCAACCAAGTAATGCTTAAGCAAACAAAAGTTTGAGAGCAAAAGCATGCACTTACACAGCAATATATGAAGTTGCCCAAGTTTTGTCTAAGCATTCCTTTTGTTCAGTTTTTCAACTTTCGTTTACTTTTTGAAACTTGAGAGAGAGCTCTTGACATCGTAGTTTGCTTAGCAGAATAGGGTTGCTAACAGTATTGAGAATGTGTTTAATTAAAATTTTATTATTTGTATTCCAAATTTTTCAATGACAAATATTGTTTTTTTTTTTTTTGTTTGTGTATATTTAAGTAAATCATGGAAAATGTGTATATTTTTGCTGAGAAATTTTGCGTATGCGCTTATAAGCCAAGCAGCACAATAAACATGTTTTTTGTGTTAGCTGATGGCAACCCTTTTTAACAAATCTGTATACATTTTTTTTATCTGTCAATTGAAAAAATTACGTTAATTTATTTATTCAAAATTATTACAGATCCCAATTTTGGTGATTAACTCATAAAAATTGATAAAAAACAAAGAAACATATATAAAAGACAGGCACTATTGCAACAAATTTTTCAAAGAACCTTTTTAACTTTTTTATTATATTTTCGTCAAGATTTTGTAAACATTTGACATTTTGTTAAGCATGAAATCTGCCAACTTTGGCGACTTTTCTACTTAATCATACTTTTCGTCAACTTTTCTCTGAGACTTTTGTTTGCTTAGGCATAACTTGGTTGGGCCTTAAATGAGAATCGAGTCAACGCCGAATAAACTGAGTCATGTCGAATCCAATTAAATAAAAGACAATTATTTATCACTTCAAATTAATTCAAATTTCAAGCCGAAATTAACATCAAAATAACAGTTAAGGCTAAATTCGAAGCTGGAGTCAAGCTCCAGTCAAGTCGAAGTCAAAATCGAAATCAGAATCGAAATTGAAGTCAAAACTGATGTCGTTATTTTGATAATGACGTTACATTTTATGTCAAATTCAAAGCCAATCAAAAGATTTTAAAAATTTCTTACTTCCAAAAAATTTTTATTGGCAAGTTTTTACTGAAAAAATACGCGAACAGACCTGATATTGATTTTTATGTCGAAATTGTAGTTAAAGTCAAAGAAGAAACTCCAAATTAATTATATGTCAAATTTGTATCATATAAAAATATAAAAATTCTATAATCATACTAGCAGGCCACATCTGTCCGCGGCATCGCCATGCATTTTTTTTATCAAGCTCCTTAAGACAATACATGTTAAACGAAATAAAAAATTTTGTTAAAAATCTTTTGTTTTATTTTGTTTTGGAGCGCAACACAGCATTTATATGTATTTCACTTTTCGCAATGCTCAGGCTCATCTGTTTTTGTTTTTTTTTTTTTGCGCTGTGCTAGCTAAACTGAGTTTATTGAAACTTTCGCAGCACAAACGCGTGAAAATAAAACGATTAAGCGATGCATTTCAGCTTGCATGAAGTCTTAAATAATATAAAACTTTAATTAAATATACTTATTATTAAAATTTCGAAAGGCAAATACCTCTAAATAACTCTGTAGCACAATTATAATATTTTAAAACTTTTTTCATACAAATCGGCCTGGTACTTTGGAGTTTATTTAGAATAAAAATATTCACTTCAATTTTGTATAATAATACATACAGATACTAATGTATAAATAATTATAAACAAAACTTAAGTCGATATCGGTTGATCCTGACACAAATATCAAAGTCGGACTTGAAATCAAAGTGATATAAAAGTCTTTAACGAATTGAAAGCAAAATTCGAGGTAAAACCAAATTGGCATGAACATTTATCTTGATATCTAGTTTGCTTTCGATGTCTGGGTCAGCGCTAATTTAAGAGTCATTGCAAATGTCGGAATAAGCTTATGCAAGGTTCAAAGGCAAATTCGAAATAAAAACGAAATCGATGTCTATGTAATTCTCAACATCGATGTTCATACCGAAAACGATGTATTTGTTAATATCAAAATAGTTTTAGATGTCTGTGTATAATTTAACGATAGCTTATGTCAGTGCCAAAGTCAAAGTTAATTTAAACTCAAAAAGTTCAGCCATCGTTTCGTTTTACATAAACATGCAGTTAATCTCAATTTTGAACTTTTACTTTGATTTAGATTTGATATGAAACATTTTCTTTAGCATAAATATAAATATCGACATCAAAATCAACATCAACATCAACATCAACGTCAACGTCAACGTCAACATAAACATAAACACAAACATAAACATAAACATAAACATAAACATAAACATAAACATAAACATAAACATAAACATAAACATAAACATAAACATAAACATAAACATAAACATAAACATAAACATAAACATAAACATAAACATAAACATAAACATAAACATAAACATAAACATAAACATAAACATAAACATAAACATAAACATAAACATAAACATAAACATAAACATAAACATAAACATAAACATAAACATAAACATAAACATAAACATAAACATAAACATAAACATAAACATAAACATAAACATAAACATAAACATAAACATAAACATAAACATAAACATAAACATAAACATAAACATAAACATAAACATAAACATAAACATAAACATAAACATAAACATAAACATAAACATAAACATAAACATAAACATAAACATAAACATAAACATAAACATAAACATAAACATAAACATAAACATAAACATAAACATAAACATAAACATAAACATAAACATAAACATAAACATAAACATAAACATAAACATAAACATAAACATAAACATAAACATAAACATAAACATAAACATAAACATAAACATAAACATAAACATAAACATAAACATAAACATAAACATAAACATAAACATAAACATAAACATAAACATAAACATAAACATAAACATAAACATAAACATAAACATAAACATAAACATAAACATAAACATAAACATAAACATAAACATAAACATAAACATAAACATAAACATAAACATAAACATAAACATAAACATAAACATAAACATAAACATAAACATAAACATAAACATAAACATAAACATAAACATAAACATAAACATAAACATAAACATAAACATAAACATAAACATAAACATAAACATAAACATAAACATAAACATAAACATAAACATAAACATAAACATAAACATAAACATAAACATAAACATAAACATAAACATAAACATAAACATAAACATAAACATAAACATAAACATAAACATAAACATAAACATAAACATAAACATAAACATAAACATAAACATAAACATAAACATAAACATAAACATAAACATAAACATAAACATAAACATAAACATAAACATAAACATAAACATAAACATAAACATAAACATAAACATAAACATAAACATAAACATAAACATAAACATACACATAAACATAAACATAAACATAAACATAAACATAAACATAAACATAAACATAAACATAAACATAAACATAAACATAAACATAAACATAAACATAAACATAAACACAAACATAAACATAAACATTAACATACACACATTACTTTCGTCATTGTCAAGCTCTTTATTTCACTATGAATTTTGTCGAACCGACTACTTAGGCCATATTTATTTATACATCACTTCCACATAACCATAAAAGTGTGGGGCGTATGCGGCAACGGCACTTTATTGCATTTCCTCGACAGTAAATTGAAATTTCACTACTTCTACTAAACAAAAAGAAAAATAAAATTCACCCAAACTGTACTTCAGTAACAAAAAAAAAGAAAAACATTTAAAGGTAAAAAATTTAAATCGTAGGTTCGTATGGAAATGAAAAAAAAAACATACCAAAACTGAACGCTATTTCCCGCCAATTTTGGTAGCTTGATTTGTCACGAAATTTCACAAAGTTGCGCAAAGTACCAAGACGAGGCCGAAATAAAATAAGAAGAAGAAAGAGCTTAAACAAATTGGTCGCTAGTCGAAAATTGACAAGAATTTCGTGACTTTGTCACCTTTGTTGTTTGTACGCGTGCGCGCGCGCTCGCGCTTCCTTTGGCTTTGATTTTCAAATTTTAAACTTCGAAGAATATCAAATAAGAGAAAAAGAAAGCAAATGGATATCATTTAAAAAAAAAGCCACACCATCTACAATAACTAAAACGTTAACATTAACGAAAAAGGAAGACATTATTTCATCAGATCCATGACGAAAAGAGTGAAATTCTAGGCTTCTTGTAGTTGTTGTTGTTGTTGTGTTTGTGTTTGGCATCGGCAGTGTTGGTGTAGCTTTTTACCTGTAACCTTTTGCACTTGGACTCTTATGTCTTTTGTAGTTTTATGTTTGTTAAATATATTTGACGGACAGACAAACACTTTGAACACGAGGCAATGTAACCATTTATATTAGCATGTTTTTTTATTTAGTTTCGTTGGTTGCGGTGTTATAGGCCAGTTATAACGACAACAAGAGGAACTATTAAATTTACATCTAATACCGTTAAAATGCATGCACGCCGTCAAATAATTCATTGAATTCACGTTTTAAACGTGGCTTTGATTGAACCTAATTGATTTTATTTGAAAGCAGTTCAATCAAGTTGATTTTTTTAATCTTGTTGCTTTTTTAATTGTAGGTGGCCATGGAGCATGAACACGAAAGTTTTATTTTTTAGTTGATATCAACATTTTAGGCACACACAAGTTTTTTTTTTTTTTGTTAAAATTACAAGAAATTGCCCTCAAAAAATCGCGGGTACTCAAAAATGTTCGGTTATATAAAAAAAATAATTTTCTTGAAAAAACGAGTCCTGGTTTGGTTCTTAAAATTTTTGTCGAGTAGGTTCAAGGACTCAACGAACGGAAAGTACACGACAGATACCAAGTATGGTTTGTATTTTGTACGAATAACTTTTATGTTTTTACAATTTAACGTACTAATAAATATAGTTCAGAAATAAATATCCTCTTTATATTAAGGACTTAATATTTATATTTAAATATAACTAAAATAATTTTTTATATACAATTTTTAATATTTAAGGGGGTGGTCTGATTCTTTAGGGCAGATTTAAAAAAAATTAATCGAAAAATTAATTTTGACTGTCAGCTAATTTTATACATTAACAAGGATATCTATAACATATCTACCGTTGCTCTAGAGTTGGACTTGTAAAAAGGGGATTCCCCTTGAGACAAACTTGTCGAACATAACAACAAAACATTTTGTTTTGTGCGCAGCACTGCATGTGCTTTACTTGTTGCATGCTCAAAGCTACATAAATAAGCATTAGGCCGCGTTCATAGTAAACCCTTTCAGCTTAGCAGAGAGGTTTAGCTGAAAAACGCTTTGTGTATAATCATATGGAAAAAGCTCAAAGTGTTCAAATTGCCAGCGTAAAGTTTTTTAAAATGCTTTTCAGCGCTTATATCTCCATCTCGCTTGCTCACACAGCAAAATAATTTTGTTTTTTATGCTTTGTTGTAGAGCATTTTTAAAATGCTAATCAGCACTTGTATTTTGCCAGTTAACAATATTTTCGTTGATTTTAACCGTTGTTGCTTTGTTGTTGCGTTGTTGTTTTTCTTTGAGGTGCTTTTACAGTTTTTTGCACTCGTGTATTCTATCTCGTTTGTTTACATAGTTTTCGTTGTTCTTCTTTGGTACTTTTTGCGCTGAACTTTCCACCGTTGTTATACTTTGTGTTTTCAAGTTCCTTTGAACTTTTGTTTGTTATTAGTTTGGTCTTTCGTTGGAGATGATCGCGAATCTACATACTCATTAAACAAAAAATATTTCATTTACTTTGCAAAATGCAATTGAGTGCATTATTTGAAACAAATGAGACAAGTGAAAACAAAGCATCTCAGCCATAAGCGCGCACTTATTTTTTATTCGTTAAGCTTAATACAAGCTGATTAACTAAGAACTAATCTTATTCTAACAAGGTCTTAACTTATTCTAACAGAGTTTATTTTTTTCTCTCCTTTCCTTGTTTTAGTGTTCGAAAGATATCCAATTCATGGTGGGCGTAATCCGCCCACCAGAAAAACGTAATTATAAGAACACGTAAAAAAGGAAATACGGGGAGAAAAGTAATAAAGGGAACTTGCAATAATTAACAGGAAATATGTATCATATCTTAATTGTAAGAAAAAGATTATAGAGGGGGAAAAAATGGCGTTGGAGTTGAGAAGAAGTGGCGTTGGAGTTTAGAAGGGCATTTCGGAGTCGAGATCTGCTCAGATGAAAATCAAATTCGCTGATCAAATTGTTAGTTACACGAAGCATCCTGGTTGCAGGTTCACTGCAACCATAGTCGGTACGATGAAAGTTGAGGTGGAAGAGAGGAATAGACCTAAGGTTATGTGGGTTGGTATTAAAGAATATTAATTGGAGTAGTGCAGGGCAGTTAATGGTACCGCATACAAGTGGATGAATGAGGAGTACATCTGCAACTTCTCTTCGTTTTGCAAGAGATTGCATGTTAATCAACTTTAGGCGGTCTGCATAAGGAGGTAAGTTGAAACTGTCAGAACCGGGAAGACCGCGTAGTGCGAACCTAATGAATCTTCGTTGAACGGCTTCGATTCGCACAGAATGGATGTTGTAGATAGGAGACCAAACCTAGCTGACATATTCGAGGATGGGTCTAACAAAGGTTAGGTAGAGACGGGTAGGGTTAGTAACGTAAGGGTTGAAGAATTCTCTGGACCAGTGTTTCACGAAACCCAGTGCAGAATTGGCTCTACTAATGATATTATCAATATGAGACCTAAAATTAAGTTCCTTGTCACATATGACACCTAAGTCCCGTAAAGAGCTTACAGGAGGAACTGGCTTGCCGAGTAAGTAATAAGTTCTTGGGGGAAGCTATATGTAATAGCTTGACAATCACTAACGTTGAGCTCTAGAAGATTTTTTTGACACCAAGTGGAAAAACTAACTAGATCTTCTTGAAGATAGTGAGAATCGTCGTTAGTTTGTATGCGCCGATAGATTTTCATATCATCAGCATACACGGAGAGATTGGATTCTTTGATGATGCCATCTACATCAGAGATTGTTAAGACAAACAACAAAGGACCAAGGTGACTACCTTGTGGGACACCAGAGGTAGCTGAAAAAGAATTTGAATTGGAAAATCTAAAGTTGACATTATAACGGCGTTCTTCGAGATATGATTTAATCCAAGATATAAAGAGTGATGGAAAACCAAAGGCTTTAAGCTTAAGAAGAATAATAGTGTGTGAGATTTTGTCATACGCTTTACTAAAGTCGGTAGACACTACATCAACTTCGTCCCCGATTTCCAACGAGCATAGAGCATTTGAAACAAATTCTGCAAGGTTAGTGGTAGTCGATCTTCCCTTGAGGAAGCCGTGTTGGCTGGGAGGAAAAATAGATTTGCAATGGAAAAAGAGAATGTCATAAATAATGCTTTCAAACATTTTTGGAGTACATGAAAGTTTTGCAATAGGTCTGTAATTGGAAATATGATTTCTTGGCCCTTTCTTATGGAGAGGTATTATGTATGAGCTCTTCCACAACTTAGGAAAAAACGGAATTAGAAATAAAAAGTTGAAAAAGAGCCAATAGGGGATGAGCCAACACGTCCGCGAATTTTTTTATAACAATAGCAGGCACGCCATCGGGTCCTGGAGAATAATCGTCCTTTACATTTTCCTTTACTTTTCTTTTAATATTTATAAACTTGTAGAAGCTTTTAGGATCCGACAGCAATTTAGTTTGAATATGAGCAAAATAAGGCTCGTATAGCGTTTCACAGAGTGCGGAAAAAAGGTTAAAGGCGTGAAGATAATTTGTGAGATCAAGAGAAGAACGAGAAATTAAATATGAGCGCCATAGTTTGTTCCTTTTGTTGCGGAGTACACGTAGTTCCTTATTGTACCAGGGAGGACATGACGAAAAGTTTTTCTGCCTGGTGAAGGGGACAGAATGTGTGAAGCACTCGAAAATTATGTCATAGAAGTGAGCAACTGCAGTATCAACGCTTTCATGAGCATTATCGAAGAGATAATGGAAATCGATTCTACTGAATAAAATTTCTAATTTTACAAAATCAGTTTTGCGAAAGTTAAAGCCGTTAAAGCACTATGAACACCAATAAGCTCAATAAGCTACTTTGTGCTGCGTTGAATAAGCGTTGACTATGATCAAAAAAAGCTCGACAAAGCAGCTATATACATCAGCTTTAGCCAAAGCGTCCATTATGAACGAGGCCTTAGGTTTCGGACAGAGTCAACGCCGATTCAGACAGGCAGGCAGACAGGCGCAGGCAGAACATGCGAGACAGAAATAACTTTTATCTCGCTTGTTCACATAGTTTGCCTGCGCCTGTCTGCCTACCTGTCCGCTTCTGCGTCACTCTGTTTGCAACCTTATAGATTATCGACTTTAATGGGAAAAATCTGACCCCCAATTCCGGTACCAAAATTATACAGTATATAAAAAATCGTTTCGATTGGTATACTTTTTTTTTGATCTGAACCAATTTTGGCGTCCCCCAAATTACATTTTTGTGTATTTTTAAGCAACTTGTTGTTGATTTGACAAGAAAATCAAGCTTATTAATCAATTCCTTACATATAAAAACATAGAACGACAAATTTTTATCCTTTTCGACTAATGCTATAACAAGAATTGACGGTTTTTTTCAAATTGAATCTACTTGTTATTTTATTTTTATGATATTTTTGTTCTTTCATAAGACTTTTAGGTTTATTTTTATTTAATGCAAAAGTAAAGTGTATTTTGGAACTGTTAATGTTAACAAAAACAGAACAATTAATATTTTTCTAGATCCTGTAAAGGACTAAAAATTCCTTTTTGTTTAAAATTTCGGCCTCTTTGAACTGCCCTCCAACATAGAAAACATTATTTCTTTTCTTAGTTCTGCAGAAGCAGCAGCCACTGAAGCTTCCGTGACGAGCTTAACATGCCTCTCACTGTGCTATTTTCAGCAAACGGAATTGCTGCATATCTTACTATCTATTTTACAGCAAAGGAAACTTACAATAAAAAACGAAAACTTTTTATATAGAGTACTTACAGGGTTGTCAACATTCGATAGCGCTGCCTCTGTTTGTAGTTTCTCATCATTAAAGATACACGGGTTTCCCAAAATAAACGCCATTTTCGCAGTTAAAATTAATTTTTAAGTGTTCAAAAACTTTAATATAGAAATCAAAAATACAATTAAAATAAAATAACAAGTATATTTACTTTGAAAAAAAACCGTCAAATCTCGTTATATGTCAAATGGAGTGAAAATTTGCGGTTTTCTGTTTTTTTAGGTAAAGAATTGATTGATAAGCTTAATTTTCTGTTTTGAAATCAAGCAAAAGCGGGTCTCCAGCACAAAAATTGCCTAAAAACGCACCAAAATGCATTTCGGGGGACACTGAAATTTGTTCAGACCAAAAAAAAGTATAACAATTTATGATTTTTAGTATATAAGAAAGGATTTTTTACATACTATTTAATTTTGGTACCGGAATCGGAGGACAGAGGAGGAAAATCGGTCCAGTTCTTTTGGAGATTACATCGAACAAAAAACTTTTACTTAAATTTTATATAACAGTATAGATATGTAACAGAGCTGTAAAAGAATGCAATCATTTGTGAATTTAAATCATGTGATTTATATTCAAAATGAATGCAATCATTTTTCCAAATCATTGAATGTGATTTGAAATTTCAAATCGCAATCAATGATTTGAAAAAATGAATGCAATCAATGCAATTTTAAAACATTATGTTATTGAGATTACAGTGACTGTTTTCAATGATTTAAATAAATTAATGAAATATTGTGAATACAGTCAATAATTTCCAACCAAGGATTTGATTGGGACTTGAAATTTCAAGTCCCAATCAATGATTTGAAAAAGTGATTGCATTCATTTTTTCAAGTCATTGATTGTGATTTAAAATTTCAAGTCCCAATCAAATCCTTGGTTGGAAATTATTGACTGTATTCACAATATTTCATTAATTTATTTAAATCATTGAAAACAGTCACTGTAATCTCAATAACATAATGTTTTAAAATATCAGTGTGAAGTAAGTAAGATATTTTTTATTAAACAGTGTGTTTGGATTAATGCTTCAAAACGGCTTCGATTGAGTCCTTGGGACAAGATGAGAAAACATGTTTTCCATGTTTTTCTGTAACATATCTAATAATCAAAAGTATTGATATCTCTGTTGAACAAGTATTGGAAATTCATAGACTAATATTATTTGTTTAACAGTTTATCTTTAATACTTGCAAGCAAAAATAGTTTTTTAAGAGCTTTTTAATTTTATTTTGTTATTTATTGTTCGGTTCGCTCTCGCGCTCTTTCACATGTTAAGCTTACTCTTTTAATATTTCAATTCCTTATACACGGTTAAAAATCTTGGAATAAATTTTCGTACAGCTAAAAGTATACTGCATATTTTTTAACCTTGTGGTTTAAAATTAAAACTTTCACAAATACTAACCCATAACTAAAATTTTTCTGAACTAAAATTTAAACCAAAGAAATATTGCAATGCTGAAACTCAATATGAGGCTATTCGGTTCACATGCATGTTTATTTCTTTTGTTTCGTATTGCGCAATAGCCCAGTGGTTAACGTAGTAATAAACAGGCAGTACAATTAAATTGTCGTGAAAAAATGTTGCTCAGAAACATGTTGCGATAATTTCACGCAGCGGAACGGAGTACTGCTCTGACGAAAATGTTGTGAAAATTAGCAGGCCTTAAAAATTTGAATTTTGTCATTTCTAACAAAATATTTTAAATTAAATAAAAAAATAAAAAAAATGATTTAAATGAATGAATGCATTCATTTATGATTTTAAATCATTTAATTCCCAATCAATGATTTAAAAATTGATCGCATTCATTTTTCAAATCATTGATTGCGATTTAAAATTTAAAATCTCAATCAATGATTTGAAAAAAGAATGCAATCATTTTTTCAAATCATTGATTGGGACTTGAAATTTCAAATTTCAATCAATGATTTGAAAAAAAGAATGCAATCATTTTTTTAAATCATTGATTGAGATTTTAAATTTTAAATCACAATCATCGATTTGAAAAAATGAATGCAATCAATTTTTTAAATCATTGATTGGGAATTAAATGATTTTAAATCACAAATGAATGCATTCTTTTACAGCTCTGATGTGTAAGTATTTTAGTATACAAAAATTTTTATATTTTATTTTTTAACGTAGATATGGCGGAGATAGGGCCAATTGAAGGCAACTCTATTTAAAACTGTTTGACATATTTCTCAGCTCTGGAATGTCTGAAAAAAAGGAAAAAAATTAGGATGTCTTCCTCTCCCACAAGGACAAAGTTGTTTTTTAAGAAAAACAGTAAATAATGACGATCTCAAAATGCTTTGATTTTTGTAAGAAAAGCTACTTATGTCTTAAAGTAAAAGTAAGTATAAACTTTAACTAACAATACTTTGGCAAACACGATGCCACTCTTGGTTTTTCCTGTGTTCTGTGTGAATGATATTCGAATCTAAAGGTACACTCGAGATAGCACAGAGCTTTTAATTGTTATCTGATTGTCTTAATTTTGGTGATATTGATTACACTGTTAACGTTTTCCTTAACCTTAGCGAATTAATAGTTTGCATATTTTTTGCATATGCATTTTCTTGTTTTTGATAAATGTATATTTGAATGCAATTTCTTAACTTTTTCAAAAAAATTAATATAAGGTTTGATATCTCGGGCACCAGGAGCGGTCCGAAGATAATTTCCTTAATTTAGATTCTGTAAATATTTCTGAACAGCACCCTGTCCAAAAATGTAAATTTTCAACACCAGGTTAAGATCACGATTTTTTTTTTATTTTATTTATTTATTTATTTTATTAAATACAATGATGAGCCACTAGAATGGCCTAATTATTGTACAGGGAAAATTCAAATGGCAAAAAAAAAAAACAAAACTAATTTAAGTAAAATATACAACAAATCCAATATTCAATTCAATTATTCACTTATTAAATACACTTAAATTTAACTAAAAGATAAAAAGAGAAAAAAAAAAATCAAAGTAACAGTGTTTAAACTAAACCCGCCCTGCACGAAAATAAGGGTAAACACAGAATAACAAAAAGAAAATTAAACATAAACATTTCATTTTATTTTAAGACAACAGCAGCAGCAACAAAAGAAAATAAGTAAGTAAATTCGCTAACAAAATTTACAAGAGTAATAAACAAAAAAATTTTTTTTTGTTTTTTTTTTTAAATAATTTATTAGTATAAAAATTTGCTTGCCAAAACGGCCATAAATTGACTAATAGTCAGAGATTAATTACGTTCCCGGTAAGGAAGAACTGTATTCCAGATCCTACATGTGCGCACTGTAAACGATCTGTCTATAATAGAAGAAGAGAAAGCAGGACTCAATAGCATATGAGTTCTGCTGGAGTTGGAAAATTTGAATTTGTTTACCAGATATACAGGAGATTTGATTTTAAGGATTTTATAGAGCAATAGAAGTATGCGTAGTTTAATAAAATTCTCAAAACTACTGCCAATAAAGTCTTTAACATATTCAGAGACGTGATCATGAATGCGGAGATTGTATATGAAACGAATTACTCTGTGAAGACATAACTTCAATTTGTTCATATTCTGCTGAGTGGTACCTGCAAATAATTCTAATCCATACAACATTACTGGCATAAACAAGGCATGACCTATTATTTTCCTAATGAAGAAAGGCAGGAAATCGTTGATACAAAACAATTTACGGAGGGCAAATGAGACCTTGGAGATTATGTGATTAATGTGACAATTGAAATATAACTCTTTATCAATATAGAAGCCAAGACTTTTGTAGTGCGAAGTAAAATCTATAACCACATTATTAATGCAAATTAATGGGGCTTGTATAGGACTGCGGCAAAAAAGCATAGCTTTTGTGTTTGAATGGTTTAGATCAATAAAGTTTTGTTTTGACCAATTTGAGATATTATCCAAGTCCCTGTTAACTTGCATTGAAAAACGACTTAAGTCTCCATCACTACATATTCCAACCAGTTGCACATCATCCGCGTAGATATGTCCTGAACAGAAAGATAGACACTCAAATATGTCATTTATATAAATCATGAACAAAAGAGGACCCAATATTGAACCCTGCGGGACTCCCCTGTGTAATTCAATCAGACTAGAAACAAACTCGCCAGATTGAACATACTGCTCAAGCCTGTGAAGGTAAGAAAACACCAAATTGCAGGCTGTTTTTTCAAATTTGTATTTAGAGTAAAGCTTGTTAACAAGCACATTGTGACAAATGGAATCAAAAGCTTTCCTGAAATTAAAAAAAAATTAAAACTGGGATAAACTTATTGTCAACCGCGTATCTGATATTATCAACAAGGTCCAACATGAGATTAGTTGTATTATGGTGAGCTCTAAAACCAGACTGAAAATTAGAAATTAAATTGTTAGGTTCTAAGTAACCAAGAATCTGTGATTTCAAGATGTATTCCAAAATTTTTGAAAAGACTGGTAGTACACTTATGGGACGGTAGTAAGGAACATGTTTAGGATTTTTTACCTTTGGGATTGGCGTAACCTTCGCAACCTTCCATGCTGTTGGGAACGACGACGTAGTAAGGATAGTGTTAAAAATATAAAGCAAGTGTGACGAAATAGAAGGATAGACTATTTTCAAAAATTTTAGCGAAACTCCATCCATACCAACTGCGTTAGATTTTATTAACAAAATTGAGCACCATAGCTCATACTCACTGACTGTTCTGAAAGAGAAATTTTGGATGTCATCACTATTTATGGTAGGAGGAGATGGCTGCAGAGACTTATCAATGGGTGGTAAGACAGAAAAAATGTTAAAATTATCGACGTCAACAGTTGCACTTTTTTCTAACTCGCTCATCACGCCAACATTTCTTAATTTTTGCCACATTTGATTACGGGAGCAATCTGAGAAAAAATTTGTGCAGGCCTTATTTCGTTCTTTGCGAATAGTAGACTTAAGTTTATTACGATAGACACAAAATATTCTCCAGTTACACTCATTTCTGTCATCAGAGAAGGCACGAAAAGCCAAATCTCTTTTTTCCTTCGCTCTAGATAAGGAGTTTCAGGAGATAACATCCAGCTATCCTGAGATTTTTTACAAAAAGTTTTATGAAAAACAAAACTATTATAGGTTTCAAGAATGGCGGCAGTGAAAAAATGCACAATAAAATCTAAATCAGAGCTAGCATACATTGGTGTAAAGTCGTAAGCAACTAGTTTTTCCAAGCAAGAGCTTATGTTTATGTTTTTATAATCTCTATATTGAAAGGTTACAAGAGGGGTTTGTAATGGCAGGTTATAAGAAATGTTAATCACAGCGTGATGGGAGTTTAGAGCCGGAAACTGAACTTGACCCTTGTGTGCAACTAAAGTGATGTTTGAAACAAAAAAAAAGTCAATAAGCGAGGATGAATTACACTGTAAATTGAAGTGTGTCGGTACAGAATTGTGGACAACAGATAAATTAAAATAATTGCAAAAATTTTTAATAATGTCTCCATAAACAACCTTAGACTTGAAATTATTAGCCACGTACAAGCCATAAGGAGATATGAACAAAATTGTTACATTTCATGCTTGAAGTAACTTTTTTTAAATATCAAAATAGAAAAAAAAATCGTGTCATTTCCCTGCTGTTTTAAAAAAGATAGTCTTAGGCAGGGTTTCGTTCAAAACTATTTGCAGAATCCGAATTGAGAAAATTGCTGCGTGGCAAAACAATGACTTTTTTATATGGCGCGCGATTGGAGTGCATTTGTTTGAAGTTCCATAACTCCGGAACTAGTTGCGATCCCATTAATATACTTTGAGGTCTTAAAGGTAAAATTGTAAGCATTTTTTTAAAAATAAAATAAAAAAAATAAGGAGAACCCATTTTGTCAAAAACTAAATTATTAATTTTGTTTGTTTTTTTTTTTTAAAGTAAAGAAAAAGTTTTTTTCCAATTTTTATAAAATTCAGGTTACATGCTTTCAGAAATGATTACAATGTTAAAAATCGGTTCAGTATGTCAAAAGTTATGCCTCCAAGAAAGTGACACTATTTTGACTAGTGCTGATGTTTGCCTCGCCCTAGTTTGGAAACTAGTTTAAATAAAAAAAAATTAATATGGTACTTGGTCGTTCTCAGCCCGATCGGAGAGCATCACCAAAAAAATTGGGAGAAGTATCGTGGAACCCTTCATTTACGAACGGCCATCTCGTTGTAAAAGTAACAGGTACAAATATACATAGTCAGTGCTCTAAATGCGGATTTAGCTCTCAGTGTGAACATAGTTTAAATAAAAAAAATTAAAAACCACCGAAATTTTTTTCTGGGTATGCGCCTGCTAAATATCATTCTACTGTCCTAAAGACTATCCCGCCAACTGGCTACATAAGAGTTAAGATAGAAGAGCAGACAGTAGTAAAAGTGAGTGTGTGCGGGTAAAAATTTGTAAATGTGTTGCAACTGTCTTAATGTACTGTCACGGGTAACACCCGTGTTAAACGTTAAATTCGTTCAAAATTAGACAAGAAAATGCCTTTAAACATGTGTTTTAAAATAATTTTTTTTTAACAGCGCAATTCGCTGTATCCACTGGCACACATTCACAGGTTCACTGCAAAAATAACGATTTTTATATAATTTTTCAATCATTGCGACTAATTGCTCAATGCGGTTTAATACTAAGCACAAGTAAAAATTTCCAAATATTTAGAAAGAGCTAAGCAAAGGATCCATTCTATTTCATATGAACTACCTGTGTTACATTAAAAAAAAAAAAAGGAAATAAGTTTTTGTCAATAACTTATAAACTTAACCTCGAAAATCTCTAGTTGTAAAAATATGCAGCTTTCGATTGTCATAAAATATTTCGAGGTCTTCTTCATGGCTAGCTAGCTGGCTGTCGTTTCACCGACTGACTGACTGTTTCCTACCATTGAAAATCTGTGCTCTTTTGTCTTCGTCTTAAAAATCATGCCAGCAATAAAATATTTAAGGATTTTTACGAGACATTCATTTGTGAATCGTAAATCAATAAGATTGAATGTCGATAATGCGCTAGGTTGGTTTCGTGTGCTACGTCAAAAACATAACGTAAGCCTTGCCAATGTTATGCGTTCGTTGTCGTAACTAATACGAGTACTAATAAAGTTGGATTTAAGCTTTTTATGATTTCGTCAAACAACAGAAGTACGAAAGAAAAGTAACAGAAAACATATCGTAACAAGCTAAAAATAAATTAAAAGCATTAATAAATGATTTTATTGCTTATTATGGTAGAACTTGTTAAGTAAATATTAAAACTGACTTAATCCATTGTTCAAAATGTACGAAAAATAAATTTCATAAAACTTGATGATCTTAATAGAGTTCTTCTTATTTTTTCTTCCATTGATTTATTGGCGTGTTTTCGTAGCTTAAGGGCTTACATCAATATATGTATATATATAGAGTATATGTTTCGAAAAGAAACGTTTGGAAATTTGTGTTGCTATAAAAACCATGTATTTGCTATAAATTAAGTCATAAATTCACGGATTAGTTGCTTAAATTATGTCAGTTAACTCGCAGGTTGTTTTAAGCTGTTGTGACGTTGTTAATGAATATATTGAAAAAAAATATGTTCCCATGAAGCTTAGTAGATATTTATAGACTTGTGGTTAATTCTTAAAAATCGTTAACATGTCATAATATTGCAAAATTTTGCTAAAGGGGCAGTTCTTGCGGCTATTTGGTGATTATGTAGTTTTGCTGTCGGTAACTTAGTTTGAAGTTTCTAAATCGTTGTTTCGATACTTCAAGGCTTAGCTTTTGTAATAGACTTTCAGTGTAGAAACAATCTCTTAATGCAAATCTGTAATACTTATATAGACTTATGACAAAACTTTCATGTTAAATAGTTTTTATAAAGAAAACAGGATATTTTAAAAAATTATTTTAAAATGTTTGTACTGCACATTCGGCCAGGATATCAATAAGTGACCAAAAATTAAAAATGTTATGTGTACAAATGATTTTTACGATCCATAGCATGACATATTAAGGTACCCTGAAACGAAATATTAATAATATAAAATGAACAATTACTATTTGGGACAGATTTGAAGTCAAAAACTGAAATTTTTTTGTTTACACTTATAATTTGAAATCATCGACAGTATAACTATTTCTTAAAGTTCTTTTACATTTTTAGCAGTTTATTACAGACAATGAATATAATTTTGGAGAAAAAATATATATACATTAAGGCGCCTCAACTTGTATGGAGGAAAAAAAAAGTTGTCCGGGTCACCTCCTGAAAACAAACTTTGGTTTATTTTATGATAATTCCCAAAATATTGCAACTCTAGCTTTAGCCATTCGTGAGCTGGAATGGTTTGAAATAACCTCTAAAAATCGCGTTTTTGATTAATACTATTTATACCACACTACCTTCGGTCAAAAAAATTGTCACAAATAGTGTAAATCGATGAAAAACATAGTTTTGTTTTTTTATTTTTTTTAAATCTGCCCACACACTTAGTTATTGAGTTATTTGCAGTGATTTTTTCAATTTTTTTTAATGCAGTTTTTATAAAAATATATATAACTTCCTCATTTATAGCCTGATTTACCATTCCGTGGTATCATTGGAAAGGTACTGAATGCTGCTTTTCATTTCTGTCGTTAATTAACCCTTATAAGCACTTTTATAAAAATGCATTTTATTTTATTTTTATTTTTTTGTGATGGCCTTTGCCTCAATTCCTGAATTTGTTCAAATATAAGAGAAATAAAATTAAATCATGTAGATAAAGAATGCATTTTTTAAATGGACTTTGGAATAAAGTATAGGAAAATACTTTATTGTACTTAGACAAAACAGCTAAGAGTAAATTTTACCACAGTTCTGATAAGTAGTCACTCATGACTTTTACATGACTTTTAGGTTTGACAATGAGTTATATTATATTATATAAATGTGAGTTTTTGAATTGTGATCGCTTAATTGTTCAAGTTATTCATAAAAAAAATGCTTTTCGTTTCTCGCGAGTTAAATAAAAATCAATTGCCAACAAAAAGTGATGTAATAAAACATTTATTATTTTTGCGCGAAAAAAATAATAATCGGTCTTACGGGCTATCTAAATATCATCAAAACATGCTAAATGATTTAAGCAAAATTTGGAAAAGAGCAGAAGTTCCGGTTATATCGAAGACTGCGATCCGCAAAAAACTTCAAAATTTAACGCTTTTATATCGGGATATCACAAAAAATCCATCGCATTACAATGCAAGCGAGTAGGCCGAACTATTTTCAATTTCTGTTTGCAAATGTGCTCTAAAAATTAGAGTGTCTTGTAGTTGCCCAGGTGAAAAACAAATGCCATTGCATGTTTGGAATTTTTACCTTGATCAGTCGAGCCGAAGGTTGCTCACGCTAGATGACGTTGAAAACCACATCCCATGTGATTCTATTACGGACTTCGAAAGCGAAAGTGAAAACGAAAGTATTGCAACAGCCACTTTTGTACCACAACTAAGAGAAATGGATGTGGATGATCCATATTCATCATCGTCTGAGGAAGATCTTAAAGATCTTGGACCAAGCGTACAAAGTTTTTCCTTACCAACATTCAGTGCTGCGTTGGACCGTGCCAGTGTATCCAATCGCTTTGGGGCTCTGCTCGCAACAACATTGCTAAAAGACTTGGACATTCCAGGCATAATTATTGATCAGCACAAAATCCAAAGGGAGCGAACTAAAGCTAGGGCGAAATCACTAAGAGACATAAAAAACAATGAAATACTAAAATGCATTTCTTTTGATGGAAAAAGGGAACGCACTTTGAAACAAGTTACTGTGAATGGCAAACCACGCAACGTTAAAATGATGGAGGAGCATATAACTCTGGTAAGCGAACCCAGCTCAAACTACATTGGTTACTTAACTCCCGTAGACGGAAGCGGTGCTGGTATCGCAAACGATAATGTCAATTACTTGAAAGCTGAAAAGTTTTCAGTAGAGCACGTGGTCGCTGTAAATTGCGACGGAACCAGCACCAACACAGGCAAATTTAATGGAGCGATTTGTAACCTAGAACGACAATTGCAGCGCCCTTTGCAGTGGCTAATATGCCTCTTTCATTTTAACGAGTTGCCATTCACTGCGTTACTCAAAGAAATGTTAGGAAAAGCTAATGGGCCGCAAAACTGGCCAGGAATAATTGGGCATACATTACAGGGCTGCGAAGATGTGCCGGTAAATTGTATTCAATTATTTTGTTGTTTTTTTAACTGTTAATTTCAATAAAATATTAACTTTAGATTGCTCATAACTTTGATCCAATTGCGATGGGCTGTATGCCCACAAATATTGATGACTGGGTTTTGCGAGCTGATCAAAAATATCTTTATGATATGGTACGAGCAGTTGATGCTGGGGCGTGCGATGAACATTTGGCCAGCATTAAACCTGGCCCGCTCAATCTTTCACGCTGGTATACAACAGCATCAAGAATTTTGCGGCTATATGTTATGAAGCCTGTGGCTTGCGAAAAGTTAAAGCAGCTAGCATTTTTTGTTATGAGGGTCTACGCACCATTTTGGTTTTTAATAAAAAGCCAACCAAAAGCCATTCATGGCAGCCGCCACTTGTTTAAATACATTGAGTGGACGCGCGAATTACCGGCAGATATGCAATTTATTGTACAACGCTCTGTTCAAATTAATGGATTTTTTGCTCACCCAGAAAATATTTTACTGGCAATGGTTACAGATGAGAGCAAGGCGGCACGAAAGGAAGCCTACGATATTATTTTACAATCGCGTGCTCATGACACACAAGGAATTCGCCAATTTAATGTCCCCAAGATACAATTCAATTGTGATTCCTATAAAAATATGATAGATTGGAATGAATTAAGAGCTAATACAGAACTGCCATGCATCCAGTTCTATACTCAACAATACTTATTAGAACTACACGACTCCAATGAAATTGTAAAAATTCCTGGTAATGAAAAGTTTTTAAAATAATTGTTATGCTTTTCTTAAAAAACAATTTTCAGAATTTCCATGTCATTCACAAAATACGGAACGTTTTGTACATGTGGTAAGCCAATCCTGCGTTTCGGTAATTGATAAGAACAGACCTGCACATATTGCAAACAAGATTCAATCGCGCAAGCGTTACTGTAAAATTGAATCACGAAAAGATTTGGAATAAAAAAAAAATTATTTCTTTGATAAAACTCTAAATTGTTTTTTTTTATCTTTTAATTAGCGACTTAATAAATAACCACAAATTTTTTATCATGTTGATAAAAAATGCATTTTTATAAAAGTGCTTATAAGGGTTAATTAACGACAGAAATGAAAAGCAGCATTCAGTACCTTTCCAATGATACCACGGAATGGTAAATCAGGCTATAAATGAGGAAGTTATATATATTTTTATAAAAACTGCATTAAAAACAATTGAAAAAATCACTGCAAATAACTCAATAACTAAGTGTGTGGGCAGATTTAAAAAAAAATAAAAAAACAAAACTATGTATTTCATCGATTTACACTATTTGTGACCATTTTTTTGACCGAAGGTAGTGTGGTATAAATAGTATTAATCAAAAACGCGATTTTTAGAGGTTATTTCAAACCATTCCAGCTCACGAACGGCTAAAGCTAGAGTTGCAATATTTTGGGAATCATCATAAAATAAACCAAAGTTTGTTTTCAGGAGGTGACCCGGACCACTTTTTTTTTTTTTGAGGCGCCTTAATATACATATTTTCTTTTTTTTTTTAATCTATTTTTCCTCATACTAAATACACAAAAGTGGTGTTTAAAAAAAATGCCGCGCCTAGAGAGATGCCACTGGTAATTGAAAAAATTTACATGCTATTACTTACTTTAAGATGTTTACTTGAAGAGGGATATGCACACTTTTGCACGTTTTTAATAACTTTCGGGGAAATTTATAAAAAACGAACGTCGCACAGTAAACTGCCTCCATATAAGCGATGGACAAAACTAGAAGGAGTCCTCCTATGATTATGCAATTTTGTAGGCTTAATAAGTTTAAGCCAATCAAGAAAAATTAAAAAATGGTCGAAATCAGTTGAACCCTAGGGTACCTCCCTTGGAGCTATATTAATATTTTACTTGATTTTGTATGGGAGGTACATACGAAAGTTGGACGATCTTAACAAAAATTCGTTAGAAGGGTAGTGAAATAGATTTACAGATGTTTACTGAAAATAATCGAATACAGTTACACCTACGGGCACCTCTTTGGACCTATATTAATTTTTTACGTGATTTTGTATGGGGGGTTTATACAAAGGTTGACCGATCTTGACAAAAATTCGTCAAAATGATTGCGAAATAAAGTAAAGGATGTATACTGAAAATGGTCGAAATCGGTAAGACCCTAGGGGTACCTCCCTAGGACCTATATTAATTTTTTACTTAATTTTGTATGTAAATTTTTTATTTTAAGCGTTTTTCCAAAAAAAAAAACTATATTTGTAGGACGAAATAGGAACAGTTTTTACCAGTTCCTTATTGTACAAAATATGTATTTTAATAATCCGAAAAAATAACTTATATTAAAATATTCTGTTTTTTTTCCAACCAAAACTAATATGCTCATTTTTCATTATTTCTCATTCAAATGTATCAGATTGCGAAACCACTTAAAAATATTTTAAAAAATTTTTAATAAAACAAATGACTTTTTTATTAACACATACTTCTTAAAATTATGAGCTTAAATTGGCTTAGTTTCATAAAAACTGGATTTTTGGCAATTATATATTTGTGTAAATCACCTTAAAGAACTATGTCCAAAATCAGAATTTCTTAAAAAAATACTCAACTTTTAAGCTTTGCCGCTCAACCAAAACGCATTTTATTGCTCTAATATTTTGGATTTTCAATAGTCTAAGTACTACCTTTAGATTGATACTAAATTTGCAGGATTTTGAGACACAAATTTTTTTTGTCCACTGTGCGTCGTGCAGTACTCCCAAATGGAAAAAAGACGACTAGTAGACAGTAAATTTACTGCAAAGGCAAATTTTTCAGTACTAGTTTAAGCCCTAGTTAACAAGAGTTTAGTTAATTGTAGAAGAAAGCTAATCAGCGTTAAACTACGCAATCAGTTTTTCTGTGCTTGGTTAAGCTACCACCAGTTTTGTGCTTATTGATCTGGCAACACCTTAAACGTCAAAAATAATCGAATATCTTAACAGCTGATGCTGAACTTACTAGCTTTGTGCTTCATTGCAATTTAATTGAAATGAATAATAAAAAGAAAAGCAGGAATTTTTCAAGTAAAGAAATTGAGCAATTGCTTGCAACATTAAGCAAATATAAAAGTGTTATTGAGTGCAAGAAGACGGATAGAACGTCAGGTGAAGAAAAATAGAATGCTTGAAAAAATGTTAAAAAAGGATTTCAACACCGAATTTGCAGGTGTATTCATAAGATGGGATATCCCAAAAATAAAATTTTTTAGCATGAAGAATCAGCAAAAAAAAATAATAAAAAACACAGGGCTCTCCCCACAACCTCAACGTTGTGACCATGGAAACTATATATGTCATTTATGTAGGCTAATTTTGGGGTTTTTTTTCTCGAAAGATATTTATCCTTCTAAAAGTGCTATTTTTACAGCCTTGTATCTATGGTCAATTTTTTTCTCTTTAACGTACCATTTGAACGTATATTTCTGCAAATATATTGAAAATATTTCATGAAACTAAAAAATGTTGTATTCGTATATGAAAGTAGGCCCCAAGACTTGCATTTTACGTAAACAAACTTTTCTTCTAGCTTTTGTTGTTTCGAAAATATAACCAGTTTTACGTGGTCTTTAACGTTACATTTTTTAGAAGTGAGTTTCGAGGTAGATCTGCATTTAAAAAGAATTTGCGAAATTGGGAATGAAAAAACCTAAATTAAAGGACTGGAAATCAAAGAAGAGTGATCAAGTAAACGACTAAAATCTAAATAATGAACAAAAAATGTTGTCTTGCACTTGTAGGAGCCAAAATGTGTGGTCTTTAACACATCTTTTCGAAGTGAGTTTCGAGGTAGGTCTGCATTTCTTCAAAAATTACCGAAGTTGGCTTCGATTACGACTAAAATCGAAATAAAGAAAAAATATTATCTTGCATTTCTTCCAGGAGCTAAAGTGTGTGGTCTATATAGTTGCATTTTGTTCCTTTTTGTTCCCATCTAAATTTTTTGCAATTTCGATCTGGTGCTCGAAACAGGAGAAATGAACGCATCTGCATGAAGCGTGACAAAAGCACACTGGTTTGATATTTATGTTTTGAGATGGTATGGTTTATAAATGAACGGAATGTAGTCGATACAGAGCAAAATTATTTTTTCGGCCGTTACTCCTACAGAAAAAATTGACCATAGATATTTTCTTTTAGTTCACCCATCAGACATCAGATTCGATAAAAGCGTCCCCTTATTCTCTCTCGTATCCCCCCGCATTTTTAATACCCCAGAATCAATAATAACCAAATTATAGCTTTTATTTAATAGTACCAGTCCCCTTTATTAAATCCCGCCTTTGTTTTTCTAACATGCTCGGAAACGATCCTACCTACTCCTATACCCAATTTCAATAAGCTGGTGCCAATATTAAACAAGATACAGTCTTTTATTAATAGTGCTACGCCCTTTGTGGAATCCCACCCACTTTAACCATCATGCTCGAAGAAGATCCTACCTGCTACTGTACCGGATTCCAATAAACTAGTGGCAGTATTAGATAAGATACAGTATTTTATTGTTATTACCAAGCCCCTTTGTTGAATCCCGCCCACTTTTACCATCATGCTCGAAGAAAATCTTACCTACCTACTACTGTAACGAGTTTCAATAAACTAGTGCCAGTATTAGACGAAATACAGTACTTTACTAATAGTTACCCGCCCCTTTGTTGAAACCCGTCCACTTTTTCCATGGCGCTTGAAAAAGATGCTTTATTCCAAGTATTCTGCACTAAGTTTTATTCAATTCTGTCTATTCAACGCCAAGATATGATTTTTGGCCACTTTTCCAAATTTCTGCCCCAATGTGCACTGCAGTATTGAACTAAATGAGTCGCCACTAAAACTTGCATATAGAAAGCAAGAAAAACATGAAGATATTCAAAATAAATACAGCAATGTCATCTTTAACTCAAACCGTTCGACTCAGTCAAAATAACTTGTTTATCAGAATATTAAGTGATGAAATCATTTAATAAAAAAACTAAGAAAATTTCTGACCGTACTACGATTTTAACCCTGATGTTAGATTAAAAAACATGTACGAATCCTAAAATTAGAGACCATTTGGTCCATACTGCATTTTTCGTCCAAAATAGCAATTTAACCAAATATTTTATATCTATTTTCATTCAATGCTTCTTGAATATAATAATTGACAAATTTTTGTGGAACGTGGAATGTGAAATGTCTTGTCCTCTGTCATAAGCATAACACAGCTGATGTAAATTTAGTTGTGGGATTCCCCTTATCTCATTTTGCTATAAAGGCACATGCAAGTATGCACTTCTTTGCTAAGTTTGTGTTTTGTTTGGTAAATATCGAACTGGTTTTTTGCATACGGAGTGACGAAATGACAAATCAACGTTATTGAACGACGATGATGTACGTGAAGTGCTCAATGCAGAAAGTGACGCTGATATTTTAGATTTGGACATTGACTATAGTTCGGCAAATGACCAAACAAGTGATTCCGAAACGGAAAGTGAACTAGACGTGGCTGCAGCTAGCTTTGTTGATTCCTTTTTTGTAGCAAAAAACAAAATGATATGGAGTGACACTCAACTCATTGGAATTGCGGCTGAGAATATTATCTCAACACAAGCAAGACCAACTCGATTTGCGGTATCTAGAAGCAGTGACATGATTTCAGCTTTTTTGTTTTTTTTCCGACTGCACTAGAAAGAATTATTGTTGAAAATACCAATAAGTACTGAAGAGTCAAATTCGGTGAGAAATGGAGCGATATTGATAAAGACGCTTTACGAGCATTAACTGACGTACTCATTCTTGCAGGCGTATGTCGGTGTGTTCATTCTTGTTTTACTTATTTAGTAAAATAGTTGATTAATAAAAAATTTCTCAATGATAGCGGAAGAAATGAAGAAGTTCATGGTATGTTTTATGCAAAATTTGGTCGGCCCATATTACGATCAATTATGTCTGAAGGAACTTTCCAAATGTCTAAAAGTGCGCTCTGTTTCGATAATGTCTTGAGTCGAAGACAAATGCGTAGTAGCGACAAAGTTGCTTCAATTCGGGAAATATTGGCCGTTGACCTTCTTCCAATGTTTTACAACAGCCACGAAAATGTGACCATTGACAGGCAACTTATCGCATTTAGAGGACGATGTTATTTTCGGAAGTTTATGCAATCAAAACCTGCAAAATATAGTTTAACATTTTGGTTATCGGTGGACGCAAAGTCAGGCTTCGTAGGGAAAATACAACCATACTTTGGAAAACCTAGAAATGCAAAGTCTGAACAGAACCAAAAACAACGCGTTTTATTGGAGTTGACGCAAGGATTGAAAGGGTAAAAATAACAGGCGACAATTTCTTTTTCAATTTTTAAGTGGTAAAAGCACTAATTGAAAGAAAACTTACAGATGTAGGAAAAGTACGTAAAAATAAAACTTTCATTCCTCCGAAATTGCTCCTTGAGAAAAACTTTCCATTGTATAAGTAAGTCTACATTTGCGTTCACTGATATAGCGACATTAGTATTATACATCAGTCACAAAAACAAAGCAACGATATTGATTAGTACGATGCACAGGACAGCTGAAGTTGATGTGATTGGATCAAAGAAAAAACCTGAGATTGCTTCTTATGATAATATTCGACAAAAGGTATGCTATTTTGTTGTTTGTCTTTAATTTTTCATGCCATTTTGTTTTTCGTCTATAATTTCTTATGCTTCAGCTCTCGTAGATACTGATGGTTGGGTCCTGCACCAACCGTAAAACAAATCTATGATCTAATCTATCTATTAAACGTAATCTATCTATTAAACGTAAAACAAATCTATGGCCGAACATTGTATTTGCAAATATACTAGATATATATGCTTTGAATGCGTTTATACTTTTTTCTACAATCGATACTTCATGGGCACAAGCTGATCGAAATGGCGGTAGACCAGAGTTTTTGCGACTGACTGAAATATGAACACCATCCTCAGTTTCAGTTGCCTCTTCAAGTAGTACTACTTCTAATTCGGGGGCTAGAAAGCGAGCAATTTGTAGTTGTTGCATGTCTTAGACTGACATCAAATGCTCTAACCGTCGAATGCATCAAAAAACCGAAATATAATTTGTTCAGCATGTACATTAGAGTGGGACTTTTTTTTTTTGATATTTTGGCCTATAACAGCCAAACCATTGAGATTTTCGATCCAATACTAAGTCAAAAATCTCAATGATTTGGCTGTTATAGGCCAAAATATCCAAAAAAAAAACGTGACAAAAGTCTGAGAAAAAACTGCAAGTCAAAATCTGAAAGCTCGATTTTCACCGTAGACGTATGGTCTAGTGGACTTTTTTGCTCAGTACAATCCCAAGAATCCGAAACGCGAAGCGCCCATTAAGATGTTCAAATCGCCTCACCCTAATGTACATGATTTCAGTCAAAGAAAAATGCATTGGACCAAATGGTCCCTAATCAAAGATAAGAAAGTTTTTCTTTTTCTCAGTCTTGTTTTATGCGAGACAGTGAAATTTATAGAAATAACACTGTTTTATAAAAAAGCCACGTGAGCCGAAATTTAATGGCAATATATACCTCCGTTCAAAAGTTATAAACGAAACGGGCCAAAAATTGGACTAAATGGTCTCAATCTAACAGCAGGGTTAAACTGCGACCTGAGAGGGAGCAAGTTCAAATCCAACGTGTGGCTAAGTATATTTTTAAGAACTTTTGAAAATCTGTCGATATATATCTGTCAGTTTTGAGAATATTGGTCCTAGCAAATTAACAAAACAAGCTATAAGAAGCTTTACATCAAAAATGTAAGCAAAATATAAAGCAAAGACAAATTAAAATCAAAACGATTTACTTTAAGAAAATTTCTAAGAAAAATCGTTGCTCATGTTTAAAAACGCACCTAACAGTAATTAAACATTTAAGCCATGTTGCACGCAACAGTGTAGCTAATCGAAAAATCGAATCAGAAGTTCATGGCCGAAAGGCCAAAGGACATTTTTTTTCTTGATGTTTTGATGTAACACACCCGTTACCAGCAGCACTCATGAAGCTCTCTATGCATGATGATGAAGGTGCAAATAATTTTAATCAATTAAAAACCGCTGCCTGCATCAGTGACATTTCCTTCCAGCTTTCTCACCTACGCATACGCCGCGAGGCAGGCGATTATAATTCAGGCATAACATGCAATCAACGATTTTACGGTTTAATCACGTGATAATTAAGCAGTAGTTGCCACACGCTGCAGCAAAAGTGTATTTAAACGTTTCTAGCGCCACCTTAAGAGGTGAGCAGATCAGCATAGAAATCAGCCATATGGTGATGTGTGGCGAAAGGGGAAGTGAGAGAGATGTATTAGCTAGGCTGCCACTATGAAATTAAAACTAATGATTTTCAACGACGACCACACACGAGCACGCGATCTGGCAGCACGGAAGCCATTCAACACAAACGTAACGTGTACTCAATCTAGATGAGCTGCACAACGTTGTTGGTGCACCTTGCTTAGTGCACCGTCTTGGTAGATGTTCAGACATGGTCGTGCCAGTTTTGAAATGGCTAAATATTTGAAATTTAATCGCCAACATTTTTATTTATTTTGTTTCGAAAAGAAGAAGAAAAAAATACTAAATTCACTCAAGTGGCGCTTTTGCAGGAAATTAAAAATGTATCCAACAACAGACGCCACAAACTGGGTAGCTTTCCCAGGCTATACCAGGCAGGCAGCCATAGCAAGGTTGCACGAACAGCAACGACCACCTGTAGCAAATAACTAGCTCTACTTGTCTATCCTCCTCCTGCGTGTGGTCGATCTCAATCGAGAAAATTGAAAAATTAACAGCTTCCAAAATTGTAATTAAATCCATTCATCGACTATTTCTTGTATTGGCTTGCTTTGTCACGGCAGCTCCAGCATTTATTGTCGGCCCTCCTTCTGTTTGCTGGCAGCAACAACTAGCCAAACATGCCACAGCACTTGGATATCTAGGTCTGGCCTCACAGCAGCACCTAGTCGTAGAAGATAGATTGTCATACAAAGGCGGCGACAAGCCCTGCCACCAGCATCATCATCATCATCATCATCATCATCGTCGTCGTCGTCTTGGTTGTCCACATTGCACCGGCACCAATATTGGTGTACCGCCCGTGCTGTTGCAGTTGCACAAACTTGTGGATAATTAATATCGCTTTAATTATTGGCTTCACTTTTCACTAGAGGGCGCTTCTATCTGGTCACCACACCGCGCCGCACTACTTGAAAAATTACGAAAAAATAAGCTTCCTCCACTTTAAATGAATTGATGTTGGCTCAAATTTGCCAAGTGTTGCCATACTTTTTAATTGAATTATTTTTATGCCATCATAAAAAATGTGTTCGTCCACACACTGCAAATGTAGGGCGTGTCTGTTATGCTATAGTTAGAGGGGCTAAGTTATAGCTTCGCCAAGATGTTCACATGACAGGTTGTTGTTAGTGTGTCTGGTTAGGGGATAGACGAATAGACTTTGAATTAATTTGTTAAGTGAACGACATTTAAAGGATGTCGCTGCAGTTTAAAGTGACACTAATCAATGCATAGTTTTTATCAAAGCGACAGCAATCACGTTTACTAATAGTCGATAACTAATAATCATGATTATAATTTATTAACTTTTCTGATAGATTAAGTTTTTATTATGCATAACATTTAAGTAGCAACTACACCGAAAAAACTGAGTGGAGTTAATACCAGTTAAAAGAGTTTTTAAGAATTTAAAAACGTTTTGTCGCCGTAAAACGCAAAATGAATTGCATCAATATTTTTTTTTTTGTTAATATAAAACTTTTTTTTGCTTGATACAACTCATTTTCAAAGCTTGAAACAAATTTGAAGCAGTTTCAAATTATCTCTGCATCTTCTCCGAACATTTGTCCTTTTAACTCCATTAAAACTTATTTTAACCATCTGTGAAGATCGTCTTTGTATTTTAAAGCTGAAACGGAGTTATGTTAAGCACGAAACAGAGTTTGCTCGAGCAAATATTTCGGTTTTACTTTGAATAAAGAGAAAGCACTCAAATACTTTAACAAGCAAATCAAGTGTGCTGTAAGAATTAAATGTTGCATAATGATAAAAAAGGGCCGTTTTTACTATTACGAGTTATATATTCTAGTATCTCTTCATTGAAGTGAAACTTCTTAGGCGGTTATTTGATATAGAGGGTAAAATTTTTCGTATTTCGTCAGGAAAATTTTTTGTGTTTTTTGTATCGGGACCCCAGAAGGGTGGCAGATAGAGAATAGGTGAGTTGAAAAGAAGTTAAAAAGGGGGAAATTTAATAGAAGCAGCTTATATATTTTATCCCCGTAGGAGCCATAGATTCTTTGATATGAACTATAAAAGCATTTTTGTTTTTATATTTTGTGTTTATTGTATGGGTATTCCCACAATAGAATCCCATAGATGCATTTTTTTACGTTATCTCGTAAATATCAAATCACGGACATGTATCTCATATTTTAGTCATCACCAAACATTTATATCGGTACTAGTATGAAAGCCTGTCCTACGATAGGTCCTCCGCACACTTTCTTTTTGGAGCCATTTGCCCAAAGCACTTTTTTCTCCTGTTAAAGCTTGAGCATTTATTTAATTGATTAAAAAAAAAAAACAAATGTACCACTTTAAAAAACACTTTACGTATTGAAGCAGAGTTGAAAAATTAGTTCAAGTGTAAAAGTGCAAAAAGTCGAGTTTGGTAACAATCACATTCATACACAACTTTACAAACTGACCTTGCAACTCAGGTGTCGTTTCGCAGCAGATACAATTATATTTTTTGAAACAATCGACTCAAATCGAATCAAAAGAATTTCATTAAATTCGTCATATATTTTTTATAAAAGGATGAAAAAAGGAGGTAGTTAGATCAAAAACGTACTATTGTAAAAACCAGGCAGTGAAAATAATAGTTATTTTCGATATTTCAATTCAAAAAGTCAGATGGAAAGTATTAGTCTATTCTATGTTTGAATAAAGCTGAAATGTGATGCTTGTTAACTAAAGAATAATCTTTAATGATTTAAATTTTTCTGATTTTTATAAAAAATATGTAACATTTTTTGGCCGATTTTAGTTCGATCAAAAATAAAAGTTAAAATTTGATTTTTTTTTTTTTGGATTAATAATAAGAGCTAAAATTGGTCTTTTACTTTTTCGAACAAAAATAACAGCTAATAGTTAACTTTTCTTTTTTCGATCATAAGTAAAAGTAAAATTTTAATTGCTTTATCAACTGATTGGAGTCACTGTCTCAATCGTTTCCGAAATGAATAAAAACAGAATGTGCAGTGATAAGCAACTAAGCGATGCAATGCAACGTTATAAAGATTGAAAGCAATAATTTTTTTCTTTGGAAAAATGTTACCAATATAGGCTTAAAACATTAAAAAATGTGCTCTCTTAATTGTTATAAAAATTTAAACTATTATTAAAGTTAATAAATAGCATTACAAAATTCTAAATCTTTATTTTTGATCGGAAAAATTAAAGTAAAATTTGAAATTTTATATTTGATCAAAAAAATAAAAGTCAAATTTTAACTTTTTTTATTAAAAAAAAATCGGTGAAAAAATAACGATTATTTGTAAATTTTTTTGAAAACAAACTTTCCTGGTAAAAACACAATATTGTCACTGATAAATATAAAATATATTTCCTGTGCCTACTTTCAGGCTGAACATTTTTGATAACAGTATGTCTTTTAAAAGTACTTTACAGTCAAAAAATAATAACAGTTTGAGAAATACTGTGTGCGGAGCAGCATGCTTACCTTTTATGTATTAAGATGTGCATACTTTTAAGCTGAACAGTTTGAGAGATATTAGACACGGAGCAGCGTGCTTGCCTTTTATATATTAAGATAACCAATTGAAGCACCAGCCAATGACAGTGTAAATATTAAATAAACAAAATATTTTTAATGCTCTCTCTCTCTTTCTCTCGGTTTTTTTTACAAAAATTTCTCTTATTCTTAATTTTAAGAATCTAATTTACTATATTCTATTAATTATACAAAAATCTCTCTTATTTTTAATTATAAGAAGTTTCTCTTCTGTACTGTATGCACACTATCCCAGCAAAATTTTTGTTATATATTGGCATGCGTTCTTAGAAACACTACTTCCAGAAGACATTATATAGATCCAATTGCGCTTTTTCTAAGCCTTATCAAGAAGTGCTTTCAAGAAGCATTCTCATAAGCCACTTCTCAAAGACATTCAAATAGCATTTAATTTCAATTATTTTTTTCAGGTATTCTTTCATTTTCCTTGGGATTTTTCAAACCTCCAACAAAATGCAACCACTTCATACACCAAAATGCCGTTAAAATCGAGTAAAGGAATATTTTACTTGGATTTTTTTACACCAAAAACAAGAAACCCCCGCTAGAAAATCGGAATATTTTCCGTGAGATTTTTTAAGCCCCCTAACGACAAAAAACATTTCATTCCATGCAATGCTTTCATAAAGTTCTACTCAAAAACACCAACTAGAATCCTTTTATTAGAGGGCTCAAAGAAATCTTCTATTTAACTTATTCTGAAAGCACTTCTAGAGAAGACTAATTAAAACATTCTTCCCAATGACATGCATATGTTAAAAGACTGAATTCTGGGTATGAAAGTGGAAGGGATGGAATTCAAGATTTCCCCTTCCACTTTACATTCTTTTGGAAGCACTTTTTTTGCTGGGATACTGTAATTTTGTTTTTAACCTAGGATATATTTTTTATACAAAATTTTGGGAAACTTAACAATTTTATTAATTTTGGAATACAACTGTTGTTTTAATAAAAGTCAAGATACATAAATTTTTTAGAGGAATTTATGAAATGCTGTAACTTACTAAAGTTGTACCATAAACTTCATTACGCACTAATAAAAAAATTGTAATGTATGTATGTATCACGACATTTAGGCAACCCTGTTGTCTTAACACAAATCACCATGAGAATGTTCTACCCATTTTTTTACTAAATTTAATTATTCTAACATTAATATAAAACGGAATTAGGCATATTAAATTAAATGCCACGTCCACTTTTGCAATAGTATAGGACTTTCATAAGACTTGCGTTCATCCTGTTGCTTAATCCTGGCAACATTTTAATAGATGCTTAAAAATATCTTTCCCCTCATTCAACGAACAAAACTACAGCAATCAATTGTAAAATCAATGCAAATATTTATCTCGTTTTCAAGATATGTTAAATACAAAAATCTCTTTTTTGAAAAATTCCCCTTTAAATTAAAGAAATTAAACACTTTTGAAACACATTTTGAGAGTTGAGCGCAAATTAAGCTCAAAACTGAAATATAAGTTTTGTTGTATAATAAATTATAGAGATGCAAAATTGCCAAACTGGATAAGCTGCTCTGTGAGTATGGAAAAGAGGTTCTGTTTTCGGCGTTAACCTTGTCTTTAATTTCTTTTTTTTTCAATTGAAATAAAAAATACGTAAAAATAACTAAACGCAAAAGAAATTACGGGTTCTTTATTCGACTCTTTTGTGGGTTTGTTTATTTTTAAGCTTCATCCTACATTTAAATGAGTTGATTCTAGTTTTTTTTTTTGGAGTGAACTCAAAATTTAAAAATGCTCAATGCAAGTCCGCTAACCTTAAAACAACTCAAAAATTAGTCAGTACGACTTCTCAAACACATCCAATTTTCGAAGTCAATTAAACACACAAACGAAGTTAAACATAAAGGGTATTCACACTGACTTGTGTAGTTGGGTATGGGTAGATTGGGTACTTTTGGTTATTGCGAGCACGCTAAATTGCAATTGAGTACAAAGCCTCATAATAAGCCTGAATAACTTTTACGAGGTGCTCGATTGTGTATCTTTCCATGGTTCTTTTTTATCTTTCCATTGTGTATCTTTCCATGGAATTAGTCTGAAATTGAGATATGTCAAATGAAATGCAGACAAAACTTGACGTTTAGCTGTGGTTCACATTCAACATCGGCCCTTAAAATTTAACCACCCTTTATAATAGTTTTTGGCAGTGCTGCATGTTTCTTTGATATCCCCGGCTTATAGCGAAATTACAATGCAGCAGTGGCAGCGTCAGTGGCAGTGGCAGTGATCAGCTGTTATTTTAGGAATAATGTAATTTAACCCATTAATGACTAATGGGTATTTAAATACCCACAAAACAGTGTTTACGAAAAAAGCCATATCTCGAAAGTGGTGGAGAGAGACATCAAAATAATTTTTTTTAAAAACATTACGGAAAAATAAAACTGTTTATTGAAAAATTCGTGGTCAGTTTGTCTCTTGTGTCCTCTATTTATCAGGTGTTCATTATGACAAAAGAATATTGCCATATATGCAAATTTTTATTAACACCAAGAACCCGGATTAGCCGATTGGGTGACAGTTACAAACCTGAAATTTTTCAAAGCAACTTCTATGGCCTATATAAGCTTCCTGATAAATTTTGAAAAAATTCGTACGGCGGAATCTATGAGCAGTCTGTAATGGGTTAATGGTAACTTAAATGGTCACATAACAGCAGCGGCAGTAAGCAGTACTGCTGAGGTAAGCTCTATTTCTAAATTTTCTGCCACTGCTGCCAATATAATGAATGAAAAAACATAGTGGCATCTTGAAAACAAAAAACAAACATTAACATTTGGATCCAAAAAATAAAAAAAAAATAAATGTTAGATGTCAAAATACTGCTACTAATCACTGCTGAATTGTAATTTTGCTGCCGTGATATATTAAAAAACTGCTCACTGTCACTAAAACTGCCACTGCCACTGACGCTGCCACTGCTGCATTGTAATTTCGCTATTATGTAGCTGAGTGACAGCTCGTAAAGGGTTGCCACCATTTTTTGTACTTTAATGCGTAATATCATTTACTAGTAAGGGTAAAACGTTGTCCTGTCACATACCGGCTTACTGCCACATAACAATGTACATGCCAATCGAAAAAAAAAATTTAAATTTTTTGTACATGTATCTGATCTGGCATAACTGTAGTGTGACTCCCATTTTTAGTTCAGTTTCCGAAAGTAACTATATGCACTAATTTACCAAAACCGTCTAAAATATAGCATTTTTATTGATTTGTAGGCGATAAAAGGGTGTTTGGCAAAATTTTCCTAAACTATCTCGTAAGCGAAACAAATCGAAAGCCAAAATTTCAGCGCAATCGGCCCAGTAGTAAATTTTAATGATTTATGAAAAGTTGAAAGTTGCTATAGAGCAACCACGCCCTTTTTGTAACCATACTAACTAAATTACCAAATTTAAGTCTTATACGACCAAAATCGTCTTAAATAAAGCATTTTATCGATTTGTGGGCTGTAAAAGAGGGCGTGGACACCTTTTTTAATACTGGTTTAGACAGTAACCATACAAACTAAGTTACCAAATTTTAGTCTAACACGATCAAATATAGCATTTTTATTGATTTTTGGGCGGTAAAAGGGGGTTTGAGTTTTTTTATTAACTCGGGATATTAACTCGATTAACCGCGATATTAACAGATATTGTAAATTTGGTTGCCTTAGGTGTTACCATTCCTGAGATCTTAAGAGACACCGCACGAACAATTTTATATATATAGAAGGGCAGTAAAAGCAGGCGTGGCAAAATTTATATATCTAGGGTGGTCAGTAGATCTCAAACTTGGTCTCATACCAAATTAAACCAAGTTTCATTATAAAAACACGCACAACTCAGGAATGATAAATTCTGAAAAGCATGCGTTGTTATAATTCGACCACGACCATTTTTTGTTGAAGTATCGATAGTAGCCATACGAACTATATTACAAAATTTTAGTCCAATTCAACCGAATTCGTCTGAAATATAGCGTTTTTATTAACTTGTGGGCGGAAATAGGGTGTGTGGCAATATTTTTTTAGTTTTATTAGAGATATTAGCCTTGACAACAAATTTTGTAAATTTGATGCGCTTAGGTCAATTATTGCCTTTTTTTGCAAAAGGTGGTAACACATGGAAATAGTACTCAATTTGGCAAGAAAATAATCTACCCAAACAAGTCAGGTTGTCAGCTAGAGTAGATTGATAGATGGGTACTTGTGCAGAATGGCACTTTACAAAAACAAAATGTACGGCAGTTGCCAATCTACCCAACTACCCAAGTCAGTGTGAATACCCCTATAGTTTTTACAGCTTTGGCAAAATACTGTCTTAGCTTTGGTAGACTTTTCCAAAGTTTTGATCGTTTGTGTCTCTTCCCTTCTTAGTTATTCTTTTACAGTGTGTGTGCCCAGTCCACAGAATGTTTCTGGTCCTTTAAATTTTTTGACTGCGACCTGTCGCGCTTAGTCATCCGCTTCTTCGTTACCTTGTATTCCTTTTATAATGGGACCCAGAGTATAGTATCGGTGTTATTCTTGCCTAGTTCATTGAGTTTTGTTAGGCATTTTTAGACAATTTAGTTATCATAGTCAATAAATATATAAAAATTGTTTGAAAAGTTAGAAGAATGTGCAATTTAAAAAATCTTATTATTTGTATAGTTTATTACTGCTTTATTACAGGAACAAAACAAATTCACTATTGAACTGAATAAATTAACAATTTTTATATGAATTAATTAAATTGAAAATATATCGACAAGGAGAAATTGTTGCTTTTCTATTATTATTTGTAGCGTTCATAAATTTTAAAAACCATGTGTCTAAAAGAATCATAAAGGTGTAGTTCGAACGCTGTAGTCCGGATCATGGACAGAGTCGTCGAAGTCAAAATGGTAAAACAGGGTTTTCCGTGAAACTCATTTTCAAAGACAAGTACTGCAAAAAGTCGAAAGCTTAAATTGTGAATTTTATTTATTAGATTTCAAAAATTATTACTCACAAAGAAATCTTTGTACGAGCGAGAACAAAAGTTACACACGTAAGAATTTTCAATTTTATATAATGAAAACGCTATTGACATTATTTTAACAGCACTTTTAAATATATCAGTTTTTTTCGAGTCTGGGTTATAAAACGTTTTAAATTTCTTTTAGAGATAGGTGTAATGATTTTCTTCTCTTTCAGTTAATTATTCTGTTTTATTGGTTTGTTTACTTTAAAACACTTGTTCCAAGTATTAGTAGTAATTGAAAATATTTACAGTAACTGAAGTATTAACAGTATTTGATAGAATTTGAAGTACTTACAGTATTTGATAGTATTTACATTATTTGAGAAAATAATTGGTAATTGAAAGTATTTGTATTTCAGTACAAATACAAATACAAAGCATTTAAATACATGACTTGTTTTTTAAATACGTGGTATTTGGAATTGTATTTGTACTTATACTTTAAATTTACAGCTCTGACAAAAAGTTGGTCCTTTTATTTGATGGAAAATTTTATTACAAAAACTTTAAGCATATAAATGTCAGTAGAAAAGTCATAATTTACAAAATTATAGCTTTTTGTAACATCAAAGCAAAAACTATTTTTGTGAAAGAATCATTTTATTGTAGTCTATTAAATAAAATGCATACATGTTAGAGGATTTGTATAGGAAAAATATGAATCCCAATTCCGGCACCAAAATTAAATAAAAAATTTTTTCGATTTGTATACTTTTTTGGTCTGAAAAATTGTTGGCGTCCCCGAATGCATTTTTTTGCATAGATGACAAAATTTTGTACTGAAGACCCACTACTGGTTGATTTAACAAGAAAATGAAGCTTTTCAATAAATTGTTTAGAAACAAAAACATAGAACTGAAAATTTTTGTTCCATTTGGCAATGCTCTAACGAGATGTGACGGGGTTTTCTTAAAAAAGAATCTACTTGTTATTTAATTTAATTAAATTTTTTGTTTTTTATATCAAATTTTTCAACACTCCAGTATGATTTGTATAAGCTTTTATTTAACTTGCTTCGTTCGTATGTATTTTTTCTTTTTTTTTTTGTTGGACGTAGTGATAGCACGCTATCATCTAGTGGCCCCACGATACTCCACCAGCTCCACCCCGGAACCGCGTCAGCATTTCATCAGGACGGGGGTTTGTTTTCGTAAGATTCCTACGTCCTCCTTAAGCAAGGAGGTTCGAAACTACAGAAGTTTCTCTCCTTTAATATTTTATTTATGTGTCTTTCACACAAAGTCCAGGCATGTTCAGATTTTAGCATTTCGTTCAACAGATTCTCTTGAGTTAATGTAAAACCTAGCATATCATTTAAAGCTCGTCTCTCATCCAACCACTTTTCACATTTGAAAAGTATGTGCTTTGCATCTTCTTCCAGCGCTGCGCATGAATCACAGCTGCTTATTTCTTTTAGTTTAAATCTATGCAGGTATTTGTTAAAACTACCATGGTTTGTCATAGCCTGAGTCAGAAAATATCCCATGTTTCCATGTTGTCTTTCCAGCCAGACTTTTATATTGGGGATAAGGCTATATGTCCAGTTCCCGTTCATGTTTTGATTCCAACGTTCTTGCCATTTAGTCACTACATTGTCCCTGGCATTAATTTTTATTTCTGAAATTTTTTTCTTTCGCTCTTGTGTATTAGTGTTCGCCCAACTTATAAGTTTAGTTTGGGTATATATTTCTTCTCTTTCCCATATTATAAGTCTATACCTGCAAGCACTAATGCCGCACTTGTAGATACTGTACGGTACGCTGATATAATACGGAGAGCACTAACTCTCTGTGCTTTCTGTAGTTCCCTAATATTATTCTTCAGATTCAGTGCCCTGACAAAGGTTGCAGCATAAAGCAGCATAAAGCAGCTGGGAGTGTACTACGGTGTTTATTAATTTTCTTATCTTCGGCCTTGGGCCACCACAGTTTGGCATTATTCTGGCCAATGATGCTGTCGTTCGCAAAGCTTTATCACGAATATTTACTACGTGCTGTTCAAAGCTAAGTTTGTCATCCAATTGCACACCCAAATAGCATAAGCTTCGTTTAAAGGGTATCTCTCTATCTTGTAGACGTATTTTCGGTATTTTGAAGACCCTACGATCTGTCACTAGAATTGCTTCCGTTTTTGGAACTGCAAGTTTAAAACCGTTTCTTCGCAGCCATCTGTTACAACGACATAAGCTATCGTTTACGACTATCTCGATTAATTCGGCAGTTCGCTGGTTTACTACCAGAGTAATATTATCAGCGTAACCTATTAGTTTTGCACCTTCTTGTAATTCTAAATTCAGTAGACCTTCGTACATTACATTCCACAGGAATGGTCCTAGTACTAAACCCTGAGGTACACCTGCTGTTATTCGGTACTCTTTTATACCATTTTCCGTACAGTATTCTCCTGTTGTTTTGGCCTGTATAGCTTTATTGCATACTGCGCTAATGGCATCAACTGTACTCTTCCCTTTGCGGAACCCATGTTGCATAGGGGATAGTCCGCCAAGGTCATCTATGCGCTCTTCCAAACGTTTTAGCATTACGTACTCTAATAGTTTTCCTTTTGAGTCCAACATACAGAGTTGTCTATAGGAACTAGGCTCATTTAATGGTTTATTTCCCTTTCGTAACAAAACTTACTTTTGTATTTTCCATTTAGCTGGAAAGATTCCGTTTATTAGACATGAATTGAAGCCTGCAAGTAAAAGGTCTGGCCATACTACTTTTATGACTTCATTTGGTATACCATCTGGTCCTGGGCCCTTACCTATTTTTAGTTTACTACAAGCATGTGTAATGTCATCTACGTTCAGAGGGATGAAACCTTCGACTTGATAATTTGGTTCTCTTCTTAGCCCATCTTCATCGAATGGAAATATTGTTTCTACTATTGTTGTTGCCCACACTGGTTCTTTAATGCCGGGTATTGGTTTAATTCCACCAAGCTTTTTCATCACAATTTTGTACGGTTTGCCCCATGGGTTGGAATCTATTTCGTTACATAGCTCTGTCCAGCATCTTTTCTTACTCTCTTTTATGGCTGTTCTTTAGGTTTTAGGTGCCGTTTTATACTCAACCGCTAAGAGCTGGTTATCATGGTTTCGTGTTGACGCTCGACGTGCTGCAAGGCATTTCGCCCTCAACTCACGTATTTTAGCATTCCACCGGTATACTGGGCGCTTGTTATTGTATTTTTGAGCTCTTGGCATTGCGACATTACACGCTTTTGTGAGTATCTTCGTCAGCAACTCTGCGGCATTTTCTACATTTATATTTTCGGATTGGTTATCCATATTTCTATCTTTAGCCCGAGTAATATAATCGGACAATTTTTTGTCATCAAGTTTTCTGACGTTCCATCTTGGGAAATTTACATCTTCTACACTCATATTTGGACGTTCATCTATATTAAATGAGATATACTGGTGGTCACTTAAGGTGAGATCTTCCAGCACTATCCAATTCATGTTTTCATTGTAGAGGTTTGTCGTTCCAAAGGTGATGTCGATAATACTACCACCTGTACCTCTCCGAAAGGTAAGTTTGTCTCCGATATTAAATATCGTAAGACCAAGACTAGCAATCATTTCACACACTGTAGTACCCTTTTTATCCAGTTTATTGGAGTTCCATTCTGTAGATTTACTACAGAATGTATGCTTCGTTCATATGTATGTATATATGTATGCATGTTTTTTTTTTTTTTTTTTATTTTATTCGCGAAGGGGGAACCTTCAAAAAGCCCCACCGTGCAGGTGGGAGTGTACGATTTTTACATATGTATGTATGTATGTATGTATGTATGTATGCATGTATGTATGTATGTATGTATGTATGTCCTTCAAAATTTGCAAACTTGTTGGTATTCGATTAAGCTGAAATTTAGCATACATATGTAAGTCCAGTGATAATGCAATACTATGATAAAAAAAATTTGCCACACCCTCTTTTACCGCCCACAAGTCAATAAAAATGCTATATCTCCAAAACTACTGGCTCGATGCAGCTGAAATTTTGATAGTAAATTTTCTTGAAGTAAAAGATGGGGTTAAGAACAAAAAAATTCGGCCACACCCAAGTTAAAATGTGAATTTAATAACTTTTACAAACGGTATCACTCTAGATATCAATCGATGTTCAGTTTGTGATAACGTACTGATAATATGTAAATAGTGTAAATAATGTAAATGGTGTAAATAATGTAAGCACTGTTAAAAATATAATGTGTATAACGTAAGTAGTGTAAATCGTGTAAATAATGTTAAAACTGTAAAAAGGTTAATAGTCTAAAAAATTTAAATGCTGTAGCATTTGCTAAATTTGGAAAATAAAAGATGTTAATAATAAGCCTTTCATACTAAAAAGTAAAAAAAAAAATTAAAAAATAACCTTTTATTTAAAAAGTACTTCTTCATATATGACAAATGCCACTTAAATTTATTTTTTCTTTTAGTTCACGTATTTTTTTAAATAAAAGCTTACTTTTAAAAAAATTTTGACTTTTTATTTATTTGTAATACATATATAAATATATAATAAATATATAAAACAGTCAACAGAGCTTCTTTCAAACATTACTGAAATGTGTATCAAAACTAGTGATGTGTTTTTACAAGTGGTTTTATTGTGTGTTATTGTATTTTGTTTGACTCCAATAACAACAAAAATACTGACAGATCCAATATTTAAAATGGCATTTTAATTGCCTTTTAACTCCAACATCCGATTGTTCAGTGGTGCACAACTTTTGTTCTCAAACAAGCCAACCAACCAATCAACCGATCAATTAAATGCTACGAACTCTATAATTAGCAGCAATCAATAAAAATATATATTTGTACACTTTTGCCAATAACATAAAACTTGATAACAACAATAATAATAACAAAAAAAAACAGCATATCTCTGACAAAATATTTCAAAGTCTTAACAACCCGAACTCAAACCACAGGAAGGTAAGAAGCACTTGTTTCGCTCGTTTTCTACGCTATGGCACTGACATTCATAGCAATTGTTAACAGAATTTATTGCGCACGCGCACAACTCTTACCCCATAAACGAAGACACTGATACACACTCACACTCTTTTAAATTGGTGTCTACCTTTTTTGTTGTTGCTTCTAAAAATCGGCTAAAATCGATTCTCATGCTATTGCAATTGAGTCAAAAGCAAGCCCTTCCGCCATGATTGGCATTAGAGCTGAGCAGATCCTATACCTACTGTCTTATGGTGTTTCGGTACTGCGGTGTACGTGTACAAATTAACCTCAATTATGGCGAGAAATTTTTAAAATGTCTCAATTTGTTGGAAAACTTATTGGACTGTTATTGTTTTTCATGCTACTGCTGCTGCAGCAGAACTGCTTCATCTGGCTTGTTTGGGTTTTTGCAGTTGTTATTCTTGCTGTTGTTGTTGCAATTGGATCCCTATAATTTGCATGCGCACTTTATTGACTTCATGGGGCGTTTTTATGCCGATTCTTTTTTATTTATGTAACTTATTTGATTTTAATTTGAGCCTTAATTGACGGTTATTGTTGACGGTAATTGAAGGCCAGTCAGATGGAGGCTTGTTTGGTTATGAAGTTATGGATTTAGTGAAATTATGGTTATTTTTCGAATTTCTATAAGCTTCAACAAAGTGTTTTTATAGCTCTCAAGGAAAAATGTCATAAGCGCAGTTAAATAAACTTCTGTAAAAGTTATTAAAATCATTTTAGAGTTGATTTGTTATTATTTCTCTTTAATTTACTTCACTGACCTTTGCTGTAGCAGAGCGGCTTTTTGGGATTCAAACCCCATTTTCCCACTATGGTCCGAAGAAATTTCCAAAACTTAATAAAATTACAATAAAAAGAGCATAACATAATAATTATACCCCCACGTTGAAACACGTAATAGCGGTATATTAACTTTGTTACTCCGTTTGTAACACCGATAAGGAGGCGTGGAAAGTATAGAAAAGTATATATATTCTTGATCAGCAACACTTCCTCAGTCGATTTAGCCATGTCCGTCTGTCCGTCTGTCTGTCTGTGATCACGATAACAGCCGTAAATTAATGGCTATCGTAACGAAATTCAATATATGAGCTTTTTATTGAAAAATGGAGGTCAAGTTCGAAAACGAACCACGCCTTCCTCCCATACAAAGTTACTTAAGCAAAACAGTAAAATCTCTTAAATTCCACAAAAATTAATCTAATGACTTTAAATTTAACATTTAATATGAAATTTGAGTATGAAATTTGAAAAATCGGATGAAAACCACGCCTATCTCACATACAAAGTGAGTTTAGAAACATTTTTAAATCTCTATAAATTCCGCAAAAATTAATCTAATGACATTAAATTTTGCACATAAGCTTTAAGAATTAATATGTACTTTGAATATGAAATTTGGAAAAATCGAATAAAAACCACGTCAACCTCCCATACAAAGTGAGGTTACCAAAACGGTAAAATCTCTTTAAATCTGACAAAAATTAATCTAGTTGCTTCAAATTTTGCACGTATGAAGTTTATGAAAGTCGAATAAAAATCGCGTCTACCGATTTTGGTACCGATCGTTCTACCGATACCTAAATGGTAAAATCTCTATCAATTCCGCAAAAATTAATCTAATGACTTCAAATTTTGCACATAAGCTTTAACAATGAATATGCTTTTTAAGTATGAAATTTGGAAAAATCTAATGAAAACCATGGCTACCTCCCATACAAAGTGACTTTATGAAATCAGTAAAATCCCCTTAAATTCAACAAAAATTACTACAATAGCATTAATTTTTTTCAAAACTGAACATTCCGCCCACCTTCTATACAAAATGACGTAATCATAGCAGTAAAACCTTGATAAATTCCAAACAAATTAATATTTGAGCTTGATGTTGTTCACAAAAGCTTTAATAAATAAAAAGGACTGCGGGTTTCGTTTCAAATGTGACGTCATCAATATAATACTACATTCAAGACTTCAAATAAGTTAAAATACGGCAGTGGGGGTATTTTAATTTCGGTCCAGTCGAAAAAGATCCTTACTAGTTTTTAAATAACAACTGCATAAATTGTCTGAAAATGCATTGTTAAGAATTGTTACATTTAAAACCAAAATTCACTGTTGCTACTAACACATTTCAAAAAATAGGTTTAGTTATTTTCGATTAGAAATAGAAAAGTCTAATTATTTAAAATAAAATTCCCTGCTAGTTTGAAATGCTAAATTTGTTAAAATATTTCTCAATGATTTTGTGTTGCATTCGGGCTCAAGGTCTCGTTTTTAATATTTTTTGTTTTTTTTATTAATTTTATATTAACAATCATCAATCAATAGGTCTAAGATATATCACTTTATTAATATTCCAGAATCATTATAGTATTAACAAGAATATTAAAAAAACGTTACAATAATACAAATTTTCTTAAAAATTATTAAGGAGACTTTTATAAAAAATGTAAGTGCATTAATAACTGACTGACTGATTTGGCAGAAAACATATTCCGTGACATGTTTCTTTCACCACATTGACGTTTAAGCAAATACAACTCACAGGTTCTTTTTTGAAATTTATTCTTGTAGGGATACTTGAATAATATCCAAACCAAAATTATATGTACGTAAAAAGGATTTAGCAGATTTTAGGTTAACAACTACTGGAATATTGGAAATATAATATTTTGAAGTGACAGGATATCTACCTACGTGGTATATATACGTGGTATATATATATATATATATATATACCACGTATATATACCACGTAGGTAGATATCCTGTCACTTCAAAATATTATATTTCCAATATTCCAGTAGTTGTTAACCTACTTGAAATTGTATTGAAATACCGTACTACAGAACATCTTTTTTTTTTGCCAAGAGCTACGATAAAACTTATGCTTTTTCTTTAAACGTTCCATCTTTGACCTTATAAAAAGAATAAAAAAATTTTACGTCGTCAGGACGCAGGGAGACGCTTTTGCAACGTAGATAAAAATTTGTTGCACTAAATACTTAGTTACTCACTGATAAAAGTTATAGCAATTCAGGCTGCTTTTATGACCTCCGCACAAAAATAGACAAAAATAGAAGAAGAGAGCTGCTCCTAGATTGAGGATGCAACAAACACATCACGGCGTGACATGGAATTATTACTCGTTGAGACTATGCGTTATGGTAAATATTATGAAACGAAAACAAAGTATAGATACGTGGTATCACGACAAAAATAAAAAAATATAATGTCATCAAGTCGCGGAGGTAGCAGTATATGCAACGAAAATGGAAAATTGTTACACGGAATTATTGTTCCCTGAGTATAGATGCTACAGTAAAAATATTTTACGACAGTGAAGGCCGGTTCTTTGTCCTCTTCACAAAAATAATAATAACCATTTTGAAGTCATGAGATTACGGTGGTAGCCACTTTATGCAACAAAAAAGCAATTTAAATGCAAAAGCGTTGCATCGAATTATTTCGCGGTTACTATAGGCATGACGGTAAATTTTTTAAGAATCATGACAAAAATAAAATTATGGTGTCATTACACCGCTAATTCAGCATACTCATGTAACGTTATATATCTTGGATTTTTTTTTTATTTAAGATTTTGTTTTTTTTTAATCAGTAGTTACACCAAGACTAAAAAATTAAGTTCCTCAGTATAAATTTGTATGACTTTAAAGTAGTTTTCAATATAAATTTTTTAAAAATATTGTAAAAATATTTTAAATGATATATAAAAAACTTGAGGCAAATTATTTTCCCTTTTATAAGTGTATGAGGTTAAAAATACATATATATATATTCCGTTCCAAAAAATGCTAAATTTTATTTTAGTTCAACTTTTAAAGTAGTAATACTCGAGCATATTGTCAAGCATATTTCAGCGATTTTTTCAGTTTTTTAATGCGCTTAAACTCGACTTTTGTCGTGCATATTTGAATCCAATCTAGTGATAAGGCCTCACGAGTAAAAAAAATCAAAGACAGAAGCGAAAACAAAAACAAAGACAAGAACAAATAAGATATATAAAAGAAGCAATTGCAAATGCAAAAACAACATTAATTGAGCAAGCTCAAAAGCAAAAATATATATTATGAGCAAAAGCAAATGACCAAAAATAGAACCAAATGAACTAACAAGCAAGAATGAAAGTAAGTGAGTAAAAGCAAAAGCAAACAAGCAAAATATGATAAAGTTATGGTTCCTATATTTTTAATTTCTACCAGAATTTCTTCTTCTATTTCTTCAATGATGTTATAATGGTATGATATATACAGTGGCTCACAACGAAAGTCGGGCAGGCATTCCTTAGCACTTTCGCATCGGTTTCAGAAATGAAAATGAAAGAAGAAACTTGGAGTAAATATTTTTTTCAAAACGTTCTTTATTGGTGAGCAAAATAAAACAGAAACATAGTTAAAAAATTTGAACATAACGGTAAAACAAAATTAAATCAAACCAAAGCCTTAAAAACGAGCTCACATTGAAAGCCAGGCAGATAAGGAATTCAATGCTGAAACTAAGAATTTAATATTTTGTTGCCAATCCTTTTTCTTATATGACTTCCTGCAGCCTTTTTGAAATGGGTGCAACCAAATTTTTAAAAACTTCAGCTCCAATCTGATTCCACTCTTCACTTAGAATACTCTTTTCTTAAGATTGGATCTTTAATTGCCCATCTCTGGTACTGCACTCAGGGTTCAAGTTCATCTCATAGATGTTCTATAACATTTTAATCTGGGCCTTGTGAGGCTGTTTTTATGATATTTGGACAAATATTAAGTACACAATTCTTTACCAAGAGCGTTGTATGTTTCAGGTCATTGTCTTGGTAAGACTAAAAATTATCTGCAATTCCTAATTTACCCGCACTTTCTTTTACTTGCTCCATGAGAATGTCAAGAAACATATTTTTGTCCATTATACCTTCAATAAAATGAATCTTTCTAACATCAGACGCAGCCCAAACCATGACTGATCCTCTTCGGTTTTCGCTTTCGATCTGAACTATATAAATTTAATAAACTCTCAGTACTAACAGTTTACTGTTTAAAACTGCTAAAGATCCTTATGTTTTCTGTTTTATTAACCTTGCTCCAGAATAGAAAGTCTTTGGTCATCTGCTCATGCACGGAATTGGGGCGTTCTATTACATTTTTCTTTCTAATACAGTGCTTTTTTCGTGCTGCTCCTCAATTTAAACATTTTTTTCTCAAAACTCTTCAAATTGTTTCTGAGTGTACAATCTTTTTCAAATTGAGTTTTAACATGACCTCTAGTTTTAGAGCAAATAAAAAAGGGTATTTCATTATTTCTCTTAAAAAATACCTTTCATCCTTGGAGCCAGTGGCGTAAAAAGCAGGCCCGCAGAGCCCGCATTGCGGGTGGGCGCAACTAAGCCAGGGCGCCCTCGAGTCCCTTTGTGAAAATGACAAATAAAGTGGAGAACGACGCACAGTGTAAAATATGCGGTCAAAAATCTAATAAATCGATGTTTGAATTTTTCCAAAATTTGTTTGGCTTTCAATAGAAAATATCGTAAGTGAAAAAATCAAAATTAATTTTTTTAATAGTAGCAACCGTTCGTTACGACAAACCGTCAAAATTGCATTTTTTAGAGTTACAATTTTTCTTGTTATTCACATTTTATTTAATTTCTTTTTATATATAAAAAATAAGTTTAAAATTTCTTATGTCTGGCAATATTACTGTTTTTTTTACATTTGGAACATATGGTTTTAAGCTTGTCATAAAAGTAAACACAAAAAGCGGGACATAAATTTTTAAATATTCAATTTTTAAAAGAGTTGAAAAAATAATAATGAATGGGGGGGGGTTACACTGTGCGACGTTCGTTTTTTTTAAAAAAAATTAAGATATACTAAAATATTAATTTCCTTCGCAAAACATTATTTTTTATATTAACAACAATAAATGAAAAATAATTTAACAATATGTGATGAAATAAAATTTCTCAGAGTGCAATAATCGACGTCAAAAAAGCCGACTATTTAGAGCAAAAGTGGTCTTTGTTTGGTAAAACTCGATTGAGGTCGAAGTCGATTTACCCGTTTGCTTTCATATTTTGAGCAAGTCAGCTACTGATGTTATTTTGGTCATATTTTGTGACGTTAGCAAATTCGTCAGTTAACAGTTAACGTCAAATACAAAGTATTTAAACTTAACATCTTAAAATTATCATTTCACCAATTAGAAAATTATAAATCTCATTTCTGTTTTTATTTTTTATTAATTATTTCCAATATTTGATGTCAATGTTGTTAACGCAGTGAATTTAAAAAAATTGTTTGTGTAATTGTAAGTGCTTTTTCAATTGGCTTAGTGCAAAATGGTTTTATTATAAGTATTTTTAATTGTTTTTAGTCCTTGATATTGTACTCCGAAGGAGTTTGAAATATTAGAAATAATTAATAAATAATTGAAACTGACCTAAAGCCTGCGTATTTGTTTATTTAATAATAAAATCAAAAGGTCATAAAATACACAACAATAACAATTAATATGTTTTCTTTTTGCCTACTTTGTGATGAAATCTTATAAGATTTATTATAAATTTTATTATATATGATATTATAAAAAGTATTTCTTACGTTATTTCTGTTTTTTAACAAATTATATTAAAATAAAATATACATTTATTTATGAAATAATATATTTTAAAAATATAACTGTTGTAATAAATGATGAGTATTGAATTAAAAAAGTCTCTTCTTGTTATCTTTTTTTTGTCAAGAGTTCTCTTGTTTTATCTTACGCTTCTACTAACCGACTAATAACATAGTTTTGGTCTAAAAGTAAATAGCAGGGCCACGGTTGCCACCTTTGTGGGAAAAATCCCATTTGTGGATATTTTTAATTGCCGTGGGAAATGGGAATCCCCATGGGATTTTTTAATTGAGTGTGGTTTTTTTTAATTCACTTGGGATATTTTTTGTTTTGTGGGATTTTTTTCATTTGTTTTGAGGAATTTATTTTTATTTTTCAGTTAAAATATGTATAAATATATATACATAGAAGTGTATATTTTTCATATTTTGTTCATTGTCAACATCGTCTCAACCCACCTATATGATTTTCGCAATGAATTCGTTAAGATTTCGGTTACTTTGGTTTGGTGGGAAGTTCTTTACTCTTGACATAATTACATGCATTGGGAAAATATGTTACAGTGAATTTTTTTCTTTTTTTATCAATATACAAAATTGGTGTATCTTAAAATTGATTTATGATTGGCCCTTATTACGAGTTGCTTTCGACGAAATCTTCGCTGGGTATCGAACAACGAGTATCGAACGTCAAACCTTGTCGAAATATTCGTTGTTCATCGAATTTTCAGTCGAATAGAATTTTGCTTTTGATACGGTGCGTGCTTAGCAATAATTGTTAAAAAGATAAGAATTTCGTGATTGTGTTTTGCTCTTTAAAGACTAAAAACTAATTTGGAATTCTTTTTGTAAACTTTATACAGGTTTAAGGTGGATTAAACAAATTTTTTTATTGAATATTATTACTAACAGACAAAGACTAATTATATAGACGACGCAATAAGCTAGTTCTTTTTAATTTTTTTAATTTTTTGTTTTATTTTTGACAATTTTTTATGTGTGAGAGAGATTTTTTTGGTTTTTTTAATACAAATACAAAATACAAATTTATCGTGGTTTTTTAAGATACAAATGGAATTTTTCGTGTTTTTTTTATATATGCGTGGGATTTTCGTGGTTATTTAAAATGCCCGTGGGATTTTTTGTGGTTTTTTTGAATTGTAATGGGATTTTTTTTATAATTTTATACCATGGGAATTTTTGTGGCTATTAATTTTTGCTATAGTGGGAAAAATGTTGTTTTCGTGGGAATTTGAACTGGCAACCGTGAGCAGGGCGCTTTTAGAAACCTGCGGACGGGCGCACAAAATATAATTACGCTACTGTTTGGAGCTAAGTTTATTTTTAGCTATTGTACGTTCTTTATTGCATATTCTCTTTACTTGTATATAATGCTTGATTATATCGTGCACTTTTGATTTACTTTTTAAGGCGATTTGTGACATTTGTCGCTCAGATTTTCCTTTTAAATAATAATCTATCACGATTTCCCTTTCTGCCAGTATTGATTGATTCACTTTTCGAGAAATGTTTATTTTTTTAAGTTTTGCGTTTGACTGAAGTTATTCCAACAGAAGTAAAAAGTTCTAAGCAGGAATAATGGTTTCAAGACCACAATTTTCATTTTTTTCTTTACTTGCCCGACTTTCAATGTGAGCTCGTTTTTATAGGTTTTTTTCAATTTATATTTGTTTCACCGTCATGTTTTAATTTTTTAATTATGTTTCTGTTTAATTTTGTTCACCAAAAAATAACGTTTTGAAAAAAATACATATTGCAATATTCTTCATACATTTTCATTTCTGAAATCAGTGTGAAAGTGCTAAGAAATGCCTGCCCGACTTTCGTTGTGAGCCACTGTAGTACGGTATGATGCATATTATCGTGTAAATTATGGTGTTATGGCAAATAATGGTATTCTATTGTATGTATTGTGTGATTTGATAAGTTTATTTATACAACTATTTTATTCTACTATTTATACTACTATTTCTGTTATTGATATTTGTATTACTGATAGCAAAGTCTGATATTTCTGTTTCTAGTATTATTTCTACTAATATTATCCACTTCTTCTTTTTACTACTATTTCTCCCACTATATTCTTCTACTATTTATACTACCGTAGCCTAGTGGCGACCGTAGCCTAGTGGGTAGAGTGCGTGGCCCCTAAGCTAAAGAACCGCGGTAGCCCGGGTTCAATTCCAGCTCAGACAGAAAGTTTTTTCAATTAAAATAATTTTTCTGTTCGGTCGTCACCTCTCTGCAGACAATGGCAAACCTCGGAGAGTAAAAATTGCCATGTAAAGCTTCTTGAGAACATAAGCCGTTCGGAGTCGGCATTAAACACGTAGGTCCAGTTCTCGGTCATTTGTGATCAAACATTTAATAACACGCACAACACAATTGATCAATAGAAGCTAGGTCAAAGTCCTTCCAAGGGCTAAAATGGCCAGTTTATTTTTTATTTTTATTATTTATACTACTGTTTTCTACTACTATTTTTACTATAATTTCTAATAATATTTCTACTAATACGTATACAACTATCTTCTACTCATAATTTTTCGACTATTCCTACTACTATTTTCTATTGCGTATGGAATGACGGTAGTGTGTGACACTGTGACATGATGGTATGCTTTGATGGGTTTGGTATAATTGTAAAGTATGAGATGTATATTTCTACTACTGTCTTATACTTCTCTTTCTACAACTGTTTTTGATTTTTGTTACTACAACTATTTGCTTTTACTAATGGAATGAAAAAACTTGAACAAGTATTACACTATTAAAACTGATTGGAAATATCAATATATTGGCAATTTTGAAAAAATAGCACAGTATGCAGTGGGTTTTTAAATTATGCCAAAAATTAAGCGTTCTTTTATGCTTCTCTTAACTCTTTTACTCCTTTTTTTATTTTTTGTTTTCTCTTTTTTTTCTATATGCAAATCTTAACCACTATTTAAGCTTCTCTTTTCAAATTTCTTGATATATTTTATTAAAATTGTGTTCGTAATTATTGTTATTCATATTTTGAGTTGGAAATTTTTGTTATTAATGATAATAATCTTAGCTTTAAAATTTAAAATATTTTATTATGCAAAATGATATTCTGTTGTTATCTTTTCTAAATATGCGGCATGTAAAAGACTTAGTCATAAATGCCAACATTTTTTGCAAATAACTCTTTTTCTAAATAGATAAATATTTTCTATTTTTCACGCTGTTTTCGCGTGTTGTCGCTCAAAGAGTCCTAAAAACGCTCAAGCGGGTTATACGCTTGACCTAAAATAAAACCTTTGCTTTAACGTCATATGATTTCAATGAGTTTATTCGAACAAGTGTCAAATTATATAAAACTTAAAAAGTGAGTAGGTCAAAGCTTAAGCACTCAAGACTGCTGAAGATGGAAAGAGTAGCGCCTTCCGAAACAGTCTGTCTAGTCTGCTGTGTGATTGACTCTATACAGAGTTGTTGTTGTTTTTGTTGTTGTTGTAGCCTTCTTCAAAACTTACTTAAGACAGTTCACGCATTTTTAGCGTTTTTTATAAGCAAAAACTAGAGTGAATAGTTGTGGGAGAATAGTTGTATAGAGAGTGGGAGAGCAATAATTGTAGGATAAAGTTTTTATGAATTTCTAGCGTGAAATATTTTGAATTTGGCTATCTGAAATTAAACTATTGTATATTAAAAAAAGGAAATCTGTTGCCATAATTGCTGTAAGTTCCCGTGAATTTTTGTTAGAGTGTAGGACAAAGACAAGGATTAAGTCAAAAATTTATTCAAGAATTTTGAAAAGGATTTGTATCAGGACTGGGACAAAGATTAGGACAAGTGTTGAAACAGCAACTAGACAAGGATTTAAACAACTGTACTTTAAGGAGTTTTGAAATAATTGTAGGATTGCTACAGTGACTACGACAAGAATAAAGACACGTATACAGTCCAAGTACTTATGGGTGTGTCGAGCACAGAGCGAACTATACTATATTTTTATTATATTTTTCAAGTCGCAAAATTTTTAATGATTCATTGTTGTTACTGTAGGAAAAATAATCTTAGCCTTTCCTAACTTGTGATGACTAACTAACATGATGACATACGATACCCATTTTGTCGAATCTTTGGTTATAAACTGACAAGGTTTATGAAGTCTGTTTAAAAAATTTTTAAATTTATTTTTCGATTTATATATTTCGTTTATAATCTACCATATTTGTTTTTATATTTTTTTTAACCCTTTAAAAATTTTAAATAGCATAATTTTGGTTCGGCCATTTTTCTGGAATACATTCAGGATTGAAGCTCAAAGTAAATATCAGTGAAATTAAATTGATTAGAAGAACTTTGAAAAATTAGGTTAAAATAATTTTTTTACAATAACATTTTTCAAAAAAGAATGAAATAATTCCCAATTTGGATAATTGATTAGAAATTGTAGACCAAAAAAAATATATTCCCTACTGTTTTCCCAAATATTAGACTATATATTTAATATATAATAGCCTGGCTGACTACTTTTACTATGATATTTTTAAAAGAAAAGTTACTTTTTTTGTAATTGCCTTTGCATTATAAGGCCATATATCATTTAGTTTAGTATCATATTTGTAAGAATATACATTTGTAATCAAAGCTTCCACCCAGTGGAAATTCCTGACTATGCACTTGCTTTGATATGACCAATTTTTGTTGTTTAATTACAGCGTTTAATTTCTTCTCAAGCTCTCTTGATTTCTCACAACAAGAAAAAAAATCAACTCTAAAAAAGTGTTATGCTTAATAAAGCAGTAAAGCTCAAGTACAAACAGTTAACTTCACAAAAACAAAAGGAAACTGTCAAAAAGAGGTAACATCGCTAGGCCACTAACTGGGTTTTTTATCCAGATTGCCTACTCCAACAACAATAACAACAACAACAGCAGCAACAACAACAACAACAACAGCAGCAACAACATTAAAGCTGGTAGTTATGCAAATGTTGTTCATATTTTGAACTCCAAGTTAATCCAATGCTTAGTTCCAATTTACAAAATTTGCATATATGAGTGTATATAATTGTGAAGACCTTAGATTAGGCTAAGGCAGGATAGCAGCTACTAGCTGGAACTACACAGTCAGTCTAGTGAAAAAATTCAATAAAAAAAAACACGCAACAACTTTTTAGTATTGTCGTCTGTATGCACAATAGCAACAAGAACTACAACAACAACAATACCAGGATATCTTTACAAATGTATTGTAGTTTTTGTTGTCATTTTGTGTTGTAGCTGTTTCTGTAGTAAAACACCATGCAACATAATGTTGCACACCCCCAAAACAATGTCCTCAGCGCTTGACTCTGATGTTTTGGCCATAATAACTATTGTCATCGTGTGTTTGTGTTGTTGTCTTGTTGTTTCATTTGTTTTTGGTTTCTATTTTCTCGTCTCTTGTTGTTAAGCTTTTTCAGTTTATAATAAGCTCTGTTGTATTCTGCCTTGGATCGCGTCATGAGCTAGTGTACAATTTATTAGACCTGCCCTGGTTAAGTCTAGGCAGTCGAATGGCCAACTACGCGTCTTATACTCGTATGTTACATGTTGTCGTCTGTCATGTTGCAATTGTTTGTTATAAGTTTTTATTGTTGTTCGAGTTGCTTCAGTGCGTTGATCATGTGAGTCAGAGTGTTCGCGGATAGATGTTTTTGTGTACAACACCGTAAAAGTTCAATAGTAGAAACTTAATTTTTAATAAAACTTATTCAAATATAATTTGACTCTAACTACTGCCTATGAATTTTGTGAAACTTTCGATTTAAATTTTTGGGTATTTCCGTCATCTAGTCATGTCCTTCAAAATGTAGTGTTCTTATCGTCTTTGGTACCAAGCCTTTTTTTGTAATTCTTCTAACTCTTTTGATTTCTCACGAAATCTCCCTTTCGCTAACATAGGTTTTAATCACCAATTACGTAATTATCTAGACTTGATTTCGCCAGTGGTCCAAAATCGACCCTTTTAACTTTGACCTTGCGACCTACACTGTGATATGAGCTCCCTTGCGTTGTCAGATGATCGTAGAGAGAGAAGAAGACGGCTCTTGTACTGAGAAAAACTACAGTTTTAGAGTTTTGATACGCTTATTTTTATACAAAATCAGGAAATTGCTTAAAACATAGATTTGTGTATATAACTTTGGAGTGATTTAAAGTATTTTACAATTTTTTTAACAGAAATTATTTTTGAAGCTATAGAACTTTTTGAAAAATAGAAAAATAACATTTTGAAAAAATGAATTTTCATTAAGCTCATTTTTTTTTAGACTGAACCAACGCTCAGGGGATGCCCCCTATAAATGCATAAGCATTGTGTTGATTCGAAAGATAGGTAATAGTTAGTTGGAAGGTGGATAGATGGAGTAGTATCGGTGAAGATTTTTTTAAATTTGACCAGCTCAAAACTGCCGGGAAATATGCTTGCAGGGAGACTATTCCACAACCTTACCGTGCGATCAAAAAACGAATTCTCTCGGTAATGCCAGGTTCTGTTAGACATCGAGGCAATGGTAAAGGGGTGGGCTTGAACAGCTGCCCGAGTGGACCTGGGAAACACACGAGCTAGTGGAGTCAGGCCATGTATCTCCCTTGAACACTTCCCATGGTAGTACCTGTACAGAAGGCTTAGGCAACCAACATTGCGTCGATGCCCAAGAGAGTTGAGAGTGGATGAAATACTTTCATCCCCTATCAAATATATCGCACGTCGTTTAATTCGATCCAGAAGCTCCAAATAAGATCTTGAAGCCCCTGCCCAAATGTTTGAATTGTACCACATTTTCGGCCTAATATATGAGGTGTAGATCATGCGAAGATCAGCTGAAGTGAAATACTTTTTGCACCCTTTTAAAAAACCTAGGCACCTGGCCGCTTCTTTCACATCGAAAATATGATCATTCCAACGAAGATCGCATTGGATCGATGTGCCCAGAACGTCAAGAGCGGCTGATTCCACAAGATCCACACCATTCATATAGAGGGGAGCTAAAGGGCAATCCATCCGCTTGTGGGTTAACAGGCAGCACTGGGTCTTGCTTGCATTGAACTCTACTCTATTAGCAAGACCCCACTCGGAGATTTTTTGTAGAACATTTACGAGTGTGTCATTCATAGTTTGCCTTTTTCTCTCAATCTCCATAGAGCTTGGGCGTTTTTTAAATGAATATGAATGACAAATGCTGCTGTATTGCTGCTGTATACGAATGTATTGAGTTATGCATCAACGACAGAAGGTCGTTGATAAAAACCAGAAACAAGGTTGGCGATAGGACTGAACCCAGTGGTACTCCTGCGTTGATGGCGTGCTTTGTAATTTTGTAATTTTGTAATTTATTAAGAAATAATGTTCACATATAAGACAGAGTCTTTTAAATGCAGTAAGAATAACATAATAACAACAATTTATAAACAACTGATAAATACATATAGTTTAAAACAAATACTTAAGGTTTTAATTAAAATTAATAAATTAATTTTAAAATTAATTAATAATTTAATATATTATTATCAACAAGAAGATAAGCAACTGAATAAAGTTATTTAGATAAATACAATTATTTAAGTATTTAATTAAAATTATCAAATTGATCAAAATATTATTAACTAAAAATTATTCTTATACCAAAAGATGGAGAAAATTATAGTAGTTATTAGGAAAAGTGTAGTAAAATTTCATACTTAAAGTTGCGATAATTTTGAAAACATTTTATTCTTAAAGGCAGCGAGTTCCAAATTCTGACGGCGTTTACAAAAAAAAAGTCTGTTGGAGTTTACAAAATTAAATAATGGAATAATCAAGTTCATATTTCTGGTTGATCTACAAAATTGTAACTTCTCAAAAAGGTATGTAGGTGTCTTTGTGTATAACAGTTTATGCAAAAATATGCAGTTCCTCGCATCAAGGTAGTTGAAAATATTGCACCCGAGTATTTTGCTGCTCAAGTGACTGATGCGGTCAAATTTACGAAGGCCAAATACATATCTTACGGCGTTATTAAAAGCTTGTTGTAACTTAAGTTTGGACCTGGAATCAAGTTTGCTATAGACAATATCTGAATATGAAATGATTGGCACTATAAGCTGAAGCACTAATTTTTTTCTAGTATCAACAGGTACAAATGACGCGGTCCATCTTAAGCTCCGAAGGGCATAGTAGACCTTAGAAACAACAGAATTAATGTGATCCTCACAAGAAAGAGACGAGTTAATAATATATCCTAGATTTTTAACTTTGCCAACAAAGCTTAGCCCAACACCGTTTAAATAAATAGTTGGTATATTGGAAGCAGAATATTTCGCTTTGGAAATAGGCAAAACATATGATTTAAGTGGATTTAGTCTAAGCTTATTTGTATCAGCCCATTTCATTATTTCTTTTAAATCCTCATTCATCCTAACACATAAATTATCAACAAGGTCAATAGGACTATCTAAATACAGTTGCAGGTCATCAGCATATGCATGCATGGTAACATGACGAAATATGATGAAAATATCGTTGATAAACATTGAAAATAACAACGGACCAAGTACTGAGCCTTGAGGCATTCCACAGGATAAACAACAAAAAGCGGACAGACTATTTCCCACCCTAACTCGTTGAGACCTTCCAACCAAGTAACTTTTTAACAGACGGACCGCCATGCTAGAGAAACAAAAGTTAACCTCAAGTTTTTGACACAGTATTGAGTGGTCAACAGAATCAAATGCCTTGGATAAATTTAAGAGACAGAGCAAGTTTATGCGCCCCAAATCATAAGACACTCTGATGTCATCTAAGATCTTTACTATTGCTGTAGAGCAGCTATGTCCTGGTCGAAAACCAGACTGAAATGGGGACAAAAGGTCAAATCTTTTTATGTGTTCCGAGATTTGTATTGCCATGAGAGACTCAAAAACTTTTGACAAGGATGACAATAGACTAACAGGACGATAATCAGACAGATCGCAAGCATTAGTTTTTTTCGCTATGGGAATGATCGTCGCTACTTTCCAAACATCAGGGAAGCATGAACTTGTGAAACAATGATTGAATATGTGGGTGAGGGGGCTGATGATGTACGGTAAAATAATTTTAATAAACTTAATTGATATTCCATCTTCACCCGTTGCGTTGGATTTTGCTTCTCGGACGAAATACCGTCAACTACGACCAGAATCGTTCTGTCTTTGAGGAAACACGGGATCCATCGAGCAAAACCACCACCAAAACCATATGCACCAAGTTTTGACACGAGCGCTTTATGCCACACTCGGTCAAATGCTTTTGAAATATCAAGAGCAACAACCCTGCTCTCGCCGAAAAAGTGAACGCATTGGTTCAGTTAAGAACGCCATGAGATCACCAGTAGAGCGAGCCCTACGGAAACATATTGACGATCACTAAGCAGTTGGTTGAGTTCCAGATAGTTCATGATGTTAAAGTTTATTATGCTTTCCATAACTTTGGAAAGCGTAGAGCATATCGCAATGGGTCGGTAGTTTGCAGGGTTCGTGGCATCGCCCTTTTTAGGTACCGGTTGGACATTTGCCACCTTCCAACAAGATAGAAATACTTCTGTTCTGTAGGAGATGTTGTAAAGGTTGCGCAAAGGCCGAGCCAGCGAAGAAGCACACATTTTAAGCACAACTGGCGGTATGCCGTCAGGACCAGAGGCTTTGTTTACGTTGAGACTTGTAAGGACCCTTTTAACTGCTCATGATTTTCGATGATGGAAATTGTTTTTTGAATAATGTATCAAAATTAAGCAATTTTTGCAAAAAAATAATACCTATGTCATATAAAAGAGTGTGGAAAATGTAAATAAAAAAATTAAAAATTTCTCTTAAATATTTTCAAATTTTAGAGCAAAAATTTAATATTTTAGAGGTAGTCATTTTTGAACTTTAAGACTGAGAAATTTTTATAAAAATCAATTGGAAAAAAATGGAGATATTTGCTAGCAAAATCAAAACATGCAATTTTAATAGTTTTTTCTCATTCTGAGGCAATGACCTTGTTGTACTGAGAAAATCTAAGATTTACGATATCTGTCATAAAAACTGTCATAATAGCAATTTTTTAAACTTATTTTTATTTTTTCAATAGAATTTGACGTAAAATTACGCTATGTAAAAAGATATTCGATAAAATACAAAATGAAGCGTGTAGCGAAGCAATTTCTTGTACTTTGTTTTACATAAAAAAAATGGTGTTTCTATAAATTTTAATTAAATAATATTCCATTAATGCCATTTGCATTTTCACAAATATTATGTGCACGTAAGAATGCCTTTCCATTTAACTTAAGAACATCAAAATCGGTTAAGAATTTGCTAAATGGCGGCAATTTTAACGTTATTTTTTTTTTGTCAAAAACTGATTTCTATGTAATTAATGTTTGCTACCATACAAACGGTCCTATTTCATAAAATCTTTTTACATGGCCTTATTTAACGTCAAGTTCTATTGAAAAAAAGTTAATTTTATTTTTCATTTCCAATAGGCCACATGGCTTTAAAAATGCAATTAATGTCGGCACAACAACATTCGAACACTTCAACTTTAAAAATAAGTTGACAAAATTTGTGATGACCTTGAGAGATCAAATCAAGTGCGACGGACTTTCAATATATACTTCTTTAAGAATTTCTATAAAGTATGGATGTGCTTGTTTATTTATGGTTTTGGCACACTGTGTTATAATTCAACAAAAATAACATTAGCTATCAAACTATTAACTCGGCTTTTTTTGAGCGCAAGTGTATATACAGTGATGTGCAAAGAAATAGGAACACCTGTATTTTTATATTTAAATCTGCATGAATTATATACAAGGTGCCTCAGATATAGATTTAACTCCCCCGGGTGGTGATTCTCCTTGATTAGACGAGTACAAATATGCAAGGATGAGGTTCACCCCCTCCCTCTTTTGGAAGCAAGAGAAGAAAAACTTGATAACATGTGTCATTACGTCTTACTCTATATTTTATTTATCTCTTAAACGATCTCCAAAGTAAGAAAACATCTTGAAAAAGAGACTGCATGACCTTCAAACCAATGATACAAAAACCATTTTCAAATCGCACCACACTAAATGCTAACTGTTTTACGTGTAGTAATTTCAAATAAAAAAGTAATAATATTTGCGTTGAGTACTCAAGTAGTAGTAGTAGTAGTAGTAGTAGTAGTAGTAGTAGTAGTAGTAGTAGTAGTAGTAGTAGTAGTAGTAGTAGAAGTAGTATTTTTATTCAATAATTCATTACATTCTTAATAATAACAATATAAGAAGAATTATGATATACAAATAACTGCAATGAATGTTAAGCTGCTTCTATAGTTCATAGGAGCTAGAGGCGAATACAGCTTGTTAAAAATATATATAATAATTAATGAAATAATAATTAATAAATGATGCATTAATTACAATAATCAAATAAAGAAAATAAATTGAAAAATTTAATATTAACATATTTTTTTTTAAAAGAATTTTTTTTTTTTTTTTAAAGGACTTATTGAGAGCAAAAACTTAATAAAAGTATTGTGGAGTCAGACTATAACAGCTAATAATGTGTCAATATCACTGTAATTGAGGTCTAAAAGCCAAAACTTTACCCTTTTGAGAAAAATGAATATTTCTTTGAATATTTGAACATGAATATTTCTTATTTCCGATGGAAGACTATTGAAAAGTCGAGGAGCAACAGAAGTAAAAAAGTTAAGAAATATTCTTAATGTGTGCGTTGGAACCAGTGCTACATTGTATTCATTAACTCTCAAATGATAGGTATCTGAAGGTCGTCTCAGAAGATATCCAGATTTAATAAAAAAAAATTTCAATACTTTATAGAAATATAAATGTTTCAAAGGAAGGACACTAAGTTTCCTGAAAAGTAACAGGCTACTACAAAATCTGTTCTTATGAGAAAATAAACGAATAGCATGCTTTTGCGAAACGAGAAGAGGGCATATTTTATTCTTATAAGTACCTCCCCAACAAGCTAAACCATACTCAAGTTTAGAGTGAAATATACCATAGTAAATACACTTGAGAAGAATAGGACTACAATATGAATTAACAAATACAAATGTCTGGTGGCAGCCAAAAGATACTTTTTTGTCCAATCCATACCACTATCAAGCCAAATACCTAGATATCTAAAAGAATTAACCTTTTTAATAGCGAAGCAGTTAAAAGAACAAGACTTATGATCACAGAACGTATGAATGCAATCCGACGAGGAACATATATCATTACCTAAACCAAATCTTTCACATTTACCACCATGAAAAAAAAATGAATCGAAGTTTACATTTTTAGCATTCACATTAAAAAGCATTATTCTAGTTTTATCACTAAGTACCAGCTTATGAATCATAAACCAGTGCCTTAAAACAGCGAGATCATGGTTAATGTCAACAGGCAATTGCAAGGGCGAGACACAAGAAAAGGCACAGGCCATATCATCAGCAAAAGCATTGATGGAACTGCGGAACTTTATTGAAAAAAGCGAATTTATAAAGATTAAAAACAATATAGGACCCAGCACTGAGCCCTGAGGAACCCCTAATGTCAACAATTCTAATGAACTATAACAATTAAGCATTTTTACTCGCTGCTTTCTGTTTTTTAAATAGGACTGAAACCATTTAAAGATAAATCCCCTAAAGCCAGTCTTATAAATTTTATCAAGCAAAATTGTATGGTCCACTGTGTCAAATGCTTTAGTGATATCAACAAAAAGAGCTGCTGTTAACCGTTTATTATGAAGGCTGTAAATGTTTGTACAGAAATTCAATAATGCGTCTTCTGTTGATAGGCCAGATCTGAAACCAAACTGGAGTTTACTGAAACAATTATATTTCTCCAAAAAGAGCACAACTCGAGCTTTCATTTAGGCAAGTAATATGGCAAGATCAAAAACCAAGTCAATAGAAAACTTTATCATTAAAAATAAATTACATCATAAAAATTATCAAAAAATTTATTTAATATTCGAGATATTTATTATCAAAGTTGAATTAAAAAGTTTTTTAGAATTTAGTTGCTCATAACTTTATTAATTGTGACTTTATGCAAAATGCTTTAAAAACAATTTAATGTAAATTTAATTTTCTTCTCAACAAAATATAAATTTTGGAAATCGGCTAAGAAGTACACTAAATATGGAAGAAAATGTAATCTAATATATAAAAATTAATATTTGTTTGTTTGTTGGTTTGTTCGTATGTGTTATGCGCTGCCAAACCGCTCATCCGATTTGGATGGGGTTTTTTGCAAAATATTCAGAAAAGTCCCGGGAAGGTTATAGGCTATTTAAAGTTGTGATTAGACAAAGGGGAGGTGCCACGCCCATACAAAACAAAACTTGAAATCCTCATTTCTCAGGCAATGGTAGCCGTAGGGTGATTATATTTGGTACGTTTGCTGTTGGTATCAAAAGAAGGCCCTACATGTTAAAAGTGGGCGAAGCCACCCCCCTTTCTAGAAGAAGTCAAGAACTTCTTAGCATGGCCGTAGCTGCAATACTTGAAAGTTACTACCGGCTTAAGCCCCATATTCGATTTCGGCACATATTTTTATTAGATTTAAGGCAATAAAAAAGGGGGTGAGGGGCTCCGAACTGCAATTTTTTGACCTAATTTCTTCATAAAAGCCCCAAACTTAGTTCGACCTCCCCTTTTTTATTGCCAAAAATCTAATAAAAATATGTGCCGAAATCGAAAATGGGGCTTAGGCCGCTAGCATCTTCCAACTACAGCCATGCTTCTTCTATCTAATATATAAAAATGAATGTTTGTTTGTTCGTTTGTTTGTTCGTTCGCTATGCGCTGCAATACCGTTCATCCGAGATAAAACTTTGTCAACTTATTGTTTGCACTTACACAAACAATAAAGGCATATTTAAAATTTGCCACACCCCCTTTTACCGCCCACAAATCAATAAAAATGCTATATTTAAGACAGTTTTTGTCGTATTAAACTAAAATTTGGTAATTAAGTCCATATAACTATCGGTCACTATATTTAAAATAGGCTATATAAAAGATAAATAGACTTCGAAATTACTGGTCCGATCGATCTAAAATTTTAGCAGTGAATTTGTTTCGAGTACGAGATGGTTTAATATAAAATTGCCACACCCTCTTTTACCGCCCACAAATATATAAAAAATTCGCGATATCAAATTGCTTTGGAGTTATGGATCACACAGCCTCGAAATTCGATATTCAACCATTTTATGGGAGTTAAATAAGGGGGAGTGGAACCTCCGATACAACCAAAACTTGCGATATCGAATAGTTTTGGAGTTACAGGTCACACAGCATCGGAATTCAGTATTCGACCTCAATTTATGCATGCAATTTCATTAATAACATTTTATGGGTGTTGGAAACGGTGGAGTTTCACCTCCCCTCATGCAGCCAAAATTTGTGCTAAAAAATAGCTTTGAAGTTTTAGGTCGCACAGCATCGAAATTTAAAAATCGACCTAAATTTACACATGCAGTTTTACTGAAAACATTTTATGGCGTTGGACAAGTGCAACCCAAACATGCAAAATCAAATAGCTTTACAGTTATGGGTAACACAGCGTTAGAATTCAGTACTAAAACCTCAATTCATACATGCAGTTTCATTAATAACATTTTATGGGCGTAGGAAAAGGGGGACTGGCATCTCCCATACAACCCAGATTTGTGCTATCGAATAGCTTTGGAGTTATAGGTTGCACAGCGTCGGAATTCAGTATTCGATCCGAATTTACACATGCATTTTCATTGGTAACATTTTTTGGGCGTTGAACAAGGGAGAGTGACACCTCCCATACAACCCAAATTTGCGATATCGAATAGCTTCTGAGTTATTTGTGGCACAGCGTCGGAACTCAGTATTTGACCTTAATGTACACATGCCATTTCATTGATTAAATTTTATGGGCGTTTGCCAAGGGACCTCTTATTTTACCCAAATTTGCGATATCGAATTGCTTTGGAGTTATAGGTCGCACATCGTCGGAATTCCGTATTCTAGCTTAATTTACACATTAAGTTTCATTGATCACATATAATGGGCGTTGGTCAAGGGGGCGTTGCACCTCCATACAACCCAAATTTGGGATATCTAGCAGCTTTGGATTTATAGGTTGCACAGCATCGAAATTCAGTATTCGACCTCAATTTACACATGCAAGGGAGCGTGGCAGCAACGCGCCGGTTTTCAGCTAGTGATACATATTTTCAAGTTTTTACTCTCTAGCTCTGGAGAGGGGACGGGGTGAACCTTATCCTTGCATACAATTACTCGCCCAATCAAGGAGAATTACCACCCGAGGGAGTTAAATCTATATCTGCGTCACCTTGTTTATAATTCATTCAGCTTTATATATAAAAATACAGGTGTCTCTATTCTTTGGACATCACTGTATGTCGATAATCTATTCACACTTGACGTATATGATGATGAGCTAGGCCTATCAAAATACATCGGAGATGAAAAATTTAAAAAGAATGCAAAATAAGTGCATGATGATTAAGTTTTAATCTTTTCGTTTACCATTCACTCTCTTTACATCTTCATTGTGTTCTAATTATTATTCTCCTATTTTTCTTTTAATTCACTTTAAATTTAATGTATTAACCCTGCTTTGATAATCTTATTAGAAGTCACTCAAAAGTTAACCATACGCAAGGAGAATAAATAGAAGTAAAGAGATTTCAAAGGTGAATTAGTTGCATAAGGCAAAAAATTATAACCATTGAGGTGCAGCCCGTTCGAAGAAATATGGCGGCGATATTGAGAGCAGAGCTGAAAGCCAATAAAATGAGTCGACCGAACTACTTTCAGGCTGAACATTTTTGAGAACAGTATGTCTTTTAAAAGTACTTTACTGTCAAAAAATAATAACACTTTGAGAAATACTGTGTGCGGAGCAGCATGCTTACCTTTTATGTATTAAGATGTGCATACCTTTAAGCTGAACAGTTTGAGAGATATTGGATACGGAGCCGCGTGCTTGCCTTTTATATATTAAGATACCCCGTCCGATTGGAATGGGTTAAAGAGTACTAATTTCGGCAGTAGTACAAATAGGAAGTTACTATACTCGACACACGTGGAATTTGACTCATGTGGTGGCACTGGAAAAACTCAAAGATGATGTATATTTCGAACCTGACGAAAAACTTAAGGCAATTCTTGCTTTTTGCCTTATCTGAAAACGTTTTTTCTGATGCTGGGGATGCAAATATGCTTTTGCTTGAAAATATGTCAAATATTATTTTATAATTAAAATTTAAAATCTACACACGTAAATGCATTCCTATCTAAATACTCTAAATACTCATTATTTTGACTGACGAAGTCTATAAATTAAGTTGCCGCCAAAAATTCCGTAACTTCGTGTGTAATTAAAACGGCTTAATTAACATTGTGTGTGTGTGTGTGTGTATGTGTGTGTGTATTTTTATAGCCCAATTAAGAAATTCCTAACTGTTCAACAACGCTGTTCGACGACACGGCACGATTGACGGCACTGTGCACTTTTTTTTACACCGAGGATCTCTCGAAACTCCTGTCAAAGGAGAAGGAGAACAACACAAACTGCGAAACACTAATGTAAATATTTGCTTTTCTGCACCCACATTTAAGAGAAAAAAAATGGAAAAAGTATCAACATATAACTGTATACAGTGTTCCCAGACACTATATCGTGCACGTAACTTCATTAACTTCATACAAGCACACCCACAAACGCATCCATGGTGATCCATGATCCACTGCGATCGCATGTCAGATCAACTGACGTATGTGTTATTCTGCCAAACGAATTAATTTCCTTACCTTCGCTCTCTTTCTCGCTCTGCCACTCTTTGTATTGCGTACTTTTTCCTCAGAGCTTTGCTATAAAATGATACCCTACCTCGATGGATGCCGGAATGAGGCCGCCTCGGCGCGCATCACTTTTTATGATCCTCATATAAAGTAATTAATTCGCAAAATGCGACATAAGAGCGCTCGAGGGTAATTCTTTTAAGGTTTAAGAAATTTATAATTCTCCACACGTTGATCCTCCATCATTATTCATACAACAGCGAGGCAGCCAGCCACTACTTCAACTCCAGTGCTGTTCTTCATCCAGCATTGTTGTTGAATGCTGTTAGTTGGATGAACTTGGTGCTGTTGGCTGGCTGATCCAGAGCAAAGTGAAATTGGTTGGCTTAAATAAACAACGACAGCAAAGTGCGTGGTAGTAGTTTCTTGGTCTCTTTTAACCGTTCTCTGTTGGCGTTTCCCCCTTCTGGTGACTGCGTGGCACACACAACAACCGTCTGCAACATCTTCAACATGGGTACCTGTTGAACTTTCTGGGTGTGGATGCTTAAATGAATGAATGTTTTTCTTGTACTTTTTCGTTGCACCTACGCCCACTTCACTTCAAGCGTTGCCAATTGTTTGAGTGTGCGTCTGTTACATCTAGGTTTTTTTTTCTTATTCTGCTTCTTCTTCTTCTTCTTCTTCAATTTCTCCGCACTTTTTTCAAAATTGTTTGTTGCTGCTCTTACTTATATTCAACTTCTTTGTTTGAACATATAATTATTTTATTTGGTTTTGGTTGTGAATTTTTGGCGTTTTGTTACATGTTGTTGTAGTGCATTTATTTCTCTTGGGCAAGCCTGACATTCTCAATTGCCAAATAATAAATAATTAGTGTTTAAAGCCTTTTAGTCTGTCTCTGATGTCTTGCTGTCTGGTGCGGTCTGGTCTGGGCTGTTCTGTATTGTTTTGTTTTGTTTGGCTTTAGAGAGGGGCGCTTTTATGGGCGGCTTTGTGTTGACGTGATGTTTACAAAAGTAACGTTAAATTCGTCTGACATCTTTTCACCGAGCTGTAAATCAATTTTTTGGCAAGAGAGCTTTTTGTAATTTTTTAATTTTTATAACGTGTAACAAAGAGTTTTTGTCATGCTGCGTCAGCTTATCTGGGGTGGTGAAAGTAGGGTAACGGTTTATCAAAAAATAATTGTTAAATACCTAACGGCTTTTGTGGACTCCCGCTCATTTTCTTGAGGGGCTTGAATTTAAATTCTTTTTGAAGGAAGTCGAACAAAAATTAAAAAAAAAACACCAAAAATTATAATAAAAAATTTACTTTCAAGGACACTCCATATATAATAACGTCTCAACCGATTTCAGCTTTCTATCCAATAACACTCATATTTTTAACGTCTCTATTTAGAGGTAATAATAACACACGAGTTTATGAAATTTACCACAGGAAAATATTTACAAAGAATCCCTATAAGAATTTATATAGAAAATATATATTATATTTTTCTTTCGTGAAATTTTGATAAATCATCAAATTAGATTAAACACCCGTGTTAGCCCCCAGTGGGCACTTCAGTCAAGCCTCTTGAAGAAAAGGCATGTCTTAACTGCTTCTTTTGGCGTCAACACACCTCACAACATTACTGCATCGATGAGGGCTTCTTTAAGGCCTACCCGTTAAAAGGAAGGTAAGAAGTTTTAGTTATTTCTCTTCCTAAATCTTAGAAGGTTTTTTATTTTCAATATGCTTAAAAGGTTTATTGATTACTTTCATACTGAAAACTTTTAAAAAAAAATGTTAATGCTTAAAAGGAACTCTGCTTTTATTAAATAATGGAGTTGAACTAGCTATTCCAGAAAAAATAGTTAATAAAGAGTCGTTAAAGAGGTACAATGCAGTATATAATAACTAATAACTTTTGATAATTCCATGGGTTTTTTCGCTAATGTCTACCTTCGAAAATATTTTATACAAAAATAAAAGTTAATCCCCTATAACTAATGTTACCAACTATACTTACTTTGTAAGTATCATACTTATTTTCAGCTTCATATACTTACTAAAATTCCATACTTATAAGTATACTTACTTTTAAGATTTATACTTAATTATGCTTACTTTTCAGCTCCGGTTGAACGTTTTTATTTGCAAAAGTGGAAAAATTTTAAAAATTGTAACCAACAGCGTTAAAAATACAGACTGGAGTCAATTTTATTTTTAAAAAATAATATTGAATACAGCTGTGTCGAATTTTACAATTTTTTAAAGACAAGACCTGAAATATTAAGGGTGTACTGTAGTTCGTCGGCTAAAAAATAGGCTATTTTTGGGAATTTCTCGTGAGCTTGCTATGAAAGATATGTTTATATAAGTAATAAGGAATGATAAATTAAGTCTTAATTTATAAAAATAAAAATAAAATTATTAATGTTTTTTAATAATTTGGAGGCAGGTCGGCTCCCACACGATATCTCGGCATCTGTTTATCTGAAACAGAAAACCAAAGTGTTTTAGATTCAATATGACAAGGACTATAAAATAGACTATTCATATTAATTTTTAGCAATTGTTGGTAAATTTAAGTAACAAAAACCAAAAAAAAATTTTTTTTTTCGCTGTTATTTGTAAAAAAATACATAAAAACATCAATTTTTTTAACACGATTATAGTTTTTTTGTAAGTAGTTTTCTGTTAAATATGTGGTTAAAATTTCAGAAGGATCAGCCCACCGGAGAAATAGTGTGGGGCGTCCGTGAAAACGTAGTTTTGAGAAAAACGCCTTTAAAGTTTTTTAAATGCGTTCTAACATGAGTTTAGGTAGAGAAAGTTTTGGGTTGAAAAAATTATTTCATAACAATTTAATACAATACTCTTAGTACATATACAAAAATTGTAAAAAAAAAAGAAAAAACTTTCGAAAGTGACCAATTAGACTTCACACTTAAATAAAATTTACAGCCAAGACAAATACGATTTCAAGCAAAAAGAAAAAATCAAATTAATGTAGCGCTTCAATTCAGTGACAGTGAGAGCGAATAATGAAAACTTTTCTTTGGTCTCTGTATACATTTGAATGTGATTTTTTTATTTTTTTTTATTTGACTACTTTGAAAGTGCGTATAACTTTTAATTTTTTGTTATGCTTTTGTTTGTTTTTAAACTATTTTATATATTAGAAATATATATGAATTTCAAATATATAAAATTAATATTTTGTTTATTTTTCATCTGAAGACTTTTTGGTTTTAGATAGATTGTATACACAAAACTTTTCAAGTAAAACAAAAAGAGGGTGTGACAATATTTGTCTAAGAATATTGTGGGTTCTATTGATTTTAACATAAATTAGTAAATTGTATCAAAAAAATATTGAATTTGTTTTTCTAAGGTAAAATACTTACTTATACTTATTTTAAAAAATTATACTTACTAATACTTACTTTTCAGTGTTCTAAGAAGCAAATATACTTATTTTTTAATAACATGAGTTGGTAGCATTACCTATAACCAATATTTAAAGACACACTATATGGCAGAATCAAAATATTGCGTGCTTTTTGTATTATACCTTTACATCATAAAAATAAAAATAATAAAAACAAAATAAAAATAATGTTTTCTATTATTTTATAACCAATGCACTCTTAAATCTCATAAACACCTACATATATTTCTAATAATACATATTCGGTTTTTGTTTATCTATTTACCCCATACAATTTTCACTTAACGAAACTCCTCAAAGTATTCCCCTATAAATTAATAGCCACTAATTATTGGATCCAAGAAACTATCTTTAAGGAATTAATTTTTTAGATTTAATATTTTGCATGAAAAATTTATTTAAAAAACTAGTAAGGAATTATCTTCGACTGGGCCGAAGTTAAAATACCCCCACGGTCGAATTAGAGTATATATAAAGTCTTAAGCAAACTGTTAAATATATTTAAAGAGATTTTCCCGTTTTGGTTAAGTCACTTTGTATGGGAGGTAGGCGTGGTTTTCATCCGATTTTTACAAATTTAATACTCAAAATAAATATTAAATATTTAAGACACTGTGCGAAATTTGAAGTCATTAAAATGATTTTTGTGGAATTTTAACAGATTTTTCCATTTTGGTTAAATCACTTTGTATGGGAGGTAGGCGTGGTTTTCATCTGATTTTTAAAAATTTAATACTCAAAATAAATATTAAACATTTAAGGCATTGTGCGAAATTTGAAGTGATTAAATTGATTTTTGTGGAATTTAAAGAGATCTTACCGTTTTGGTTAAGTCACTTTGTATGGGAGGAAGGCGTGGTTTTCATCCGATTTTGCTCAGATTCGAACTTGACCGCCATTTTTGTATAAAAAGCTTATATTTTGAATTTCGTTATGATAGCTCAAAAATTACGGCTGCTATCGTGGACACAGACGGACAGACGGACAGACGGACAGACGGACATGGCTATGGCATGCGGCATGGCTATGATGCTGATCAGGAATATGTATACTTTTCTATACCGGCCACGCCTCCTTTTCGGCGTTACAAACGGAGTGACAAAATTAATATACCCCCATTACGTTTTTTAAACGTGGGGGTATAAAAATTATTGAGAACCAACGCCTCAAAAATGAAATGAAGGATAATTAAGCCAAAATTTTATATAAATATTTATATAAATTTATTTTCTAATCCAAATCATTGTCCCATTATTAAAACTTCCAAAATATTACTTCTAATTATCTAAAGGGGGGAGTTTTAAGAAGTTCAATTTACCCCTTATAAATCGCCCATTTCAGATTGAGGTGACCTATCAGTCGCAATGACCATCTCCGATTGGGTTCAAAATTTGTTTTTAGGTTGGTTTTTTGTTAAGAAAACCAATTCCGGAGTTTAAAGTTTCAAAAAATTATTTTGCGGAGCCACAGCCATTCGAATGCTAAAATAGGGCCTATTTTGAGACAACGTAGCTCAGTCAATTTTAATCATATTTTATTAACTAAGGTATCATTCGAAGAGTTATCTCCTCTTTTTTAAGGATAAAATAAAAAACTTTAAAAAAATTGCTGTAAATTGACCCATTGTTAATTTCAAAGTTTAATGAAATGCCAACAACATACGCTATAATTTTTTTACAGTTTCTCTATTTTGCTTTTTTGTACGTTTCAATACCTTTCCAACGATATAAAATTAAGGTGTGCTCTTAAAGGGTTCAGAAGTTATGGCGTAAAACGTGCAGTGTTAAAGAATTTTCAATACAAATTCAACCAGCTATCAAAGCCTTAGAGCATACATTTTTTTTCCTTTTATTGAATTTGAAAAAAAGTTGAATTTGTTGAAAATTAGGCGATCGCTTACAGCAGCTTATATTTTCGTGTGTTCGTGTTTTAGTTTTTGCAAAACACAAGTTTATAAAAGAAAACAATTTGCATGGCAGGAAAAGCGGGCGAAATAGACTACTTGCTGAGCATGTTTGTTGTAAAGCTTTGATAGCTTGTTGAATTTTTGTTGAAAATTCTTTAACACTGCACGTTTTACGCCATAACTTCTGAATCCTTCAAGAGCACACCTTAATTTTATATCGTTCGAAAGGTATTAAAACGTACAAAAAACCAAAATAAAGAAACTGAAAAAAATTTATAGCGTCCGTTGTTGGCATGGCATTAATTTTTGAAATTAAGAATGGGCCAACTTACTGCAATTTTTCCAAAAGTTTTATATTTTTCCCTTAAAATAGACGAAATAGCTTTTTCAATGATACCTTATTTACGAAAATCGGATTTAAATTGACTGAGCTACGTCGTATGAAAATGCACCCTATTATGGCCTTGAAAAATGGTTCAAAAAATTTATAACTTTGGATTTGGTTTTCTAAGCAATAAACCAATCTAGGAAAAAAATTTGAGCCAAATCGGAGATGGTCAGTGCGACTGATAAGTCACCTCAATCTGAAATGGGCGAAATATTTTTACATAAGCAACTATTATGAGCCTTATTTAAGCTCTTTCAAATATTACTGGCATTTCCACTCTTAACGGCTACGTTCTGTGGACAGACACAATTCCAAATTGGAATACCTTGGATAAGATGAGATTCTTTTTTTCTTTTGGATGAGATTCAGGGCTATTTCGGGGACGCGGCAAATGTACAACATTTACCGGTCTTGGATTGCTTTTAAATTCAAATTCGCGTACAATTGTGTTTGGCGTCCAAAAGTTTACATCAACTATAGAATTAAATAAATTTTCAGGAACTGTTAATCTAAAAGACGTAATCGATCTTACATTTGAATATTTGAATTAATGAACCGAAAGATTCAAGGAACACTTCCACTTTGATTTAATGAAAAAATCTATATCAACCTCTGTTGTATCCGCAGCTAAGCGAGAAACAAAGATTGATTTAGTTGGTGGAATTGCAATAAATGGCTTAGGTGGAACAGAAACCGGAGAACAACCTGGGAATCGACCAGAGTTGATGAAAGAGAAACAGTTTGGGCATAAGACATGACTGGCAATAAAAGTGGAGGTGCCAGCACTGGCAAAGGAGCAGAAATCGATATGTTTGCTGTATTCGAAGTAGAAGTTAAAATAGGTGGAGGGGCTGTTATACCACAAATGTCCATGTCATCAGCAATGTCATGTTCAGAAGAATGTAGAGTTGGAGTTGAATCCGTTTTTTTGCTAACTACGCAATGCCATGTGTTTTTTCCGCTTGGGTGAAGGAATTGACTCTTCAATATATTTATAATCGGCGAAAAGAGACTGGTATTTATAAAATTTTGTAGAAAGCGAAGAAAGTTCCTTACTTATTTCAGAGAAGCCTTGCTTCGTCTGCTTAACAAGCTTGTAGAAGTTGATGTCAGCCAATCTACATTTAGACATTCAACTTAAAGACATTCAAACGCAGACTTTATCTTAAAAACTTGGATGTAATCTTGTTCAGGAACTAATTCGATTTAGAGAAAGAATGGAGATAACTCAATCGTCTGTAGATGTTGTCCGATGTACAAGAACCCTCTACTTCTGCAAATTCACTAAAAAAAAAATCAGCCAACGAGCTTTATATACCGTCCATATCGATTTGTTACAAAACATACGTTTTGGGAAAACCAGTATGTCTACAACATCGTACGACGAGCACAATGTCGATAACTTATTGTCATGAGCACACCAAAATATTCTTAAGTATAACTAAATTATCTTAAAAAATTAACTAAGTAGTGAAATTGCATTAAAATATATATCAGGTCAGGTATACACACTCAAAAAAATACTCTAGTAAAATTTACTACACAATGTGTATTTACTTCGTATATATGTAGTTTTATTTATTTTTAAATACATATGTAGTTATTCAATATATTTTTACTGAATTTACTTTTAAATAATTAATACTACACGAAGTAGTTGCATGTAGTAAGTAGTTGTTTACACACATTTATTGAAATAAAAAATATCTACATTAAAATAATTTACATAATATGTAACTGATAGCAATTGTATTTATTTCAACTAAAATAATTATAAAAGGTTCGTGATGAAGAACTGTGGTAAGTATACTTCTTAAAATGCATTTTTTTAAAACTAAAATTCTTTGCTCTTCTTATAATAAAAGCAATCATTGTACTATGGCAGAAAACGTTTTGCAGTTTTTTTAATTAATAAATGAAAAAATATTTAATTTAAATGCAAATGTATTTATTTTCTGTAGTTAAAAAAAATGAAGTAAAAGTAAATAATTGAAATTAGTAAAAATAATTACATTTTTATTCGGACAGTGAGTTACTAATTTACATTTGTTTTAAATACATTTTTATTTATTTTTACTACAGAATTTTTTTGGGTGCACCCTCTTCAAAAGTGACACAAGATTTCAAAATTTTTACTTTTTCGTGTAAAACTGTTCGTAGTTATCATCGACATCGGCTGTCTTAATTTTGTATTCATATTCTTAGTTTTCAATAAAAAAAATCGTTTTGTCTCTCTGTTTTGTATGAAGTCCCTCGAAGAAAAAAAATGTTTTTTGCTCCTCCTAAAAATGTAAAAATTTTGAGTTGTGTCACTTTTGAAGTGGGTGTGCGATATATCAAATAATTTCAAATGAAAAAATTATCTCAATTTTTTTAAACATGTTATTCAATGATTCTTTATGTAAATGTTTATTGAAATATTAAACATAGTAAATGAAATATTTTACAATTTCAAATTGCTTTTAATGTAATTGCCTTAATAATCATATAGTATATATTATATATTCTAAATAATATACATATGAATGAAATCGAAATGAAATGTGAAAAAAATTAAAATAAAATTTTTTACAATGCTAAATTACTTGTAATATAACTGCCTTCAATGATATGAAATGCAAAAAGTGTCTTAACTATTTTATGTAAATATGTATATTATTAAATGACTAATGATTTTAAAGTGCAATAGCAAACATAATTAATCAGGTCTTTTAAAAAAGCGCTTTTAGCAGGGGTTTTTAGTAAAGTAAGTGCGGAAGTACTGACAAATTTTCCCATTTCATACAAGTAATAAAACGGTGCTTTCAAAGAGTGTGTAAGGCCTATAAAAACTTTACTCAGTCCTGCTAGAAGGCCTTCGTACTCCTGTAATTGCCCACTGGGCCATTACAAAAACCAAACACATACAAAATGGGATACAATGCGACGTACAATAGGTCTGTTTCCGTACTCGCTTCAAGTAACTTGAAGTCATGGTAAAACTAGGCAAGGTAGTGTTATGGCGGAAAGGCGGTGACCGAAACTGTCAAAACGAAGTTGACAACTCATACAAAATCTGCAGCAATGAGAATGCAATGAGAAAGCGCAAATTGGCCAATATAGCCAAATGGCTGAGTTTGACAGTTATGGTCACTAAGAAAGAGAAAACATTCAGCCCTAACACTACCTTGTCTAGTTTTACCATTCTTGAAGTTACTTGAAATCGTTTCTAAACACAAATTTTCAAGCTCGAGAGAGTAGAAGAACAAGCTTAATTTCACTCTCTATTCTATTACAACTCGAAACTAGCTTGAACTTAACTTGAAAAATTTCTTCGGTACACGAATATCTAGCTACAAATCGTCAAATTGTAAGATCAATATCTTTTATTGTTTTGTGAAATAAAAAGTATTGCTATCATTAAATGCAAGTATTATTGAATTATATACTTTGCACAAAGCGTTTTTTGTAAGAATACACTAATAATTTCAAACAAAACTAATTTTCTTTCTATTGCAAAAGTGCATAAACAGCTGTTGTGCTTGAAACTTACTTGAAGTCGTTTCCGTACTTTTTGATAAATATTCTCATTTTGACAGATAATCAAGTTACTGTCTTTTACTCGAACTTTATTTGAAGTTAGTACGGAAACAGACTAAATGTCTGAAACACATAAAATGATATAAACAAAAAATTAACTTTTTCCAACAGTACTTCAAGAAGCATTGAAGGCCATTTCAAAAACTTCAAATTGTATGTATTACAAAATTACTAGCGAAATATACTTCAGAAATCAATACACTTTTTCAGAAGAGTAAAATGTACATCAGTAAAAATCAAGTCGCTTTTGAAATTATCAAATATACGTGAAAATGCTGAAATGTAATTAAAAACACAAAAAAAAAATAACTTTAGTGTGTTCAAATATCCGTATATACTTAATTTTGGACAACATTAGAATTACTAAAAACTACACAGAAAAAAACAGAATCAGTGAACAGCATATGCAAAAATAAATTCATTGAATTGCAATGAATTGTTTATAGTTATTATTATTTACATTATTGAAATCAATGAGCTCGTAATCATTAAAATTTTGTAAACAAATATCAAAACAAATTTTTCAAACAAATTTTTTGGCGTTATTTTATTGTATTTGGGCCTTATTTCAATATTTCTAATTAGGAGTTATTTAATTTAGAACTGTTAGGAGTTATTTAGCTTCTATGGCTCTATGAAATATGGCCATATACCGAATAAAGGCAAAGCCCAAATGGTCTTTTTATTTATGATATAACGATTTGCTCTTATACGAAATGTTGTTTTAAAATTCTGTTCAAGGAAAAACCATTCTATCGGCCAAATATCATTTTGTGTGGTGGGGCAAAATTTCATATTAAAAAAAGATCTCAAATTTGGGCCCTTATTTAATTTTCCGTTTTGTGTGCATTTTTCCTGAGGTCTAGAGCCTTCCCTGCTCGTTTTATGGTCGCGGCCAGAAGAACCACAATTGTTTTTTTTAATGTTCTGAAAATTAGGACTTAATTTATCATTTCCGTTTAGGTTTTATTGCATAATGAACATACTCGTAAATGTAAGGTTTTGTTTCAGTTTTTCTTTAAGTTTTATTTCACCAGGAGTTAGGAGTTATTTAATCTTTCAACGTTAAGACTTATTTCATTTACTGTTAGGAGTTCTTTCATTAGGAGCTATTTCGTTAGGACTAATTTCGTTAGGAGTTATTTCCCCAAAATGTTCCCAATTCTTTTTCAAAAAGATATTGGCTCTTATTTTATTTTCGGTTTTTGTGTTATTTAATTATTTTTTTTTTGGCTTTATTTCATTTTTTTATTTTGGGCGTTATTTCATTTTTTTTATGCCCAACATATTTTACGCCTTATTTCATTTCTTACTTTGGGCATTATTTCCCTGAACCGAATAGAATATGGGCATTTCCGTAGCTACGCACGTGACAGTCGTACGACTTTAGTGGATAAGTGGAAAAAAAAAGAATAATTAAACCTTCAGTTTTCTTGTTTTGATTTTTCAATAGTTTACTAAGCGCACTATACAAAGAGTAAAAGCTAAGAGTTGTCAAAAGCTCGGCTCTTAGATAGAAGCCACCAAAAATGATATGTTACATGACACAAAATAGAAGTGGTTTTTACCTGCAACAATATCAACGAAAAAATTAGCAAATTTTGCACGAGTTTGTCTATGAAAGTTTTTTTTTAATATAATCTGGAATAATGTTGCTACATATTCATAATTGCTTAGTTGAAAAATATTTTTTAATTATTTTTATACAAACCATAATATGATACGTTACGTGATATACGTTATGTGACAGATTTTTCCCTTAAAAAAAGTGCAAATATTTTATATTTTCATTTATTTAATTGAACTAGAAAAACTTATAAAGTGTAATTCAGGACCATTTCTATCGAAAGTTGAAAAAAAATTTAATTAAACTTTGTATTATACAAGCATTTATTATACTTACAAAATTTCAACTTTCGTTAAATTTTTTCAACTTTTGTCACCTTTTTTCAACTTTTGTTGCCATTTTATCATGTTTGCTGCCATTTTTTAAATTCCAATTGAGATCAGCTCTCTTTACACTCACAATAAACATTTCAACAATTTTTTCTCTATTATCGAGGCTTAAAAGAATTTTAAGTAATATTTAACTTTTCAGTCGCGGTAGACCTTTTGGCGAAAATGCCCATATATAGAAGGAGATGGTAGTTTTGAATGCCCATTTACCATTAATTAGCTTAGCTGGACTCAGATGAGGGAATGTTTCCTTAAGATACGCCAACATTTTTCCGCTTTTGCCTGTCGTTTTAATAAAACGATGCCAAGCTTAACGTGCAATAGTGGCGGAAGAATTTTTACCTTCGAGACTAGTGCCTCGCGAACAACGTTGTGAATTCCTTTATTTGTTTCACTTTTCATGTTCACTATTAATTAGGTTATTAATTCTATAATATTTTTAACAAAACCAACTCTGCGTTTGCCTTAACTAAGAAAATATTTTCTAGATTTACGTCTTGTTACAGGTTCTAAAATCAAGTACACTCTAACAAAAATTCACGAGAGTTAACTACAATAACTGCTGGCAACTGATTGCCTACATTTATTGTCGTTAAATCCCACAAAGCAAAATCATACATATTTCACCCTAGAAATGCGTGAATCCTCTCACCCACAATTATCTCTTTCGCGCTCTTCGCTTATAAAAAACGCTAGAAATGCGTGAAGTCTCTCAAGTTTTGAATAAGGTAACAATAACAACAACTTTGTATAGAGTTAATCACACAGCAAAAGGCGCTACTCTTTCCAACTTCAGTAAACTTGAGTAATAAAGCTGTAACCAATACTGTTTAACTGTTCAAGTTTTATATAATTTGACACTTGTTCGAATAAACTTTTCGAAATCATATGACGTTGAAGCAGAAGTGTTTATTTTAAGTCAAGGGTAGCACCCGCTCTAATAGCGTAAAATATTGCTGCTGGAGCGTTTTGATGACTTCCTGACCGAGAACACACTGAAATAGCCTGAATAGAGATAATATACATATTTTAAGACTCTCTGAGCGAAAACACGCTGAAATAGCGTGAAAAGTAGAAAGAATATACATATTTTAAAACTCTCTGAGCAAAAACACTTCCTATTATTATTATTTATTTATATTAGTACATTAAGAACTAGGTTCTTTTATAGTACAGAGCTCAAAGACATCATTTGAATTCAACTTATTATAAAACATTTAAACTTAAATATAAGTTAATTTATATTTATTGTTATACAATTAAAAGTGTTATCAAAAAATTTTTATGTTAAACAAATGTAAATTCATAAGACAGATAAAACTTATAAAAGTAACTTATAAAATAAATAAATAAAAACAGATAAAATTAAGAAAGAGCAAACAAGACAGAGATAGAGAGAGAAAGTCATATAGAGCTAAAGATCTGAAGAAGGATTTTTTGACGCTATGAATTTTAAGCTACTAGGCAATGAATTCCATAATCTAGCGGCATTAATAAAGAATAGTCTTGTGGAGTTTAGAAAGTTAAAACTATGTATAATTAGCACTTGGCTTCTAATTGACCGACTAAATTGCAGTTTTTTTTTTCAAATAAGTAGAAAGGAGTTTTGTGGTGTATGAGTTTGTGTAAAAATATGCAATTCCTGGCATTAGAGTTGCTTATGATATCGCACCCAAGTATACAGTTTTTTTAATTGAGCTAAATGATCAAATTTACGCAAGCCGTAGACATAACGAGTGGCATCATTAAACGCGATCTGCAATTTAAGTTGAGACCGCGAGTCTAACTTGCTGTATACAAGTTCAGAATATGTTATGACGGGGACAACAAGCTGAATTACAAGTTTATGTCTTAGATCAATAGGTGTATACTCAGACGACATCCTAAGGTTACGCAAGATGTAATAGATTTTGCGGACTACACTGTTGATATGATCTGTACAAGTAAGGGAAGCATTGATATTAAATCCAAGACTTACAACACTATTAACTATTTTTATGATTTTATCACCCAATATAACGTCTGGAATGGAGTCAGGGCTTATTTTTTCTTTAGAGACAGGCAACACATACGACTTCAGTTTATTAAGGTGAAGACTATTTTTCATAGCCCATTGATTTATACTGTCAAGATCTCCATTCAGTTTGCATACTAAATCTTCCATGAGGTTTGTTCTACCAGACAAGTAAATCTGAACGTCATCAGGATAAGCATGCATAGACGAATATGTGCAGCAGTGAAAAATGTCATTCACGAACATAGAGAAGAGCAGCGGGTCAAGAACCGATCCCTGAGGCACACCACAGCAAACAGCTTCATAGTATAAAAAATTAGTACCGACCTTCACTCTTTGTACTCTATTTCTCAAATAGCTACTTAACAAATGAGTGGCACTGTCGCAGAAACCAAAGAAATATTTTCATTTTTGACAAAGGAGTTCATGACTTACAGTGTCAAATGCTTTTGAAAAATCAAGCAGACACAATAGAGTTAGTCTACCATCATCATAATATGACCTTATATCATCCATTACTTTAACCGTAGCAGTAGAGCAATTGTGACCTGCGCGAAAACCAGATTGAAATGGAGACAAAAGATTATTTTCACTTAATAATGATGATATTTGGTTAGCCATGATAGATTCACATACTTTGTATAATGAAGACAGGATGCTTATAGGCCTGAAATCCTTCGGTTCACAAGCTGTATTTTTTTTTTACCACCGGCGTTACTATATCAGATTTCCACAAATGTGGAAAAGACGATGTAGTAAAACAATAATTAATAATGTGAGTTAGAGAGAATCTTTACAAATTTTATATTTATACCATCTTTACCAACAGCATTTGATTTTATATTCAATACATCCTTTGCAACATCGTCTTGTCACCGTGGTAAACTGAAATGTATGTTCAATAGGAGTACCTAAAAATGTATGGGAACTTGGCGTGTAATTCTGGTTCACATTGGCGCTAGCCAGAAAATATTCATTAAGACGGTCAGGATGAATCTGGCAGTTAGGTGTTTGCTTGTCAACAATGCTTAAGTTTTTTTTTAAGAGTTGTTTTGAGTTTGGTTGAGCAATACCTTATTTTTGATTGCCTTATTATGGTTATGGAAGCATTCCTAGCACTTCTATAGTTTTGCCATTTTTCAAATGAAGGATTCTTTTTCCATATTGCATGCAACCTATTTCTTTTTTTTATGGCAAGCTGTACACGATTTGTAAACCACGGGCAGGACATATTTTTATTATTTACAGTTTTCAAAGGGACATGTTTTACGAACAGTTCAGTTATTGCACTTGTAAATATGGTCAGCTTATCTATATATATAAAAATGGATGTATGTATGTGGGTATGTGGGTATGTGGGTATGTGGGTATGTGGGTATGTGGCTATATCACGTATAGACTCCAAAACCGCTGAACCGGTCTTTATGAAATTTTCAGGGAAAATAAAGCCACATCTTGAGAGTGTTCCTGTGAGGTTTTATAACGATTGGAGAAAGGGGCGTGGTACCTCCCATACAAGCCAAATTTGCTCCATCGATCACAAACAAAAAAAAAGAAAAATATTTCACGGTTTCAATCGTAAAAAACTAAGATTTGGTGATTTTGTTCAGATAGTTACTGTCGGTAACTGTACAAAAAATGGGCGTGGTCGTTATATAAATACGCCCACTTTTTCGAAATCATGGCAATTCCGGAGTTCTGCACATTTTTACAGTGAAACTTGCTGTTTAGGTACGAACACAATTTATAAATGTTTTCACGCCCACTTTTAACGCCCACAAATCAATATCTATATATATATAAAGCAAAACGATGTGTGTCTGGTAGTGTGATGTCTATAGACTCCAAAACTACTGAACCGATTGACCTGGAATTTTGGCAGTCGATTTGTTTCAGGTACGAGATGGTTGAGGAAAAAAATTTGCCACACCCCCCTTTTACCGCCCCCAAATCAATAAAAATGTTACATTTCAGTCGGTTTGGGTCGTATATGGCTAAAATTTTGTAATTTAGTATGTACGGTTACTGTCGACAACTGTCCTAAAAATGGGTTTCCACGCCCCCTTTTACCGCCCACAAATAAATGAAAATGGTTTATTTCAGACGGTTTTGGTCGTATAAGACCTAAATTTGGTACTTTGGTTTGTGAAGTTACTGACAGTAACTGTACGAAAAATTGGTTTCCACGCCCCCTTTTGCGCCCACAAATCAGTGAAAATGCTATATTTCATGCAGTTTTGGCCGTATGAGACTAACATATGATACTTAAGTTTGTATGGTTACTTTCGGCAATTGTACTAAAAAAGGGCGTCATCGCTATATAGCCACACCCACTTTTTAAGAAACCATCAAAATTGACTACTGGGTCGATTGAGCTAAAATGTTGGCTTAGTTTGTACGGTTACTGTTAGCAACTGTACTAAAAATTGATCTCCACGCCCCCCTTTTACCGCCCACAAACCAATGAAAACGTTTTATTTCAACGGTTTGGGTCGTATTAGACAAAAATTTTGTAATTCAGTACATATGGTTACTCTCGGCAAGTGCACTATCAATAGGCCTGCCCTACTTTAGTTAAACTCACTTTTCGGGGAGTTAGCGTCCAGTGAAGTAAAGTGCGCCAGGCTTTCCCTAAATTGAGCTGAAATTTGGGCAGTCGATTTGTTTCGATTACGAGATGGCTCAAGGGAAATATTTTACCGCACCCCTTTTTACCGCTTGCAAAACAACAAAAATGCTACATTTCGCACGGTTTTGATCGTATTAGACTAAAATGTGGTTATTTAGTGCACATGGCTACTTTCGGCAGCTATACTGAAAATGGTGAATATATTTGACATTTCTTGACATTTTCGTGTATGGCAGTAAGGCGGTCTGTGGCAGAACAACGTTTGCCGAGGTGATAGATTGTTCCTGTGAGGTTTGGTAACGTTTGGACGAGGGGGCGTGGTTCCTCCCATACAAGCCAAATTTGCGCTATCGACCACAAACCAAATAAGGGATATATATCAGACGGTTTCGATCGTAAAAACTAAGATATTATCATTTTGTTCAGATGGTAACTGTCAGTAACTGTACAAAAATCACTTTTTCGTCGCAATTTATATACGCCCACTTTTTCGAAATCATGGCAATTCCGGAGTTCTACACATTTTTATACTGAAACTTGCTGTGTAGGTGCTCCAAGAGGCAGTCACGATACATAAATGTTTTCACGCCCACTTTTAGCGCCCACAAATCAATATCTGTACATATAAAAATGAATCGTGATTTGTTCGGATGCTTAAAACTTGAAAACGACTAGACCAAATAGGATACTTCCTTCTACTGGTTTGTTCGTAACTGCTACGCAAAGGTTTAGGAAAAAAGTAATGCCACACCCCTTTTATCGCCCACAAATCAATAAAAATGCTATATTTAAGAAGGTTTTGGTCGTATTAAATTAAAATTTGGTAAATAAGTTCTTATGATGACTGTCACTAACTTTAATAAAAACGGGCGTTGTCACACTTCATCTACGCCTACTTTTGGAAATATCACAATACTCCGAAACTATTGGTCCGATTGAGCTCAAATTTTGTAAGTGGCTTTGCTTTGAGTACGAGATGGTTTAAGAAGAAATGCCACACCTTCTTTTACCTCCCATTAATATAAAAACAATTTGTGTTATCGAATAGCGTTATGGGTTGCACAGCTTAGAAATTCGGTATTCGACCACAAATTAGACGTACCGTTTCAGTGATGAAATTTTATGGGAGTTGGACAAGGGGGAGGGGCACCTCTCATACAACCCAAATTGGTGATATCGAATAGCTTTGAATTGATAGGAATTCAGCTTTGGAATTCAGTTTTTGACCTCAATTTACACATGCAGTTTCAATGATTTTTTTTATGGGCGTTGGACAGGGAGGCCTGACATCTCCCTTACATCCCAAATTTGCAATATCGAATTGCTTTGAAGTTATAGGTTGACAGCGTAAGAAATCGGTATTCGACCTAAATTTATACATGCACTTTCATTTCTTACATTTTATGGGCGTAGGGAAAAGGGGAGTGACACTTCCCATACAACCCAACTTTGTGCTATCAAATAGCTTTAGAGTTATAGGTCGCACAGCATCGGAATTCAGTATTTGACCAAAATTTACGCATGAAGATTTACTGATAAAATTTTTTAGAGTTTGTCGGGGGGCGTGGCACCTCCCATACAACCCAAATTTGTGTTATCGAATATATTTGGAGTTATATGTCGCACAGTTTTGGTATTCGGTATTCGACCTCCATGTACACATGCAGTTTAATTGATTACATTCTATGAGGGGTGATCAAGACGGCGTGGCACTTCCTATACAACCCAAAATTGTTATATCGAATAGCTTTGTGGATATAGGTCGCACAGTCTCGGAATTCAGTATTTGACCTCAATTTAGACATGCTGTTTAACTGATAACATTTTATGGGCGTTTGAATAGGGAGAGTGGCAGCAACGCGCCGGGTTTCAGCTAGTCTTCAATATTAGGACAAAACCACACATTATTCCACGGAGTTACAGACAGATCACAGAAAAGAGCATAAGAATCAATAGACTTAAAATTGTGATATGAAAACGTATGCGACGTAGCTGAACAAGATAAGTTAATGTCAAGAGTACAGAAAATAAGGTCATGATCCGATAAAAAATAAATTTGGTCAAACAAAAGGACAGTTGAAATTTCAGATACTATAAAATAATCAAGAAGACTAGGACTATCGTTAGACGAGAAACGTGTAGGCATGGTATTATTTACAACAGACAGACCAACGGATGTAATATTGTCACAAAGAGATTGTGTTATACTGTCATTACATAAAATATTAACATTAAAATCACCACATACAACAAAATAATTAAAATCTATTGAAAGATCTGACAATTCAGAAAAATAAGAGTCAAGACTATTGCACTTATTAGGGTTGTATACACAGGACAAGAATATTTTCAAATTATTGTCAGCTATGCAGACATTCAGGTACTCAATTTGACTAGATTTTTTCGAATTACTTATAAGTTTTGCATTAAGATTACTGCTGCAGTACATTGCTACCCCTCCGCCTCTTCGATCTTGTCTATTATTTCTGAAAAGTGTATAATTTTTTATATTATAAGCATAATCCAATATTTCACAACAGAGCCAAGTTTCAGACACACATATAACATCAACAGACGAGTCCTCAAAAACATATTTAACATAGTCCATCTTAACTGAATTTTGACTTCTAGCATTAAAGTGGACTACTTTCAAGCCCGATTGTCTTTTACACAGAACTTCCGAGAGAAAGATAATATGCATATTTTACGACTCTCTGAGTGAAAATAAGCTAAAATAGCGTGAAAAGTAGAGAAAATATACATTTTCTGGGAAAAAAGCTGAGTTTTAAACAGAATTGAAAAAACCCGCTGCATAACGTGATCTTTTTACAAAATCGCCAATAAATGTCGTGAAATTTCACAACATTGATTGTAGTGATTTTTCAGTTAGTTTTTAGAGTGTATTTTATTCTTGTTTCAAGCACTTTACTATAGTTTTTACTATAGCTTGATTTGAGCAAATGAGGCTTAATTTTAAAATTTCTTAAATCAAGCAAAATATTTGCTTAGTATAATAATATTATGGCCGCGTATACGAACGTCTGTAAGAAGTCAATACAGCATTTTTCAGATTAGAAAAAAAGTCAATTCGAATGGGTCTTTCTGTGAAATACTTGGTGTCAAAAAAGAAACACTCCCAGCGTCTTGGACCAACGTTATAGTGGACTATCGGGATTTTGAAGGACTTGGTTTAAGTGGGATTCAGTATTAACTCATCCAACGATATCAGCATTGCGATCAAACGAAGGATAACTCTTGCCAACAGGTGTTACTTTGCACTCAATTGTCTATTGAGAAGCAGAGCCCTCTCTCGACAAACGAAAATCGCGGTCTATAAATCGCTCGTCATGCCAAATCTTCTTTATGCATTACAAACCTGAGCGCAGAGCAGTTCAGATGAAAAGATTTTAGGAGCCTCCGAGAGAAAGATCCTTCTTAAGATCTACAGAACAATCTGCGTCAATGGCGACTACCGAATACGGTAGATGGATGAATTGTTCGAGCTGTTCGAGGGCATTGATGTAGTAAAACGCATTAAAATAGATCGGCTTCGGCAGCTATGTCATGCTCAGCGCATAAAGATGATGCTGCAGTGAAGAAAATATTCGATTCAGTACTCAACGATGGTCAATACAAAAGAGTACGACCGCATCTCGATTGAAAGACCAAGTAGAGGACAATCTGACGAAGCTTGGAATATCTAACTGGCGCCAGTAAGCGAGGAACAGAAATGGCTTGCGCACGTACTTAGATCAGGGCAAGCTCGACCTACGGTTGTAGCGCCAACTCAGTAAGAAAGTTAGAAAATGTAAGAAACTATTTAACCCGTTAATTCCCATGCTTCTGTCTAATGGCAGAATATTTTTTTTTTTTTTTTGTTAATTGACGTGTTTAGATATTTAAAACATGAAAAATAAGAAAAAAAACTGTACATCCCTTATTTTTTTGTAAGGGGGGGGGAGAGGTGTCACCTACAGGTGATACTGGGCGTAATTTATACTAATAACTTAATATGGTAATAAGAAGAATACGACTTATTTCTATTACAAGTACATTTATATTACAAGTTACATTCAATAACAACAATTTACAAAAACAAGTATTACAGTACTTATCCTTTTGGCATTTTTATAACAATAAAAAGTTTCAAAACCACTTCGACGCACAAAAATTTCAAAACTGTTTGAGACAAATGAATAATTTGACAGATGATGTATGTATCAGGGTTGCAAAAAAAATATTAATACTACCGTGTGTTTACTTTAAAGTAGTAGTAAATTTTTTTCTTATTTTTTTTTGTTTTATAGGGTAAATAAATTCTTCAATCTCTTTTACCTACAGGTGACACTGGGAATTGACGAGTTAAAGAATATTTTTTAACTACCACGGAGATTCAAGGCTTTTTAGTGAGCTTTGTTACTGACTGAATATTCGAAAAATATCCCAACTGAGTGTTGAATCTATTACAAAACTAACAAGCTTTGAACTAATATTAAATTATAAAAAGATTTTTAAAAAAGCATTGCTTTTACATTTAGTTTCTTATAAGTTTTACGGTCTCAGTACACACTTAAAGTTATCCTCATTGCACCAATTATAATTTACTTTATGTTTTAAAATTTATATATTTTCATATTTTCGATGACAGTTTTAAATAAACTCTTAATTTAACACACGGCTTGCGTATCTAAATTCCTTTGCTTTTTACACAAAAATGTTTTTTACAAGTTATTTTTCACATTGAAATGCTTAGTTGAGGAATATGGTTAACAGCATACAAATTGTACTTCAATATTTTGGCTACATATTTTGAGAGATTTCAGTTTGATTAATAAAAATAGCAAAAAAATACTAGAAAAAATTAATTAACACCTTAATTCTTAGGCTAATCGTTTTAATTTATTCGTATTCAAGCATTTTATCGTTTAATGGATTAAATAAATATTTTCTTAAATATATAGGTACCACGTAATTTGGGGTAAACGTTAAGCTTAACCTCACGGTGGCAAAATATTAATGACGTAGTAGTCAAAACTAGCTTAAAATATATGTAATCAAAAACATTAGAGCAATGATCGTTTGTTCCGAACAAAAAAATGGTTTGTTTTCGATAAGCATTTAAGTTCGACATATTATACAAAAATGGTTCAAAACCTGGCCTAAAAGGTTCGTAATGAAAGAATTAAATTCAATAGTTGTTAACAGAATGTGGTTTACTGGCAACAATACAGTAGAAATAACTATTTCGTGTGAATTGTTTAAAAATTATTTTGTGCCAACACAATTGTGTCAGAAAATACTCTTTAAAAACCAATATAACCCGTGAAAGTAACAATATTACTGAAGATGAAAGTCTAAAAGTGTTTTTGTTTTGATTCTCGAAGGTAAATAAAATTCATTTCGACATTTCAATGTGCCAACATATTCCTTTAATTCTCTTCTTTGTATAGTAGTTCACATCAACGTCTATACCACACCACCATCAACATCATCCTCACCATCGCGTCTACATTTCTTTGTGCCGAGTGTCTTTATCATGTTGGCTGTTGACTGACTTACGTTGTAGTTAAACGTTGAAATAAAATCGTGATTCGTGGCTCAAATGATTTCATCTAATTTGTTACAAATTTCTAACAACTTTTTCTTTCTTTTCTTGAAATATATTTGAAGTGATTCACTTGGTTAATTTCTACTTTTTTAAAGGTTTTTTTCCTGGATGGTCTCAACTTTTTTACAACACTTGATTGTTAAATAGATGATGATGATAATAATGATGTGAATGAAGTTAATGATGACTATGCATAGTTTTCTTAAAATCTGGAGGAGTGAAGCCAATTACTAGAGACTGTCTGAGTGTCTCAGTGCAGGTGTGTGTGGAAACCGCTGCATGCTATTGGAACATCTTCATTGATAGACTGACTGTCTGACTGGCTAATGAAATGATAGGAAAATTTTCGGCTCTTGTTGCATGTGTTGCAGTTAAAATGCGGAAACATTGCTGATTCAGCTCGACGTAGAGTAGACGTTATAACGTGGTTGATTGAAATGTTGGCGTTGAAATAATAAACTAGTAAAATAACGGAGTTAATTTAGAAAACAATACTCTTCCATATCGCTTGCAAGAGTATAGCACCTCTTTGCCTTCAAAACTGCAAAATAAGTATAGAGTACGAGGCAAATTTGCTAATAAAACATATGACCTGATTGTCTTAGGTTAAATTATTTAGACCTGAACTATGCAATAGATGGCTAGATGAACTACACCATTTCCAATTGAATTCAGAAAAGATCAATTGAAATTCAGAAATTAAATTTGAAATTCAGAATAGATCAATTAAAATTCGTAAAATTCATGCCAAACTCATAAAAGATCAGTGAAATTCAGAAAGGATTAATGAAATTTAGAAATTCTATTTAAAATTGAGATAGATCATTTATAATAAAGAAAATTTAATTGAAACTCAGAAAAGATCAATGAAATTCAGGAAAGATCAATTGAATTTAAAAAATTGTATTCAAAATTCAAAAGAGATAAATTCAAATTCAGTAACTCCATTCGCACTTCAGATAAGATCACTTAAAATTCAGAAATTCCATGTGAGATTCGGAATATATCAATTAAAATTCCGAATTCTATTTTGAATTTAGAATATATCAATTGAAGCTCAGAAAAGATTCGTTGAAATTCAGAAAATTAATGATCAAAAATTTTAATTTTTCCTTAAAACTTAATGATTATGGTAGTGGAATTGTTAATGGTAACGGAATTGCTAATTCTAATGGTAATGGTAATGATAGATTTAAATTTTTATATACGAAGGTTGCTACATACATATATATCGGGAATAAATGTAAAGACCGATTTTTTTTATTGGAAATTGCTTATTGATATATGATTCTCCTTTATGAATAATACATTTTTGCATGCTTTCGAACTATTTGTCATAACATTTATCCCATTCCACTTGGGACACCTCCAAAACATAGTTTTTGACCGCATGAACGCCTTCTTCTGGCGTCGAAAATCATTGCCCATACAGTTTATCCTTTATGTTTGGGAGCAAAAAGAAATCATTGGGTGCTAAATCAGGACTATACGGCGGATGATCCATTAATTCGATGTAGTGAGTGCTCTCAAAAACGCCTTTGTTTGAACTGATGGGTGGAGCTCGCATTGTATTGATGAAGAATGCGTCTTAGGCGCTTTTTTCTTGTTTCATGGAACACTTCTGGCAACCACAGGGTTGTGTACCATTTCGAATTGATTGTTTTGCGTGTTTCAAGTGATACCGTGCCCACATGACTAGTTTTTTGAAGAAACAGGCGACCATTTGTTTCGCAGTGCTTCGATCTTTTGTTGAAATTGGTTCATTTCGACCCATACAGTTTACTGCTGCTGACTTTCAGGCTCATATGCTTCGTCACCAGTCATGATCTTAAAAACGTCTTTTGAAGCACCGCGATTGAATTTCTTGAGCGTTTCCTTGCAACAATCAACACGAGCCTTTTTATGAGCGTTTGTCAAATTGTGTGGTATCCAACGTGAACAAATCTTTTTCATTGCTACGTGTTCATGTAAAATGGTATGTATGCTGTTGGAAGTAATGCCCAGAGACGCCTCAATCTGACATCCTGTTTGTCACATGACACCACATAAATCATACACAAAAAATACTACACAATAAACACTTTGTTAATAAATTTAAATTATATAAAAAAATTTTTATTAAAATTGTCAAATTTTTATTTTCAAATTGTTTCCAAAAATTTTCATATTTAAATTTCAAAATAAACGCATATAACAGAGAAATTTTTAAATTTTATCAACTTTAATATCGTTCATTTTTGAGCATGGCAACTGTTGTGAAAACTAATGCAGAATCCAAAATCGCTGTTACGCTTATTAAAAAATTCTGTTAAAGTCCTTTTTTATTTTTATTTTTTCGAAAATAATAATTTTTATTAATAATGATTTTTTTCAGAAGTTTATAAGATTTTTGGCATCCTAAAAGTCTACTAAAACTATGCCCAGATTTTAATAAATTATAAAACAAACATTCTTTTTTATTGAAAGTGTATTTTTTGCTGTTTGATTTATGCTTTGCTTAAATATTATATTCCTTTTAAAAAAAAAAAAATTCTCTCAAATATCACAATTTACTCAAGTATGGGTTGCTTTGTTTCAAAGTTTTAGTATTAATCAATTGTATAATTTTGCAAGCAATAAAATTACAATAACGATCACTTATGAGGCTGCCTTCTTCTGGGATAAATTAAAAAAAAAAATTAATCAAGAAAATTGACAACACATATTGGACATTGGACAACACAAATTGACGGACATATTGGAAACCAAATTTATTACAAAACAAAAAATAAACATATATTCTCAATTTTTTATTATTGTAGAAGTATAAAAATTCACCTGTATAAGATTCGTAACCCAGTAAAAAATTTTGAAGCGCATTACTCATATGCGCATTAGGAGCGCTTTCATCACCTTGCGTATAGTGCTATTTGTAAAGCGCTATGTTTGGAGCTCTTTCCATAGTGATAACGTAGCACTAGCAAACAAATCTTAAAACGTAAAGTCAAAACAATAAAAAATCAATTTTTGAAAAAATCAAAAAAAAAAATAAAATTAGAGCCCGTCACATCCCGTTCCTTTGCTTATAAGTCCAGCGAGCACATCACATATCGCTCATAACTACTGTGAGCTCTATCGCACCTGTCATTCCCGCAAGCGCATTAAGTACCGCCCTTAAGTCCTGCTAACTCCTAAGTGCTGCATAGCTCTTGCGGCATCCGTGCTTTCATACGCGTAGTTAACAAAAGTAAGTTTTAATTAAAGATTTAAATGCAAAAAGTAAAATGGTTTTATATTTTTATAAAAGTAAAAGTACTGCATCGAAGTCCTGCGAGATCGAGTCTATCCAGCGAGTCCTCCTTTTAATACGCAAAATTAAAAAAAGTAAGTTTTTATAAATCAAATGAAGAAATGTGTTCTGTTTTTAAAAAAGGGCAAGTACTGCACCAAAGCCGTGCGCGACGACATCATACTGCCCCTCCACATCGAGTCGATCCAGCGATTTCGTCCTCAATTTAATACGCGAAACTCATAAAAGTAAGAATTGAACAAATTTTTGTCAGCAACTGTAAAAATGAGTTTTACTAAAAAAAAAGGACAAAAACTGCACCAGAGTTCTGCGAGACCGCATCGTACTGACTATTATCGGACTCGATCGATCATTTCCTACAAATACCCGTGTTCGGCCATTTCGAAATGAAGGCAGGATTTCGCTCCTACAAAAATAAATTTGACAGGGATGTGAGCAAAAACAAGAAAAAGAACAATTCAACAGCAGAAACTTTACAGTAAAACTGTGTTTTAAATAAGTGTACTTACTTCAATTAATTAATTAATTACTTACTGAATTTTTTTATTTTTTATGACGTTGTGAATTCATAAATTTAGTTCTTATTGTTAAATTATCCCCAAACATAAAAAAACAACATTAAATGCATAAATGCAAAAGAGTTAATATGTACTATATATTTGTTTTTTAAGAGCTAGTTTTTGTATCAACTACAAGGGGAAAAAAGTGCACAGTTTCTCGCTACTTTTTAGTATTAACTACAAGGTGAAAAAAGCGCCCGGTTTTCGCTACTTTTTAGTGTTAATTAAAAGGCGAGCAAGGCGCTCGGTTCTCGCTACGATTTTATATTTTGATCAGCGAGAGTGGAGCGCATACATCTGATGACATGCTAATGCTAAAAAATGCGCTATACGCAAGGAGAATGAAGTGCTCTACTGTTTTTTTGGAGCGCTTTAGTTACGCTAGTGGAGCGCTCGGCTTTCTACTGGAAAGGTATAAAAAGACTTTATGCTTGAACATTTTTAACAAGTTCATACTCGTGACTGACGTATAATGCACCCTCTGTGAAAGAACTGACTATTATTTTTTCCTTAAAAATGATCTCAAAATCCATCCCAGGAAGTTTGGCGCGTAATAAAATGACTTGTAGTATACATTTTTTCTGCAACTTTGACAGGCTGTCAACTTTAGCTCCACCGCTTCTGGAGCATCTGACGCTCAGATCCCATATGTATTAGGAGAAAACTGTTATTTTAATGAATTTCAGCCGTAATAAAATTAGTTGTTCAAGTGCAACGCTACCTCCCGGACTATAATTGTGATTCTTTCATTTATACTCCTAGGTTAAGGGCTCCCAATGAAATATCGCCCAAAATAAAAAATTAAATAAAGTCCAAAAATTTTCAATACAAATTTGGGCGTTATTTCGTAATGAAATAAAACTAAAAACTTTGGGCTCTATTAACCCTAAAATTCCGTTAGGCCTACCCTACACCCAGCATCAATGTTTTGTGGCAGAACATATTTTGGACGCCGTTCACGAAATTCTTCAGTGAGCGAAGCACGGCCCCGATTGAATATACAGAGTGTTTTGATGGTACTTCATCGGCAAAAGTCGAACTAAGTTCATCGATGCACTCTTGTTGAGTAGAAATGAGAATTTTTAAAAAATAATCGCACGAAAATGTTCACGTGCTAATTCCATTTTTTTGCTGTTTTACAATTTTAAAAGCACTGTAAATAACACGATAAGCGCACGTACTCCAAAATCTTGTGAGCACGTTTAAGCTGAAAATTTCAAACTTTCTGAATGCCATTAGCGTTGCCAGAATCCGAAATATAAATAGCAGCGTACGTATGTATATTCATTGATTTTGTTAACCGCTCTGCTGAGTTTTAACATGAAGGCAAAAATCAAATTTTTGTTTAGGTACTGAATTCAAATTTTGATCACTGTTTTTTCTTAAATAAATGCTTTTTTTACCTTCTCATATTTTGTAATTTTTTTTTTTTTATTTCTTACCTTAAACTAATATCGACGAAATTGACCCCCTAGGTTACGAAATCGTTCGAGGAAACGGCAAAATTATTCTTATGCTCCAAAGATATCAATGCTTGAGAGAGTAAGATCAGAGAGCAAGAGACAAATATTTGTCTAAAAACTAAAATACTTATCAGCTCATATAGCAGCTGATAAAGGTACATCAGAATGAAAAAGTCTCCACTTGTTCCCAAGTCACAGACAACGCAATAACTCAGACTCAGTTCAGTTTTGACTTTTGACAAGTGTGGTAGCGATAATCTTTTCAGTTCGAATTCAAGTATACAAAAATATTCACAAAATATGGCATCTTTGATAAGGAAAATAATTAGCACCGCAAATGCGCCCAGGCCAGTGGCACCCTACAAGTAAAAATATATTTTATTTAAGCATTTTATTACATAAATTAAGGCTAATATTTTTTTGGTTTTGTTTTATCAAATGGTTTTCTAAGCTGCTTATATTTACATTTCTTACTTCACTCATTAGTCTCTTTCTGTTGATATTTCCGCAGTCAAGCTATTGTTGCCGATCGCACTGTTTATGTTTCTGGTTGTTTGGGTATGGACAAAGATACCATGAAACTGGTGCCTGGCGGTGCAGCGGAACAAGCAGCTATGGCCTTGAAGCATCTCGAAGCTGTACTCACTGCTGCCGATTCGGGCATTGATAAAGTGGTCAAGAACACGGTTTTCCTCAAGGATATGAATGATTTTGGCGCCGTCAATGAGGAATACAAGAAAGGTAGGTTATATTTGCAATTACAGTTATTGTAATTGTAGTAGTTGCTGTTGTTGTTGGTACTGCTGTTTTCTTGAACTATTGCTTACACATAGTTAAAATGGCTTATCATGACCGGCTTTCAATAAACTATCGAGCGATAAGATCGCTGGTCGTCTATAAACACTTATTTAATCGGCCTGTTTATTGTTCTCTCATGATACGCTTCTTTTTATGTTTTTTATTATTTTATTGGACATATAACTCGTATGGTGTGTTTGTATTTTGAATTTTTTATATAATTCTCCATTGCTCTCACATCTCTTTTTTTATTGCTTTAGTTTTTACCAAAGACTTCCCCGCTCGTAGCTGTTTCCAAGTCGGCAAGTTGCCACTGGATGCTCTTGTCGAAATCGAATGTATCGCTCTCACTGGCAAAGTGACGACTGTTTCTCATTGACTAGAGGCCGATGTGGAGACTAAAACACAGGCTACTTCGAAATTGTAGACTTTTGTCGCCGTTTGTTAAACTGATGAATCAATAAAAATGCTTTAAAAATATACTTATTTATTTGTTTATTTCATTAATTCAGTCTACTGATATTTAAATCTTACAGGCTATACAATTCAGCTTAAATTAAATTTAAAATATTAGTTAATTAACATAAGTAATTTAAGCTTAAAGCTATTTTCAGGTAAATTAAAATCAGGTATAAAAGCATAACTGTTACATAAACTAATACACCTGTTAATAGGTTAATTTACTTTGCTCAGCAGTTAAACTCTTATTTCAAAATTTTCTGTTAGTTTCAAGTATTTTCAAGAATTGCTAGATCTAGATCTATTTATCAGCATTTTTTTATATCTGAGGTAAATTTAAGGTAGTATTTCAGAGGGTCCAAAAATAATTTTTTTACATTTTTCGCAAAACAAATATCTTAAGAATATACTCTAAAAGTTTCAGACCGTAATTTAAAATAATTTTAAAGATACAGCCAAAAGAAGAGAGCACGACGCACAGTGTTTTGATTTCATACATTCTTGTGCCGTAAATAGCACACATTGACGGATTTTGATAAAATGTTATAAAGGGTCGTGTTATAACTACAAGAGTGTTATGCTGCTTGCGTATGCTGATGACAAAGATATCATTGGCCATAATACGCGCAAAGTCAGTGCAGCATTTTCCAGATTAGAAAGAGAGTCAAGTCGAATGGGTCTGTCAGTGAATGCAGATAAGACGAAATACTTAGTGTCAACAAACAAACAGTCCCAGCGTCTTGGAACCCACGTTACCGTTGACAATACCTCATTCGAGGTTGTGAAGAACTTCGTTTATCTGGGATCCAGCATTAATTCAACCAACGACATCAGCATTGAGATCAAACGAAGAATAACTCTTGCCAACAGGTGTTACTTTGGGCTCAGTAGGCAATTGAGAAGCAGAGCCCTCTCTCGACGAACGAAAATCACGCTCTATAAATCGCTCATCATGCCCGTCCTACTTTACGCATCACAAACCTGGACGCTGAGCAGTTTAGATGAAAAGACTTTAGGAGCATTCGAGAGAAAGATTCTTCGTAAGATCTACGGACCAATCTGCGTCAATGGCGAGTACCGAATACGGTGGAATGATGAACTGTATGAGCTGTACGCTGACATCGACATAGTCAAGCGCATTAAAATCGAGCGGCTTCGCTGGCTTGGTCATGTTCAGCGCATGAAAGACGATGCTCCAGTGAAGAAAACATTCGATTCGGTACCCAGCGGCGGTCAACGCAGAAGAGGACGACCGCATCTTCGTTGGAAAGACCAAGTGGAGGACAACCTGACGAAGCTTGGAATTTCCAACTGGCGCCAGCAAGCGAAAGACAGAAATGGCTGGCGCAAATTCTTAGATGAGGCCAAGACCGACATACGGTTGTAGCGCCAACTAAGTAAGTAAGTAAGTTATAAAGGGTCGTTTCTTAGTCCTACTAAAAAATTTCCAAAAAATGGTGAATATCGGGTCAATACAACCCCTCCCTCCCCTCCAAACCCAAACAGGGAAACTGGAAATGTGGCTATATTTTAATGACATTAAATACGATGTTGTCTTTTGAGCTTATTAGCACAGTTTTAAAACATAGTGTACATAGATTCACTTACACCCATCCCCCTTCCCCTACCGTACAACCCGAAACTGAAAAACATTCAAAGATTTTTTGGCTTATTAATACAATTTTCGATCATGATGTACATTAAGACTCAAATGACCACCATCCTCAACCCACCCACTAACAACCTATCCCCCCCTCTCCCCAACCTAAACTCTACAATTCGAAACTGAAAAACAGGCGGGCATCCACAAATTTTGACTAATTCTAAGGTAAAAGTGAGAAAGGTTTTGTTTTTTAAGCTTAAAGACAATTACAACAACGTTATTCTATCTAGCATTCTATTTGATTTGATATTTGTGATTTGATATTTTCGACGTGAAAAAATTGCATATATTGCAGAGAGATCTATTGTGGGGATTTATCTATACATAAAAAACCCAAAATATAGAAAAAATAGTCTATTATAATTCATATCAAGACATGGCAGAATTAGAGAAGGTGTATGCATTTTGAAGAGACAGACTGCCGAAACTGTCAAAACGAAGTTGACAGCTCATAGAAAATTTGAAAACGATCAGAAAACGAAAACTGGCCGCATTCAGTGAAGTCAACAGCTGTGAACTGTTAGAGTAGCGATGGTGTTAGTGAGCGAAGTTTTTCTCTGAATGTGTTGTTACTCTTAACGTTAAAAAGTTGAAAATTATTTAAATGTATAAATAATTTAATTGCAAAGGTTTCTCTTTTTACAATTTTTTTTCAAAAAATTTTACAACAAGTCAGTTACCAACTGTTGACTCCACTGAATGCGGCCATTGATTTCCTTTTGTTCTCATTCGCAAAAAGCTGACTTTGACAGTTTTGGATATCAGAAAGAGAACGCAGTCCGAAATGCATCTACCTTCTCTAGTTCTGCCATGATATCAAAAAATGTATGACACCTAGGGTGGTCAAATAAATAAGCTCGTCCTATTAATTTTTCCCCCAACATTTCTTATGAACCCTTTCTAATGAATTAGCCACCAGTTCTGTCGCTTAAAAGAGAGCTTAAAAGTAAGCGACAAACTGAAAATAGAAATAGATTGGTTTCTTTCCCTTTTCTTTGCTTTTCTTTACAGTGAAAGAAAAAAAAAACCTAACGAAACAATGCCGTACGTCTCTTCTTTTTTTGTAGATCTTCTACGTCTATATGTATGATTCTACAATGCTTGAAATACGTCATACATCATTTCATCTGCTTAAAGCTTTGTTGCGCTTTAGTTAAATTAAATGGCAATTTTAAGCCATTCAATGCACGGTAAAAAATTTTAGACTGCTTTTTAATCCAAACTTTGGTATAAAGGAATTTTTAATCTAAAAAGTACTACTTTTTAATCCAAACACTAGTTTAATTTAGGTGGGTCTCAAACCCACGTTCTTGAAAAGAACTTACTTGCATTCGTAATGATGAAAATATAAGTGGAAATATATTAACAGCTAAGTTGGACGAGTGGATAAGGTATTGAACCAACACATCAGAAGACGTGTGTTCAAATCACGAACTGTTCAGAACATTTTTTATTTTACTTTAATTCAGCTGGGTATCGAACCCACTTTTCTGCTCGCTTGCTTACTTACTGCAAGCTTACTTGCATTCGTTATGATGCAAAATTAGCGTAACTTTCTTAACAAATGAGATGGACGAGTGGATAAGGTGTTGGACCAGCACAACAGAGGACGTGTGTTCAAATTATGAACTGGTCCGAAAATTTTTTTATTTTAAGTTAATATTTATTGCTTTTTTTAAAAATTTTTCGGATTGAAAACTAATCTTTTTAGGATTGAAAAATTTTAAACTTTTCCTTGGATGAAAAAGTAATCTTTTTGGTGTTGTCCTATATGTAATCTCAAAAACTTTAAAATTTAGTCCAAGATTTTTAACCGTGTAGATAGGCTAAATTAAGAACAAAAGAATTTTTTTTAGGTAATAATCTTATCACTGTGCTCCTGTTCGGCACAAAAGCTTTTTTTAATCTCTTGAAAGTTTTTTAACCCTTTAGTTCTTTGTTCTTTAAGCTCTCTTAGGGCCATTTTGTTCACAAAGGGCATAAATTTGATTTAATTCGGGGATAACTATCTTTAGGTTAATTTTATACCAAGCGTATAAATCGCAAGATAAAAAGGTAGTTTTGTTCAGAATTTATCCCGGCTTTATGCTTAAAGCATAAATTCGCTCTCAGTTTATATCGATTTCCATTGGAATGTTAGAGTGTTGCTCATTAATTAAAAAATGTGTTGGGGATTTTTGGTTTATTTTTGCGAATTTGGGGGTTGGAGTGAACACTAGGTAAAAATGGATCGCTGATTTTGCATCTGATTTCAGAATTTCAAAATTCTAAAATTTTTCTACACAGGGCTGCCAACTAAACATTTTTTTAAGAATTTTAAACATGAAGAAACAGTATTGGGGGTTACTTCTTTCGAATCTGGTGTCAAAATTTTAAAATTCAAGATGGCGGATAGAATTGCCACCTAAATTCTTGTTTATTTATGCGAATTCAACTCTGGGAGAAAAACTAGGTAAAGTTTTTCTACACATTGAGCTGCCACCTAAAAATGTTTTATTTTAAGAATTTTAAACATGAGGAAAGAGTATTTGGGGGTTGCTGATTTCTAATCTGAAGTCAGACTTTTATAATTCAAGATGGTGGATAGGGTTGCCACCTTAATTTTTTATATTTTTATGAATTCGGGGCTTTCAAAAAAAAATGATACACCACAAATGGGTCGCTGAATACGAATCCATGGTTGGAATTTCAAAATGATAAAGTTTTGAAATAATAGGGTTGCCACCTAATAATATGTATTTTTTAAGGATTTTAAACATTATTTAACAGTGTTAGGGAGTCACTGATTTCGAATCTCATGTCAGAATTTTAAAATTCAAAATGGTGGATAGGATTGCCACCTTAATTTTTTTTGTATTTTTATGAATTCGGGGTTGGCAAAAAAAATGGTACACCAAAAAGGGGTCGCTGAATACGAATCCATGGTCAGAATTTCAAAACTATAAAGTTTTGAAATAATAGGGTTGCCACCTAATAAAATGTATCCTTAAGAATTTTAAACATTATTTAACAGTGTTAGGGAGTTACTGATTTCGAATCTGAAGTCAGAATTTTAAAATTGAGGATAGGGCTGCCACATAAATTTTTTGTATTTTTATGAATTCGGGGCTGGCAAAAAAATCGTATGACAAAAATGGGTCGCTGAATCCGAATCCGTGGTCAGAAATTCAAAATTATAAAATGTTGAAATAATAGGGTTGCTTTTACTTTTGAAAATACATATTATTAGGTGGCCGCCCTATTATTATAAAATTTTATCATTTTGAAATTCTGACCACGGATTCGGATTCAGCGACCCATTTTTACCTTTTAGTTCGCACCAGCCCCGAATTCGTAAAAATAAAAAATTAAGGTCGCAACCCTATTCACCATCTTGAATTTTGAAATTCTGACTTCAGATTCGAAATCAGTGACTCCCTAACACTGTTTAATGATGTTTAAAATTCTAAAAAAAATATATTATTAGGTGGCAGCCCTTTTATTTCAAAACTTTATCATTTTGAAATTCTGGTCACGGATTCAGATTCAGCGACCCGTTTTTGGCATACCATTTCTTTTTGGCAGCCCCGAATTCGTAAAAATTTAAAAAATTAATGTGGCAACCATATCCACCATCTTGAATTTAAAAATTTTGAGTTCAGATTCGAAATCAGTAACTCCCCAATGCTGTTCCCTCATGTTTAAAATTCTTAAAATAAAACATTTTCAGGTGGCAACCCTATGTGTAGAAAAATTTTCGAATTTTGAAATTCTGACAACGGATTCGGATTCAGCGACCCATTTTACCCTTTAGTTCGCGTCAGTTCCGAATTCGTAAAAATAAAAAATTAAGGTGGCAAACTTATCCAACATCTTGAATTTTAAAATTCTGACACCAGATTCGAAATCAGTAACCCCAATACTGTTTCTGTATGTTTAAAAATCTGTATTTTCAATATTTTGACACCAAGTAAAAAAAAATAGTAAAATGAGAGTGTTGAGAGCGAATTAAAAATCTTAACTCACCAATTGTCACGATTTAAATATTTCTGGGGTTAAGCTATCTCGCCACCATTTTTATCTCCAGCTTGAAGACTTAAATGCTCAACTCACTGTGAACAAATGAAAAACTGGAAAAATCATGGAATTAACTCGGGGATAAATTTATCTCTTTGTGAACAAAATGGCCTTTAGTATTATTATCATTAAAGACATTAAAAAAATAAAAAAACATAAATTTGATTTTTGCCTGGTTGATTTTTTCTTACAAAATAGGCAATAAAGCTTTTTTTTGCTTTTCTTCTGCACAAAACCGAAAATCCGACTGATTTTAATACCAAATATCTCTCTAAATTTATTTTTATCATGTTGGTTCATCTTTTTTTCATATAATAAAATGACTATATTTAAAAAAAAGCTTTGCAAAATAAAATTAAAAATTTATTTTTAACGTGTACAATATATTAGGCAAATTCAATGAAAGAGTTAAAAGAAATTAATAACAATTATAATATTAGGATAAGATTATAGATGTAAGTTACATGATAAATTATGCTTGAATAAACCAAATAACGATATTGTGATCCCTTATAGCTTAAGTCACAAAATCATATTTTTTGTAAAATATTCAAAATATTTAAGTATTTTGTACCACAAGCTTTACAATTATAGACATTCTAATCAAACTTCAGAAGATAATAGTGTAAATTAAGGTAGTAGCCAAGTGTGATGGACGATCGAAATTTGAAAGTTTTCCCAGAAATTTTTTTAAATAAGAAAATAAAATGCGATCGATTTGAAATTTGGGTAAAATTAATTTGTTTATAATTATTTATATCAAAGAAGAGTCACCGAAAAAAAGGTGAGTTGTTTTGGGGAAGCACCCAGCCTTAAGTAGTCATCTGAAATGAAAAATTCAAACAGAATATCGTGCTATTAATGCAGGCTGAATTGTAGTGCACTAACCTATAATATGCATATTTTAAAAAAATAGTAAATAATAAAAAAAGTTATTAAAATCGAACTTTTTTTATTTGCTTAAAAAATTAACTTATTATTAAAACAATTATTGTTTTAAAAGTTCCGGATATAACTATGCATGTCTTAAATAACGGGTTAAATTTTTTGCCCAATCGGTTTTTGCCCAGTCAGTGGCCTTTTTAAAAAAGTGCTTAAAGTTTTTTCATACACACTACGGCGCAGTGTTTTCTTTTTGCCATAAATAGGAAAAATTCAATTTCCGAAAAGGCCCAAACAAGTTTTGTTTTCTCATAGAAAACACTTCAACTAAAAGAAGCCCAAAGGGTTTTTAAATTTTTTTTTTTCGTTTGGTTACATGGAGGTCTGAAAGTCAAGTGTTAGAAAAACTGATAGTTTAGCAAAAAAAAAACACCTAAATTTTGGTCCAAATTTCGAATCCTCTAATTGAGTTACTTTAAATGTAACCTTAATTAATGGAACATATTTTAAGAACTTGTAATCGTTTAAATTATTATCATAATTTGGGTCTCTTTTTTATAAAAACTTTTGTTTTAAGGATATTTTCAAATTCGTAGTGGTTGTTCAAGTGAAAAAAGTGCTTTTAAAAGTTTGAAAGAGAGTAAAAAAAAATTAGAATATATTGGTATATTCTAAAAGTTTTTGCTTAAGCATAGTACTCTGTTCAGTTTCATCTGAAATTCCACTCAAAGAGCAGTACTCTGTTCCGCTGCGTGAAATTATCGCATCATGTTTCTGGGCAACATTTTTTCACGACAATTTAATTGTACTGCCTATTTATTTTGAACTGAAAGAGAGAGATCATATGAAATCTTCCAACTTATTCTCTGAGTCTCTCTGAGAAACGTTGCCATAGGAACTCCTCGCAACAAACTTTAAGTCAGAAATTTCACGCAACGAATAAATGAATGTTGCCAGCGAAATTTCACGCAAGCAAACATAGAACTATGCTTTCAGATTGCTAAAAGTATGTTTTATCGAATAAAATATGTCCTAGCTGCAAGTGCCTGCAAACAATGACAAAGCTTTTTTTTATGAGACATGTTCTATGGAAATTAGTAATATCTTCTCTGCATGGCTCGAAATAAAAGATAATCCTGATTACATTAGAAATATGTAAAGTTTTGTAAAAGCAAAAACATGCGCAAAAGTAAATCATGACGAACTAGTTCTCAGTAAAAATATGTAATAGCATCATTTCAAAATAAGTTGCGCGCTCCTCGTCGCTCCAAATAGTTTTTTAACAGAGTCTTCAAATATGGTTCTAAAATTGTTTGATTATGGTAAGGTTGGGTAAGTAGGTTTTTCGCAAATAAAATTTTATTTAAAAATTTAAATAAATAAAAAAAAATTCAAATAAATAATATAAAAACTTAACTTGCTAAACAAAAAATAAAAAATAAAATTAAAATTAGTGCAGGTACCAATAATGAAAAAGCAATAGCATATGTTTTAAATGGTGTTTCTTATTTTGTTTTTCTTTGCTATTCTATTTTTGAACTGAAATTTCGTAGGCGGCTATTTGATACTGAGAGTAAAAATGTTAGAGTCTCGTCACGAAAAAATTTTCGTAATGAAAAATATTTCGAGTCTCGTCACGTTTTTCTGCACATAAGCAAAGCTATTTTCTATTTTATGTGTTTTTTGTTTGGGGATCACCAGAATGGTGGCAGATAGAGTATAGGTGTGTTCAAAAGAAATGTTGAGGGAGAAAAATTAATAGGACCAGCTCATACATTTGATTCCCTTAGGGGTCATCGATTGATATGAACTACACTAGACATTTTTTTCTATTTCTGTATGTTTTTTGTGTGGGCACCACCAGATAGGCGGCAGATAGAGTGAAGTTGTGTTGTGAAATGTGTAAACATTTTTATGAAAACGAAAGTTTTTGACATTATCTTGTATCGAATCAACAGATAATGTACGCTAAAAGGTTGAATTTAATAATATTCTAACAGTTATTCTAATGTTTAATAATATTCTAACATATAATTTTTAGTTTGAATTATTTGTTTTAATTGTGAGTCCCGAGTTTATAATTTATAAAGTTTTAATTTTGCATTTGTATGCCTTATCAACGCACTGTGCAAGGGTTGATAAAGCACACTCTAACTCTAAATACTCTAACAATTCGGTGGTTTCAGTAAATTGTTTGATATCAGTGAACAACGAAACTTTCAACTGTACAACAAAATACCTTTATAATGTAACAAAAACATCAAGATAAATTTTAATTATATTCCTCAGTATTCTTTTAATATGAGATCTGACATTTTACAATGTGCGTGACACCTTTGAAATTTCAATAAAACGTTAAACTTTTTTTATATAATAATGCGTTTCCGAAAAGAAATCCATCGTTTACAATATAGTATTAGCTCAATTTTTAAATACCTGTATTAAAGATTTTTTTTTAAAATGTGACCACTTCTTTATTCGACATTTTGACAATAAAATCGAAGTTAGAATAGACGTTTCTTACTCTTAAATTAATGTCCTTGTATTAAAATTGTGTATATATTTTTATGTTTGCTTTTAAGCTTAGACACTTTAGTGAAGAACTCCCTCACTGTTTTATAATTACTTACTTTACTACCACATAATATAGGAAATTTCCATTATATATCTTTCTTTTTTTTGTGTAATCACTGATCTAGTACAAACTGTAATTTAAAAATTAAAAAATAAAACAAAAACAAAAAAGCCATAGATATCTAATCAAATACTAGTTATTTATACCTCCTACACATTCTTGATGGGTGAAAACAGGTTGATCTGGCGAGACGTTAAAAATAATTACAACTTCGTAAAAAAATAAAATCACAAAACAAATCAAATAATCAGCAACAACAATGGATAAAAAAAATACTAATAATAGTTGCTTGGATCATGAGTTATACACGAATACCGGCAACATTTTGAAGATATGGTGCAGAAAAAACGAAACCAAATGCAGTCGGACTTTTTAAATGCACCTGAAAACAATAAATGCAGCAAATAAGAGCAGCAGCAACAAACATGGAGGACAGGTCTACAAAATCAGCAGCAACTGCAACAACAACAGCAACTGGAACAACAAGAAAAAATGGAATGATCTCAAGCTGTGTTGTGAAAACAAATGTCCAATGTTTGGCGGAAATAAGCTAAAAACTCCAACAACAACAGCAACAATTGCCTTGTCATTGTAATTATCGTACTGTTGTTGCGGCTGCTCTCTAGTTGTACTCTATAAAATGTTATTATTATAAATAAATGCTAAGAAACTCAAAAGAAGAAAAATAGTAGGAAGTTAAACCAAAAAAAAAAATCATTCTCATGATCTTCTTCGCTGTAGCTGCGGCTGCTGCTGCACAACCTGCGCCACTGATCGTTAAGATATGAAAATGTTTCTTTGAACTATTTAACAAAAACTAATGGAAAAGTGCAACTACAAAAGCAACAAAAGAAATTTCAAATTATTCGGCTTATTTGTTTCTGTGTGCACAGTTGCACGACCTCCACCAGCGAGTTTATCTTCTTCGAAATTGTTGCAATTATAGTTTAATCGAGTATCATGGTAGATTATGTTATGGTTAATTTTCTTTCCAACAAACTATTTTCAAACAGCAGGTTGTATGATCCAATTGTGGTCAAGTTGTAGGGAATTCTTGAGCTTTGATGCAAAGTTTAGTCGTATAAATGGCAAAATTTTAAAGCATTATAAAATATTCAGAAAATTTTTTTACTATTGACCAATCAGAAAACAAATTTAAGATGGACATAAGTTTCTGAGAGTATTATGGAATAAAACAAACCGGAAGTAACCGATTGAATAGTGAAATCGACAAAAAAAATCAGTGACGCATAATTTTTGACACTGATACTTTTTCCGTATTCGACGTGTCCCTGACACCTAATAAACGCCTTTATCTCTACTTATTCTTTAGAAGTTAGATTTTGAAAGTCAAAACTGTCATTCAACTACTGCACTAAGTCAACTCTAATCGTTACTTTCTCAACATGGAATCAGCACCCCAACTTGAAAGTTTTCTGAGATTTGTTTCATCAAAAACTTTCATTTAGCACACATGTTGTTTTAAAATTTGAAGTCTACCAAATGTTCGAATTTCGGTCCGTTTTTAGGGTCTTTAGACACAGATTTAGATACCGAGACTAAGACGTAAACGTAAACGTAAACGTAAACGTAAACGTAAACGTAAACGTAAACGTAGACGTAGACGTAGACGTAGACGTAGACGTAGACGTAGACGTAGGCGTAGACGTAGACGTAGACGTAGACGTAGACGTAGACGTAGACGTAGACGTAGACGTAGACGTAGACGTAGACGTAGACGTAGACGTAGACGTAGACGTAGACGTAGACGTAGACGTAGACGTAGACGTAGACGTAGACGTAGACGTAGACGTAGACGTAGACGTAGACGTAGACGTAGACGTAGTCGTAGACGTAGACGTAGACTTAGACTTAGACTAAGACTTAGACTAAGACTTAGACTTAGACTTAGACTTAGACTTAGACTTAGACTTAGACTTAGATTTAGATTTAGACTTAGACTTAGACTTAGACTTAGACTTAGACTTAGACTTAGACTTAGACTTAGACTTAGACTTAGACTTAGACTTAGACTTAGACTTAGACTTAGACTTAGATTTAGACTTAGACTTAGACTTAGATTTAGACTTAGACTTAGACTTATAATTAGACTTAGACTTAGACTTAGACTTAGATTTAGACTTAGACTTAGACTTAGACTTAGATTTAGACTTAGACTTAGACTGAGACTTAGACTTAGACTTAGACTTAGACTTAGACTTAGACTTAGACTTAGACTTAGACTTAGACTTAGACTTAGACTCAGACTTAGACTTAGACTTAGACTTAGACTTAGACTTAGACTTAGACTTAGACTTAGACTTAGACTTAGACTTAGACTTAGACTTAGACTTAGACTTAGACTTAGAGTTAGACTTAGACTTAGACTAAGACTTAGGCTTAGACTTAGACTTAGACTTAGACTTAGACTTAGACTTAGACTTAGACTTAGACTTAGACTTAAACTTAGACTTAGACTTAGACTTAGACTTAGACTTAGACTTAGACTTAGACTTAGACTTAGACTTAGACTTAGACTTAGACTTAGACTTAGACTTAGACTTAGACTTAGACTTAGACTTAGACTTAGACTTAGACTTAGACTTAGACTTAGACTTAGACTTAGACTTAGACTTAGACTTAGACTAAGAGTTAGACTTAGACTTAGACTTAGACTTAGACTTAGACTTAGACTTAGACTTAGACTTAGACTTAGACTTAGAATTAGACTTAGACTTAGACTAAGACTTAGACTTAGACTTAGACTTAGACTTAGACTTAGACTTAGACTAAGACTTAGACTTAGACTTAGACTTAGACTTAGACTTAGACTTAGACTTAGACTTAGACTTAGACTTTTACTTATACTTATACTTATACTTAGACTTTTACTTATACTTATACTTATACTTATACTTATACTTATACTTATACTTAGACTTAGACTTAGACTTACACTTTGACTTAGACTTATATATACATAGCAAAATATCTAATAGGGAAATGGCAAATAAGCAAACCTCAAAAAATTTGCAAGTATTAATATCGATTATTGGAAGGAAGGAACAAGTATATGTGAAATCAGCAGTTTTTAAAAATACTCCACTACCGTTCAGTACGTCATAGCAAATTAAAAAAAATTGAAATTTAGAAAGACCTTGTGAAAGTGGAAGACCAAAAAAAACAGGTGCGTCATTGGACACAGGAGAGAAGAGAAGTTTTGCGCAGTTTCATAATTTAATGGTTTTTCTTAATAAAATATTTTTTAAATTCAAATATTTAAAACAATTAAAAACCATTTTCCATATAAAAAACTTACTTTACGTTCTCTAGAGATAAACTAAATAAATTAATACTAAAGTACACACACGAAGCAAATTTAACAAGCAATTTAGATACCTTGCCGAAGTCATACCTGCGTTAATTATTTCCATATTAATTGATGTCATTTTTTTTTGTCACTTGCCAACGCACTTGTCAACGCGCTTGTAGTCAGTTGTTAAATTTTCCTTAGAGCTATGCAAAAACAAAAAAAAAAAGTGTACAAACAACAACACAAACGCATTCACATCAGCAACAAAAAAAAAACACCTACTTAACGATGCTGATGACAACAAGTAGTAACTAGAAGCAGCAGTATTGTTATTTTTTGCTAATTTTCCTTGGTTTTGGTTAGCTGCTAAATATGTAGGATATGTAGGAAATGTAGGACAGCCAAAACACAATCCTTTTAATAGATTATTGTAATCTTGCAACATAGCAATATTAAATGAACCACTTGGCATAATGCTTGGTTTTCACTATGTCATTTTTATGACGACACAAAAGTTTATCACCTGAAATATCACCTTAATAAAACTCTAGAAAATTTTCTGTAAAGCTCCATGTAAAAATTTAATTGTTTTTCATTTTCCAAGATTACCAAAGTTAGGAAAAACATCAACATGTTGTTCTTTTCAATTTGATTGACAAGAACTGACCACTGAAAATGAGTAGTGCAATCCAAGCATAACAAACTGATTTGGATTGGAGGGTAGCGTATAGAACTATCATGCGAAGGGGTATGATTTCGATACTGACGGCCAACAAAGAAATATTTTTAATATTTTCTTTCTTGTTGTTAAAGATGCAGGCATAAAGCCACATCAATTCTAAGAAAACGGTGTCGGAAAAAATGTCGTTTTTGAGATTTCACTCAAGCAAATCACAAAACCAGGCGTAAAAAGCTGCGATTAAAAAATATTTAAATCACAGGTAGAAAGAAGTTTTGCTCAATACATCAATTTGGATCCGAAAACATCCGTTGTAACTATCGCTAAAGAACTAATAGTAGCTGAGATTTTAGATGCCTATCCACAGAAAATTTGTGTTCACTTGATTTCAAAACATTCCCACTACGCAACAAACCTTGATATACATAAAAAAAACTTTGACAAACACTTGCAATACGCGAAGGAATATATTCATCAGACTTCTGGGATAGAGCTATTTTTACAGATGAAGCCAAATTTAATTCATTTGGAGCTGATGGACGGCGGTGCGTTTGGCGAAAAAACGGTAAAGCATTAAATAATAAGTGCCAGTCTCACAATCAAAACTTAAGTTTTTAGCAATACTTAAGTTTAAGTTAAGTCTAGAAATTTGGCGACTTTCTTCGACTGTCTTCGGATCAACTTTAGTTTGGTGGAAAAGTTATTATAATAAGAAATTAGGTCTGTTTCCTTACTAACTAAGTAATTGTACTTACTTACTTACTTACTAACTAAGTAATTGTAATAGAATACAGAGTGACATTTTGTATGTTATTCTTCTCTCTCGAGCTTTAAAAATTTTGTAAAATAACGCTTTCAAGCAACTTCAAGCTACTTGAATCAAGTACGAAAACAGACCTATTATTTAAACGAATATTTTGCTGATCAAAATGACGTTTGAGTTCCATATTATTTGATTTTAATTATATGGAACTCATACGTCACAGTGTATTTTTATATAATATCAAATCAAAATCAGCAAAATTTGACTAATATATGTATACATGATATCAAATCATAACTTTTTTAAATTGGTAGCATTATCTTTGACATCTGTGTCAAATTTCATGTTATTATGTTCAGTGGTTTACCATTTGGCACTCGTTTTCGTGAAGAATAAGGAGAAGTTTTTCGTTTTTTGCAATGTGTGATTTATTTGGACGAAGAAAATTAATTTTATTTGGATTGTGCAGTAAAATTTTCGCAACAGTTAATGATTGTTGATCAAGCTCCATCAAGAACAAGAGTTTCTTAGTGGCACAAGTTTTTCAAAGAGGAACGAGAAAGCACTGAAGGTTAACGACATCAAAGACTACCGAGAACATCAACGGATGAGCAACAAGTCAAATAAATAAAGAATCGATGCTCGAAAAACTTCGGTTAACATTTAGAGACCTTTTTGATCCTCTCAACATTTCAATTGAATCCGTTCAAAACTTTTAAAAAGATTATTTGTGTTCTAAAAGAGTCGAGTCTCTTTTGGTGCTTTCGTTCTTTGCAATATTTGTTTGCCAATAAATCGAATCATATGATTTCGCAACAACGGTTATTCGCCTGATTTAACTCCGTTTGACTTCTGGAACAAATTTTTTGATAGGGCCTTTGTAGTCTAGTGGAGAGTGCGCTAGACTATTAAGCCAGAGGTTAACTTTCTTTGTTCTTTCCTACATTTAAGAATTATGGTAAAACTAAAAATCCACAACTAAAATGTGGAAAATATGAAATTAAAGGATAGGAGCAGCTAAGAGCTGGAAATGCTTGCCGAGGTTATGGCATAACACTAGCCTCGGTTACAAGCAATTAACGTCTTTCACTGTTGTTTCGCCTAATCAATAATTCACGTATGGTTCCAATCAATTCCTCTAAATACATCTATCCTTTCCTTTCAAGTCAAAAACCAAACCTTGTTAGTTTAAGGCGCATGACTTGTTTCTTAGATCTATTACAAAAAAAAAAAAATACCGCTCCAGGACAACATTTGTACTATAATCGCATTATTTTAACGAAATTAGGGAGAAAATAAATTTACCATTTCCTAGAATTTAGTGTAGAATACGAAGATCGGTAATTCAAGATAAATTAAAATTTTGTTTTGAACAAATTTATCCGATCTACTGTATATAGTTGTTAGCAGTAGCAAAGATTGCGTAAGTGATCACAATTTTGTTATATTGTGACAAAAAAAGATGTCGTTGCTCTTCAAATGAAGCTGTGGCAAAAAATTTTGAACTTCTCTTAGTATATAGCAAAGAAAAGTTAAATAATATCGATTGTTCCGCCAAATGTTAAGGCGCTTCCTAAAATGCTCGTATCGCGATAAAAGCTAAAAATAGACTGAAGGTTGATCTGACTTAAAAACAACATTGACCGGATATTGAGGAAAATACAATGTATTTTTACAAGCAATCTTTTCATCCAATATTTAATACAACACTAAAACACCATTGTCTTGGAATTAATGTTAACAATTTGCTATGTAGTTAACGAAAATGTTAACAACATTTTTTTTTAATAACTCATAAATTATCAGATGATAAATATTTAATACTTGATTAAGCATTCGAAAATTTTGTTTATTGTAAAAAAAAAAATTATGAGCAAAATATGGTTACATATGTAAAGCAATGCATAACATGTTGCTTACACCTACACGGGTAGATGTGAAATATGCATGGATATCCACTTGCATCCCTGACCGTTGACCGCGAGCACGGGTTTGAATGACAAGTTGGATGGAGAAGCCTTCCTTCCAACGCTGTAGACGACTGGCATGATAAACATCTTCACCCGCAAATAATTAATTTCGACATTTTGTGCAACGTAAGTGATCCTCATCGAGTGCAGAATGACAGTGGCAATGGTTGATGTTGTTGTTGTTGTTTAACGCTGTTGTTGCAGTGTCGTTTGTACCTTTTAATGCTTCGTAATGAAGTATTTGGCTTTTAGGCTGGTGGCTGCCTCCGTTTAGTGCTTGCTGCCACTTCTGACTGTCCCGCTGTTGGACCGTTGGACCGTTGGATGGCTTGGCTCTCTGTCTGTCTGTTTTTTCACATGGTGAAAGTTTCTTTTATTGTTGTTGTCATGTTCTTTAATGTTCACAAATGTATTTCATGAGCTGCGCATAATTTTCGGGTTTTTATTAATTTATGCCCTGCTGTTTTGTTGTTGTGATTATTTGATTGTTGTTGCTGTTGTTGTTGTTGTAATTTACTTATCACTTGCTCATGAATTTGGCATGCACTGAGATACAGTTGCAGATAAGCCACAATCGATACGATCACCATCACCATCACCATCACCAGCACTATACAAAAAATGTTACCGTTGCTGTGTGGTTGTTTTTCTTATTGTTGTTGTTGTTGTAAGCCGCATGTAGCAGCAACAGCAACAAATTAATATTAAATTGAATTTTATCAAGCAATCGCCATCGCTACCTTCCGCAGGGTGTTGCCACAGTCTTGCGGTTTTTTTCTTCCTCTCTCTCTCCCATTTATTTTAATCTTAATTCCCCTCTTTCAGTGTAATTTTTTTTATTGTCCATCGAAGACACACATCGCGCCGCTTGTCATAATTAAATTATTATTAATAATTTGCAGCATTTAGTCCAAAGGATTGGTTGATGTTGTTGTTGTTGTTGATATGTCCCCTGGGATTCAATGCTGTATGCTGCTGTGATATCAGCGATCGTCGAGTTCGATCCGCAACAACACCTGACAGTGAATAATTTGCAAAAATTGTCACTTTCATCGTTTTTGCATAGCGTGATGATGAAGAAAAAATATGTCCAAAATATTTACGGTTCTTATTTATTTGGCTTTATTAAGTCATGTGTTTTTTAAGGCAAAAAACATTTTTTTTTATTCATAACTAGGTCAATAATTTATTCAATGCTCTTTTAGAAATAATTTTTAAAACAAGAGAATAAAGTTGGGTTTAAAATATCAAGGTATTCTTAAAATTATTTTTCGATCAAAATTTGCTTTAAATAAAAATTAAATTAGGTGCTATACGACAAAATTTTTTTCCATATTTAAATTTTATTCACAAACGATTTGTATGAAAATGTTGATATTTTGTTAGTTTTGCATTTTGTGACCTTCCTTCTTCAGCCCAGTTACCGAATTGTGGTCACTTTCTTAATTTTCATGGTGTACGGGATACAGTATTTTTATACCCTCACGTATAAAAATACGTTTTGGGTATATTAACTTTGTCACTCCGATAAGGAGGCGTGGCAGGTATGAAAAAGTATATATTTCATGATCAGCATCACCTCCTGAGTCGATTTAGCCATGTCAGTCTGTCTGCCTGTGATCACGATAATTTTAGAGCTACCGTAACAAAACACAATACATAAGCTTTCTATTTAAAAATAAAGACCAAGTTCGAAAATGAGCACAATCGAACGAAAACTACGCCTACCTCCCATACAAAGTAACTTCATCAGAACGTAAAAATCTCTTTAAATTCGACAAAAATTAATCTCCTGACTTCAAGTTTTGCACATATGCTTAAGGCATAATATTAAGACCTTGATATGTGAAATATGTAAAAATTGAATGAAAACCACGTCTACCTCCCATACAAATTGACTTTACTTACTTACTTACTTACTTAGTTGGCGCTACAACCGTATGTCGGTCTTGGCCTCATCTAAGAATTTGCGCCAGCCATTTCTGTCTTTTGCTTGCTGGCGCCAGTTGGAAATTCCAAGCTTCGTCAGGTTGTCCTCTACTTGGTCTTTCCAACGAAGATGCGGTCGTCCTCTTCTGCGTTGACCGCCGCTGGGTACCGAATCGAATGTTTTCTTCACTGGAGCATCGTCTTTCATGCGCTGAACATGACCAAGCCAGCGAAGCCGCTCGATTTTAATGCGCTTGACTATGTCGATGTCAGCGTACAGCTCATACAGTTCATCATTCCACCGTATTCGGTACTCGCCATTGACGCAGATTGGTCCGTAGATCTTACGAAGAATCTTTCTCTCGAATGCTCCTAAAGTCTTTTCATCTAAACTGCTCAGCGTCCAGGTTTGTGATGCGTAAAGTAGGACGGGCATGATGAGCGATTTATAGAGCGTGATTTTCGTTCGTCGAGAGAGGGCTCTGCTTCTCAATTGCCTACTGAGCCCAAAGTAACACCTGTTGGCAAGAGTTATTCTTCGTTTGATCTCAATGCTGATGTCGTTGGTTGAATTAATGCTGGATCCTAGATAGACGAAGTTCTTCACAACCTCGAAGGAGGTATTGTCAACGGTAACGTGGGTTCCAAGACGCTGGGACTGTTTGTTTGTTGACACTAAGTATTTCGTCTTATCTGCATTCACTGACAGACCCATTCGACTTGACTCTCTTTCTAATCTGGAAAATGCTGCACTGACTTCGCGCGTATTATGGCCAATGATATCTATGTCATCAGCATACGCAAGCAGCATAACACTCTTGTAGAATATTGTGCCACTACGTCTCAGATCAGCAGCTCGGATGATCTTTTCCATCATTAGGTTGAAAAAGTCGCACGATAAGGAATCACCTTGTCTGAAACCTCGTTTGGTAATAAATGGTGGGGAGAGGTCCTTCCCGACTTTAACTGCGCTGCTGGTGTTGCTCAGTGTCATCCTGCAAAGTCGTATTAGTTTTGCAGGAATACCAAATTCAGACATGGTGGAGTACAGGTGCTTCCTTATTGGGCTGTCGAAGGCGGCTTTGTAGTCAACAAAAAGATGGTGGGTGTCGACTTGTTTTTCTTGAGTCTTCTCCAAGATTTGTCGTAGCGTGAAAATCTGGTCGATGGTGGACTTTCCAGGTCTGAAGCCACACTGATAAGGTCCGATCAGTTCGTTTACAATGGGCTTCAATCTTTCACATAAAACGCTCGACAGGACCTTATATGCGATATTAAGAAGGCTTATCCCACGGTAATTGGCACAGATAGTGGGATCGCCTTTCTTGTGGATTGGGCAGAGCACACTGAGATTCCAATCGTTCGGAATGCATTCTTCCGACCATATTCTGCATAGAAGCTCGTGAATGCATTTAAGTAGAGCTTCGCCTCCGTTCTTAAACAGCTCAGCAGGTAAGCCATCAGCTCCCGCGGCTTTGTTATTTTTAAGCCGAGCTATAGCTGTCAGAACTTCATCATAGTCGGGCAGCGAAACCTCGACGCTGTCATCCGCAATTGGGGTTTCCGGAATATCATCTCTATTGGCGGGATTGTTGTCAGCGTCGCCATTTAGAAGCTTAGAGAAGTGTTCCCTCCATAACGTCAGTGTACTCTGGACATCTGTCACTAGATTCCCGTTTTCATCCTTGCAGGAAGAGGCCCCGGTTTTAAAACCATCGGCAAGGCGTCTTATTTTTTCGAAAAATTTTCGGGCCTCATTCCTGTCACCATACATCTCAATCTTCTCCTGCTCGCGCTTTTCTGCCTCTCTTTTTTTCCGCCTGAAAATATGTCTCTCTTCCCTCCTCTTTTCTTTGTATCGCTCCTTAGCAGCGCGCGTTACAACCGACTGCAGGGTGGCTTTGTAGGCGGCGTCTTTCTCTGCAGTGGCGTCGCGACACTCCTGGTCGTACCACTGGTTTCGGCGAGGGCGTTGGTAGCCAATCACCTCTTCAGCAGCCGCACGCATGGAGTTGGAAATGTGTGTCCACTGCGCGCATATATCATCGATTGGAGGAGTGCTTTGAAGCAGGAGTGAGAGTCGAGTGGCGAAAGCATCGGCTGTCTGTTTCGATTGCAGCTTGTCGACGTCTAGCTTTCTCTGTGTAGGGTTGCGTGTATTTTTAGCTGCGCACAGACGTGTACGGATCTTGGCTGCAACAAGATAGTGATCCGAGTCAATGTTTGCACCACGGATCGTGCGTACATCCAATACACTGGAAGAGTGCCTTCCGTCGATCAAAACGTGATCAATTTGATTTTTTGTTTTTTGATCAGGGGACATCCAGGTGGCTTTATGAATATTGAGATGCTTGAATCTAGTACTACTTACGACCATGTTTCGTGCTGCGGCGAAGTCAATCAGCCTCATTCCGTTATCGGAGGTGTTGTCGTGGAGGCTGAACTTTCCGACTGTTGGACCAAAAATATTTTCCTTGCCCACCTTAGCGTTGAAGTCACCAAGCACGATTTTTACGTCGTGGCGGGGGCAGCGCTCGTAAGCATTTTCAAGGCGCTCATAGAAAATTTCCTTGATCTCATCGTCCTTGTCTTCTGTCGGAGCGTGCGCACATATTAGGCTTATATTGAAGAATCTAACCTTGATGCGGATTATGGCAAGTCGTTCGTTCACAGGTGTGAATCGCAGGACGTGGGGCCGTAGTCTCTTGCCAACTACAAATCCGCATCCAAACTCGTGCTTCTCCGCATGGCCGCTGTAGTAGATATCACAGGGTGCATGCCGAATGCAACCCTGTCCCTTCCATCGCATTTCTTGGATAGCAGTGATATCAGCTTTGTATCTTTCCAAGACATCAGTCAGTTGGATAGATGCACCTTCCCAATTAAGGGTTCGGACATTCCAGGTGCATATCCGTAAATCATTATCAGTTTTTCGTTTGCGGTAGTCGTCATCAGATTTGGGGATCATTTTTCTTCTATTCTTATATGTTTTCATTGAAATTGGTTTTTACGGGTGGGCTTCAAACCCGACGCACAACCTATTTTAAGCCTAGGGAGGCCCGCCGCTCAGATTAGCCGCCAAACTAACGGTTGTCAGTTTTGACGTTGCCCAGGAAACACCACGTGGAGGTTTGAGTCGACTTGAGGCGATTTCACAAAGATTATGCTGGCCTCGCCAGGTTGAGACAGTCAGACATGTTACATTGATCCATCGCCCCCAGTTTCCCACAAATTGACTTTACAAAAAGTTTCACAAATTGACTTTACAAAAAGGTAAAATCTCTTTAAATTTCACAAAAATTAATCTAATGAAATTTAAAATTTGTATAAAAGCCTTAACCCATAATATGCAGTTTACGTTTGAGATTTATAAAAATGGAATGAACACCACGGCTACATCCCATACAAAGTGACTTTATGAAATCAGTAAAATCTCCTTAAATTAAACAAAAATTAGTACGATGGCTTAAAACTATGTACATTTGTTTTAATATTTAAAATAAAAAATTTTAGGTCCAAATATGAAATACTTAGATAAAAACCACGCCCACGTAAAAGTTACGTCACCATAATAAAACAGCATTCAAGACTTCTGTTAAACTGTTAAACATCCGTGCGGTATTTTAACTTCGGTCAAGTCGAAGATAATTCCGTACTAGATTTATTATTGCTTTATTTATTCATTAATTTATTTATTTATTTATTTATTTATTTATTTATTTATTTATTTATTTATTTATTTATTTATTTATTTATTTATTTATTTATTTATTTATTCATTTATTTATTTATTTATTTATTTATTTATTTATTTATTTATTTATTTATTTATTTATTTATTTATTTATTTATTTATTTATTTATTTATTTATTTATTTATTTATTTATTTATTTATTTCTTTATTTATTTATTTATTTATTTATTTATTTATTTATTTATTTATTTATTTATTTATTTATTTATTTATTTATTTATTTATTTATTTATTTATTTATTTATTTATTTATTTATTTATTTATTTATTTATTTATTTATTTATTTATTTATTTATTTATTTATTTATTTATTTATTTATTTATTTATTTATTTATTTATTTATTTATTTATTTATTTATTTATTTATTTATTTATTTATTTATTTATTTATTTATTTATTTATTTATTTATTTATTTATTTATTTATTTATTTATTTATTTATTTATTTATTTATTTATTTATTTATTTATTTATTTATTTATTTATTTATTTATTTATTTATTTATTTATTTATTTATTTATTTATTTATTTATTTATTTATTTATTTATTTATTTATTTATTTATTTATTTATTTATTTATTTATTTATTTATTTATTTATTTATTTATTTATTTATTTATTTATTTATTTATTTATTTATTTATTTATTTATTTATTTATTTATTTATTTATTTATTTATTTATTTATTTATTTATTTATTTATTTATTTATTTATTTATTTATTTATTTATTTATTTATTTATTTATTTATTTATTTATTTATTTATTTATTTATTTATTTATTTATTTATTTATTTATTTATTTATTTATTTATTTATTTATTTATTTATTTATTTATTTATTTATTTATTTATTTATTTATTTATTTATTTATTTATTTATTTATTTATTTATTTATTTATTTATTTATTTATTTATTTATTTATTTATTTATTTATTTATTTATTTATTTATTTATTTATTTATTTATTTATTTATTTATTTATTTATTTATTTATTTATTTATTTATTTATTTATTTATTTATTTATTTATTTATTTATTTATTTATTTATTTATTTATTTATTTATTTATTTATTTATTTATTTATTTATTTATTTATTTATTTATTTATTGATTTATTGATTTATTTAATTATTTATTTATTTATTTATTTATTTATTTATTTATTTATTTATTTATTTATTTATTAATTTATTTATTAATTTATTTATTTATTTATTTATTGAAAATAGATCCTTAAGCTACAAGACACAAAATCATAAATTTTACAAGCTTAAGTCACGATTGGCTGATTTAGATCAAATTAAAACAATTTACATATTTTATAATCAATTTATAAGTATTATACATACGTAACATAAGGAAAAATAATTAATATTTAAATTTAGCAAAAAATAGTAAGATTTCAATTTTTAAAAAGAGAAAAAGAGAAAAATAAATAAATATTAAATTAGAATGCATAGAAAAAGAAATTAAATACTTAATTAAAATTAAAAAAGATATAGCTTTTATGAAATGAGAGAACTTTAGACAGTACTAACTAAAAACTTAACTAATAGGCTAGTTAAAGATGTGATTTTAATTTATGTACCAAAATGATTGAGAAGTGAGTTTTTAAATTGATATGCATTACTGATTGATAGCAAATATGATAGTAATAAATTACAAAGGCGAATTGCGTAGATGAAGAAATGTCGTTCCGATTTTGAGTATTTATGCCTAAATTTAATGATTTGATTGACCCTTGCAGAGCGGGTAAACTTTAGACGCGTATGTAGGTAATGCGGTTCATTGGTGTATACAATTTTGTGCAACTGCAGCAGAGTACGCAGTTTTAAGAAATTGTCAAAAGATATACTAAATGTGAGTTTTGCATATGCGCAGACATGGTCATGACGTTTTAAACCAAATACATATCTTGTGATATTGTTAAAAAGTACATTTATTTTTTGCCTACAGATACAGTCGCAGTTGGCATACAGTTCGCATCCATAAAGAAGTGCTGGAATCCAATAAGTTTTGGCCAGTAGAAGGCGTATTTTCTGCGGAGTGTAGTACTGTGTGAGCCAGAGCGAACGCAACGTGGTCATTCCACGTTAGGGTTTTATTACAAATTACGCCGAGGTTCTTAGCTGTAGTAACAAACTCAAGCTGTGAGCGGCTCAACATAACTCTTGGTAAATACGTGTGATCAAGCGACTTCTTATATATAGCCATGCATTTTGATTTTGAGGGATTTAAACAAAGATCATTTTCCTGAGCCCAAATACGCACATTTTCTAGGTCCTCATTAAGCTTTGCGATGCAAGAGTTTGCATTATTAAGCCCACCGCTTACATAGAGCTGAACATTATTTGCATAAATGTGAACATGACAATTCTTTATAACTTTTGGTAAGTCATTAACAGGGAAGACAATTATATGCAAATGCATATAATATATGCTTTTGCATATTTGGACGTTTTGTTAATAATTTTGCATATTTATAACGATTGTGCTTATTTGTGCATATTTTTACATATTTTTAACTTTTCCAACAGATTTTAGCTTGTAATCGGGCAAATTTTGATACTTCCTTCACATCTGGCAACATTGTAATTTCTTTGATATTATATATATTTATAAAGAGATATTATATTATATATGTATAAAAAATATTTTGTTTAAAAACTCACAGACAATGGATGCATACGCCGAAAGTCTCCTTCCGAACGAAGTCCCTTATTTTAAATGGTGCCCAACTACATCCTGCGATGTCGAGCGGTCTTTCTCACAATACAAAACATTGTTGGCTGAAAATCGTAGAAAATTTCTTTTTGATAATATAAAAATGCATTTAATTGTTCAGTGTAATCGCTGAATGCAATACACTGTTTTTGCTATAAGCACCATATAAAATAATGGACTTCGTCCGGAAGGAGACTTTTGGCATTGGCTTCGAGCTACCAAACAAAATATTCATTAAATGATTAAAATAGAATTAAATTTTTACTTTATAATTAAAGTTATAATTTATTTAAACTGAAATATTTACTTTTACGCCTTGAAAGGGCTATTGTTTTGTTTTTTTTTTATGAACTATTGAATAAAATTTTGAATAATAAAACTCCGACTTCGACATTTTTCGTGCTTATTTGATGGCATATTTTGCCATTTTTTAGAGCATATTAGCATACTTATTTTAGATTTTTTCGTGCATATTTCTGTCTTCCCTGGTCATTAATATACATGATAAATATGAGCGGCCCTTAGCACTGACCCTTGAGGAACTCCTCTAGGCACTAGACGAACTTCAGAAGTTAGATTACTAACATTTACAGCTTGCGATCTGCCGATGAGATATGATTTGATAAGATTAACCGCGGTATTTGAAAAATTAAAATTATTTATGAGTTTCCTAAACAATATTTCATGAGTTACTGAGTCAAACGCTTTTGAATGATCAAGAAGAGTCAACAAAGTAAAATTATTGCATCTAATTGTGCTCTGATTTCTTCGGTCACATCTATGAGAGTAGTCAAGCAGCTTCGTTTTGGCCTGAAGCCCGATTGTCTTTCGGAGATTACGTGATTTCGCAGTAGAAACTGACTTAACTGTTTATGAACAAGATTTTCAAATACCTTTGATACATAAGACAATATCGCTATTGGTCGGAATTCTCCATTCCCTTTAGGAGTGGGAATGATTTTTGCAATATTCCATTTTAAGGTAAACTTAGAGGTAGTTAAGATGGTATTGAAGAGGTGTTTGAGAAATGGCAATAATGTAGGCAAGAGAGCCTTGATAAAAACTGAATGCATTTCATCAAAACCTACGGCGTTGGACTTAATCGACTGAAATACTTCCCATACCTATGTCTGATTCACACAGGAAAAACTAAAATAATTTTCCATGCTGACATTATTTTGGACCGAGATAATTTGGGGTCGGTTAGTCCTAGGCGTAGGCAATGGTAGTTTCAGCAAATTATCATTTATTACATTTACATCGACTTCATCTGGGTTAACTATTGTAGAAACTTTAGGCTTGATACCAATATTAAATACGTATTTGTAGCCACTTTTGTTTTGAATTTATACCTGAGCTGAATTTGTTTTCACAATATCTAGTTTTTGCTGCTTTGAGGACACTTACTACTTGCGTTCTATATCTTTTGAAAATTGCATACGGGTGTGAAGTTTTGTATCTTTTCCATTTATTGTAAGCGTTATTTCTTTCGCGAATCAGATTTTTTATGTGTTCGTCGTTCGAAAATCAATGGATTTTCTTTAACGCAGACTTTTTTAGTTTTCATTGGAACAAACGTATTAAAAAGGTCAGAAATGTTGCTTTGTAAAAAATTCACTTGTTCGTCAACATCTGGCAGGAGATGTATGTGTGACACTCAATCAATTACGAGGGCTGCTTCATAGAGTAATGAGTAATTCAAGTTTTTGAAGTCACGGAAGCAAAACGATTTTTCAGTATATGTCAGACAAAAGTTGTATTTAAGGAAAATTAAATCATGTTTAGAGAAAGCAGGTGCAGAAAGTTGATCATACATTAGAATAAGCTGTCTGTTGTTTACTAGAAATAAGTCCAAAAGAGTACTGCTTGTTTTTGTGAAGTGAGTCGGGTACAAGGAATTTGCCGGTTGCCAACATTTCGTTCAGCAGGTTGGCTTCAACAAGGATATTACTGTTAAAGTCTCCTGTGATGATTATATTATTGAAGGAAAGATGTAAGTTATCATCTAGCACTATCATAAACGGAGCAATATCAACATTTTAGAGCAATTTTATTTTTATTTTTATTATATTATTATTTCATATATATAGTATTTAATTACATTATCTCCTAAGGCATGGCAGATCCTATTCTTAGACCTGGCAAGCCTTTTTAATAGGTACGTAAAAAGTAATTTTATAGAAATTAATATAAAAAATAAAAATACCGAAGTTATTAAAAAAGTTATTTTTAATGTTAAATAATTTTTTGTTTTCTTTTTGGAACAGCAAATCGTGGAACGGTCATTCATTATTTTTTAATTATAAATTTAAGAAAATCTGTCGTTTTTATTTGTCAGTTTTTACGAACTAAAACCAAACAAATCAGCAAAACGAGGTGTTCGATAACTTCATATTGCATAAAAAACTAATTTATATAAACCAACCTACTTCCAACCTACTGATATTTTGTTTCAAAACTTTTTTTTTATTTTTATTTTTTCGATTCCTATGATCAATAATTATTTTCAAATATATGCAAAATCCTTATAAGACAGTTAAAATCAACAAAAATAAAATATGAAAAGACCTGTGAAAGTAAAAAATCGACATACCTTCTATTTGTACAAATAATAATCGTGATCTTTGCACCTCTGAAAACATGCAACACAACAAATAGACAAAAAAAAAACCAACATCGACATTAAATGTATTCATATTAAAAATAAGGATCATAAATCAACACATCGTAGACAATTCAGACAAAATTGTATGAATAAATGAATAGAAGAAGAAGGAAATTATAACAGCAAAAATCAACAATAACAACAACAACAACCAAAACAGCAACAAACTTGCAACCAGCCGCCACTTGTGTAGATCATTTATATGAAGGAGCAAAACGTGAGTCGAAAAAATCTACTACGAACGCGTTCTGTTGCTACTACAACTACAACTACTACTAAAATATTGGAAGAAAAATAAATAAGTGTGCAACCAGAGCTACCGTTAGAAATTCATGATTTGTTTGGAAAATATTGCTGCTGTTGTTATTGTTGTGTTTGTTGTTTCTGTTGCTACTAAAGTGGCAGCATCCGTGTTGATTTATGCGGTGGCTTTGATGAAATTTAATATCGAAAAAAAAGTTGCTTCAAATAAAGGTAGCAGTAAAGATTTGTTCTTCTTTTTTCCCAAAACTTTTTTCAGCAGCTTAAGTTACTCTTTCACTGGATCGTGCACTCAACGTACGGGATTCACTGAGATCATGGATCCTCGTTTTTTTTTTTACACATTTTCTGGCAATTAATCAATGATCCCGCTCATCACTTGACTTGCTTGACTCGATTCGGTTAAGTGAATTGGTGCACGATTCTGGAAACCCAATCAGGACGACATGATTTTTAATAATATAGTTTTCTCAACGTTTTAATTGATTTGACTTATTTGTCTGATTCAAAATACAAAAAAGAGTACAAAAAGAAGTCATTGAGAAATAAAATGTTTCATCTCTGATTTCAATTTATCTGCGGAAAAAGACTTATCTATATGTCTTAAGTTAGAAGAAATGACCCAAAATCCTTACAAAAATTAGAAACTGTAGCAGTAAATATGTCGTCAAAAGCGAAGAAGAGCTTAGGTGATATTGAAGCTCCTTGAAATTAAGCCAATGAATTCTTTTATTAAAACACTTGCAAGCCTCGAATTAAAGATATAATCAGCCCTATCGGGAATAATTTTTTACTCGGAATCGAAAAAGGTAGTTTTCTTTTTAAGATAAAGCTTAAGATTATTTTAAAGATTTTTAATGAAAATTTGTTGATAAATCGTTGATGAACAAATTTGCATTAAAAATTTTCAAAATGTTCTTGAGTTTTATCTCAAATTTTAGTGAAAAATTATTCCTGATGTCTGTACTACCCGAGTAAAAATAAAAACTTTTTTAGCTAAGGTCAATCGGCGGCCGAACAAGGCACAATTTCAAATATTTTTTTGGCCCTACAAGGGTCGTACAGAGGCCGTTTTAAAATAATCTCGGCTGTACAAATTGCATACAGCAGCTGAACAGTGAGTATTCTACAGTGAAAATGAGCAGCTTTTCAATGAAAATCTGAACTTCATGCAGAAATAAATATTCCAACAGCTAACTTAACATACAAAAAAATTAATTTGCGCCACACACAAGTGGCAATACTATCTACATTGGCATCGCCGAGTCAGGCTTACTTTTAATGTTACGCATGCGTTTGCTGTTGAATATGAGTTTTAAAAATTTGGTGGCATGCAAGGGGCGCACGGCGGCCGTACAAGGCCTAAATTAGCTTGTACGGCCGTTGTTCGACCCAACTTTTGGTTACAGGTTTAGCGATTAGTTTTAGGACATGTTTCGGTCTAAAGGGCCACTTCAATAGCCAAACTGTGTTTAGGAATCTGAAGAAAACAAATTGGTGTGAATTCTAGGAGGTACTGGAAGCTTTGCTATCCGCTCTCTCAGATATTCCCCTTTCGACGCCACATGAACTCGATTCAATGGTGGAGCAGCTGACGGGGACTTTAAATGAAGCTATAGAAATCTCATGCCCTAAGGGCGCCTCAAGAGGTACACTAAAACGTTCTTGGTGGTCAAGGGGAATTGCTAATCTAAGGTAGCTATAAACGAAGATTTTTTGATAAAGCTAAAAAATCGGGTAGAACTCAATGCTGAGATGAGAATAAATCCAGTTTACAAAATTTTTAAGAAAGCACTTCAAAAAGCTCAGCGCAATTTTTGGACGCTCTTCTGTGGCAATATAGAGAAATCTTCTGAAGCATCAAGACTCCGCAAAATCCTCGCTTCGAATCCTAGCTCTCCAATCTACTTAAGGAAATTCGACGATACCTGGACATCCTTCAGCGAGAAGACCCTTGATCTTCGTCTTAGTACACACTTCCCGGATTGGTCTGAGGGCTTGTGAGGATTGTGAGACGGCTCTGACCAGTGATCTGCAAGTGATGGCATTTTCGCTACTTGCAATCTACCCTCAACAAATACAGTGACAGTCTGACCGCACTACGCAAGCGCTGCGATTGTTGTGTCGAACATACTTGCAACATTGAAGCCAACTGTGTATGAGCGTGTCGTAAGACCACAATAATGCATGTTCGAGTTGTTGGTTTGATAACCAACGCAGGGTCTTTTCAACTTCTGGTATGCAATGGTAAGTATGGTCATTTACAAGCAACAAAACAAAGGCATAAAGCGTAACTCCTGCATAAAAAAACCAGCGCTTATTTTGTTCTCCGAACACAAAGTATTTGCAGTAACATTGCAGTAACATTTCAGTTACTTTGCGTGACTTTTGAGAGCTTGTAGCTCATAAGCTAATGGTTCAATTGAGCTGATTTCTTTTTTGAAATAAATTCTAAAGTTTAATTGAGTGAGCAATAAAATTTGTTTAGTAAATTTTTAAAGATATTTATTAAATCTAGTTTTTTAAGAAATTATATCAGACGCCATTTTACTATAAAACACCTTTAATCACTGATTTTGATAAGATTTTGTATGCATGCAGATCTTTAATAAAGCTACAACTTTTGTTCAATTGTTCAAAATTTTGAAATAATAGGGTCGCCACCTAATAATATGTCTTTTCAAGAGTTTAAAACTGATAAATGACTTTTAAAACTCTTGAAAAGACATATTATTAGGTGGCAACCCTATTATTACATAATTTTATAATTTTGAAATTCTGACAACGGATTCGGATTCAGCGACCCATTTTTGATACATAATTTTTTTTTGCCAGCCCCGAATTCATAAAACTACAAAAAAATAAGGTGGCAACCCTATCCACCATCTTGAATTTTAAAATTCTGACTTTAGATTTGAAATCAGCGACCCCTTAACATTGATAAATGACGTTTAAAACTCTTGAAAAGACATATTATTAGGTGGCAACCCTATTATTTCAAAATTTTATAATTTTGAAATTCTGACAATGGATGCGGATTCAGCGACTCATTTTTGGTGTACCTTTTTTTTGCCAGCGCCGAATTAACAAAATTACAAAAAATTAAGGTGGCAACCCTATCCACCAATTCTGACTTTAGATTCGAAAGCAGCGACCCCTTAACACTGGTAATGATGTTTAAAACTCTTAAAAATACATATTATTAGGTAGCAATACTGTGGTAAAAATTTAGGTGGCAGCCCTAACCTCCATCTTAAATTTTAAAACTGTGATATTATATTCGAAATCAAATCCGTTGTCAGAATTTCAAAATTACAAGAATTCGCAAAAATGAAAAAAATCTAGGTGGCAACTCTATCCGCTATCTTAAATTTTAAAGTTTGACATCATCTTCGAAATAAGTTGCCCCTAAAACTTCCTAAAACTATTTACTCTATTCATACTGAAGTAATCTACAAACACTTGAGTAAAAATGCAGTGTGCGCGCTGATTTCATCGTTCGTAAGCTTACTTTTGTATCACTGCTTAGCCGAAGTTGAAATCAACCTGCAATGGTACACGAGGCAGTAGCTCAAAATAATGCATAATTATAACGATTGCCGTTCGTGCGCTGTGGTTTATACACATAATTATTTTATGCAAACATCTATACTTTCCACTGAAGTCGAAGCACACATCACACAGTGTTTGACTTTGGTACAATTGGCTAATGCAACATGCTTGATGTTGTAAGTGAGCTCGATGGCGTAGAATATGTTGCATGGTATTAATGATATTGAAGTCATACAAAAACCAAGTATGTACTGAGTGTAAAAGCAGTTGCAGTTCATCGCTGCAGGTCTCTGGCTCTGACGTTGAGTATCTTACAGATATCATATCAGAGAACAGGGTCAAATGGGCTATGTAAAGTTTCAATCAATATAAGTCTGCTAGGCCTGATGGTATTATTCCAGCCGCTCTACAGCTGACGGCGTCTTTAATCCTTCCATGGCTTCTAGTCATTTTCAAAGGTTACTCTGTCCTGACATACATACCATCAAAATGAAGAGAGATAAAGGTAGTATTTATCCCTAAGGCGAGTAGGAAATCGCAAACGGGTTCAAAGGACCTACGACCCATTAGTTTATATTCTTTTCTGCTGAAAACACCCGAAACACTGATCGACGCTCATATTCGTTGTAGCATAGACTCAAAATTCAAGGATGGTGTGTAGAAATGGCCGGGCTTTATAGAAAATTCCTTTTTTCACAAGGAATACAAGTGATTGCCAATGCGGATGACGTAGATATTGCTGCACAGGGAATGTTTCTTAACACTCTCTCGGAGCAGCGCCCTCCGATCTTAATATTTGGGCCAAAAGCTGTGGGCTGGGTTAGATCCCCAAAAAACGGATCTGGTCGTCTTACGAGGAAATACAAAATACCGCGCAAGTTCCTTTGCGTCATGATGGCACTCAGCATTACTTCGTGGAAGAGTGAAAATACTTAGGAGTTATTTTGGATAGAAAGTTAAGCTGAAAACCGAACATTCTTGAGCGAACTAGGAAAGCCAATGTTGCTTTTTATGCCTGTAACAAAGCTATTGGCGACCGTAGCCTAGTGGGTAGAGTGCGTGGCTCCTAAGCTAAAGAACTGCGGTAGCCCGGGTTCAATTCCAGCTCAGACAGAAAGTTTTTTCAATTGAATTAATTGTTCTGTTTGGTCGTCACCTCTCTGCAGACAATGGCAAACCTCAGAGAGTAAAAATTGCCATGTAAAGCTTCTTGAGAATATAAGCCGTTCGGAGTCGGCATAAAACACGTAGGTCCAGTTCTCGGTCATTTGTGATCAAACATTTAATAACACGCACAACACAATTGATCAACAGAAGCTAGGTCAAAGTCCTTCCTTCCAAGGGCTGAAATGGCCAGTTTATTTATTTATTTATTTAACAAAGCTATAGGTAAAATATGGTAGTCATGTCGGCTTTACGCAGCTACAGTGAGGCCAATCTTGTTATACGGTGTTTGTGTGTGTTAGACAGCACTAAAAACAGAGTCTAATTGCTAATTGTAAGGTAAAGTAGAAAGAACTGTGGCTGTATGTATCAGCGGAGTGCTTAGGTCCACTTCATCTAAAGCGCTAAATACGGTTCTTTGTTTCATACACTTCGATATTATGGAAAGCAGGATGGCACAAGAAACAGGCATCTGCTTTAGAGAAACCTCACAGTGGACTTACACTCGTACACAGTAATCCTTGCCAGAGTAGAATGGGATGGGCTACTACCACTAAGCCAAGTTATTTTTAGCCACAAATTTTTTTATTGACGGCTCAAAATTTGACACAAAAGTCGGTGGAGGTGTCATTGCAGCGTTTTCCAGGTAAAAATACTGGCCATTTATAGAGCTGCGAAATGGCTGAAGCTTGGTGAGATATCAACTAGAGATATCTACATTTTCAACTAGAGATATCTACATTTTCAAGGACGTCCAAGCAGCGATAAAATCTCTTGAAGGTTTGTTCCTAATGCCGTGGTTATGCTAGCCAAACATGTTCGGTGTTCATTTTTGTTAATTTGTTCTCTTCGCTGAAATGCTTGTTTGGTGGTTATGCTATTGGTGGCTATAAATGTTTGATTGGTGGCACAGTTGCATTATATGTAAAAGTATGTCAAAACACAAAAAAGCACAACCCTAATTTGCATTTTTGTACTTAAAATTAACGAATTAAAATTAACGAACTGATATTACTTACTCTGAATTTTTATTATAATATCATAAACAAAATGGTTTGCATATATTTGACATGCCAGCTAGCTGTTTATGTTAAGGGTTACTTGAAGACACAATCAATTTCACTTTTTAATACTTTTACCTACTTTTTTGATGCTATTATACAAAATGACTACAGCCAACACTGGAAAGTTCGGCATGTTTGGCGTTTCAATCAGCAATCAAAATGTTCGGTCCGAGAGCGAGAAAATGAATATGAGAAAAAGTTAATTTCTTCATTTTATACGTGAAACAATAACAACAAAAAATGTTCGGCAATCATGTTTGGCTAGCATAACCACGGCATTACATCACCAAGAACCCTTAAATGTCGCTTTTCTCATAATGAGATGGCTGATAAGTTCGACATCCATCTGATCTGGGTACCGGGACATAGGGACAGTCCTGGAAATTGTAGAGCAGATGAGCTCGCAAGCGGAAGTACAACGGTATCGTTGCTTCCTGGCATGGAAACATTAGACACTTGCGTCGTGCAAACTGGCTCTAATACAACAGAAATGGCTAATTTTAGGTGGAATCATAGTACAACCTTTAACAGAGCTATACAGTTGGGGCCCAGTTTCACTGAAAAACGCACGAGGAAGCTCACTCAAGTGGCGAGGAAAGACTCCTCCATTCTGATAGGCGCTATAACAGGATATTGTCTTATAGGTAGGCATGCCCTTAGAATGGGGTCCATGCAAATGACTTTTGTAGGAGTTACAGGGATGAGGAATAGGAGGAGACGGTATCGCATCTCCTCTTTTCATGCTCCGCTCTGTCCCGCAGAAGATAATAGCAGTTAAATAGCCTCTTTTTTGATGATTTCAGGGATCTTGAGAAGGTAGACGTTAAACGTATGCTACTATTTATTTTTAGTACTGGTTGATTCCACGATGGTACTTAGGAGATTAGGAATGGGGGAGAAGGTCACCAGTGGCACCAAGTATAAGTCTTTGGGTCGTCCGCCACCCTAACTTAACCTAGTCCATGAACATGTTCGCCCACTAATACTTTTACTCGAGTATCAATGGCTTATCTAGCATTCCGTGCCAATCATGTAATCAATGCTTTCATACGTAAAACTAGTTAAATAAAATATTTTACAGACCTCATTAAGTTTAAATTTAAGTATATTAAGTTATTTATGCAAAAAATTAGGAGAACCTACATCGAAGACGTAGAACTTGTGTGTTGGAACGTCTTAATATGTGCTTCACAATAAATCAAATCTATATTTAGGTCAATATTAATATTTATGCTCAATTCTCATCAAAGCAAATAAATAAAGAAATGTTGGATACCTTTTAAATTGAAGCAGAGTTTCTTAAAACGTCTGGCTATAAATCAAATATAATGCAAATAAGTTCAGTTACTGCAATTATTTCACAATAAACCAAAGACAGCGCTCATTAGCTCACCGTAAAGTTACTTAATGTTTAAGGGGACAGTACACACCTAGATTTTTCAAGAATAAAATTTTTAAAATGCAAATTTTTTAAGAAGAGAACAAGATATCTTATTGAAACTTTGCATATTTATTTTTATGTAAAAATAGTATAAAAAAAAATTTTGGATTTTCCCTGCGTGTTTTTTGGCTGCTGCAGGTTTTAGAAAATAACATCAAAAAATCACGGCGGGCGTGATTTTGGCTTACCGGAACGTCTGAAAAATAAAATAAAAACGGGGTGTTTATAAGCATCAAAGCCGCTATAGATTGAACTAAAGGAATTTTTTATTTTCAAAATCCGATTTTTTGGTCCAAAAAACTCCTTGAAAACCTTCAGAACGATCAGTGCAGTAGTTTTTTTTTTATCATGCCCGCCAACTCAAAAAATGTGATTTCTAGAAAAAGCGCTTTAAAGTTTTTAACACCGATTATACGGCCTTGACGCTCTGCGTTTTAAACCTTCGCCATTTAACATAGAAATTAATTTCTAATTTTAGGGGGTTGGAATTAATTTTAAAGGTTTTTTTTCGGTTTTTGAGCATTTATTTAGAAACAACGGTACAATGTATATTATTCAAAGTATTGTCCATCGTTAGCTACAACATTTTCCCATCTTTCTGGCAGCATATGGATTCCGCGCCGGAAGAACGATTCGTCTTTTGAGGCAATCCACGAATCGACCCATTTTTTGGTATCCTCGTAAGAAGTGAAGCGCTGCTCAGCCAAGCCATGCGTCATCGATCTGAATAGGTGGTAGTCGGAAGGGGCTATGTCTGGGCTATAAGGCGGGTGGGGTAGCACATCCCAATTCAGCGCCTCCAACGTTTCCTTGACGGTTCTTGCAACATGTGGCCGTGCGTTGTCATGTTGAAAAACCACTTTGTCGTGTCTTTTGGCATATTCCGGCCGTTTAACCTTTAATGCTCGGCTCAATTGCATCAATTGTTGTTGGTAGCGTTCCCCAGTGATGGTTTCGTTAGGTTTTAGCAGCTCATAGTACACGACACCCTTCTGATCCCACCAAATACACAGCATAAGCTTGGCGCCATGAATATTCGGCTTGGCCCTCGATGTTGATGCATGGCCGGGTGGTCCCCACGATTTTTTTCGCTTAGGATTATCGTAATGGATCCACTTTTCATCGCCAGTGACAATACGATGCAAAAAACTCTTCCTTTTATGCCGTTGAAGCAGTTGTTCGCACATGCAAAATCGCCGTTCAACGTCTCTCGGCTTCAACTGGTACGGCACCCAATTTCCTTGCTTTTGAATCATTCCCATGGCCTTCAAGCGTTTGCTGACCGTTGATAAGTCGACTCCCAATGATTCTGACAATTCTTGAAGGGTTTCACACGGGTCTTCATCGAGCAAAGCCTCCAATTCCTCATCTTCAAACTTTTTCGGCTGGCCCGCACGCTCTTTGTCTTCCGTATCAAAATCACCACTTTTAAACCGACGGAACCAGTACTCACAAGTAGAAATCGATGGAGCATAGTCCCCGTAAGCCTCAGTAAGCGTGCGTTGTGCTTCAACCGCTTTTTTCTTCAAATGGAAGCACAAAAGTAAACCTTCCCGCAAATTGCGTTTTGTTGGAACGAAAGTCGACATGTTCACAGAGAAAAAAATATATGTTGTTTACACTTCAGTGGAATGACACATACTGAAAAATGAAGCTTACACAATGTGCTTTGAAATGAATATAGTCACAGGTGTGCCCGATGCGATCTATTGATAGTTACGCCATCTCTTAGAAAACCTTTAAAACTAATTCCAACCCCCAATATATCATTAAAAATAAATTCTTTGAGGTGTTTTGATAAAAATCATTCATAAAAACAAAAATAATTTTTTGAAAATTCAGGTGTGTACTATCCCCTCAAGAACCATTCATATCGATGATTCCAAATCAATTCGACTAATTTTGAGCAAAATCTGACTTTTGTGTTTGCGATTTTTTTGAAACTTTGGTTAGTAGTAGTGTCCGACCGAATATTCGGTTTCTGTTTCGGTTTCAGTTACGGCCAGTTTCGGCCCTTTTTGGCATATTGAGGCCTCAATATGGCCGAATATCCGAACGAGCCGAAACTTTTGGTAAAAATTTCGGTACATTTCAAGAATAGCGACAACTATAATTATATAGCAGATTATATTGATTTTGGCCTCCTTACACCAAATCTGAAAAAATTGCAGACCTCTCGCAATTGGTTTAGAAGTTATAGGCCTCCAAAGTTGGAAAAAATAGCCTACAAATCTTGCTATTTTTCTAAATTTTTCAACAAAACTACACTTTATGGGTATCATAAGAAAGGTAATTTAAGTACCTATTCAACAAGGTACCTATTCAAATATGAAAATCCATGCCTAACTTTTAAAGATATACACATTTTTAGTGTCGTGCTTTCGTAAAAAGGAAACCACTAGTTTTCCATACAAATTGTAAATATAATAATAGGTATATCTTAAAAAGTTATGAATGGATTTTCATGTTTGATACATACCTCGTTGAATAGGTACTCGCATTACATTTCTTTTGATACCCATCTGCACTAAAAAAAGCAGAAAGATTTGTAGCCCATTTTGCAACTTTGGAGGCCTATAACTTCTAAAACAATTGCCAGCGGCCTGAAATTTGGATTTGGATTTAGAAGGTTAAAATCCGTATAATCCAACAAAACAATATTAAAAAAGAGAGTTGTCGCTATTTTCGACTTATACCAAAATTTCTTGCATCAGTCATTTAATTCAAATATATAAGTTTGGTTTAATAAAAATATTTACAACGCATTTACAAAAATTATGAATTCGTCTATAATTTGATTTTTCGTGTTAACGCGAAATATTTTGGTTAATTTTATGAGTTCGATACTATCATTTTCGATATTATCATCCCTATCGCGATTACCATTTTAGTTTAGCAAAGTTTTATAGATAGCCAAATATTTATAGTTAAACTTCCGAAAGATTTCTGTATGTGTGGAATAAAGGAAAAGAAAAAGAAATACATATTTCTATTTTTATAATACTAAACCTTTAAGAAAAACAGAAATACTTTGCTTTGTAGTACTAAAAAAATGTACATTGCAGGTGCATACTATTTTGAGTGTGTACTAAAAAATAAAATAAAAAATTATCTCATTTATTATTATAGTATACTTCAATTAATTATTATAAATTTCAATATTTAAATAATACTTGTTTTGTACTAGTAGTACTTTTGTTTTCTTTTAATAAAAACAATCATTTGTAAAAACTTAAATTTTCATATTAATAACCAGTTTCGGTTTCGGTTTCGGCCGAATATTATAAAATGGCCGAATATTCGATTTCGGTCGGACACTAGTTAGTAGCGTTTGCAAAAATAACTAAAACTGTGTTTTTGTTTTTTGCGAAAAAAAAATTTTTAAGTTATACACTGTAAAAAATATTAAAAGACATAAAAAGAGCAATTTGTGCATGTATTCAAATAGCTGTATTTCTTAAACCATATGTCGTATGGAAAAAAGTGAAAGAAATGTTAAAGACCTTGAATGAGTCTTTTTGGTTGTGTAGTACTTTTATAAAAAATTTCGTTTCTTTTTTTACCTGAAATTTTCAGTCACATTTTTCATAGTCTTCGCAACAAATTTGTTGCCTTCTTAATAAAGTGTTGTGTTAATGCATCAATTTTAAAGTCAAACACATAATTTTAGGTTGGGATTCCAACGATTGCTATTTTTAACAAATTTTTAAAAAAATGCCTACAAAAGATTTCTTATTTTAGCACCGACAATTCCATATCCGCGCTACGCCTACAAAAATGGTTATGTGATTTTTGTTAATTTTTTTATTGCATATTTTATTAACATTATTTAGCGCCCATTTTTCTGCATTTGCCGATTTTTTAGATCTCTTTTGGTTTAGAAGTGATCAAAACAGCTATGTGCTCGCAGTACTAGAAATGCTCTGAAAAAAATCAGTTTTTTTGCTCTCCTAAAAACACATACATACATGTTTTGCTTGCTGAAAAAACACATAACAATTTTTGAAGGCGCAGCGACGATATTTTCAAAAATCGTAACAGTTTTTAAAAAGATAAAAAAAATAAAAATGTTTGTTTTTATAAATTGTTGGCTTTATTTAAATACTAATAGATTTTTTAACAATAATATATACCATTTTGGATGTTCATTGGTATTAACATCAGAATCTGGAATTTTTGGTATAAAAATAGGAAATCTTTAGTAGGCATTTTTTTAAAAATTCGTTAAGAATAGCAATCGTTGGAATCCAAACCTTAAATTCTATGTTAGCCTTTAATTTTATCTTTAATAAAAGAGATACATAATTTGTTGCAAAGACTATGAAAAATGTGACTAAAAATTTCAGGTTAAAATAAAAATGCTAAAAAACAAAATACACTACCAAAAATACCCATTCAAGGTCGTTAAAATATATCAAAATTTTTTCTATACAACTTACGGTTTCAAAGTTACAGCTATTTGAATACATGCACTTATTGTATTTTTTAAGATTTTTTGATATTTTTCACAGTGTATACCTTTAAAATTTTAAATCCAAAAAAAAGTACGCAGATATAATACTTTTCAGGAGAACTATCTAAGTAGAGAGTTTCAAAATTTTAAAAAATAGCAGAGACCGTACCGGTTATGGTTTTTATCAAAAAAGTCAGATATTAACAGTTATCGTTTAACTTTTATTTTTTCCGACAAAAATACTAGTTTTTAAATGGCTTTTATTTTTTCGGGCAAAAATAACTGTTACTTTTGACTTTTATTTTTTTGGTCAAAAATAACAGTTATTTTGTGCCTTTTATTTTTTTTGGTCAAAAATATCAGGCAATTCGCTTTTTTTAAAGACCACTTGAACGCCAAAAAAAGTTTTATGCAATTTTTATCGTCTCATCAGCGCGCACATTTTGAGCTATAAAATTTTTTAGTTTTTAAAGTTTCTTATTCGGCCTTTGAAATAATACAAACTGCCTGATATTTTTGACCGAAAAAATAAAAGGCACAAAATAACTGTTATTTTTGACCTAAAAAATAAAAGTCAAAAGTACCAGTTATTTTTGCCCGCAAAAATAAAAGGCAAAAAATAACAGTTAATTTTAATTTTTATAGTAACAGCCAAAATTTAAAAGGCGTTTAATATTCGCGAAGCTGCTGCCATTACGATAATAATGGTATATTTAATAAAGTCCTCCGGTAACTTTTCCGTTATGCCTTTTTCATCTGAAAATACTAAAATAACAGTTATTTTCGGTCCCTGAAAAATAGTGATGTCAGAAACGTGGGCGCTTGGACATGCAATCACCGATATGCATTTAAAGTTTGCATCCTGTCAATGAATTTTGTTCTTAATTAACAAGGGACGGAAAGTTTTTCTTGGAAATTTTTTGTTTTTTTAACGATAATGCTGATTGTGGATGTAATCAACCTCGTGATCAACTTAACGTTTCTTTTAAATATTCTGTTTCATTGAAATGCCCTCTATCTAATAACTAGATTTTTTACGTTTGAGAGTGACAATAATAATAAGGATTTGCTATCTTTGATTGATTTCTTATTAGAATGTAAAGTTCAGCACTTACTTGAATGGAATGTTGCAATTCTCGTATTTGGTCACGGTTACTAATGCACACATACATACACATATCCAACAAGAATTGTTTAAGATATCGTTTTCGAATTGATGCTTCGGCAGTTGCATTTTTATCCAATCAACAAACACCAATTATTTTTGCACTCACTTATTTTTTACCATATTTACATTTATATAACCAAATAACAGATATATTTTTCTTTTTAATATATCATATAAGAGCTAATGACTTTGATATGATTTCCACCATCATCTTGACTGCTTTTCGCAAAAATTCACTTTAACTCACTTTAATTCACTTTTATTCACTTTAATTCACTTTAATACACTTTACTTCACTTTACTTCACTTTCATTCACTTAAAATAGTTTCACTCTAAATCATTTTTATAATAAAACTAATTTCTTCAACTAACTCTGATAGTTGCAGTGTTGCATTTTTCGTATGCAATCTAAAATTCACAGGGTGGGTCAGAGCTTTTAAAAAACAAATATTTAATATTCATATGCCGGAACATTTCAAGAATAGCGACAACTCTCATTTTTTATTTTTTTTACGGATTATATGGATTTTGGCATCCTAAATCCAAAAAATTGTAGACCGCTCGCAATTGGTTTGGCAGTTATAGGCCTCCAAATTTGGAAAAAATGGACTGCGAATCTTGGTATTTTTTAAATTTTTCAACAAAACTACTCTTTATGGGTATCATAAGAAAGGTAATGACAGTACCTATTCAACAAAGTATCAAACATAAAAATCAATGCATAAATTTTTAAGATATAACCATTTTTAGTGTTGTGCTTTCGTAAAAGGGAAACCACTAGTTTTTCAGTCAAATTGTAAATATATGAATAGTTCTATCTGAAAAAGTTTTTAATAGATTTACCTTGTTAAATAGGTACTCGCATTACCTTTCTTGTGATTTGCACAACGCGGCACACAAAAAAACATCTAGATTTGCAGGCCATTTTCTGCAACTTTGGAGGCCTAAAACTTTTAAACCAATAGTAGGCAAAAATCCATACAATCAAAAATATTAAAAAGGAGACTTGTTGCTATTCTTTAATTATACCCATATGCCATCAAAAATTATTTAAGTTAATTTTTTAGTTAACTTCATCAATTTAATTTTTAATTTATTTATTAACAACATTCAATAAGTACCCACAGTCTTTGTGTTCATTTTTCAGTAAGAGCGTTATAGTGCATTCTTTTCTGAAAAATTCTCTCTCTCAAAACAACCCAAATTTTTAGATTTTGACTTGAATTTGCTGAATGCTGACTTCTTTTGAGCTGAGAAAAGAACAAAAAAAATCAACATTTTTTTTTCATTTAATATTGGCAGCACTGTTTTTTTTAATTCCGATATATTTACGATTGAGGTTATGTATAGTGCCGACTGCAGGGAATTTTTAACAAATATTCAATAAAATATTCATCGAGAAATTCCGTTTTAATAAAACTTACCACTTTAACCTACAAAATATTGAATTCAATTTTAGACATTTATCAAATTTGCAAATATTTGCTCTCACAACTCTCACAGCACGAAATATGAAATGTAAAAATTGTTTTATTTTCTTTTTATGTTGGTACTACTAAAGGGCAGAACCGTCGAATTTCACAGGTCAGAAAATTCTGCATATGTTGTACTTTTGTGGTCAACATTTTTGAGAAAAGAACAGGATTTATTTTGAGGTCAACATTTTTTTTTTTTAAAGGAACAGAAAAAATTAAGGATTTCTGAAAAGGGCAGAAAAAATGCAGAATTTTTTTTTTCAGGAAAGAGTACGCTATTAAAACAATATGAAATGTATTTAAGACATTTTGAATAGACTTAGGGAATTTAATTCAATACTGAGGTTTTTGGAAAAAGTTCAATCAGGTCATTTAAATTTTTGCAGATAAATGATTTTTATTAATAATTGTAATATTCATATTAATATATTTAAATAATTTTATATTAATTAAAATTAAAACTTTGTATATAAGCACAGTTAAAAGTGAAACTTTACTGTCTGACCAGATTCATATCGTTGTAGTGTCGGCAAGAGAAAATTGCTAAGAGTTGATTCAGAATTACGGCTTTAACGTTGCAGTCAAACCATTGATCTCATTATGCTCTAATTGAAATAGGTCCTCTTCTTTATCTTCGATTTTATCCTTATTTGTTAATATTTAACAAAGTCAATGAATCCCCGTAACCTGCGATTAGGAAAAAATACGAGTAGTTTTGTCTAGATTTTAATTTATAAAAAGTAAGTATTAAACATTTTCTATAATTTTTAATAACACTAGTTTCCACTTAAAATGAACCCGGATCAAAGTAAAAGGGGTCGGTGATCACAGCAGTGGCAATCATTTTTTTTTTCATTTCGCAGGTTTTCGATATATCAGTAAAAAGGTGTTTTTAAGCAGTGGGTCGACTCAAACCCAAATATTTCGTTATTGGTAAATCCGAGAGTAACATTCTATATATTGTTAAAAACACAATAAAATTATGTATTTAAGGACATTTAAATCTTTGACATCAGCAATAAATAAGCATAGGTACAGCTTATCAAATTTTTAATTTAATGAGGTTTTTATGATTTTTACGAAAATTTTTGTCGATTATTTGTATTTTTTGAGGAAAAAAAATAAAAACCAATCTTTAATATTTTTATTTCTTAAAGAGTTTAGCACTATAAATAATAAGCTCAATTTAATCCTGATCGGTCTTTAAATGGAAGAGTTATTAATATTTTTGTAATGATTTTGGGTTATAAACTGGCTGAAGGTCACTTTTTATTATAAAACCAAATTATATTTTTGTAAAAATAAACATTTTTTTAAATGTTTACTATATTCAAAATATTTTCACCAAATGAACTTTTGCCTGAAATTTTTCGTTGTTTTCCATCGGATCCTCCTTAATCAAGAACCAGCAGTTGTCGGCCATCATGCTGTGGTCCCAAAATTTTTGAAAAAGCGCCTCTCAATTCATAATTTCCTAATGGATCCTCTCGCCATGTTCGTCGCCAAGATTGGATGGAAAGTAGTCCAAGTTTCCAAGCAAAAAGTGCATTTTGAGTGAAAAGCGATATTCGCTCCTGAAAAAAAATAATGTTTAGAATAGGGCTTAGTTCTCAATATAGTAATTTTTGCCAATGGCATAATATTTTTCAATCGAAGTTTTTTCAATTTCGACATAACTTTGACTTCTTTCGTTTTCCAGAAAGCTGTGAAGCACATTTTTAACCCTCGGATGGGTAATGATCTGATAGGGAGTTAATGAACTATGTCGTCCGGCCAGACGAAAGCAGTGGTATGCCATATTACGAAGGTAAAGCATAATGATAGGTAAGCTAGCGGTAGGGCTATGTTTCAGAGTATGTATTAGGGTGTCCCAAAAAAACAATCGTGTTTGATGTCCGAGGCTATTCCACTTTCATTTGAACTCTTTTTCATTTGAAAATTTTTAAAAATAGAGGTTGCGAATTTATTTTCTGATTTTCCCATACGATATGTATGGGAAAAACCAGTTTTGCTGGTAAATTGAATTTGAATGACAAGAAAAAAATTTTCGATTCCAGGGATGCCAACATATCATTCCCTGGTTTTAGGGTAAAAAAAATGCAAGAAACCCTAAAAACCAACAAATTTAATTTTCACCACTGCCCGTTGGATATCGAACTAAATTGGCGCTGACCGTCTTAAAATTTATTTATTTAGACATCAATTAAAATTCACTTGCCAGAAAAAGAAAAGTTTGTGCGTTTATTATAGGTTTATGTAAATTCCTGGGAAAATGTGCAACACAAAAAAATTTTGATTTCGATTCTTTAAAATCACCAAAAATTTAAAAAAAACGGCAGATAGTGAAAGCTTAACACAATATACAAAGAATTGGAAAGATGCAGCGGTGAATAATTAATTTGTTGGTTTTTGGAGTTTGTTTAATATTTTTTACCCTAAAACCCTGGAAATCCAAATTACCCTAAAAATAAATTATCCCTGGAATCCAAAATTTTTTCTAAAAAAATCATTTATGTATTTTTAAGATTATGGAAGTCATTTTAAGTGAGAAACATAGTTTTCCCGATTTTTTATAAATTTTTTTGTGTTCGAAGTGCCAGAAACAGGCACTTTGAAAATTTTTGGAAAAAGAGTCAAGTTTCAATAGCTATAACTTTGGTATCCGAATTTGTGTTTTTTTAATTTTTTGCACAAAATAGCTCACAATTATCCTTAATCCATTTTTCTGGGATTTTTTAAAACTTGCATTATTAAATTTTTTAAATTTTTTTCGTAAAAATACCCAAACTCGAAATACACTTCAACTAAAAAATTTCATAACGACCAGGTTATTTAACGTAATCCCACAATTTTTTGTATATGTTTGAAATATAGTTTAAGAAAATATTTTCTCGAAATTTCAATAAAATTTTTTGCAAATTTGGATTTTTCCGATTTTTTTTAATGCAACAAGGAAAAAAATAATTTGTTTTCGAAAATTTAAAAATCACAACTCTGCTAGTTTTTCTCTAGTTTTCATGTTAGAAATTACATTTTGAAGAAAAATAAAATAAAAAACGAGACGCGTACCATTTTTTTAAATTTATGTTATTTAATTTATTTATTTAAATAAATTCTTTTTAAAAAAGAAGTTATTGGGATATTTTATAAAAAAGAGCACTTTTTCCCATATAAATCAGATTTTCAACTTAAGGTCACAAGCGGCACGTTTATATATTAATATTTTTTCCTGAAATTTTCAGAATATACTTTTGACATAATAAGAAACAAACGAGGCCACCGCACATATTCAATTTATAATAAATAAATTCCCAAACAGTTAAGGGCCACCCTAATGGACATGGTTAACCGCTTTATTTTGTGTATCGAAAATGCACACCAACGACAAGAAACACACGAGTAGCAAGAGAATTTCGTATAGAAAAAGTATTGATTCTCGTATCTTGCTTGTCGTTGGTGTGCATTTTTGTTATATACACAAAATAAAGTGCTAAATCAACTCATGAGGTTATGCTGATCAAGAATATATATATGTTTCTTTACCTGCCATGCCTTCTTATGGTCGTTAATAGTTAATATGAAGTAAGTTAAGATGCAATATAATTGAGAATATACAAACTAAAAATCCTTATCATATGAGCTTATCAATACCCACACATTTTACAAAAAAAAAGTCAAAGCTCCTGTGAAAATTTTTATCACAACCGGAAATGAAAATTTGAACTGCAGCATTCTACCTTAGATTTAATTATTGACCATTGCATACTTTTAAGCGTTCCACACTAATCGATAAGCAGTGAAAATGCTAATTTGGCAGCACTTTGCAACAACCCAACAACTCAAGGCATCAGCTGTTTTTCGTTTAGCTCACATGTTTTTTTAATGACCAAACGTTGCACGCAATTTATTTACTTTAGCTAAATATGAGCAATTCTACAGCAAGCATTAACAACAATTGCAACAACATATGCAAATTGCAACAAACTTGGCTAAAAGTATTAAATAAACCGCGAACACAAGTAGTTGCAATCGAGCAGCGCTACCGCAAGGACGTCTAACCAAAAAACAGCTGCCGGCCAAATCAAGTGAAATAAAATTGGCCAAAGTGAATTGAAGAAGTTGCACATCGAAGCAAGTAGTGAACAGTGTGGTTGCATGTTGACATTGGAATACCGTGCAAGCGTGCAATAAACAAGAGACTTCTAGCGGAAGTTGCAACAACGTTAGCCGTAAGTAGGTGCAACTAGTGGTTGGCTGCAAAGGAAGAAGACTGTCGTTTCTAAAACACTCAATTTGTTTGTAATGGCCGTTTACGCCTGGGTATATTTATTTCGCTAAATTTGCATATTTTAATTGCCTAATGAAATTTGGTGTTAAATGCAGGGTGCTAATTCGCACGGCCAACTTGGCCTTGGCTTTGAATCGGAGCTTTACACGACGCCACAGCAGCTGATGAAGCTTTCCTTTAGCGCTTCAGGTGTGCGTTCGATACGTGGCGGTGGTGGACACGTTATGGTGCTGGACAATAGTGGGCGTTTGCATACCTGCGGTTGGAATAATCGTGGTCAATTGGGCTTGGATTCGGACGATGAAATGCATAATACATTTCAAATAGTGCCGAGTGAATTCTTCGATGTGAGTGTTGACATTGCTACATATTGGTTTCCTTATGCTCTTTATCCAATTCACAACAGGATGAGCCTATCGATAGCATTGCCTGCGGCTGGGACATTTCCGGCTGCATTACCGCCACCAAGCGACTCTATGTTTGGGGCTCCAACAGTTTTCAGCAGTTGGGCGTTTGCCAGCGCGGTTTCACTGCAGTGCGACGCCCTTTGCCATTGACCCTGCCACGTGGTGATATAGCGCATCACATCAGTTTTGGGCTTCGCCATTGCGCTATCCTTACAAAGGAAAATAAAATTTACATATTTGGTCGCTTACGTGTTAATGACCCACAGCCGGCGGATTTGACCATAACCTCAACTACACTAAATCGTGCATCAGTCATGAAAATATTGCCTAGAAGTGGAAGTGAGCTGCGCTTCCTCAATGTGGCCAGTGGACAGAATCATGTGATTATCAAAGTAGCTGACAGAGCTGGCTGTAGACGTATTATAGCACTCGGTGATAATAAATATGGACAGTCCAATTCATTTCAATTTGAAGCAGATGTTAAGCAACTGGCATGTGGCTGGACGCATAATGCAGTGTTGCTCAAAAATAAATGTATTTTGCTGTGGGGACGCAATTCATATGGTCAGCTTGGCTTAGGTGCAGTATCGGACAGTAAACCGACTCCATTGGCTCTGGAGTTGCCAGAAGATGTTGTGCCAGCACGCTTGCACTTGGGTGCGGAGCATGGTTTGTTGCGCAGCACAAAGGGCAGCATTTATACATGGGGCTGGAACGAACACGGCAACTGCGGCAATGATTCAACGGAGAATTTGTATTAATTCAAATACAAATTTAAATAATAGTAATTTCATAAGTATTCCGTTCTTCTAATTTACTTGCAGATATTCACCCATGCTGGTTAAGTTGCCAGGATCCTGTAAACTTGCTGGCACTGGCGCCGGATTTTGCTATGCTGTTTGTGAAGTTTAAACGAATAGGGAGTGCAGAGTGTAATCGAGAGTTTGTATATATGTGAAGATAGTTAAATAGTATGAAAATTGGCTTTAAGTGATAACATTTTATCGTAAAAAGATATTGTGATAATCTTTTTACATAAATTGTTTTGAATGCTTTCATTTTCTCTAAAAAATAGAAAAACATCAAAAAATAAATTTTATTAAAAAATCAATTATATTTAATTGCATAAAATTGGAACAATTTTCGTTTATAAATGTTGTCTTTTGAGAAAGAAGGATTACTGACTTTTGAATTTTAGATAGAATTTCAGAATTTTAATTGATCTTTTCTAAATTTCAATCGATTTAGTTACTCTGAATTTCATGTGATTTTTTAAAGGGTGGTTTTAGGCAAAACATTTAAAATTAATGGCCTTATTTTGTAAAATGGACGCAGAAATCACTTGCGTTAGATTTTTTTATCTGGCAATATATTTTAAAGGAACATTTCAGTGAGAGAGAGAGAGAGAGAGAGTTGGTTCTAATTCATATGGAAATGGAACTGCCAGATAAAAAACATTATGTGAGTTGATTACGTGCGTCTTACAAAATAATTTTACAAATAAAATAAAATAGGTATATTTTAGAAGGCTTTCTAAAAAAATTTATTATGTAAACAAAATATTTAATTTGCATATTAATTTTACATCAGTTTAAGTAAAAAAAATGTTTTTTTTTCTTAAAATATTTTTTATATATAAAAATGGCGATGAAGTTGGTGAGCTTAATAAGAGTTGAAAATTAATTTACAATAAAAAGAACTTTAGGCCTATTTTGTAAATCTAATGTTTTAGAGGTTTTTTAAAACAATAAAAAACATTGAATTGCTGAAGTAACTCCCAATAAATCTTCTTATTTCTCCAAAGTCTTTTAATTTAACTTTTAGACAAAGAAAAGTTGATGAAAATCTTTTGGAAAATGGCGGAGATATTTTATTTATTTATTTATTTGTTAACGTCTAATGGATAATAATCCTTACAGACTAAGTAAAAATAATTTAATCTATATATATAAAATAGGATGTGTGTATGTATGTAACGTATGGACTCCAAAACGGCTGGGCCGATTTTGATGAAATTTTCAGGTAATGTTCATCTTGGTACGGTGGGTAACATAGGCTATATTTGGACCCGATAGGTGACGCTGGGGTGGACTTATATCGAAAATTTGAATTTATGGACCAATTTAACTGAAATTCAGAATGTATGTTTGTTTGATCATAAGAAAATAATTTGTGTATAAATGGACACGGTAGGTGGCGCTGGGGTGGACTTATTTCGAAAATTCGATGGCGTGAAAAATATATAAATACTTTTAATTTTATTTTATAACGAGGGGAGTAGCGAAGCACACCGAGTTCAGCTAGTAAGTAATAAAATTAAAGATTAACAAACTAGTTTATATTTAACAACAGTGTAATAGTGGTTTTAAAAGCAACTTTAGGCATAGAAAAATCGAGTAAGTTATTATTATAGATACTGTTTAAAGCTATAAGAGCTCTATTAATTGGCTCATTAGTAGCATAATTAGTTCTATGACAGCTAATGTAAAAATAATTCGAGCTTCGTAACGACTTTTAATTTAAGTACATTTTCACAAATAACATTTCCATTAATCAGATCATAAATAAACATACTACTATGCAGTAGTCGTCTATCTTCGAGAGATGATAGACCAATAAGCAACCAATGTGTCTTGTATGAGGGAAAAGGTTCAGGAAAAATAAAAGAGCGCAAAATAAACTTTAAAAATCTTTTTTGAACTTTTTTCAGTCTAGCAATATGTACCGAGTAAAAAGGACTCCAAATAAATTAAGCATATTCAAGGCTAGATCTAGCAAGGGAAGTATATAATGTTTTTAATGTGTAAGGGTCAGTAAACCCAACACTGTTTCGCTTTTGGGATTATTGGGATAATTCGATTTAAGTGAGAGCTAAAAGTTAAGCTAGAATCAAAAATTACACCAAGGTCACGAATTTCTGGTAATCTGGCTAACTTTGTGTAATCAAAATTATAATAAAAGATAGTTGGGGATTGGAGCTTGTAATAAGAGACAATATAACATTTTCCAAGGCTAAGAGATAATTTTTAAGAGATATTTGCAAAATTAAAACTTGAAACTTCAATTGTTTTTTTCTCATTCTGAAGCAATGACCCTGCTTCGAAATCTACAGTTTTCGAGATGTCGCAATAATTTAATAATTTTAACATACTCAGCGCAATTCTGAATGATTTTTCCCGGGGAATTGGAAAAGGGATATGTAATTTTTAAGACAGCAGATAAAGATATACAATTTTTTTTTTGTTCACACTCATGAATATCGACGGTACATGAACAAATTGGCACTACAAATTTCCAGAATGTGTTTGAACTTTATTTTAGAAATCAAAACTCCCTTTTCCGATTCCCCGGGAAAAATTATACAGAATTGGGCTGACTATCCGTGAAAAAATATTAGCGAAAAAGCTTTTCTATACCGTTATTTTTCGCAACCAACAACTTTTCATACAAAAATACGTTGAACTGAAAAAAGCTAAATTTTTAGAGATATCGTCATAAGTTTGATGCCAAAGTAATGGAATTTTTACTATTTGTAAGAAATTCTACCATACCAATTCACATATCATCGGTTGAGAAAACGAATGTCGTATGTAAAAATTTGCACTTTTGAGATTATTTAGGAAAAAGAGCTATAAATTCTAAAAAATAACGGTATGTCCACAATAATTCTGAAATTTATTCTGAAATATGTCTGCAAGGACTGAAATATTGCATCGCTAGATTTTGAATTATAATCCTCAATAATCTGAAAAGTGCAAATTTTCACATACGACATTCGTTTTCTCAAGCGACGTAGGGTATTATTGTAGGGTTTTCGTAAGATATGGCGAATAATGTTTGGACTGTTTTTGCACATTTTAGCAATGTGTCAAATTTCTTCTTACATTAGGACCTCTCAACTAAATCGTGATGGGCTATGTTAGCTTTTCCACCCCTACTTTTCACGCCCACTATATGCAAAAAATGCTATATTTCAGACAATTTTGCTCGTATAAGACTAATATTTGGTGATTTACTTTGCATAGTTACTGTCGGCAAAGAAAACTAAATTAAGCTGAAATGTTGGCAGTCGATTTGTTTCGAGTACGAGATGGTTAAGGTAGAAAAAAATTTCCCACATTCCCTTTTACCACCACAAATCAATAATGCCGTGGTTATGCTAGCCAAACATGATTGCCGAACATTTTTTGTTGTTATTGTTTCACGTATAAAATGAAAAAATGAACTTTTTCTCATATTCATTTTCTCGCTCTCGGACCGAACATTTTGATTGCTGATTGAAACGCCAAACATGCCGAACTTTCCAGTGTTGGCTGTAGTCATTTTGTATAATAGCATCAAAAAAGTAGGTAAAAGTATTAAAAAGTGAAGTTGATTGTGTCTTCAAGTAACCCTTAACATAAACAGCTAGCTAGCATGTCAAATATATGCAAACCATTTTGTTTATGATATTATAATAAAAATTCGGAGTAAGTAATATCAGTTCGTATATTTTAATTCGTTAATTTTAAGTACAAAAATGCAAATTAGGGTTGTGCTTTTTTGTGTTTTGACATACTATTACATATAATGCAACTGTGCCACCAATCATAGCATAACCACCAAACAAACATTTCAGCGAAGAGAAGAAATTAACAAAAATGAACACCGAACATGTTTGGCTAGCATAACCACGGCATTAGCGGCTTTTATGATTATGCCTCTTCCGTTTTTTTTTTTTCAATGCACGTAAATTTTGCTATTTAAATACGTTTTACTATAAGAAAAAATTGGCTATTTAAATTTTAACAAATTTCTATTATTTTGGCACCAAAAACATTCTTATATCAAGAATTGTATATTCAAGATTCCGCCTTGCTCATGTCCGCTCTCTCTGTGAGCACGTGCATGTGACGTCAGAAGTGCAAGAGAAAAGAGAGTCAAACTGACTGACAAAAACGTAGCAAAAAAATTTTAATAGGGGTATTCGATTTAAAAATCTCTTAATTTTCTTATAAAATCTTGGTTTTGTAAAAGAAATAATTTTAAATCAAAAAACAACGCTGGTACAGAAAAAATATTAATATTTTTCATTACTATCTTTGATAAAATTTTTATATCTTATTGGGGTGTTGACTTCCGTATTGACCCCTTCACAAAAAATAGCTATGTTGCTCGATTTATGGTCCAGTTAGCCTCGCATGGCATAGCAGTGCATGGCTTAACAAGCGTCACATCGAAATCTGTTTAATAGGATTTGTGTGTATCTGATTATGCATAACATGGCAACACATGGCAATGCTCAGATAAAAACAGAAATGCATCTCTGACTACATAGATAAACATGGAAGATCTATTTCATTTTAATATCTGTGTATTCTTCTATGTATTTGACATTTTGGCAAAACAGATGTGAAGTTGTAAAATTGTTTGATCAAGTGCGGTTAATTTATTAAAATAAAATCATTGTATTCTTCTTTTTTATTGTTTTATTGTGACCATGTGACTATGCTTTGCATAATCACCATTTATTTAGCTGTGTGCTAGCTGCTTATCTGCGTTGCATGCGCTGCTGTGCCATGCGAGGCTAACTGGACCATTATTTTGAGAGCAGTTTGACTGTTTCTTTGTGTGTATTTCGTTTGTTTCCCAATCAGCCAATCAGATTCATTTGCTTAGTTTCGTTTGTTGTTTATGTGATATTTTTGTTTGGATGTATTTTCACTTATGACGTAGACCTGCGCAGTAGATTGCCATTTCTGCGCACTTAAGGTGTGCTCTTCTTTATATTGTTCTTGTTCACATATCTTCAAAATTATAGAAATTTTTAGTACAACGACTTTTTCATAAAACATTGAAACCTAGGAATGAGAAAAAACGACATGAAAATCAAAGTTCTTACTTTCGATGCAAATATCTCCGTTATTTTCAAATACACTCAACTCTTTTATTACACGGTAGATACTTTTCTAAGTAAAAAATTCGTGTAAAAAAATGCAAGCGACATACGGTAAATTTAGGAATGTGTTCCAAAACATTGAAAAATCATGCAAGTTGAAAAACTTTAAATTTTTGCCCACAAAACTGTGCAAAAAAGTAATGATTTCAATTTAATATACAATTACAATATTAAACAAAAACAAATAATTTTTATTAAAAAAACCCAAAAGAAAAAGGAGTAAGAGTACAACGTAAAAAAAGGCTATGAAACACTGAAACTTGTACACGGAACCCAGTGGTCGGCTAAGTTTTCAAGTCAGTAACACACACGTGTGGACATAAACCAATCATATTTGAATACAGCATGGTCATTTTTGGTGAAAAAAATGTTATTTGATCGTGCAAATCCGAAATATTCGTGTAAAAAAATTGTTGGTGAACCGTGTTATTTCACAATCGTTCAAAAACAGACCGTGTAAAAAAAGAGTTGAGTGCATATTTGATTAAAAAAATTTTTAAATTTCTACAAAAGCACATTACAAAAAATTCTGACTGTGTTCTTACGTCAGTGTATATATTTTTTTTTATGTTTTTTAAAAAAAAGTCAAACATATTGACCTCTCACTCAAAAAATTACTCAAAAGTTGGGCAATTCTACGTAAAACAGCCCTCCACAGAAGAAACTAATTTTCTTATTTTTAATTAAATTCGGTCAATTGATGATCTACAAGAGAATGGCAATTATGGACAAAACAAAAAATTTTTTATTGTTTTCTCTTTCTCATCATTAATAAAAACTAATCTCTGAAAGAATATACTCTTGATTGCTTTTTGATGAAGTTTCGACGTTCTATATTTTAAAATAAGAGTTTTGTGATTTTAAAATAAGTACACTCAAAAAATACTGTAGTAAAATTTACTACACAATGTGTATTTACTTCGTATAAATGTAGTTTTATTTATTTTTAAATACATATGTAGTTATTCAATATATTTTTACTGAATTTACATTTAAATAATTAATACTACACGAAATAGTTGCATGTAGTAAGTAGTTGTTTACATACATTTATTTAAATAAAGAATATCTGCATTAAAATAATTTGCATAATATGTAATTCATAGCAATTGTATTTATTTCAACTAAAATAATTATAAAAAGTTCGTGATGAAGAATTTTGGCAAGTATACTTCTTAAAATGCATTTTTTTAATACAAAAATGTTTTGCTCTTCTTATAATAAAAGCAATCTTTGTACTGTGGCAGAAAACGTTTTGCAGTTTTTTTAATTAATAAATGAAAAACATTTAATTTTAATGTAAATGTATTTATTTTCTGTAGTTAAAAATATGTAGTAAAAGTAAATATTTGAAATAAGTAAAAATAATTATATTTTCATTTAGACGGTGAGTTTTAAATACATTTTTATTTATTTTAACTACAGGATTTTTTTGGGTGTATCAAGTGATTTTTATGTAAAATGAGAATTTTATCCAGCAATAACAAAGTACACCCAAAATTGCACAAAATCTTGTACAATTAAAAAAATTGTTCCTAAGCAAACAACAGTCCTGTTAATAAACGTCCATCAAGAAATCGTGTCAAAACAAAGATTTTAGTGTTGTCAAAATACATTTAAAATCACAGACAAATAAATCAAAAGTTATAGACAAATATTGTAACCAATACATGATTATGTCTTATTATTGACAAGGCAATCGTATCGATTCAAACGAAAATTCGTTAGAATGACAGCAGCCAGAGATGTTATTAAAAATAATAACTTGTTAAATCAAAATTATTTCTGAAAAGTGTACAAAGACGTATTTTTACCGATAAAGTATTCAATTGTATTCAATTTACCAACAATTTTCGTTAGGCTTAAAACATTTTCCTTTATCCCAAAAATATTATTTTATACATACCTAATTTTCTGTTCAAAATTAGGTAAAACTTTTTTGCACATTTTTAAAGATTCATTTAGAAAAGAATATATTTTTTATATAAGTACATAAACATGAATGTGGTTACCGACTTGGCAATGGAAAATAGGATAATTAATTTAATATAAAATCATATTTTAGCTGATATATATATAATAAGCACATAAATCTTACTGTAATGTTTGTTTGACAAAAATATTTATGATTCTAAAATTATTTTTAATAAACTAATTTTGGGAATAACTTGTCCTTCTTTGTTTAAATATTATAAAAATACTGTTTAATAAAATGCCACATTGCCGTGTGGCAATCCAAAAATACATTAAATTGAACACATGAAACATAACATAATAATAGTTTGAAGCATAAATCAATTGCAGTTATAATGCTTGAAAGCTAGTACTTTATGCCCTCAAGGTATATTAAAATTTCATCTGAGTTCAACAGGTCGCCTACAGCAACAACAAATGACTGAATTGGTTGTCCTTTTAAATGGAGGAATTCAATACGGTCTTTTAAGTTGCTTACTGTTTTGGTGCAATAAAGGAACAAATTTTGAGAGTCCTTGAAGCATCCGGAAATATATTTTTGAACCGTTTTAGAGGTCGGAACTAAGTATCCGTGTATTATATGAAGAAGTCCGCTGAACTTTCCATCTAAAATAAGAAATTAAAACAGTAGCTCTCAATGAATATGTTATAAAATTATCTATATTAAGAAAATATTTTAAAAAATAAGGCTTAAGCGTTGATTATAACAGACGGAACAGAACGTTATAGAATGTTGAGAAATGTCACTTTACAATCTATTGCGTTCCGTTACGTTTTGAGCAGAACGTTAATTTTATTCTGCATTTGTTTTGTTTTCCGTATTTTTGATAAAATTTTATTGAATTCATGTTTTAAAATAATAAGAAAAGAAGAATTGATGAAATTTTTTTTTGTAATAAAATATATTTTAGGATAAAATTAACTCCTCTTTCGTTGCTATTATAATCGCCACTCCGTTTGAAACCGTTTCGTCCCGCCACAATGGCACTTGACTCCGTTCCGTTCCGTCTATTTTAATCAGCGCTTTACCATGTTGTGCGCGTTGTTCGGCGTTCCAATTAACTTAAAATTTTATTGAAAAAATTTTCAAACTAGATTTTATTTTGAAAGGTGACTTGATAAAAATTTTTTTAATTAAAACTGTTCTATTAAGATTTTTTTTGTTGTTAATTCAACAACAGATTGATTGAACATACTTCAACAACAACTTGATACTTATATTATAAGCATTCCTGTATGTTTTTATGACAGCAAATTAAAAAAGAGATCTGGTTTGCTTTAATAAGATTCAGCTTGTTATAACAAAATGTTTAAAAAATAAAATCAACAACACTGATGTATTGTTAATAATACAACATTTTTTTGGGTGTAAGCACAATAAATAGTAATGAGAAATTTTATGAATATCTATTTCAATATTTGAGTATTTAGTTACAAAAAATATTTGGTCACACCCGTCACACAAACGGTATATTAGGATTTTTTCAATGGATGCCAAAAATAGAAAGCGGGAACAAAGGAAGAAACTTAAAAAATAAAAGAAAAATATGAACTGCACTTAGCTTTAGATAGAGAAAGGGATAAAAAAAGAAGAGATTCTAAAAAAATGATGATGGATAAAAAGTCATTAGAAGAAAAAGGAAAAAATTATAGAGAAATAAAATCGAAAAAAAAAACAAAAAAACCTCAACAGAATAAACAATATTCAAAAACGAACAACTAGAATTTGTATTTAAAATCAAGAATGATTTAAACTATCAAACATTTACTGCTTTATTCTGTATAACGAAGCAATAGAATTTCGTATAGAAAAAAGTATAGCTTCTCGTGTCTTGCTTGTCGTTGGTGTGCTGCTTCGTGATGTAGAATAATGCAGTTAGAATCTTTATTTATATCATAGAAAATCGACATATTTAAAAAGTTCACAAGTTTAGAAGAGCGGATGGAGTCTCAGTGTATGTTTGCAGTTCATATATATCCAAATTTAAAAAAATTATCCTAAAACATGCTCGCCTGGAGTACTCTGCTGCATATAATATTTAGAATAGCAAATAAGTAAATGTCGTTTTATTTCGTTACGTGTTTAACTTTATTAATGAAGTCAATAAAAACCATTATTTCTTCAAACTTTTTGAGTTTTCATACTAGGTCACACCCGTCACATTTTCTTAAAAGTGTTATTTTGTTTTTTCTAGACAGTTAGTATTTAAACTATCAAAAAATGTTAAACAATGTACTATACTAAAATTATTGTGTTTGTTCTACGAAAAATTTACAGAATATAGCCTAAAAGCTATCATTCTATAAAAGCAGAAATTTGTAAGATCACAAACGTCAGTCTTTTAATGACTATTCTGAGCAGAAATCGTGTTCTTTCAGTGTTTACATGTTGTAAAACGTTTTAAGACTTTACAGCCTTGGGAATCGCAGGCTGAGTATCATGGTCACACCCGTCACAATGGAATTGCCCAGTTGTTTATGTTATAAAAATAAAATCAAGTAAATATTGCATTTTTGACTACCTTTCATATGACATAGCTTTCATTTGCAAAATTTCTTCCAGTTTCGCGTAAAAGTTCTTTTATTGCTTTCGGTCATCAAAACAACCGCCATGATTTTTTTCGCGAAATGTTTTTATATTTTTAAGTCTCAAAAATAATTTATGTAAAAATGCTACCCCAATATCTCTATACAATCAAAAATTTTGGCTAAACTATCGATTTATGGCATCGGAATTCGGTAATCGATCTTAATTTGCTCATGCAGTTAAACTGATAACATTTTATGGGCCGGCAGAAACGCGTCAGGTTTAAGCTAGTGTATTATGAAAACGACTGAAACAACCTTGCAATTCAGTTTACACCATTTTGCAAGAACATGGTAACCTTTACGATTAATTCGTTCTTACAAAACAATTTTAAACATTTGAAATCCGCTAAATTGACAGTTGACGCTATTTGAATAGAGCAGAAATATTTTAAATCTATTATTAATTAATTGCCTTTAATAATTTTAGCACTTTTCCATCCTCCTAAAAGTAAGCCAACAAAAATAGTTTTTGCAGTAAAAAACCTTACTTCCATGCTTACTTCAAACAAATATCAATGGTGCACAAGTAGTCCTTGAAATCCCGCAACAACAAATTCCCGCTCAAAATTGCCCATAATTTTTTTTTCAAAAAAACACTTGACAATTAAGCACTGGTATAAGTTGGCTAATAAATACCTTCAAAAACAACAAAATTCAAAATTTCAACAACACATAAAAATTCAAATTTTAACGGACAACCACAGATAAAAGCAGCTTGAAAAGACCGAACCAGAACCCAAAACTTGTAATAAAACTCCCACTTTTTTAAAGAAAAAAAAAGTATAGAAGACAAAGCAGCATTAGCGGTATAATTGAATTCAAAGCCATAAAACCGTTACAACGAAGAAAAAACAGTAAATAATTCAACTCATAACCAAGAAAGCAGCAGCAGCCAGGCAAGCAGGCAGGCAGGTGGAGCAGCATTTGGAGTTTCAACTCCAAACTTAAACTCCTAGAGCGAACGCAATGGAAGCCAGTCAAACGCAGCAAACTGAAAAATTAATTGAAGAAATGTTGGGATTTCTAGATTGTAAGCAAAACATAAATGAAAATTCAATTTTCAATTCAAAAATATTCTTTTTCTACCAAACAAATGAACATAAATGGAACACGACAAAGAAACAATTAAATTTAATAAATTAAAAGAAACTCCAAAATTTTCAGCATCTACCGATGAGGAGGAGGATGATGAGGAGAGCAACGATGATGACGACGCACCAGAAGATGAAGACGAGGAGGAGGAAGATGCTTATGAAAGCGCCAGAGATGAGCAGACGGAGACAGGGAATGATAAAGAACTACACAAATCGAAGCAGAAACGTCCAAAGATATCTATAGCAAAAGAATTGAAAAAGATCAAAAACTCATTCCCTATCTGGAATACCAGAGAAATCGGTAGGTTGTTTATAAAGCTACGCCATTACATTGAAACTTTATTGTAAGCCACCTTTTAACAGCGCCCACGGCCAAGCGTCTGGTGGATCCGATATGGCGTCAATATGGCAATGCTAGCAAATACGAACAAGCGGCCTACGAAAATGATTGGAATTCCAAGCTCGAGTCGAACTGTCGACGCAGCAGCAATTCATATGTGCAGGAAGTCAATCGCGCCATTTATGGTGACACCAATGGACATCCGGCCAATGGCAGTGCCGATTACTTTCAGGCAGCTCAAAACTATGCCATTTACGGCAAGGATTTCCTAGATTTTCCAGAAAATTTGACACCGCTACTGGGAGAAAAGAGCGCTGCGGCACCCGTTGCGGAACCAAGCAACGTGACCTACATGGGCGCAACACCAAATGTAAATGCGTGCTATGGCAATGGTTTGTATCCGACGCCTACAGCGCCAGCACCCGAATCGTCTGGCGTTAATTTTTCAAATTTTGGCGTAAGTTTAGAAATATTTAAAATTTTTACCTTCATTTAAATGCTATACTATAGAAGCAGCTGGCTGCCGCAGGTGCCTCCACCGCTGCCTACTATCAAATGTGCAACGGCCTGCAGCCGACAATGCGTCCAACGGCTGCTTCTGCTGCCGCCGCTGGCAGTACTGCTTACGGCATGTTCCTAGGCAATAAAGTCACCTATGTTGCTGCAGCCCCGCCAAATGCACCACCACCCTTGGTCTACAATCAACACTCGTCAACCACCACGAATTTTATCTCCAACAGTTTGGCCAATGCCGCACTTGCCTCTTCTCCTGCCATCCTGTATTCGAATCCCATGCTGACAACAACCACTCAGCAGTATCTGAACACATTCTTTAAGGAGACCCAGTATTTGAGTGGTGGCACTACTCAAGGTGCCGTCGCTGGCACCACAACCGGCATTTATGAGCGTCTCGTCTATGCGCAAATGTTGCAGCAGCAAATCTATCATCAAACCCAACAGCAGGCAGCTGCAGTGGCTGCCATGTTTCAGCACAAGCAACGACCGCGTTCCAATGGTGTTGGTCCTACAACAAATGCTGGCGCTCCTGGTGGTGTAGGAGTTGGTACTGCGGCAGGCGTGTCATCTGCTGGTCTTGGGCTAGCAGCTAGTTTGAATTTATGTGGGCGTCAAGCTGCAATGGCCACCGCATCATCGAGTGAATTGTTGTCGAAAAACATCGCCGCCGCCGCTGCCGCTGCTGCTGCAACCGTGCCGTTAACTAATGGCGCGGAGGAGTTGGTAGTCGCTGCCGCAACGGCCGATTAAATCATTAGCAATACAGGTCGATGCGTACGCGTTACTTTATCTTTTTCACAACTTTGTAGTACATACTATATATCGTAATTAGTTTTAATTTGTTATCCTGTTGAATTTTGTTGAATCAAAACGATGTAAATTTCTGTTAAAATTTCATTAGAATTTAGTAAAATTTCAATTGAAAATAAATGTAAACAAAAACAAATTTCTCTAGTTTGAAGGAACTGTCAAAAGCGCAACAGTTTCGGAGGAAGTGTAGTATTGCTAGTCAATGCAAACAGCTGTTTCTTGCTTGCCCAGTTGGAAAATTAATATAACGAACTAGCTGATGTACCCAGTGCAGAGCTGTAAGCGAATGCATTCATTTGTGATTAAAAATCTGTTAATTCCCAATCAATGAATAAGCAAAGAAGTAAAATACAAGGAAGTGGTGTAATAGCAGAAAAGTATGGTATTTTCTATAATGGTGTTGGTTCACACAAATACAGAAACAAACACACAGGGCCGTATTCGGTTGTATCGTAAAAGAAGGCCCAAACTGTTAAAGTTTCTTCTAATGCATTAAAATTTTAGGAACATTTTAAGAATAACAACTGTAATTATTTAAAAAATTTCAGAGCGCTCGTATTTGGTTTAGGAGTTTAGGTATGTTGAAAAAAATGGACTAAAAATCTAGCTGGTTTTTTAAGTTTTCCAACAAAACTAAACTTTATGGGTATCAAAAGAAAAATAATACAAGTATCTATCCAACAAGATATCAAACATAAAAATACAAGCATTTCAGATGCAAAATCGCAAGGTTTTTCCAAATTTAATAAAAAAAAAATTAAATGTATTTAGTTGTCTCTTTTTAAAAGGAGGCCTTCGGCTGCTGCTTAGGGATTACAAGCCTCAGTAAGTCCAACAAAGGCTTCGCTGTCTTCAGTACTTCTGGATGTAGATATCTTTTTAATAATTATCTTATTAGTGTATTGCTTTCGTAAATGGAAAACCACTTGTTTTTCAGACTAAAATTTTTAGTAATTTTTCTAAATATGAAGGCCATTAAATTTTAAACTTGAATTTTAATTACAAATGAAATTAGATTAAATTTTTAAAATCCTTATTTTTTTGGGTGTTTCAGCATAGTTGTTGTGCAGAAATCAGAAAAATTAAACAAACAGGTACTAAATCTGATTCACTATGCTGAAAACAGGAGCACCCCAAATAATATTCAACTGTGAAAAATGGCAGTGTTTGTGTTTTTACAGATGTGGTTTGATCAAACTGACGCAAAATCAACGAGGCATAATTTGCATTTTGAAACCATTTTTAATTAGATATATAAACATTTATAATACAAATAAGTTAAAAAATATCGTTAGAAAATAAATAAAGCACGTCTGTTAAAAGAATTCAAACCGTATGGACATATTTACCGGTGGAACGAAAGTGCAATGTTTTAAAATTTTCGAGAACTTTTACAATTTTTAACCGCACACTCATGTAGCATTTATTTTTGTGCTTTTTTCTCTGATTTTGCTGCTTTTTAAGCAGTGAAAAATGCTTAGAATTAAATAATTTTAAACTATTTTGCTGGAAAGTCTTCTGAGGAGTAAGAAATGTCAAAAAAGACTCTCTGTCTCGCTCGCACAATTTACGAATGGTGCGACAGTTCATGTACGGTGTATGTGTTAGTAACACCATTACCTTATATTTTACTTCTTTGTGAAAAAGTGATTGCATTTAGTTTTTCAAATCATTGATTGTGATTTGAAATTTCGAGCACCAATCAATGATTTGAAAAAATGAATGCAATAGGGATTTGAAATTTCAAATCACATTCAATGATTTGAAAAATTAATGCATTCATTTTGAATATAAATTACATGATTTAACATCCCAAATGATTGCATTCTTTTACAGCTCTGCTTTGATTTGACATTCGGAGAGTCTGTTGAGTGAAGCAAGAGTAAACCAGCACATGTATGCGGACGCAGGCAAATTAACACAATTCACTCAAAACGATGGTAGTGAACCTTGAACGATGACAGTGAATCAATTTTTAATTTACATTATTCAAAATGTAAATTTGTATTGATTTTTATTAATCGCGGGAGTGATATACATTGTTTTTATTTTCCTCCCATACAAATTTTCATAAAAATAACGAATTTTGCCAGATTTCTTCGAAGTTATAAGCTCTACATAATAGCTGCGTTCCTTTCGCCTTAATATAATCGCGATAACTAATTTTTTCAAAGTAACGGCAAGAAAAAGGGCTCGTAGAGGACACTAGCATTGCAGTAAAAATTCAACTCAAACAAACAATCATGATACAATAACTATTAGGTGTCATGAGAACGAGTGTCGTTCACAACTGTTGTGAACTATTATGGTAGCGATACCTTATTGAATGTTTTTCTCTGAACTTGTTTTACTCTAAACACCAGAAAAATTGTAAATTATTTAATTAAATTTTTATTATTATGCAATAATAAAAATAATTTTAGTGCAATTGTTGGCTCCGCTGAATGCGGCCAATGTGTGTGGCACACGCTGTTTATTTTATTTTCTTTTGTTTAACATTCGATGGTCTCAGCTCGTGAGAAAAGAAGTAGCTGTCAAGGCTACCTAATAGTCATTGTATCAAGCAAGCAAATAATTCAAAAAATGAAATGACAGCTCATAAAAATATACAGGTGCGCCACCTGTGCTTCAAATTTTTAAAGGCTATATCACAATTTTATATGGATAGCAAAAATAGTCCTATTTGTAATAGGATTATTATTTTTGTTTTGGTTTTGCATGTAAAAAAAATAATCTGAATTATTTTGAAGCGAATGGAACGCGAATGGAATGATGAAGCTTGGCACAATTCATTAATTCGCCATTTTTCTATTAAGAAATTGACGTAATCCGCCTTCTGCTTAACCTACTTCCCATATACATTTTAATACTACTTACTTACTTAGTTGGCGCTACAACCGTATGTCGGTCTTGGCCTCATCTAAGAATTTGCGCCAGCCATTTCTGTCTTTTGCTTGCTGGCGCCAGTTGGAAATTCCAAGTTTCGTCAGGTTTTACTCTACTTGGTCTTTTCAACGAAGATGCGGTCGTCCTCTTCTGCGTTGACCGCCGCTGGGTACCGAATCGAATGTTTTCTTCACTGGTGCATCGTCTTTCATGTGCTGAACATGACCTAGCCAGCGAAGCCGCTCGATTTTAATGCTCTTGACTAAGTCGATGTCAGCGTACAGCTCGTACAGTTCATCATTCCGCCGTTTTCGGTACTTGCCATTGACGCAGATTGGTCCGTAGATCTTACGAAGAATCTTTCTCTCAAATGCTCCTAAAGTCCTTTCATCTGAGCTGCTCAGCGTCCAGTTTTACTTACTTAAATTACTCAATTTTTACAAACATTTGCATTTGAATGCAATTGATTAAGCGATTAATTTTATGTTGAAATTGGTATGTCTTGTTATTTTTACGCAAATTAAATAGCTTAAAAATATAAATTCAAAAGATTCTTTTAAAAGATACAGTAAATTTGATTTTTTTATTTTGAGCGCACTTAGCTTAACCCTATATTGTGCCGTGTTGCAGATCTGCAACATTTAGAAATTTTTCTGGAAAAATAACTCAAAGATAACAAATTAATTCGAAATCCTTATAAATGACTCACGAGCATTCCAAAAAACTCTAACTTTCCAATTAGAAAGTAAATCAATCAACAGTTATTTTTTATTTTTTGCTGCAACAGTGTGGTTTTGCATTTGGCAGCAGTTTGTGTTTTGCTAAATTTTTAATATCTATTTAAATGTCTTAAATTTTAATATCAAGTGTTCATAATGGAAAAAAATTAACATTGTTTTGGTGAGTTATTAAACTACATTAATCATGAATTATTATATTAAAAGCAATGCTATACGCCCTGCAATATGTAAATATTTTTAACTGCAAAAAATGATCTTTTGCAACTATTTTTTACAAATAAAGTATTAGTTTAAAAAAAGTCGTTTTTATTTATTTTCCCGACTGTTTAAGAGATTTTTAGGTAAAAAATTTAAATTTGCGTTATTGCGCAATATAGGGTTAAGAGGTATTTAACTCAAAATTTCACATTTCTGATCCTCTTAATTTGCTTCTTCATATTTTCCCTCTAGTCCACAAATAAAAAATAAGATTGCAAAAAAATTCATTTATTGCCTTTAGTGTATACTTTTTGAATTAAATTCGTTTTCAATATATTTTTAAAAATGCTTTTTCTTAAAAAAAAAAATCAAAACAAATCCGTTTTTTGAAAATATGTGAAACTAAAAACACAAAGAAATTTAGATAGATTTTTAAAATATGCATCTTCGGAGAAACAGGGTCCGATAGTTGACACATTTTTCGTAAATTTATATTCTTAAAGCTTAATATCAGCAAATCTGTAATTGTTTTTAAAATTTAATCTCTTCAATTAAAAAATATTTAAATAAAAATTAAGGATGAAACAATCAAATTTGAAAACCTCTAAGTTCTAAAAACAGAGTGGCTAAAATCGAAAAAATTTTATATATTTTCAAAAGTTTAAGTAATTTTTTCAAACCTAATACATTACTTAGGTAAGTTAAATTTTACTTTTCCTGAAAGTGTAATTAATTAAAAAATAGTCAATAGCTGCGTTCCATTCGCTGCAAAATAATCCAGATTATTTTTTTTACATGCAAAGCAAAAACAAAAATAATAATCCTATAACAAATAGGATTATTTTTGCTATCCATATAAAATTGTGATATAGCCTTTAAAAAATTTGAAACACAGGTGCCGCACCTGTATATTTTTATGAGCTGTCATTGACCCTGTTCTCACTCGCCTTAAAAAAGGCAGAGTCATGGCAGAATAACCAGGTAGGCTCACTAGAAACATGCTCTCTGCGACAAATAAAACAATAACAAATGCGTAGCTATAATGTCAAAATATATTTTGTCAATTCAAAGCAGCCGTACATAGCGACACAAACAAATTGGTTACTGAACATTCTAACTAGTAGTCAAATGAAAATTTTATTAAAATTTAATTTTTATTTGCTTTGTTTACAGCCAAAATACAATTAATTCTGTATTTTAACTATAAACACAGCTCATTTTATTAAATTTGTAATGATTTTAATAATATTTCTTATATTTTCACACAAAAAATCTGGGTACTCGCTTTATTTATACGGTTACGAGTAAATTATACATCCACATGGCTGAACGAATAAAAATAAATTGTCAATAGTGACATTATAGCTACGCCAATGTTTTGCTGTCTCGTTTTTTGCTCTCCGAATTGCATCTACCTGGTTATTCTGCCATGGGCAGAGTAATGGCGTTATTTTGACACTATGCATCTGTCAGGCGTTCTTACTACCGACTTTTTTAAGCCCGCCTTATTTTGCATTCCGAGAACAGTCCATAAATGTGGTGTTAAATTTCGGAGAATTCATTACTTTGTAAGTCTTAAATTAAACAGCAACGCAAACAGAAAACCCAACCAATGCAAAACAAAATTTATTTGCGCTAAAACATAAGAGAACCACGAGGAAAATGAGGCACAATGAAACTTCAAAGTAACAGACGTCAAAATGAATCGCAAAATTTTTAAAATTTTTGAAAATGCTGCCTCACGTAACTTGTCACCTTCCCACTTCCCAACTTACCTGTAGACGTCAAAATTAATCCGATGCTCCGCCTAACGTAAGGCGCGTGAGAACAGGCTCATTTAAGTTTTAGAATTATTTGTTTGTTTGATACAATGACTATTAGGTAGCCATGACAGCTACATATTTTCTCACAAGCTGCGACCATTGAATGTTAAACAAAATAAAACAAAACAAACCGCGTGTGTCACACACGTTGGCCGCATTCAGCGGAGCCAACAATTGCACTTAATTTATTTATATATTTGCATAATAATTATAAGTAAATTAAAACATTTACAATTTTTCTGACGTTAAGAGTAAAACACATGCAGAGAAAAACATCGTTCACTAAGGTATCGCGATCATAACAGTTCACAACAGTTTTGAACGACACACGTTCTCATGATACCTAATAGTTATTGTATCATGATTGCTTGTTTAAATTTAATTTTGACTGCAACGGTAGTGCCCTTTACGAGTCGTTTTTCTTGCCGTTCCTTTGAGAAAATTTGTTATAGCGATTATATTAAGGCGAAAGGAACGCAGCTAATAGTTATCTTTAAAGTAAAGATATAAGGGAAACGTATACGCCTAAAACCAGAGACCGTACCGGTTATGGTTTTTATAAAAAAAGTCAGATATTACCAGTTATCGTTTAACTTTTATTTTTTCCGACAAAAATACTAGTTATTTAATGGCTTTTATTTTTTCGTCTGATATTTTTGACCGAAAAAATAAAAGGCAAAAAATAACTGTTATTTTTGACCTAAAAAATAAAAGTCAATAGTAACAGTTATTTTTGCCCGAAAAAATATAAGGCAAAAAATAACAGTTAATTTTAATTTTTATAGTAACAGCCAAAAATTTAAAAAGGCGTTTAATATTCACGAAGCTGCTGCCATTACGATAATAATGGTATATTTAAAAAAGTCCTCCGGCAACTTTTTCGTTATGCCTTTTTCAACTAAAAAATTGTAAAATAACAGTTATTTTCGGTCCCTGCCTAAAACATGTTTTTGGGGGCAACCTCAAAACGTTTCGAGTAGCACCACGGGCTAACGGTTAGGCCTTTTCCACACTTGGTCAACGCAACTCCAACTCAAGTTGCTAGCCTGTGCATTTATACCGGAACCTTCAGATTAAGCAACTTGCACGCAACAAGTTCTGGACATGTTCTCAACTTGTTCAACGCAACGCGGCTTTCCGCAATTTTGATCGGCGACTTGTTGCATCAGTTTGTTTGTTTTGTGAATTCAATTGTTTGTAGTGCAGTACGCAATATATTAATCAAAGTGAATAAGTATACTTAAATTACGTTAATTTTTTTGAAAAATGTATAGACATTCTTTTTAATAAATCCAAGATTTTATTATCTGAATATTTGGCTATAAAACTATTTGGTTGCATTTTTGAAAAAAGCAACTTTAAAAATGATTTGATGTAAAAACGGGAACTTTTTAAAATTTACTGTGTGCAAGAAATTTAACAATCCCAATATATATTCGCACATGTTACATAAAAAATGCCTATTGAAGAGTATCCGTAAGAGATAGCGAGAAATGTCTGTCATACTTTTGTACATCTCAGGAATGTTTTTAAATTTCCTCTTACACCGTGTTCTTTCATCTCTAATAGTTAAGCTTTTATTTAAGAAATTCTGTTTTGAATGCTCATTTTTTAGGTCAAGGGTCATTTTTTATTTCAAACATGTATTCAGTGCACTCCTTCTTCTTACTCTTATTCATTTGGAAGAAAAATTATTCAAATTGGTTGAGAAACACTGAAGAAAATGGTACCGAACGGTTTTTCTACGCCTATTTATATACAGACTAGTATAAAAGCCTGTTCTACGACAGGTTCTCCGCACACTTCCTTTTTGGAGCCTTTTGCAGAAAGCACTTTTTTCTCTTTTAAAGCTTGATTTTTTATACACTTGATTTTTGCATAATACAAATGTACCACTTTAAATAACACTTTACGTATTGAAGTAGTGTTGAAAAATTAGTTCAAGTGCAAAAGTGCAAAAAGTCGAGTTTGGTTATAATCATATTCATACACAACTTTACAAACTGGACTTGCAACCTTCATATACGTAGCAACTCAGGTGTCGTTTTGCGGCTTATACAATTATATTTTTTGTTACAATCGACTCAAAAGAATTCTATTAAATTCGTCATAACTTTTTTATAAAAGGATGAAAAAGAGAGGTAGTTAGATCAAAAACGTACTATTGTAAAAACGCAATATTGTTACTGATATGTATCAAATATCTGGGGGCGAACCTTTACAATGTAACATGTCTGACTGTCTCAACCTGGCGAGGCCAGCATAATCTTTGTGAAATCGCCTCAAGTCGACTCAAACCTCCACGTGGTATTTCCTGGGCAACGTCAAAACATACAACCGTTAGTTTGGCGGCTAATCTGAGCGGCGGGCATAGGCTTAAAATAGGTTGTGCGTCGGGCTTGAAGCCCACCCGTAAAAACCCATTTCAATGAAAACAATTAAGAAAAGAAGAAAGCTGATCCCCCAATTTGACGACTTCCGCAAACGAAAAACTGATAATGATTTACAGATATGCACCTGGAATGTCCGAACCCTTAATTGGGAAGTAATCGTGCTTGGTTACTTCAACACTAAGGTGGGCAAGGAAAATATATTTGGTCCAACAGTCGGAAAGTTCAGCCTCCACGACAACATCTCCGATAACGGAATGAGGCTGATTGACTTCGCCGCAGTACGAAACATGGTTGTAAGTAGCACTAGATTCAATCATTACAATATTTATAAAGCCACCTGGATGTCCCCTGATCAAAAAACCAAAAATCAAATTGATCACGTTTTGATTGACGGAAGGCACTCTTCCAGTGTATTGGATGTACGCACGATCCGCACGATGCAAATATTGACTCGGGTCACTATCTTGTTGCAGCCAAGATCCGTACACGTCTGTGCGCAGCTAAGAATATACGCAACCATACACAGAAGTACCAGTGGTACGACCAGGATTGTCGCTACGCCACTGCAGAGAAAGACGCCGCCTACAAAGTCACCCTGCAGTCGGTTGTAACGCGCGCTGCTAAGGAGCGATATAAAGAAAAGAGGAGGGATGAGAGACTATTTTCAGGCGGAAAAAAGAGAGGCAGAAAAGCGCGAGCAGGAGAAGATTGAGATGTATGGTGACAGAAATGAGGCCCGAAAATTATTCGAAAAAAAACGCCTTGCCGATGATTTTAAAACCTGGGCCTCTTACTGCAAGGATGGAAACGGAAATCTAGTGACAGATGTCCAGAGTACACTGACGTTATGGAGGGAACACTTCTCTAAGCTTCTAAATGGCGACGCTGACAACAATACCGCCAATAGAGATGATATTCCGGAAACCCCAATTTCGGATGACAGCGTCGAGGTTCCGCTGCCCGACTATGATGAAGTTCTGACAGCTATAGCTCGGCTTAAAAATATCAAAGCCACGGGAGCTGATGGCTTACCTGCTGAGCTGTTTAAGAACGGAGGCGAAGCTCTACTTAAATGCATTCACGAGCTCCTATGCAGAATATGGTCGGAAGAATGCATTCTGAACGATTGGAATCTCAGTGTGCTTTGCCCAATTCACAAGAAAGGCGATCCCACTATCTGTGCCAATGACCGAAGGCGATCCCACTATCTGTGCTAATTACTACGTCTCAGATCAGCAGCTCGGATTATCTTTTCCATCATTAGGTTGAAAAAGTCGCACGATAAGGGATCACCTTGTCTGAAACCTCGTTTGGTAACAAATGGTGGGGTGGTTTCTCAGTGTCATCCTGCAAAGCTAATACCAAATTCAGACATGGTGGAGTACAGGTGCTTCCTTATTGGGCTGTCGAAGGCGGCTTTGTAGTCGACAAAAAGATGGTGGGTGTCGACTTGTTTTTCTTGAGTCTTCTCCAAGATTTGTCGTAGCGTAAAAATCTGGTCGATGGTGTGCTTTCCAGGTCTGAAGCCCCACTGATAAGGTCCAAACAGTTCGCTTACAATGAGCTTCGACAGGACCTTATATGCAAAAACCCATTTTAATGAAAACAATTAAGAAAAGAAGAAAGCTGACATTGTTTTTTGTGATTTATAGTGTTGTGCTTTTAATCAAAATAGTGAATTAACTAAAATGTATGCAGCTTTTGCGGTGTTTTATTTCGAGGAGACTGATTGAAACGAATTAAGGGAGCACAGAAGAAGGTTGCGGGATTGCACGAATGTTTTGGAGTAACCAGAAACTGAGTAAGTTATGAATTTATTTTATAACACAACGAACTGTGTGCTTGTTGTTTCTTATATCACTGAAACTTAACTCATTGCACTTTTTTCATAATATTTATGTATTTAAGTTAATATATCATATAAAATATAAAAAAAAAATCTTGTAAACCTGTTTATTCGTACATCATTACACACACAATGTATATTAATTATATTTTATATTTTGTATAGTTTATCCATTATCCTCTTAAAGGAAAAAATCTGTTTAAATAATAACAATTAATTCACCAACTGGCCGATAGCCTTTGTTGCTCTTGCCGTACAAATATCTAATATATAAAATTCTTCTGTCACGGGGTACGTAATCGAACTTCTTCGAAACGGCTCGACCGATTTTCATGAAATTTTGTATGTATATTTTGTAGGTATGAGAATAGGTCGTAAAGTATATTTCAACCTCCTACTAACAGTGGGCGTGGCACCTCCCATACAACCCAAATTTGCGATATCGAATATCTTTGGAGTTATAAGCCGCTTAGCCTCGGAATTCGGTATTCGACAATTTACACGTGCCGCTTCGCAGATAAAATTTTGTGAGAGTTGGACAAGGGGGCGTGGCACCTCCCATACAACCCAAATTTGCGATATCGAATAGCTTTGGAGTTATAGGCCGCACATCATTGGAATTCGAAATTCGACCACAATTTACACGTGGCGTTTTACTGATAAAATTTTATGGGAGTTGGACAAAGGGGCGTGGCACCTCTTATACAACCCAAATTTGCGATATCGAATAGCTTTTGAGTCAATCAAACAAAGCAAACAAAGCCTCGGAATTCAGCATTCGAACTCAATTTACACATGCAGTTTTACTGATAACTTTGTATGGCGTTGGACAAGGGGGCGTGTCACCTCCCATGCAACCAAAATTTGAGAAATTCTACAGCTTTTGAGTTATAGGTCGCACAGCCATGGAATTGAGTATTCGACCACAATTTACATATACAGTTTCACTGATAACATTTTATTCGCGTTTGGCAACGGGGCCGCGGCAGCAACGCGCCGGGCTTAAGCTATCTATATATATAAAATGGAATGTGTGTTTGTTTATTTGTTTGTTTGTACCTTATAGGAGACCAAACCTCTGGACCGATCTTCCTGAAAATTTCACAGCATTTAACTGGGACTCTGGCATGATTAATAGGGTACTTTTTTCGACCGCGCCCACTTTTACGCCCACTTTTTTAATTCAGATACTTACTTATACCACTAACAATGTTTGCTATACAAAATACTTTTTTTGTAATATGTATTTACCTAAAGTTTTATATACTTTTTATCTACAGGTAAGGTAGCCATAGATTTTTTATTACCAAATCCCCCTTTTTCGCCCCATTTTACTTTAATTATAATAAATCTGCTTTCAATCTATATATATAAAAATGAATGTCTGTCTGTTTGTTTGTTTGTTTGTGCTTTATAGGAGGCCAAACCCTTTGACAGATCTTCCTGAAACTTTCACAGCATTTTACTATGAATCTGGAAAGAATAAAAGGCTATATGAAGTTTTTATTTGACAAAGGGGCGTGGCACTGCCCATATAACCTAAAAATTTAAATCGCCATATTTTGGGCATTTTTTGACCTACGTTGATGCTATTTGGTACATATGGTATTGGCATAGTTAGGAATAAGTACCAGGAGAAAAATGGATGGGACCACGCCCCTTTTTAGGAAAATTAAAATTAAAAATTTTAAATGTTGAATGTAACGTTCAACCCACTCAAAGGGTTTGCGACATGAAAAGCATATGAATGGCAGTGTCCAAAATTGAACGACAGCTGCAATTGTTATAAATAAAAAAAGTTAAGACAAAAAATTAAAGCTCGCCGAAGGTAATCATCGCAAAACTGAGCAATTATGAAACAGTTATGTTAACTCAAGTTGTAATTATGTAAAATATATTTATTGTTAATACAAGGTATAAGCAAATGCGCAATTTCATAGCAAAAAATTCTTAAAAGTTAAGTTTGCCGCGAACTCAGGTTAGTTATTTAAACAGTTAATTAAAGACGAAAGCGCAGCTGACCGCTAGTGTGTATTACAATCGATGCAACAAAAAATTTTTTCGATAAATGTCCAAACTGATTCACAAATTTTTGGAAACGGTAAGTTCAATGCTTTGAATATTTTAAATGCGCAATCCAATATGTCTATGAAGGATTCATGTTTCAAAAGAGAGACTCAAAATATATATAAAAGAATTTTGGAGAATATATGTGAGTACCCTCGATAATGATGAATAACTGTGATGTCAAGTCTGTTATTTTGAATTTTTGAGATATCTCAGCAATTATTTTATTGAGTTTGTTGGTTGGTTGTCAAAATAAAAAAACTTCTGCCGCTTATTTCCTATTTTACCAAATGAACGATCCAGCGACTGTAATACGGAGTTTTAAAGCGTTGCCAATACGCTGTCCTGGACATCTGTAACTTAAAATTATAATTATTTTAATTGAATCATTAAAATTATGAAAATATATAGAAGCAATAAATACAAAAAGGAACTTAAACGGTTAAGGCAATTTTTTAGATATTTTGCTTTTATGAACCTCAACTTTAGGACTTTACAAAATTTTTTTATTGCATTTATTGGTTTATTTGAAGTGCTCACCTAAGTTCTGATTTTCCAAAGTTGCTTTTAGCATTGATTTGCTACTTTAATTTGTTAAATTCAAACAATAAAATCGGGTTATTTTTTCCTTAAAATCTGTCCATTTTTCTTTTAAAAAATGGCCTTTCCGGGGATAAATTGTGTCAAAACCTATATTTATCTGCAAGCGACCAGAAGATGAACTTCTTACAAAACCTGTAAGTCATAATAAGTAATCATTTCGCACCAATGAAGCTGATCTAGCATCCTTATATTTAGGCCACTCGTTTAAAAAACTCAGTCTTCTCAATGTACCCCGTTCCCTTTGTCGCAATAGAAAGCTTCGTTGCCACTTATCGCATACAACTTTCCATTCAGCCCCTCTTTGTAGGTCCAGTTTATGAGCCTTAAGTACGCCTTCATCAAACTCGTAACTCAAATGAAAATATTGCGACGAAGTTTCTGTATCGCAGTAAAAAAGTCTTCTATCTGAGTTTCCTGCATTCGATTACGTTTTGCTTTTAAGTTGACGTACTTTGAGTACAATTTCCCAGGCGCATTTCCTTGAATGGATCTTGGAATATAGTAAAATTCTTATTTAAAAAACTATTTAATAAGAAATTACCAAAACGTTTGATTCTGAAGGAAATTTTTTAACGATCTCTTTCTTCAGAGCTTGGAAGTCGTCTGGCTTTAGTGTTATGTTTTGTTGGAAAACATACTCAAGAATAGCGTTAGTGAGTTCATGCCGCACATTTTCGCTTAACTTTCCGTTATTATTATAAAAGTCCAAAATAATTTTACCCTTCTCACTGCTTTCCAAAATAGAAGTCAATGTCTTTGGGAAATAAATCAAATGCAAATACAAATTTAAAATGAGTAGGTCCCACATTTAACGCTTATTATTTACCTTTCAGTTGAAAAAGCCAGTTTAAAAGACAAAAGACGTAGCCTCGGACATTTAAGCAAGTTGCTCAAATATTTATACATACAAATTTTGGCAGCTGATTTTATTTGTTTTGCATTTCCACTTAAAACAACTTTTATTTTTTACCTTTTTATTTTTCCAAGCATAAAATTTTTCTCGAAAATCGACCCTTCGTCCTACGTTTTTTATGGCATCAGCAATGTCACGTTCAGTTAATTTCGCACAATGCTGAAATTCAATGCCGGCGGCACAAATATTATTATGTGTATTATTTCCGCTGCAATATCTCTCTCACTTACTTTTTCACAATGCTTTCCATTTAATTCATCGAACACGTCACTTAATTCGAAGTCTAGGAGCAGTTGTCTTAGTTTTTCACACATTTTATTAATTTTTTTTAGCTTTAAAGTTTAAATTCAACTGCAGAATTGAATTGCCAACAAAATGTTGTCGAAAATGCAAATAAACATTTATAACAACATTGCCCGCATGAAAAAAAATCCAAAGCATGCTTGAAAAGAAAAACATGAAAAACAGTAAAAACAATTTAATTAACTTCTTATTACATTTTGTATGTAGCAAGAATTTTTTAATAAAAAGTTTTTTAATAAACCGCACTTGATTTTGCTAAATGATTTTTTCTTCAGTGTACAGAAATGACATATATAGTTTCCAGGGTTATCACGTGGAGGTTACGGGGAGAGCCCATTTTTTTTTCTTTATTTAAAATTTTTTTGAGCTGTTTTTTTTTATTTTTGATTTTAATATTTTTTATTTTTTTATATTTTTTTTATTTGTTTAATTTTTTATGGAATATAATCAATTGCGACATTAAAATTGTCGTTAAGCGAATAAAATGAATTTATAATTTCACTTTTTGAAAATTTAACCATTTCGATTCAATAGTACACACATTGAATGTTGGAGATGCAACACGATCTTGCTTAACGCAACATTATAAACACAACTCCTTGATTTTCGCAAAACTCAAAAAAGCTCAATTATCGCAATTTAATTGTATTTGATGAATTTTTCATCTAGTTTGCTTAGAGGTTGTCTTTGCAGTAGTTTTACTGTGTACTTGCAAAAGTTTACTTCTGCTTTGATTGACCTTCTCTTTTTTGTGAAGTACAAACGACGTAAGTCCACAATTACTACAGACAGGGCATTTCCTTAGGAAATCGCCAAAGAATGAATTCGTTCTACTTTTATAAGTAAACTAGCTGGTATATCCGGTGTTACACGAGAGTCATTTTTTCAAACATTTTAATATACGCTTCTTGGTTAAAATTTTTTTTAAATTATGGAATAATGAAAAACGTGTTGAATTTTAAGTTTGAATTACCGTTCGACAGGTAATTGAACGGACTTTAATCCAAAAATAGTTTTGGGAAATTTTGATGTTTGGGGGTTCCATCCATTGCGGTGAGCTAATTGAATTCGAAGAAGGGATACGAAAAACACAATTTAAAAATGAAAAATAATTTAAATAAAGTTTTTGTCTAAATGACCTTGTTCAACATAAAACTTCCAAATTCAACATAATAATTTAAATATTTATTTAATATTAAAGCTAGCAAAATTACCTTTTCAACAGTATAAAAAAAATAGTGGGACTCAATGTGTTCTTTAGATATGGACATTTCTATTAAAAATAACCTTAAGCTCAATAAACGATTTTAAACTATCAAACAACTAGAATTTGTATTTAAAATCAAGTATGATTTAAACTATCAAACATTTAGAATTTGTATTTAAATCATATAAAGTCAACATATTAATAATATTTATATTAAAAAATATATGGAACTTTTTACCAAAAAATTTTTAATGAAATATATTAAGAACAACGGAGATATTTGCATCAAAAGTCTAAACTTTGGTATTCATATAATTTGTTTCTCATTCTTAGCTATCGATGTCTGACGAAAAAGTCGTTGTACTAAAAATTATTGTACTAAAATATATATTGAGCCAGCCAAACGAGTGAGGTTATATTTGAAGAAACTTGAGGTAGACATCATTCAGCTATTTACCGCAAGGTACTAACAGTACTTACTAATGCGGCGCCATCTATCTGTGTATTTAAAACACAGATCAAAACCAAGGAAATAAAAATAATGATAAGAAATAGAGCCAACAAAATAAAACAAATTTAACAGGAATAGGGCGGGGGTGGGGTGGCACGATCCAAGTAGATCACTTTAAGGAAAATTTTATAAAAGCCATAATGTTTGTAATTACTCTAGACACACAACTGCATTCTTAGAGATAAATGGGAGCGTGAGCGTTCAAAGGATGTAGAGAATTTTAAAGCATAACTCAGTTTTATTAATAGTCTGGTATAAAAAATAGATTTTTAGCCATAACTTTTGATTGGAAAGAGATATTGGGGTAATTTTTTTACATAACTTATTTTTGAGACTTGACTTTTTTGTAAAAAATATAAAAACAACATATTGGAAAAAATAAATTTCGCAAAAAAAAAATCAAACCTTGTTGTTTTGTTGACAAAAACAGTAAAGTAATTGTTGGGCTTAACTGGAAGAATTTTTGCAAATAAATGCTATAAAATATGAAAGGTCGGCAGATGTGCAATTTTTACTTGATTTAAATTTTACAACAAAAACAATTTTTGAGTCATTTTTTGAGTAAAAAGTCAATATTTTTGACCTTTTTTGATATAATCATAATACATATATACCACTGACCTAACGGCACAGTTCTATTTTTGTAAAGTTATTTGATTGAACTTTTAAACGAAAAAATTTGAATGAAATGTATTAATGAATAGCAGAGATATTTGCTCGCTTTTCTCTCATTCTTAGGAAACAATGATTTATAAAAAAGTCGTTGTACTGAAAATTTCTACAACTTTGAATATTTGTGAAAGTTTTTGATGTCAAAATAACAAAATACTGGTAAAATTAAATACACAAAAAACTCCGATAAAAAAGGTATTATAGGTAGCATGATGCCAAAAAAGTACTTTCTTAAACTTTTGAATCCAAATGTATGACAGCACTTATTAAATAGGGTGTATATTTAGCTTTATTTCCACGCCCCTAGACACTAACATATCCGTCCTTGTATGTTCTCTTCTGGTCCATTAGTCACCACATGCTTGTGAGTGACTATGGATGCAAAACATTAAATGATTGTGTGTCAACAGTGGCAAATTAATCATACAGGGAAAGTGGGGGTTCACCCAATTTTTAATTGCTCTCGTAGGTTTTGTAGGGGACCTAGAAGGCGGCTAAGGAGAACCAGTGTGATGCTCCTTAGCAATAAAAATTATTGCCTATCACACACAGATTACTTACATTTCTTAGGCATATTGTTCTTGCGGGTTCTACTATTGGACGGTTCCGTATTTTGGAGCGGTTTTTTGGTGGGATTTGCGGGAGCAGTATATTTTCTATGTATTCATTTTTTAGGTTTTACTAATTTTTTACTATTTCTTAGGTTTTATTTATTTTTGTTAGATTTTTTCACTAGGTTTTTTACTAAAAATTTTTGTTAAGATTTTTATTTTAAAGGTTTTCTCTTGAATGAGTTGTGTGAATGTGCTGCATATGTGTTACATGATATGTGCTTCATATGTTTGTTTGAATGTGTTGCATGCATGTGTTGTATATAATTTTATTTTAGTTGTCATTAGATTAGCTTACTTTGAATGCGTAGCATTCAGAATTAGAGGATGGTTAGGTTTTTTAGATTTTTAAAGCCTTCTGATGAGACTACGTGGCTGTGGTCGAAAAACGTTTAAAGGTAGTCTTTAAGCCTACACGGCAAGCATTTTCGGGTTTAGGTTTGTTGTTTCACTGAATATAGATGGGATGTTTATCTTTTAATATATTAATTTTTTTCAGGTTTATATTATTTTTTCGGTTCAGTTAGCTTTTAATTTTATACCATGATTAATGGTGTGTAGTGTTATGTTTGTTTAAGGACATGACATTGTATAGCATGTTTTGTATAGTGTTATGTTGGATTGTAGACATGACATTTTATAACATTGGTCATATTTAGGTAGATATTTTAAGTAAAAAATGTTTTCTTAAAATTATAATAGGAATTATAAGTAGAAGACAGTTTGGAAAAATTTTATTTATAATAATTAAATTTGAGGATAATTTATTTCCTGAATTTAAGTAATACATTAAAATCAGAACAGACGGACTGACAGAAACTTAGTGGCCAATTTAGCATGTTTTTTACCCCGTCTCTAGCCCCCTGCTTAGCGCTTTGGTACTATGTAAATAGTTTTTATTTACATTTTTATATTTTTTCTGTCTTTTTGACATTTTTTGTCTTTATGACACATTTTGAAGGCTTAACTTACAAAAAATTAGAGTAATGAAGTTTTTAAGTACAAAGTACCGAAACGCTAGGTTTTGGTATTGTTTTGGTATTGTTTAGTAATACAAAATACCAATTTGCATTGCGACACATAAATTATTTGTTTGATTATCAAACCCGTCAATATTTAAATAAGTATTGAGTTTTCTTCCGGCAAGCTCATAAAGCTATCATGTATCGTAAATTTATGTTTTTTTTTGATTAATTTAAGTTATTTGTTCCTTATTTCATGGTAAAACAAAAGCCACAAAATATATTCAGAAATAAATTGTCTTGTTAACTTGTTTTATACCCCTGTATGTACAATAGGACGAATCGAAAAATTTAGATTGCATTCTAAGAGGTCTCAAATGTTGCATTGGGTGGTCAAGATCTCCCAAAAAAAATTTTAGCAAGAAAAGAAATAAGTATGTCTTCCTCTCCCGCAAAGACAAAGTTGTTTTTTAGGAAAAACAGTAAAAAATCACGATCTCAAAACGCTTTAATTTTTGTCAAAAAAACTACATTGGTCTTTTAAGACCGGCAATTTTTACTTTAGTAAAAGCGAATAACGACTTTAACTAACAATATCTTGCCAAATACTATGCCACTCTCGATTTTTACCCACAGTGTCCCGTGCGAAGGATATTCGAATCTAAAGGTACACTCGACGTATCACAGAACTTTTGATTGCTATCTAATTGTGTTGACGTTTTTCTTCAATTTTGCGAATTGATAATTTGCATATTTTTTGCATATGCATTTTTTTGTTTTTGAGAAATGCATACTTGAATGCAATTTTTTAACTTTTCCAATAAATTTATGTGAGGTTTTATATCTCGGGCAATAGAAGTGGTACCAAAGATGATTTCCTTAATTTAGATTCTTCAAACATTTGCGAACATCACCCCGTCCAAGAGTATAAATCTACAACACCAGGTTAGGACCACGATTTTTTTCCTATTTTGATTTTTTAGAAAAATTTTCTTTCCTTATGTATTTTATTATTTCATTAAAACACCTTAAATCTTTTTAAACATCTTATTTCTTAAATATCTCTTTTATTTATTGCTCATTTATTGCTCATACCATGAATAAAAATGGCAGCCAAGTCCCCGAACAAACATTGCAACCATTATGCTTCTCCATCGCCTTCAACGATAAAAAAAATTTTTCCAAAAAACGGTGTTTTGGCATCATGCTAATTATAATAAAAAATTACCGTTAGTTAAAAAAATTCTTAGGGGGCGTGGCAGAAACTAAATATGTAACAATTTAATATAGGATGCACTTAATATGTATACCTAGTTTGAGCGAAATCTGTTCAACCGTATGTTTCCGAAATTTACAATATGAAAAGTTTTTAGGTAATTTTTTCGTAATATCTCATCGTTTTTAGTTTTCAGGTAATTTTTTTTAGCGATTTTTACAATATTTTATTGTCATTTTTGGACATTTTTAATTTTTATAGCATTTTTCGGGTTTTAAGGTAATTTTAGTGTAATTTTACGAAAAATATTTTCTTTTTTTTCGTACTCAAATATTTCGTACTTTAACAATAGTCCCTTTAATGAAAAACATTACCTCTCGAAAAAGGAGTAGCTTTGTTTGATGAAAACAATTTTTTTTTATTAGGTTAAAAAAAACTTAAGTAATTTTAAAAGAATTTTTCGTTTGTTTTTTCGTACTAAAAAATGTAAAAAGGCCAATTATTAAACATATTCTTTTAACAATAGAGATAGTCCCTTCAATCAAAAACATTACCTCTCGACAAAGAAGTAGTTTTGTTTATAGACCTCGATGAAAAAAGCTCTGCGAGTGGTGAAACTGACAAAAAGGTATGTAGAAAGATGAAACAAGTGTTAGATATAAACTCAGGATATGCTAGTTTTTATTAACTCTATTTTTATGCTCTATTGCTGAAATATTAGGGGATGAAAATTTTAATACTATAAAATTAGAAGAGGAACTTACATCCGATGACATATCGTATTTTAAATATGTTCCTCTTGACAGTGCAGAAGTAGAAAGAAGTTGATCTGTTTACAAAAATATTTTGCCAGACAATCGACGTTCTTTTAATTTAAAAAACTTAAAAATATACTGTAATGCTGTGTATAAAAATTATATAAAATAAATTTTAAATTTAGTTATGTATTATTTTTAAAGCTTTATTTTTTTATTTTTTTTTATGTAATTGTTTGCGTTGTTTAGGTAATTTTTTCAGTTTATTGGTCATTTTCTGCAGTTTTTAGGTAATTTTTGTCATTTTTTAGGTCATTTTTTGCAGTTTTTAGGTCATCAAAATCCGAGCCCTGCTTATAAGCCATTTGTAGTACGTTTTGAATATATTTATTTTGAGTGAACTTATTTTTAGCTATTTGAGTAATTATTTTCACTGTTGATAAACAAGCATTTTATAATGATTTTTATAATTGTTTAAATTTTTGAAAATTACCAAAATTTACGTAAGTTAATTTTTTCCGAAATTGGGGATACAAAGAAGCAACGATCGGTATAGAGTTTTTATTTTGAGGCCTCAGGTTAGAAATAAAATGCAACACTATTATTGAACTCATTACCTCTTTTAAATTTTGTAAGTCAATCTATTTGTAGTTTGATATTAACAGCATGGAGTGCAAGAGACATACATACACAGTAAAAAATATGAGCATAAATTTTATACTATTTTGTATACATATAAATCCAAACCAAAAATTTTATAAAATTTATAACATCAAATCATATAAATTTTTCCAGACCATTTTTCTCGTCAGACCAATCGAAACCACTATATTTTTAAATTTCCCGATTTCGGTGAATTTTTTTCTTTTGAACCAGAATATATTTTGATTAACATATGATATCTATATGAAATTTTTAAATTATATTTGTTTTATTATTTTTATAATATTGAGTGGTATAAAATTTATAAATTATTTGGATAAAAAAAGTTTAGTTCACACAGATGCTATAAAAAGATAAAATATATCCTCAAATTTTTTACTATGTACTTTTAACATTGATTTCATTACAGTTGTAGACAAACTGCAAACAAGTATTTTTTAAGGCTTAAGAGATATTCTTGCTCAAAACGATTGAAAGAAGGTATCGCTCAAGTATGTTTCTGTCATAAAAAATAATCATAAAAACAGTTTATTCTAGCTTTTTACTAGCTTCAAATAAAAAATTAAAAAAATGTTTGAAGCACAAACTACGTAAGTCCACTCCTTTTTACAAGTAAGCCATTTTCTTAACCATTTTTGGAAAAAAAAGTTTTTTTGCTGAGATGTGTTAATAGCTTGTTTTACTTATCATCTACATTCTGAGCAAAAATTTTATTTAATTCTTTGAATTTGGTATTAATATTTTTTTTGCAAACATTTAAAAATAATAAAAAATGGACTTGTTCAAAAAATTATAGTGTATGTGAACAAAATGCTTACAATCTATCCTCAATTCTTCAGTTTTTAAATCTTTTATATTAGTAATAATTGTGTAATTCGAAATAGTTATGGTATATTTTTGGATATTTCTCCTCTCTGAACAATTACAGTATCGATTAATTTAATAAAATTTAATTAATTAATTTTGTGGAGACATGACATTTTAATTATTTAAATATTAGAACTGTTTCCGTACTTGGTCCAAGTTACTTGAAGTTACTTGAATGCGTTTCTTTACACATTTTGCAAGAGAAAAGAAGAACAAGAAAAATGTCGCTCTCTATTCTATTACAATTACTTGAACTTTACTTGAAAAATTTCTTCGAGCATGAATTTCAAGCTACAAACAGCTGAACGTCAAATAATATGATCAATATTATTTATTGTTTTGTGAAATAAAAATGATTCCTATCATTAAATGCAAGTATTATCTAATATATAAAATTCTTCTGTCACGGGGTACGTAATCGAACTCCTCCGAAACGGCTCGACCGATTTTCATGAAATTTTGTATGTATATTTTGTAGGTATGAGAATAGGTCGTAAAGTATATTTCAACCTCCTACTAACAGTGGGCGTGGCACCTCCCATACAACCCAAATTTGCGGTATCGAATATCTTTGGAGTTATAAGCCGCTTAGCCTCGGAATTCGGTATTCGACAATTTACACGTGCCGCTTCGCAGATAAAATTTTGTGAGAGTTGGACAAGGGGGCGTGGCACCTCCCATACAACCCAAATTTGCGATATCGAATAGCTTTGGAGTTATAGGCCGCACATCATTGGAATTCGAAATTCGACCACAATTTACACGTGGCGTTTTACTGATAAAATTTTATGGGAGTTGGACAAAGGGGCGTGGCACCTCTTATACAACCCAAATTTGCGATATCGAATAGCTTTTGAGTCAATCAAACAAAGCAAACAAAGCCTCGGAATTCAGCATTCGAACTCAATTTACACATGCAGTTTTACTGATAACTTTGTATGGCGTTGGACAAGGGGGCGTGTCACCTCCCATGCAACTTCTACAGAGAAATTCTACAGCTTTTGAGTTATAGGTCGCACAGCCATGGAATTGAGTATTCGACCACAATTTACATATACAGTTTCACTGATAACATTTTATTCGCGTTTGGCAACGGGGCCGCGGCAGCAACGCGCCGGGTTTAAGCTATCTATGTATATATATAAAATGGAATGTGTGTTTCTTTATTTGTTTGTTTGTACCTTATAGGAGACCAAACCTCTGGACCGATATTCCTGAAAATTTCACAGCATTTAACTGGGACTCTGGCATGATTAATAGGGTACTTTTTCGACCACGCCCACTTTTACGCCCACTTTTTTAAAATTATGTAATGGCTCCCATATAGTTTTTAACAGATTTACTTCAAATTGTATACACATTATACTCCAGGCGAGGTAGAAATAAACATTTCTTACGCCACGCCCCCTTTTACGCCCCTTTTCACGCCAAATTTAAGTTTTAAACTTTTTGTTCTCTGTACAAATTTGTTCCTTCCAACGGATTATTTTTTATTTGGTAGTATATTGCTCTTAATACTGTTAACGTCGCCATATTACTATGAACCACGCCCACTTCACCGCCCCCTTTTTTAATTCAGATACTTACTTATACCACTAACAATGTTTGCTATACAAAATACTTTTTTGTAATATGTATTTACCTAAAGTTTTATATAGTTTTTATCTACAGGTAAGGTAGCCATAGATTTTTTATTACCAAATCCCCCTTTTTCGACCCATTTTACTTTAATTATAATAAATCTGCTTTCAATCTATATATATAAAAATGAATGTCTGTCTGTTTGTTTGTTTGTTTGTGCTTTATAGGAGGCCAAACCCTTGGACCGATCTTCCTGAAACTTTCACAGCATTTTACTATGAATCTGGAAAGAATAAAAGGCTATATGAAGTTTTTGTTTGACAAAGGGGCGTGGCACTGCCCATATAACCTAAAAATTTAAATCGCCATATTTTGGGCATTTTTTGACCTACGTTGATGCTATTTGGTACATATGGTATTGGCATAGTTAGGAATACGTACCAGGAGAAAAGTGGGTGGGACCACGCCCCTTTTTAGGAAAATTAAAAATCGCAATATAGTCTTAACTACTGTACCGATCATCATTAAATTTTCACAATAGGATATTCTTACGAAATAATAAATTCTTGACTATATAAAGTTGTGAGTGGACGAAGGGGCGTGGCCTCGCCCATATAACCCAAATTTTAAAATCGTCATATCTTGGGCATTTTTTGACCAACGGCGGCAGTATTTGCTATATATGGTATTAGCATGAATAGAAATACGTACCAAAAGAAAAGTGGGCGGAGCACGCCCCTTTGTTTGCGATATATTGGAGGCTGGACCTGATAACCGATCTTAAATTTTCACAGCGTTCAGCTTTGACTCAGGAATACTTATTACATGATAATATTTTTCGACCATGCACACTTCTGCACCTACTTTTTTACTACGTTTATTAACGGCTATACCACAAATCATGTCATTAAAATCATTAAAATACATATTAATTAAAATAGTGGGGTAGCTCAATTCTCTTTCTTCTACCACTGTCTTCAAAACAGCTGATTTTATAATACGTGTTAATTAAAATAGAGAGTGGGGTAAGCCCATTCTCATTCTCCCACAACAGACTGCGAAACAGCTGATTGTGTAATTGCTGCTTTTTGATTGGTCTAAAAATAAAAAGGGGGAGCATGAAGCAAATTACATGCGATTCAGCGCTGAATTCTAATTGGTTTACAACAAAAAAAGAGGCGAAGCATTGCAATAATTAAATTAAATAAATAAATTTTTGTAAATACATAAATACTTTTAATTTTATTTTAAACGAGGGGGTAGCGAAGCACACCGGGTTCAGCTAGTAGTAATATAATTATTTATAATTGTATTTCTAACAAATAAATAAATAAAATAAATAAGTTAATATATACCTTTTTTAATAGAATTATCCATTTTTCTCAAAATGTTCTTCAGCAAACAAAACACAACGATAACTTAAAAGTGTTCGTTAGAGTTTGACGTCTCGCTTCGTAGTTTTATTAATCGTCAGGGATACAGATTGCAAGAAGTTACTGTGTTACGGCATCGTTCGCCAGCTGATCGGCTGTTATCGTTGTTTGATTCTGTGCGAGCAACAGATTTCAAACACACGAACGATCAGTGTTTTGTATGAAACGATTGATCGGATAGAGATACAGATTAATGCCATTAGATGAGGCCAAGACCGACATACGGTTATAGCGCCAACTAGGCAGCAGCAAGCATGTATCAAATATATTTTCTGTGCATGCCTTCAGGCTGAACATTTTCGAGAACAGTGTGACTTGTAAAATTACTTAACTGTCAAAAATAATTAACTGCTTTATTCTGTATAACGAAAATGCACACCAACGACAAGCAAGACACGAGAAGCAATAGATTTTCGTATAGAAAAAAGAATTGCTTCTCGTGTCTTGCTTGTCGTTAGTGTGCTTCTTCGTGATACAGATTAATGCAGTTAATCTTGTGAAATACTGTGTGCGGGGCAGCATGCTTGTCTTTTACGTATTAAGATGTGCATACTTTCAGGCTGAACAGTTTGAGAGATATTAGACACGGAGCAGCGTGCTTGTCTTTTATATATTAAGAGAATGAAAGAGTCGTTAGAACGATTGTCAACAGATTCGTTTCTCAATCACCAAAATTATTGACCTTAAAGTATGACCTTAAAGACTGAATTTTGTCGCACGATTATATCACTCTTAAGTTTGATTTTATTTTATAAAAGTTAAAAATAACTATTAAAAATAAGAGTTAATAAGTCAGAGTTAAAAATAAAAGTTATAAATAACTTAAAGTCAAAGTTAGAACAATTAATTTTTCTAACGAATCTTTTCAAAGAAACAACAACAAAGTTTTTCAATATGAAAAGGAAAAAATCACTAGCTGATCTGATTGCAATTTCTGCACGGCTAAAGGCGTTGACGCCTTTTTTAGAATAATTTATTGTTCTAACTTTGACCTTAAGCTCAATAAACGATTTTAAACTATCAAACAACTAGAATTTGTATTTAAAATCAAGTATGATTTAAACTATCAAACATTTAGAATTTGTATTTAAATCATATAAAGTCGGCATAATAAATATAGAGGTCATTTAGGAAAAAAATTTAGTTATCTCTTATTTGACAACTCTTACTTTCGACTATCAATGATAACTTTTTGTAATAAAAGTTTTTTAAGACTCTTATTTCAGAGACTTTTTGTAAAAAAGTCATAAAAGCCTTAACCTCTGCATTAAACCATTCACGGATTTGATACCGTTTGGCATCATCGATCTTTAAGGGGCACAACTAGTTGTGACGTAAAGGAAAAGGTCTTGTTTAGGATTTTTTTTTACTACACATTCAAATAATTAATAAGATATTTGTTTTTTTACATAAAAGATATATATTTGAAAGGAATATGAAATATTTGACAAGATATTGGATTTATTAAGAGGGATACAGCAAAATTGCAAAGAATAAAAAAAAGATGAGTCGTTGAACACACGAAAGAAGCGAAGTTAATTTTTTTTCACTTGGGTGCACCCAAAAAATGTGTTTTTTGTTTAATAGTCTTTGTAGATGCGCTAATCGCTGATTTTGAATCTTATGATAGAATTTTAATGAATGTTTTTTACACTAGGGTGGACCCTTAAAATGTGCTTTTTTATACTCTTTGTGTATGGGCAGTATAAGGGGTCGCTGATTTCGAGTCTGATTTTACACTAGGGTGGACCCTAAAAATGTGATTTTTTTACTCCTTGTATGTATATGAGCTAGTAGTATAAGGGGTTGCTGATTGTAAATCTGATGTAAAAATTCCAAAAAGTTTAAAAATTTATTTTTTTGTTTTATACTCTAACCTTTAAGTAGTGACGTGAACTTTTTTGTACTGGCAGTAACGTTGGGTCTCACAGGCTACTTTACTTCATTGTCTGATTGTTCAGTAAACACTAATAAATCCTTTAAAAAAACTACAAACATTGGTTTATAGAAGTAAAATTAAAAGAATAAATGTTTAGGCAATAGTTTTCTTTTCTTTTTATCTTAAAATTTTAATAAAAAATAAATATTTAAGTAACTTTGCAGTCTTCATGTGTTTTTTTTTTGGAAATCGCGACTCGGGAGGGCTCTGTGAGACTCCTTGTCACCACTTAAAGGTTAATTAATAGCCCTATTCTGGCAAATTAACAATTTGTTAACCAGTATTTTGAATATTTCTATGTGTTTGTTGTATTTTTTTTTAATTCAAAACAAAATTTGAAGCTCAAAAATAAAAAATTTTGATAAAAATTGTCAACTGCTTTTCAGTTATTGACAATTTCTTTAACAAATTTTGTTTTTTGCGCTCTAAATTTTGTTTTGAAAACAACAAACACATAGAAATATTCAAAATACTGGTTAACAATTTGTTAATTTGCCAGTTTTCAAACCAACTTTACAATCAATTCAAGCCCCATAGAAGAAAAATTATGAATGTTCAATGCTCAACGCCTTGTTGCGTTATAAAACAATCATCACCGGTAACGGTAACTGCCCATTTTCATCTCTAATAAGAATTTTACATTTTAATTTTCAATAATTAAATATTTTTTTTCCTAAAATATTAAAATAATGTCGGTGTATGACTTTCCCAATAAGAAATTCTTTTTTTTGGCATTTATTATAATTTTTGATACAATAGTATTAATGACGTTTTTCCGTTGAGTAGAGCTTAAAACAGTCACAAAAAAAGGTACTCATACGACACCTAAATTTTCCAAAACAAAATTTTTTCTCTTTTATTTTTATCTACTACCTTAAAGACTAAAAACTGACCACTTTATGATTGCAGTGCTCTCTTCTATTGGGTAAAATTGTGACACGCATATTTCGAATGCTTGCCGAAAAAGCTTTAGTCATTAAAAAAGATTCAAGCGTGCTAACTTGACTGATCGATCTTACCTAGTAAATAAGTAAATAATTTCTTTTTTAACTCTATTTTATCGCAATTTTTGCTGGGAATTAATTCCTCCGCCACTGATAAGAATGTTTGGACTAGTGCAAACATTGTCTGATGTACGACAAAAACCAAAGTCAATAAAAGACCAAAAAATGCTAACAATGAGTTTAGTAGTCAAACGAACCTTGTCGAAAAACTTAAACAAACAAAATAATGTATCGTTACATTACAATCTTACTGAGCCTTCTGGTGCTCAGTGAAGCCACCTTGGTCAGAATACCTTTGCAAAAGTCAAATAAACCACGTACTCTAGAAAATGTCAAGGCCGCCTTGGCAGTTGTACACCACAAATACAGAGCATTGTCTGGCGATAACTTTGCCAGCAATGTAGCCGTGGAACAGTTGACCAACTCTGAAGATTTAAGTTATTATGGCAACATAACGATTGGTACACCACCACAAAATTTCGTAGTGCTTTTTGATACGGGCTCCTCCAATCTATGGGTGCCATCACACAATTGCTCCAGTACCGATCTGCCTTGCAAGGATCACCAAACCTACAACGGAAAAGCCTCCAGTACCTCGGAAGCTGTGAACCAGAATATATCAATTTACTATGGTTCAGGCGCCATGACGGGTTGGCTTTACCGCGATACAGTCACTGTAGCTAATCTCACTATTAAAAACCAAGAATTTGCTGCTGCCATCTCAGAGCCCGGCTATAACTTCATTGTCTCCAAGTTCGATGGAATAATGGGCATGGCTTACCAATCCTTGGCAGAGGGAAATGTCACACCACCGTTCTATAATATGTGGACCCAGCACTTAGTAGGTGCCAGGGTTTTCTCCTTCTATTTGGGTCGCAATGAGAGTGCCAGTCTAGGTGGTGAGCTGATCTTAGGTGGCTCCGATCCAAAGCACTACAAAGGTCAGTTGAAATATGTACCAGTAGCCCAGCAAGGTTTTGGCAAGTAAATGTGACAAAAATAGATGCGAATGGTTACATAATGATGGATTGTCAGGCCATCGTTGACACCGGCACTAGCATGCTGGTTGTGCCCTATGCTTACTACGCTACATTGCAAACAACCCTGGGATTTTCTTATAATAATGATGTCGGTTATTTTGTTCCGTGCAATGCTCAGAATAAACTGCACGATTTGACCTTTACCATGGGCGGTAACAAATTCGTGTTGACTTATCAAGATTACGTCACGCCAACGATGCTTAAAAATAAAACTATGATCTGTAGTTCCGGTTTTCAGCCTACGGTAGGCTCTACGCTCTGGATTTTGGGTGACGTCTTTATTCGTAAATACTATACGGAATTTGATATGGAAAACAATCGTTTGGGCTTTGCTGAAACTCTTCCAAGCAATGGAGCGACAACGCTGGGAGGCGTATGGACCGGACTTTTTTCAATATCTATATTATTTGCCCTCAAAACTCTTAAAATCTAGTTCTAAAATTATTTAAAATTGTGTTGATATCATATGTTAATAAATATGTGTATTTATAGCAGAGATAAAGAGATGGGAAACTCATAGTGAGAGGGATAGCACTATGTTCGCTTTTACGTTAAATTGGCTCCAATACTAACGCAAAACATTTATATGGGGTCGTAAAATCAACGGAAAGCAACCCTGGTTTATGGTAGATTGAAGAATTTCACTAGTTACGTTTGAAATCTGTAACTGTAAAACTGCAATTTATTGGAACAAAATGGGTAACAAAAGGTAACCAAAAAGACTTCGGAAAATCAATGGAAAACATCCCCGAAACATCATGGTAAAATTATCTTAGAATAATTACACCATAGGAATAAGTCTAAGCAGTGTTGCCGTTAGGAAAATTTATGGATACTTTTTTCAGCCTCTTAGGGCCATTTTGTTCACAGAGAGATACATTTATCCCCGAGTTAATTCCATGATTTTTCCAGTTGTTCATTTGTTCACAGTGAGTTAAGCATTTAACTCTTCAAGCTGGAGATAAAAATGGTGGGGAGATAGCTTAACCCCAGAAATATTTAACTCGTGAAAATTGGTGAGTTAAGATTTTTAATTCGCTCTCATCACTCTTATTTTAATATTTTTTATTTACTTGGTGTCAAAATAATGAAAATACAGATTTTTAAACATAGGGAAACAGTATTGGGTGTTACTGATTTCGAATCTGGTGTCAGAATTTTAAAATTCAAGATGTTGGATAAGGTTACCACCTTAATTTTTTATTTTTACGAATTCGGGGCTGGCGCGAACTTAAGGGTTAAAATGGGTCGCTGAAGCCGAATCCGTTGTCAAAATTTAAAAATTCGCAAATTTTTCTACACACATGGTTGCCACCTAAAAATGTTTTATTTTAAGAATTTTAAACATGAGGGAACAGAATCAGCAATTCAAGATGGTGGATATGGTTGCCACATTAATTTTTTAAATTTTTACGAATTCGGGGCTGCCAAAAAAATGGTATGCCAAAAATGAGTCGCTGAATCCGAATCCGTGACCAGAATTTCAAAATGATAAAGTTTTGAAATAATAGGTTTGCCACCTAATAATATGTATTTTTTAGAATTTTAAACATCACTAAACAGTGTTAGGGAGTCACTGATTTCGAATCTGAAGTCAGAATTTCAAAATTCAAGATGGTGAATAGGGTTGCGACCTTAATTTTTTTATTTTTACGAATTCGGGGCTGGTGCGAACTAAGAGGTAAAAATGGGTCGCTGAATCCGGATCCATGGTTAGAATTTTAAAATGATAAAATTATATAATAATTGGGCTGCCACCTAATAGTACGTATTTTCAAAAGTAAAAGCAACCCTATTATATCAAAAGTTTATAATTTCGAAATTCTGATCACGGATTCAGATTCAGCGACTCATTTTTGGCATACCATTTTTTTTCAGCCCCGAATTCATAAAAATACAAAAAATTAAGGTGGCCACCCTACCCTCAGTTTTGAATTTTAAAATTCTGACTTCAGATTCGAAATCAGTGACTCCCTAACAATGTTAAATAATGTTTAAAATTCTTAAAAGTACATATTATTAGGTGGCAACCCTATTATTTCAAAACTTTATAATATTGAAATTCTGACCATGGATTCGTATTCAGTGACCCATTTTTGGTATAGCATTTTTTTTGCCAGACTCGAAATCAGCGACCTCCAATACTCTTTCCTCATGTTTAAAATTCTTAAAATAAAACATTTTTAGGTGGCAGCCCTATGTGTAGAAAAATTTTCGAGTATTGAAATTCTGACAACGGATTCGGAATCAGCGACCCAATTTTACATAGTGTTTCTTCCAGAGTTGAATTCGCATAAATAAACAAGAAATTAGGTAGCAACTTTATCCGCCATCTTGAATTTCAAAATTCTGACACCAGATTCGAAAGAAGTAACCCGCAATACTGTTTCTTCATGTTTAAAATTCTTTAAAAAATTTTTAGTTGGCAGCCCTGTGTAGAAAAATTTTAGAATTTTGAAATTCTGACATCAGATGCAAAATCAGCGATCCATTTTGACCTAGTGTTCACTCCAACCCCCAAATTCGCAAAAATAAACCAAAAATCCCCACACATTTTTTAATTAATGAGCAACACTACTCTAACATTCCAATGAAAATCGATATAAACTGAGATCGAATTTGTGCTCTAAGCATAAAGCCGGGTTAAAATGTGAACAAAACCTTTTTTATCTCCCGACATATACGCTTGGTATAAAATTAACCTAGAGATAGTTATCCCCGAATTAAATCATATTTATGCCCTTTGTAAACAAAATGGCCCTTATACGAATACATGCTTTTATTTGCAAATATATAAAAAGTAGGCATTTAAATTCGACAAAAACTTTAAGAAAAATTATAGCATTGAGACATTTTTGGACAGTACTTTTTTATCAAAAAATGCACTAACGCAACCTCTTTACAAATACAATAACTTTACAAATTTGTGATAAATATGTTAAGTCTGCCTCATAGCACAGCTGCTGCTGAATGAATTTTTTCTAATTTAAATTTTGCTATTAACGATAAGACTAGTAGATTTATTTTTGGGAATAGGTAAAAGTATATTGTTTTACAAAATACTTAAAAACGAATAATTTTTAACTTTTAAATTTAATATAAATAAAAGCAAATGGCAAACCCATTTTATTTATATAACACTAAACTGAATAACCAATTATATTACTTTTTTATGTATTTGTATATTATTTTGTATCATAGCTGTAAAATAATTATAACTAATCGTATTCATTAGCTATTCGATTATTTTTTTTAAAAATGTGAAATAATTTATTAAGCACAATTCTTTTCTGTTTGTAATCGTAATATAATAAAAACAATAAAAAATAATTACGATTACTTCAGATTACGAAAATAACCAAAAAGAATTAAAAGTAATAAAAAATATAATCCGACTACTTTTAGAAATTATTTTTGATTCTTTTTGATTATTTCAAAAATTTCAGTCAAAAATACTAAAAATTTTGTTAAATTAATCCAGATTATTTTTGTTTACATGCAAAGCAAAAACAAAAATAATAATCCTATAACAAATAGGATTATTTTTGCTATCCATATAAAATTGTGATATAAAAAATGTAAAACACCTGTATATTTTTATGAGTTGTCATTTCATTTCTTGAATTATTTGTTTGTTTGATACAATGACTATTAGGTAGCCATGACAGCTATTTATTTTCTCACGAGCTGCCACCATCGAATGTTAAACAAAAGAAAACAAAACAAACCATGTGTGTCACACACATTGAACGCATTCAGCGCAGCCAACAATTGCACTTATATTATTTATATAATTGCATAATAATAATTATTAAATTATATAATTTACAATTTTTCTGACGTTTAGAGTAAAACACGTTCAGAGAAAAACATCCTTCACTAAGGTATCGCTACCACAACAGTTCACAACAGTTCTGAACAACACACGTTCTCATGACACCTAATAGTTATTGTATCATGATTGCTTGTTTGAATTTAAATTTGACTGCAACGGTAGTGACCTCTACGAGTCGTTTTTCTTGTCGTTCCTTTGAGAAAATTTGTTATTGCGATTATATTTAGGCGAAAGGAACGCAGCTTAAGATTGTCAAAAAACAAGAAACTGTTAATTTTGTCAAACACTTTGTTTCTTCTCTCTTGTTTTTTGAAAATCTATGTTTATTTATGATTAAAATTTTATGAACAAAATATTCCGTACTTTAAAATAAAATTCTTAAAATAATCAAACAGAATCAAAGTATTAGTAATATCGATTAATTCTTTCGCTATCAAAATTTCAAAAACTCGTATATTTACACTGAATAACCGCCAAAAAACCCTGTTTTTTGTACTATGCCTCATGGAGACGGTATGTTACAACTGCTGCTCATGAATCAATAAAGAAACCAGAACACATTGAAATATACATGTACTAATTTTTACGTAAGAATGGGAGGGGGCAAGAGCTTTTCTTACTTTTGCTGACAAGGGGGACGGGGGGTTAGGAATTGCAAGGAATCTGCTTACATACTACTTGAACGGCCCCTTATGAAGCACTTACGAAATGACATTTATGTCATTTTAATATAAATTTTTCAAACGTAAACTGAAATACTAATGTAGCTTTTAGTTTTTGAATAAAAAAATAAGAAAACAATATTTACAAGTTTACAAGTTTACAATTTTGTGCTCTAAAATATGTTGGGTAAATTTTGCTTTTTATATTTGCCTTAAAAATAAAAATCAAAATTTACCATTTATTTTTTGTTCAAAAAAATATCGGGCAAACTTTGCTTTTTATTCTAAAATATAAAAATCAAAGCATACCAGTTATTTTGTGACCAAGAAAATATTGGACAAACTTTACTTTTATTTTTGCTTTAAGAAATAAAAATCAAAACATACCAGTTATTTTGTTAACTTTACTTTTTATTTTTGCTTTAAAAAATAAAAATCAAAACTTACCAGTTATTTTGTAACCAAAAAAATATCGGGCGAATTTTGATTTTTACTTCTGCCTTAAAAAAATAAAAAGCAGATATAATTATTATATTTTGCTCAAATTTTTAAAAATCAAAATTTTAAAAATCAATAGGAAATCAAGTTCTACAATGTGAGAGGATTCTAATGATACCTTCAAAACGGCGGAGCGACAATTTTTTCACAATGCTTTTTTGGTTTAAAAATCTAAAAATAATTATTATTTACAGTCTCTGATTTTCCTAACTTTTCAAAAACAGAATTAAAGTTGATGATACATATTTTAAATTTTGTGCTTAAGAAAAATTGTACCACCTATAGAAAAAATTAATTTAATCGTCAAGTTTTATGTTCTTTTAATAAGTTTCTATCATTGAAAAATTACTTAAGCAACGTTAATTTTTTTTAAAAAAAGTATAGACATTTTATTTAAGTAAAAATCTAAGATTTTCTTATCTGGATATTTGACTATAAAACTATTAGCTTACATTTTTGAAAAAAGCAGCTTTAAAAAATGATTTGTTGCCGCAAAAAGACCACTGTGCGACGGATTTGGGAAGTGCTTAATAATTGCTGTTTCAATGGTGATGCATAGTCTTAGGCTTCCCAGCCAGCATTTTTGGTCTTGAAAGAGTCGCTCGAGATCGCAGAAAATATTAAAATAGTTATCAACAAACGCGAAATATGATCGCTTAGGTTCAAAGTGTTGGCAATAATTGTTCCCCGTTAACTACTCTTCAAAAAGGCGTCACAAAAAGTGCAGCAAATATACGCATGAATGCGTATTTAAATTAACTAGTAAGCCCGTGTGGCATTAAAACGCCAAAATCAAACATACCTAGATTTCATTTGAAGCTATTGAATAGATTTTCAACTGATCAAAATGGAAATGAAATTAATTTTGGCCTTTTTGCAATATACGCGGTATTGCACGTGCAATGACGATATAATGTTAGCATATTCAATATCATACCCAAAATTTATTTTAAACCAGCTGAAACACGGCACTTTGCTGCCACGCCCTCGTTACCAAACTTCCATAAAATGTTATCAGTGAACGTGCATGTGTAAATTGAGTTCGAATACTGAAATCCGAGGCTATGCGACCTATGCTTCCAAAGCTATTCGATATCGCAAATTTCGGAGGTGCCACGCCTCCTTGTTTAGCACCCATAAAATTTGATCAGGGAAAAGGCATGTGTAAATCGTGGTCGAATACTGAATTCCTAGACTGTGCGGCCAAAGCTATTCGATATCGCAAATCGCAAATTTGGGTTGTACGGGAGGTGCAATGCCCCCTGCACGACGTGTGTAAATTGTGGTAGAACACCGAATTCCATGGCTGTGCGAAGTGTAACTCAAAAGCTACTCGATATCGCAAATTATGGGATGTTGACACGCGCCCTTGTACTACGCCCATAAAATGTTATGTGTGCAGTCTATAACTCCAAAGCTATTTGATATCGAAAACTTGGGTCGTATGAGAGGTGCCACACCCCCTTGTCCAACGCCCATAAAATGTAATCAGTAAAACGGCACGTGTAAATTGTGCTCGAATACTGAATTCTGAGGCTGTGCGGTCTATAACTCCAAAGCTATTTGATATCGAAAATTTTGGGTTGTATGAGAGATGCCACGCCCCCTTGTACGACGCCCAAAAACGTTATCAGTAAACAGCACGTGTAAATTGTCGTCGAATGCTGAATTCCGAGGCTGTGTGAACTATAACGCAAAAGCTATTAAAAGTTTCAAATTTGGGTTGTATGGGACAAGAGGGCGTGTCCGACACCCAAAAAACGTTATCAGTAAAACAGCAGGCGTAAATTGTGGTCGACTACCAAATTTCATGGCTGTGCGAACTATAACTCAAAAGCTATTCGATATCTCAAATTTGGGTTGTACGGGAGGTGCCACGCCCCTTGTCCAACGCTGTCTGTACTACAACTAAAACCGAATGTGATTAACTAGTTTGGAAAGTTTCATCGCGATCGGATGAACGGTGTAGAAATATATTCAGGACACACAAACAAATGTTAATTAATTTTTATATTTACAGATATAAATTGTATAATGAACAAAAATGTTTCATTACCAGTTTCCAATTTCTTATTAAATTTTGTGTAAATTTTTAAATATCAAAAAAATTTCCGACCAACAGCTTAGAAATATTTTTTCAACTGTAAGAAATCATTCCAGTATCACTTCGATATTGTACATGGGCATTTCCAAACTGGCGTTACGGACGAGTTGTACGAATAAATATTAAAAAAAAATAGAATGAAAAAGTCTAATTTTTTTTTAGTAATTGAGTAGCACTATATTAAGTAAAACAATGAAAACAATTAACCCTAAAGATCTAAAGATATAAGCAAAAATTTGTGCTGGCGTTACGTTACAAAAAACAGAAGTGATTTCTGACTTGGATTACAAAATTTGCAAAACTTTCTGAATTGGGCAAAAATTTTTTTTTTTTATAAGACTTTTTTTAGAAGGTTTTAAAATAACATAATTTTACTTTCTAAGTGATCAAATTTTATGGTTGTTTTTTTATTAGGATTTTTGATCTTGCGTTACGTTACTAAAATTTTCATTGCAGTTTAATTGGGCATTTAAGTAATTAGGTAGTGAAGTAATTATGTAATTAAGTAATTAAAAAACACACTCAATATGCTGTCCTTTCCTTGCGTTAACCATTTTTTCATTATATCTATCCAAAGCCTTCCATTTTTACTAAAACTTTTTACTACATTTGTGAAACAGTGAAGACGATTTGATAATCATGGTTAATGAATTTATGTAAAAATTGCTGAAACTAATAAAACTAAAATGTTTCTCTTAAATGATATAATAAAATAATAAGTTTTTAATAAGTTTAAATTTTTTGGTCACGGTAGACTTTTTTCTGGAAAAGCCCATAAACCAATTCATAGTTTTAGCTGTAAAATTATAAAAGATTATTCGTCAGTATAACAGTTTCATAGCTATTAGCCGATAGCCCGAGAAATAATTTTTGTCCGTAGCAAACTACTCAGGCACAAAAGTCTAAGTGTCAGACACAATTTTATTGTGTGAAAGCTACGAGTAGTAACGAAAACCTACGAAGTTTATGAGAAAAAAAATAAATCACACTGATATTAAGCCGAATACAAACGAGCTGCAGCGAACCGGACCCGAGAAAAAAATTCTTATATGTATTGTGTCATTAAAGTACCTGAAATGTGTCCAGTCCAACCCGAAAATGACTGCACCGTAAGGCTGGTAGCTCATTTGGACAAAACTGTCTCAAGACACTCTTGATTGGTAAAATCGTTGGTCAAGCAAGCAGAAAAATAAAAAGATTTTGACAAAAGACAGACAAAAATAGAATTAGTGGTCTAATCTTGATGAAGTTTGGCATTATAGTAAATTTGGAGTCGCTGATTTAAAAAATGAAATCAGATTTTATAGAAAGCTATTATTTTTCTACAAAATCGCGTTTGTATTCCGAATTTTGAGCATTTCCGAAGTATTATCGAAATATAAAAACCCTGCAAACTTACAAAAAAAAAATTAATTTTCGTTTAATGCCGAAATTTTCTTCTTTTCAAAATTGTATTTCTTTTTTTAAAAGGTTTTTTATTTCTCAAGATAAAGATTTTTTAAATTTTTTTAGGGAGCGCACTTTTACGCCTGAAAAATGCTATTTCATATAAATTACACCATATCCGCGCTGTTTGAGAAATAAGTTGAAGCAATTGTTTATAAATTTAATTTCCTTCTTCATTGCTTTCTTTTTGTATGTAAAATTCCGTATCTTTTTGGAGATAAATGGGGATCTGACGAAATAGTCTATTTAAGGGTATGGTTCAAACGAGCTTACCTAATATTTCGTGAATGGCATCCTCACATAAAAATCTTGCCCTTATCTTAAGTGTGTTTTTCTGCATCTTCTTAATTTGAAAGTGTATACATGAAGAAATAAAAACGTTGCTTTTGCAAACGTAAATAAAAGAAATGCAACGAAAATGTTTGAGACTGTTTTGTCGCAGTGAGTTATAGCCTAAATAATGTTTAAAGCAGAGATAAAGAGATGGGAAACTTCGTTGGAGAGGGATAGCACTATGTTCGATTTTACGTTAAATTGGCTCCAATACTAACACAAAACATTTATAAGTGGTTGTAAAATCAACGGAAAACAACCCTGGCTTATGGTAGATTGAAGAATTTCACTAGTTACGTTTGAGGTCCGATAACTGTAAAACTGCATATTATTGGAACAAAATGGGTAGCAAAAGGTATACCAAAAAAGACTTCGGAAATGCAGTGAAAAGCATCCCTGAAACATCATGGTGAAATTATCTTAGAATAATTACACCATAGGAATTAATCTAAGCAGAGCATTTTTCATACTCATATAGTATGAATATGTGTTTTTATTTGCAAAAATATAAAAAAGAAGGCATTTCTTTAAATTCAACAAAAACTTTTAGAAAAATTATGACATTGAGACATTTTTGGATAGTACCTTTTTATCAAAAAATGCATTAACTCAACCTCTTTACAACGAACTTTACAATTTTGTGATAAATATATAAAGTCTGCCTCATAGCACAGTTGCTGCTGAATGAAGTTTTTCTAATTTAAGTCTTACTATAAACGATAAGACTATTAGATTTTTTTTGGGAATAATTAAAGGTATATTGTTTTGCAAAATACTTAAAAACGAATAATTTTTAAATTACTTTTTTATGTATTTATATATTATTTTGTATCATAGCTGTTAAATAATTATTACTAATCGCATTCATTAGCAATTAGATTATTTTTTTAAAATTGTAAAATAATTGATTAAGAACAATTCTTTTCTGTTTATAATCGTAATATAATTAAAAAAATTGCAATATAATTACAATTACTTTAGATGTCGAAAATACTCAAAAAGAATTAAAAGTAATCAAGAAAAATAATCAGAGTACTTTCAGAAATTATGTTTGATTCTTTTTTTATAATGTATAGCATTAGCATCGGTAACAGAGAAGGAACCATGAACCCAAAGTTCATACTGTAGCTGCCAACACTTTTTGTCATAAAACTGATTAAGTTTTCGTATAACTGTTATTCGTATAACTGCGTTAACTGAAAAAGCCGTATTAGCGTATGAGCGATTTCAGTTAAAAATGACTGGTTGCACTTCACAACCTCACCGTTGAAACGATGCGAGTTGACCTCAAACAGAATCAAAAATAATTTCTAAAAGTAGTCGGATTATTGTTTCTTGATTACTTTTTATTCTTTTTGACTATTTTCATAATTCCAAGTAGTCGTAATTATTTTTTGATTATTTGTAATCGAAATCAATTACTTATCAAAAATATCTCCTTCAAGGATTATATAATGATTATAATTATTATTAAAATAAAATCTTATTGTTTATTAATCGTAATCGCTATTTAACAGTTATGTTTTTTATATAGTTTTTGTATAAATATCAAAATTTTACAATTAATGTAATAAACATAATGTATAAAAAATATAAAAATAACACAAAATATAACAGACTGAAGTACTAAAATGTACATATGTTCCTTTTTAACGCAGGAGCAGGTTGTCTAAAATTTGTATCTTCTTTACACTGAATAACCAGTAAAAACCCTTTTTTGGGACTAAAATTTAAAAAGCGCGTCATAATCAAAAAATTTTATTGCAATATACCTTTAAAGTTTAAATATCGTTGTTCATTATTTTAACTTTTAAAAAAACAAATCCTAAAAATATTTAAAATATTCAAGCACTAGGTCTTAATATTATTATTTATTATTTTATATATGTACATGCTTTGTTTCTTACTATTACATTTTAACAAAGCTATTTGTTAGTCTTAAAATTAAATAAATAGAATTGTTATGAAAGCTTAAAAAATTGGGTTTCAGTACTGTAATATGTGAATACTATTTTTCGGAAGTGGATACATTTGTGACCTTTTCATGGATACTTTATTTAGAATCGTCGCGGCAACACTGATCTGAGGTGAAGTCACGTACACAATAAATGAGCTTCACCAAAGCACATAAAAATGGAAAAAACATATGTTTTGACGTCACAAATTTTAAGTTTCCTTTTACCCCTTTTCCACACGGAAAGTTTTATTGCCGGCAATTCTGCGGTACAGGCAAGTCTGTACTGGCAAGTTTTTCTTCTGTGCTGTTCTTTCTTTGATGCTGTGCTCTTCTTTCCTTTGTATTTTCGACTTGCTGGCAAGAAAAATTGCCGTGTGGAAAAGGGGTATATCTCTTTATCCCTGGTTTAAAGTATTCACTCTTTCTATCGTACACAACGCTGGCACATACATATAACGAAATGTTTTTTGTTCTTCCCTCTTATGAAGTTTAGAAGTACCGTTTGAAATTGTTGTTATTCTAAAAACAACACGCAACAATTGTAGTGCACGCAGCAAAAAGAAGCGTTTGCGGAAATCAAATAAAATTAAAATCAATTAAATTAAATAAAAATGTTTTTATATTTTGAAAACTAAATCTACTGAGTGACTTAATGTAATTTTTCCATTTAATTATTTTAATATTCGTGAAATAGATACGTTAGGATCATAGTTTTCGGAACGTGGTCAAGCGCGTGTGGAAATTTGTTAAACATTTCATTTAGGTGCTTTTAATTCATTTTAATTTATATAGAAAAATTAGGATATTTTTTAGCATTAATAGACATACATTCAACATAACTAAAACAGTCTGGAAATGCCAAAATATAAAAGCTTACTTAATCCGTCGAAACAATCGATTAAACGTCGTTTATGCACAACTTCATATACTAACAATATATAAGCACACGATTAAATTTTGCTGAAAATCTTGATGAAGATATCTGCCAAAAAACTTTGTCAACAGTGTATTCTTGTCCAATTTAGATGATGTATTCATCATCTTGCCATTCATACTGGTAAAAATTATAATCAAAACGAAGCTTTAATTCAGAGGAACATAAAATCTTGTAAAAATGAATTCTCCAGTTTATAGTTATCACGTGACTATTGAAATGTATACTAAAATAACTTTTAATATGTGATCTTTTCGAGTATATATATAAATATATTATAAGAATCATGGCGCATATCATGTCTTAAATGAATTCTCCAGAGTATATGTGTCACGTGTTTATATTGAAATGTATATTACAATAAATTTTTATATGTCATCTTTTCATTTAAAAAAACCTGAAAATAAGTAATAAAAAACTTTATATGAAAATACTTATGCATTCTCTTCTTATTTTTCTGTTATGGGTAGGGGAAATTTTTAAGGAACTGAGAGTAAAATGTCGGACACATTTCAGTTGAAATATCGAGTACTTTTCGGACACCAATCAGTAATGTGCCCGACCACAGTCCACATAAAGTAACGAGAATATGTAATAATTTAACTGATGAAATTTGCCCGACCTTTTACTCACAGTTCCCTGAAATTACCGAAATAGTGTCGTAACTGGCCTGAGCCCGGACTATAATGTACCCGAAATATACCCAACAAGTACCTCGAAAGTTACTTGAAATAGTACCATAGTAAGTCCGCATTATACACAAACATGCAATAACAAAACAGAGTTCAGCTACTACAGCTTTTTCGCACCTTCTCCACATTAGACTATCTTAAGAACCAACTTAATATCATTGAAATATCTCAACGATATACATAGATAAAAGTGGTCCAAAACAATCCAAAGTGAGAACAATTTACCCACCATAATATGGGTTGAGCTCAGGGACAACACAAGACATAACAACTAACCATGCGTTAACATAGATCTAATCATACATTAGTTTTCAATCTACTTTTGAGTTGACCTTTCGATAAGTTAACATCAAAAAAGCTACAGTTGTTAACAAGGGTACTCATGCGATGTAAAGGAGCAGTAGCCATATAATTTGTGCTACTAAAAGGTAAGTAAATTAAATTGTTAGCGTTTCTACTGCTTCTACGGTTAGTGTTAAAATTTATAAGAGTTAGGAGTTCCGGTGAATCGAAAACACCAGTTATGAGTTGGTGTAAGTAGACGATATCAGCAGACTTCCTTCTCTCATTTAAGAATTGCATTTTTAATAGTTTTAAACGATCCTCATAAGGAGGAAGATTTAAAGTGTCAGTTCCACTTAAGCCCCTTAGAGCAAACCGAACAAAACGTTTTTGAATTCTTTCTATTCGTTCAACATGTACATTGTAACTTGGCGACCAAACTTGACTTGCATACTCCAAGTGAGGACGGACAATTGAATAATACAGTGTTGCAGTTGTAATCATACTATTAAATTCTTTGGCCCAGCGTTTTATAAAACCGAGCATAGAAGACGCTTTTCTACAAATGCTATCAATATGAACGCTAAACGATAGCTTAGAATCCATGCATATACCAAGATCGTTGACAGAACCTATACGATATAAAGCCGTATCTTTTATCTTACAATCAAAAATTTAATTATTCCTTTTTCGCGAAAAGGTCATAGTTTGGCATTTATCTGGATTAAGAAACATATTATTTTTAGAACACCAAACTTCAAAGGATTTTAAATCAGACTGGAGTAGATCTGAATTGTCTTTTGAATCTACTGTTCTGTATATTTTCATATCATCTGCATAAACGAGCAGATGAGAGTATTTGATGATGTGGGTTACATCATTAATGGCTAAAATAAACAGAAGTGGACCAAAGTGGCTACCTTGAGGAACACCTGATGCAGCAATAAATACAGTAGACAGTACACCTCGAAATCGTATTTGATAAGATCGCTCTGTCAGATACGATTGAATCCAGCTTACAAAAAATTGTGGAAAACCCATTAACTTAAGATTAAATATAATAAATTTGTGTGGTAGTTTATCAAATGCTTTACTAAAATCAATGTAAATACAATCCACCTGGTTACCTGAATAAACTGAATTTAAGCAGAATGTTGTAAAATCGAGGAGATTAGACACAGTGGATCTGCCAGTAACAAATCCATGCTGACGAGTTGTTATGACACAATGAATCTTCAATGAATCCCACATGAATCTTCACACGATCATACACGAGCCACTCGAAAAGTTTTGGAATCGATGAGAGTTTAGCGATAGGCCTATAGTTGTTTACATCATTCCTACAACCTTTTTATAAATAGGACTTATAAAAGATTTTTTCCAAAAAGGTGGAAAATTATATTCCCTAATTGATTTATTAAATAATATGGAGAGTGGTTGGCTTAGAACGGAACCACATTGCGTTAACACTGCGGCAGGAATTCCGTCAGGTCCAAAATCTTCTTCGATCGATCCAATATACTTTAAAATATCCTCTGAATTAAAAGATATAGGGTCCAACGAAACCCTGGGTGTAGAGTTCATATATTCAGAATAATCTTCATCAGGATTAAAAGAGTCTGATCAGAATAACTCTTTAAAGAGAGTGGCAAATAGGCCACAAATTATAACAGGATCGTCAGTAAATCCGTCAGAAGTCTTAAACGATGAAGGGAATCCATCAGATTTTTTTTGGTGTTTATGAAACCCCAGAATTTCGTTGGATCAGACAATATTCTCAGCTTAATATTGTCTAAATAATTTTGATATAAGGTAGCTGAACAACTCTCAAAATCCAGAAACAAACGCTTGTAGTTTTCTAGGTCATTTAAATCTAAGCTTCAGACATATTGCTTCCATACCCTATTCCTGTTGTTGCGTAGAGTCTTTAATTCCCTTGTGTACCAAGGGTAAGCACAATTTTTCGCAAATTTTAGGCTATACGGCACGGACTCAGAAAACATAGTAAAGATTTCCATATAAAAAAAAATTAATTGAATCTTCAAGATTATTACTTTTAAAATATTCTAAAATTACGTTAAGCTTACTATGAAGTAAATGATTCAACCTCAGAAAGTCAGCTTTTTTGAAATTGAATTCATTAACTTTATCTATTGAATTGGAATTCACTATATTTTCCCTGTCGGACTTGCACCATATGCTCAGTGGTGGATGGTAGTCATCAACATAAGTTTGAGCATGAAGGGCCCTCTTAACAATCACGTTGTTACAGTCTGTAGTTAAGACCAGGTCAAGAAGTCTTTCACGACTATTATAAATACAACTTACTTGTTGTAAGTCAGAACATATATTGTCAACAAATATATGCTCTTGGCGTGTCTTCGAATTAGATGCACGAAAATATGTATCATCGTCTGAAGATTCCCATTTCAAGTCAGGCAGATTAAAATCGCCCAACAATAAAATGTCGTCCCTAACGTCAAGAATATTTATAACGAATTCTAAGCAATCCGCAAGGCTTGCATAAATTTCCACACTGCTCTTTGGAGGAACATAAGCATTAAATACATATACATTAGAATTACAATGTACAACTTTAATGCATATAAGTTCGATATTAGAAGAGCAGGGAATATCGATAATGGAACTAACGAAGGAGTTCCTAACAGCTAATAAGACACCACCAACGACAGCAGAAGTATTGCCAGCATATCTGTCTTTTCTATATACTTCAAAACTATTATCAAACAATTCCAAGTCAGTAATGCTTCCATTTAACCACGTTTCAGTCAATGCGATAATATCTTCAGACAAATTTTGAGACATTGAAAATATGTCTCGCGTCTTAGAGCGTAATCCCCTTTCATTTTGATAGTAACGGGATAGCCTATTCAGTTTTTTTGAGTTTGACGAAGAGGTTGAGTCGTCCTTTTAGACTTATTCTTAGGCAGAAACTCTGAAACGAATATATTATCGGTCCACAAATTAGAATTTAAAACATTTAAAACATTTGGTATTATGTTAATAAATTGCTTAAAAAAGAGCGACTTTATTCGGGCACAATAAACTGACGAGTGCCCGATTCGGTCTTCGTTCGTACAATGTGCCTGCCCAAGGTGTTCCAGAATTAGCACTTTTTTCGGTGCAGAGGTCGGACATTTACCGACACGGGCACCGGACATATTTCAGCTACTTTACTGGTACAAAATATGAAATTGTTTCTCGAGTAGGTAGCGCTAAATACCTCACATAATTTTGGGCATCTGCTGAAATTAAGAAGAGAAAAAGCAACATAACAACAACAATTATATGCAAACTTTAACTCGCTATAACTTAAAATATATAAATATTTAAGAAATAAAAAGTCCAGTTTGCACATCTACGGATCCTAAACCTACCAAACCATACTAAATATATCAAAATTGAACTTGTACCTAAAGAGCCTTACGCCGGACAAAATTTGCTTTTGCGTAATATATATGAGAAGAGAAGATAATAAAATAGTCGTTTGAACGATTGCCAACAAATTCGTTGCTCAATCGCCAAAATTTTTGACCTTAAAGCATCGCACTGAATTTTGTGGCTCGATTATATCACAAAAAGCACTTTACATATACAAAAGTAAAAACACTAGGCGAATATGATTTTAAAGTTTATTTTACATTCACTTAACAAAAGTTTATATAAAATCAATCATTCTTAGGTCGGGATCAACTAGGCAATATCGATGTCTTCTTATTTCTCCAGTTCTAAACGATGCACCATTTCCAAGATAGCTTTAAGCACGCATGCATTCGCTCCAAAGGACCTGTAGACTTGCATCTAGCTGTGGTAAAGCTAAGTCACCTTGCGAAGCTAGTAGCTTAAAGTAAGAATTTTCAATGGGAATTTCTTCAACCCACAAATGTCTTAAGGCGAATTTACACGATTCACTATCATCGTTCACTTTGGATGAATCATCTGATTTGTAAAATGTAAATTGAGTTTCATCTTTTAAATGAAGATGATTGTCATCCACATTGAACAGTGAAAGAAGTAGAAGGTCTTCCTACTTTTGATGCAAGTGAAAGAAAACCGAACTGATGTGTCAATCGTACTTAAACACAATTGAAAGGTGTTAACATAATTTTAAGCAGAAAGTTTATATATTTTTTATTTAATTGCTGAATAGCTTTATTTATTTAATTTTTTAAACGTCGATAAAATCAATCAGCCAACGAATATATTTTGACATTCAACACCGAATCATCCATCAAATTTCAAATTTACACTTTGCATAATGTAAATTAAAAATTGATTCACTGTCATCGTTCAACGTTCACTATCATCGTTTTGAGTGAAATGTGTAAATTCACCTTTAGTTACATTTGGTCCAGCATTCTATCATGTATTTGTGTTGCACTGCAAATAGCTCCAGCTTCTGGCACGCCACCAGGCTCTCCTTGACTTAATCCAATCATCATTCAATATAGTTACAGCGCAAAAACAAAGAAATCTAAGATAGATTCGTCAATCTCGTTTCTACTTAACCTAATAAGGACGATGATGCCATATGGCATCACTAAGTTGGATGTCCCAAAACTAAGGGTTCACTTAAAAATTAGTCAAAATCAAAATTGTGTCAAATTAGCCCATGTGTGAACAAATTCTCCCGTATTTAAGTTGTGACGAAAGCGTCAATTTAAATTTGTGTAGGTCTTGTTGGTGTAAATCTATTAACTCTATTGAAATTTAGAAGTTACATGTGAAGGTAAAGATCTACATTAAACCTTTCACGGATTTGATACCATTTGACATCATCGATCTTTAAGGGGGCACAAATAGTTGTGACGTACAGGAAAAAGTCTTGTTTATGATTTTTTTTTGGCCACACATTAAAATAATTAATAACAAATTTTTTTTTTACATGAAAGATATATTTATTTATGACGCTTTTCCGTTGAGCAGAGCTTAAAACAGTCACAAAGAAAAGGTACTCATACGCAGGGGCGGATTCAGGCATTCTGCCACCTTAGGCCCGACATTAGCGCCGCCTATAACATATTAAATTTATTTCTTACAAGAGCAAAATTAGAATTTTTTTTTTTCTTTTTTTACTTTTTTTTAACTTTATTTTTGTACTAGATCTGCTTCAATATTTAATAAGGCCAGTGCGTTTAATCGCTCCTCATTTATAGCTGCCTGTAAATAGTTTTTGATTAGTTTTAATGTAGTAAATGAGCGTTTCTTCATAGAACTTGGACTTTTTGGAGAGAATATGAATAGCATGATGACAAAAAAAGTACTTTCTTAAACTTTTGAAACCAAACATATGACAACACTCATTAAATAGGGTGTATATTTAGCTTTCTTTGTAGTACTCCAAAAAGTCCTTGTGTACAGGGTGCATGATATCTAGATGTTTAAAAAATATCCTGTTTTTGAGAAGGTATTGTTTTTACCATTTTAAACTATTCCCCTCGTTGAATAGTAAACATTTTATAATTTTGTATTTTTATAAAGGATATACTCATAGAGGATATCATAGGTTTTCCAGAATAATGGGTCCAAAAAAAGTTCAGTGCAAAAAAAGCCTGTTTTTTAAATTAATTTTCTACATCAAATGGCAACCTTTATGCACAAGAAAGTATAACATGAATTCATTTTCAAAAAATCTATCGGACGTTCTTAAGATTTTTCCTTACCATTTTAAAGAAATCAGCCCTAATATGCAGTAAGATTTTAAAAAAAATGTACCTAAAATTTTTATTTTTTTAAGGCAACAATATTCATAGAATTGGATTTACAACATTTTTAATATAAAAAAGAGATATCCTGGTATATTGAATGTCGGAAATTCCTACAAATTATACAAAAATTGTCGAAATAGAGGCACCACCAGCAATAAACCTATGGTTAGACAAGTTGTTAAGCTGCAGAAAGGTGCGGGCTGAGTGGGGCACTAAATCCATGGTAAGGGAAGCTCGCAGTGGGACACCCCAGGGAGGGGTCCTCTCGCCACTACTATGGAATCTTGTAGTTAATGAACTACTCGAAAAGTTCGCAGGTAGAGCCCCGAGGATAACTGCCTATGCAGACGACATAAGCATAATTATAGTAGGGAAATGTCTATCAACAGTAAGCTCCATAAAGGAGAGCACACTCAAAGATGTACTTAGATGGTCAAATTCAGTCGGTCTTAGTATTAATGCAGAGAAAACGGATCTGGTTCTGTTCACGAAAAGGTACAAGATACCACAGTGGATACCACCAAAATTGAACGATATACGTCTCATACCGAAAACTTACCCAAAATATCTAGGAGTCGTCCTGGACAGCAAGCTGTCATGGAAAACCAACGTGGAAGAAAAGCTGAAGAAATCTCCCATTGCGCTATACACATCCAAAAAGATGCTAGGCAGTACCTCACCCTTTCTGATGCACTGGATCTAAGTAACGGTAGTGCGTCCTATTCTACTCTATGGGATTATTGTGTAGTGGCCGGCTGTGAACAAATCAACATTCCTCAGGCACTTGGAGAAAACTCAGCGGCAGGCAGCGCTATGCATCACGGGGGCACTGAAGTCAACTCTAACTAAAGCGCTTGAAACCATTCTAAGTATGGACCCCCTGGACGTACACGCAAAACTAATAGCCGAAAAAACGGCACATTGCCTTACGGCAGCAGGCAACATGCGCATTCAAAATTTTGGACATTGTACAATCGGAAAGGATCTACTTACTAGCACGGACTACATGGTACCTCGCACGATAGTCAATTCCAAAGCACGAACTCTTCTGGGACCAAATGACTGGTGCAAAGGTATAGAACAAGCACAGCAGGCGGTCAACATATTTACAGACGGCTCCAAAATGCCTACGGATGTAGGTGCGGCGGTGAATTGCGCAGAGCCTAATATAAGGCAGGCATATAAACTGCCGAACCATTGCAGTATCTTCCAGGCGGAAATATTTGCCAAAAGGAAGGCTGCTGAGATAGCCCTCAACATGGACACACAACACTCTTACATCAACATTTTCCATGCGCTCCGCTAGCATCAAGTCCAAAAGTGTCTTGGCTGGCAGAGATGCACTAGATGCACTATGCGCTTCGAAGAGAGTGCGCATCTACTGGGTCCCTAACCACCAGGGCATTGAGGGAAACGAGATGGCAGATGGTTTAGCAAAGGAAGGTGCCGGGCTGGAATCAGAAGTCGCAAAACATGTACTTACTCCGCTACAAGAGTTGTACAGGAACCTCGAAAGAAGAGCCACACTAGCAGTGAATCGTAGATGGAGAGATACAACATCGTGCGAAATCTCGAAAATCATGTGCAATACACAATGCGAAAAACGAACTCTGTTCATCTTGGCACGCCTGCGCAAAGATTGCAGGACACTAGTGGGCATGCTAACTGGTCACTGCATGACGGCAGCCCACGCGAGGAAGCTTGGCATCACCACGGATGACAACTGCAGAAAGTGCAAGGAACCGGGCACAGTGGAGACCCTGGAGCACCTACTATGCACATGCCCCGCCTACTTAGATCGAGACTAGAATACCTAGGCTCATCGACATTCCCGTTGCTTAAAGATATAGCCAGGGTGTCTCTTTAATCCCTCCTAAGGTTTGCGAATTCAACGCAAATCTTTAAAGACTTTTAAATAAACACAAAGGTCACTTTTGTTCGCTAACGGTACCACTAAGGACCTGAATTGGTCTATGTGAGCCTTCACGAAGGCATCCGGTTTAACCTAACCTAACCTAAAGAGAAGAAACTTACTTACTTTACAGATCTTTTCAGATTTTCAACATAAGTTCTCATCTCATAACACCTTTTCAAGTTTTTTCAACATAAATTATATAAAGAAGCATTAATTTCGGCTAAAGATTCTACCATAAAAAGATATTTAAACAAACCAGTTGATGATGCCTATTCATTTTTTAACAACATTAACTTAGAGCGTGTTTTTGCCATGACAAAAAGAAACGAAGACATGGCTCATTATACAGAAATTTATACGATTTATACAGAAATTTAAGGGCCGAGCAAATAAATGTAGTAAAAATATTTTCTATTCAAAATCAACTTACACAATTAATTTCGACGAGGGAACAAAATTAGCATGAAAATACTGCAATGCTCAATGGAACGTCCAGGAGCCGATGAAACTATTAAAGGAAATCAAAAAAGCAACGCCGTAGCGAGAGCAAGGAAACCTTTTTACAGCTTATCAGGAAGGATGAACCCGATTAGCTTAGATAATTTATTTTATGAGTTTTCGAATATTATTTCACAAAACCATGGAATCCAAATTTTAAAAAGACAAATACATATATTAAAAACGTTAGGTTATAAGTTTTCAGGCAAAAAAATTTCAAATGTACAAAATCATAACATAGAAAATGACTTAAAAGAGAAATTTAAAAATTTGCATTGCGACACATAAATTATTTGTTTAATTATCAAACCCGTCAATATTAATAAATATTTAAATAAATATTGAGTTTTCTTCCGGCAAGCCTATCAAGCTATCATGTATCGTAAATTAATGTTTTATTTGATAAATTTAAGTTATTTGCTTCTTATTTCATGGTAAAACAGAAGCCATAAAATATATTCAAAAATGAATTGTCTTGTTAACTTTTTTGTACCCCTGTATGTAAAATAGGGCGTATCGAAAAATTTAGATCGCATCCTAAGAGGTCTCAAAAGTTGCATAGGGTGGTCAAGATCTTCTGGTGGCCAAGATATAAAACCTTCTATTAATTTTTTTGGTAAAGTTAAAAAATTGCATTCAAGTATACATTTCTCAAAAACAGGAAAATGCATTATGCGAAAAATATGCAAATTATTAACTCACCAAATTTAAGGAAAACGTTAATACTGTAATCAATTTCACCAAAATTAAGACAATCAGATAACAATTAAAAGTTCTGTGCTACCTCGAGTGTACTTTTAGATTCGAATATCCTTCGCACAGGAAACTGTGGGTAAAAACGAAAGAGGCATCGTATATGTTAAAATATTTTTAGTTAAAGTCTATATTTACTTTTGCTTTAAGACATATGTAGTTTTTCTAACAAAAATTAAAGCATTTGAGATCGTGATTTTTTGTTGTTTTTCTCAAAAAAAAACTTTGCGAGAGGAGAAAAATTCCTTGTTTTTTTTTAAATTTTTTTTGGAAGATCTTGACCACTCTATGCAACTTTTGAGACCTCTAGAGTTTGAAATTAGAAAAAAAATGGTAATTCTATACACCCTAATGTACAATATACATGTTATCATATATAACACTGTATAATAAATCTTTTTAAAAATTTTATTTCTTAACCCTCATCGGTCCCCTGTATGCGCACGCATACAATTTTGATCTTTAACCTTGAATAAAATAAAAACGGTTCAGCGGAATGACCTTGTTTTTTGCAAAGTAGAATTATTTTGGCTGAACAACCAAAAAAACCCGTTTTTAATTTGTACCCTTACTGTATTTGTTGTTTTTCTCAAAAAAAAACTTTGCGAGAGGAGAAAAATTCCTTGTTTTTTTTTAAATTTTTTTTGGAAGATCTTGACCACTCTATGCAACTTTTGAGACCTCTAGAGTTTGAAATTAGAAAAAAATGGTAATTCTATACACCCTAATGTACAATATACATGTTATCATATATAACACTGTATAATAAATCTTTTTAAAAATTTTATTTCTTAACCCTCATCGGTCCCCTGTATGCGCACGCATACAATTTTGATCTTTAACTTTGAATAAAATAAAAACGGTTCAGTGGAATGACCTTGTATTTTGCAAAGTAGAATTATTTTGGCTGAACAACCAAAAAAACCCGTTTTTAATTTGTACCCTTACTGTATTTGCCTGTGCAGTTATAGTTACGAATCAGTCCCTGTGTATGTGCGCGCATACACATAAGCAGGTACCTGGAATTGCCGCTTATTTTTGTGTGTGGATTTATAGCACGCCTTAATTTTTTCGTTTTATGAAATTCAGTTTGATCTGGAACACACATAAGTGAAGTTTGTTTGCGCATTTATTTGAATTTTGGTTGTGTTTCGAAGTATTTGATAAAAAATTGATAGAGTTTTACGTGATCGAAATGGATTTTGATTTGGAAAGCGAAGCGGGCGAATCTCCGTGCAATAGTGACGATGATTTTGCATTATCAGACGAGGAGAATGATGAAAGTTAAGTTAGCGTGCATTCGGATGAAGACGACATTGAGCCATTTGAGCAAAATTTAGCAGAAGAAAATGCAGTAAATCCTGCAAATAAATATTTTTCAAAAAATAAAAAAATTGAATATTCATCGCAACCATTTGAATTAAATCGAAGAACTTCATTTCGACGTGCAGAAAATTTCACTTCAGGTAAAAACCTACTTTCTTTGTTATGGGTTCATGCTCATTATATGTTTCATTTTTGTTATAATTCAGGTCCAACAGCATTAGCAGCTGCTACTATAGTTATTGTTTCGTCTGCATTTCACATGTTCCTTGAACCTGTTGAGAATATTATTTTGAACATGACGAATTTATACGGTGTGCGAAAGTACAAAGACGATTGGGAAAACATTGATTTGGACACTCTGCACGCTTACTTTGGATTGTTGCTGCTTTCTGGTGTGTATCGGTCATACGGCGAATGTGTCACTAAACTGTGGAATGACGAAACTGGTCGGCCAATATTTAGAGCAACAATGTCTTTGAAAATGTTCAAGCGTAACCATGGTTGCATTCGATTTGATGATCGCGAACAACGTATGGCCAACACTGCATCTACAAGTACTTCTGTACGTGACAAATTGGCACCGATTCAAAATGTATACGAAAAATGGAATCATAATTTGAAAGTTGTAAACCCACCAGGAAAAAACATTACCGTAGATGAACAGTTAGTTCCGTATCGTGGTCGATGTCCGTTTCGTCAGTATATTCCATCAGAGCTGGCGAAATATGGCATCAAAATTTGGGTGCTATGCGACTTAAAAAGCTGGTATGCATACAAAACACAAATTTATGTCGTAATCTCGTAATCACGTAATCTCGGACGGCGTGTTGTTTTGAATTTGGTGAAAGGACTTTCTGACAGAAATGTAACGTGTGACAACTTTTTCACTTCGTATGTATTGGCAGAAGATTTACATAAGAATCGCATGACTTAGATGAATAAGAAAAAATAGGACTGAAATTCCTTCAGTTCTACTCGACATGCTTCAAAAGCCAATTTATCATACAGAAGTTGTATATGAACATAAATTGCAAGCAGTTATATTGTCATATGTTCCTCGCCGATACCGGTTTGTGACATTGCTCAGTACATACCACAATGTTGTCAGCATAAATGAGAATAGTGAAAAGAAGAAACCTAACATCATTGAAGACTTCAGCAAAACCAAGAGTCAAACTATGGATCAAATGGTGGCTACGTACACATGCAAACGAAAAGTTAATCGGTGGCCAATGGCAGTATTTTGTAACATGCTTGATGTTAGTGCGTTGAATGCATTCGTGACGTTGTTCTCGAATTGGAAAAATTCTAAAACGAAACATAATATTCGTCGTCGCCTTTTTATCGAGGAGCTTGGATTGAATCTCGTTGAAAAACAGATCACTAAACGTAAAAAACAACCTCAAAGTAATGATGCTTCCAGTGTTATTCAAAGAATACGGGAGATTTGCCATTTACCAAGTACATCAAAACGAGGCCGATGCTACATCTGCACATATAAAAATAACAAAAATCTTTTTGCTACACGCTGTGAAAAGTGTAGAAATTTCATTTGTGCTGAACATAATTTCAATTTATGCGAAAAATGTATAAATAATTGACAAAAGTTAAAAATTCAATTTTTTTTCTAATATATGTAATATTCTAATTAATTTCATTCTAAATCTACCTTTATTAAGTTCAAATGTATTAATATGATAGTAAACAATGTAATAAAAATAAAAAAATCACAAAACAAATGGTTGTTAATTTTTTATAGCTTTTTTACAATTAAATATATATGTGTATGCGCGCGCATACAATGGGACCGATTAGATGTATTTCTCGAGGGACCGATGAGAGTTAAATATCTTTTATTTATTAATCATTTTTAATAAAAGATACGCCATTGAAAAGGTTTTGAAACCTTCTTCATGACTTACAATTAAGTGTAGTTAGAAATATTTCCGTAAGATGTCGCTTCACTAAATTTTTGAAAAGTTTTGTAATTTTTGATACTTAGAAGTCAGATTTGACAGTTAAAATGTATTACAAAAAGTTAGAATAGACTATTAACTTTCAACAGTTGGTACATTGTGTATACAAATTGGTAAGTTTAAATAGTCAAATTTAGATAAATCTGACGTAATCTTTAAAAGTCCTCTTAATTACCATGAATAAAAATGGCGGCCAAGTCCCCGAACAAACTTTGCAACAATTATGCTTCTACATCACCTTCAACGATAAAAAAAAACTTTTTCCATAAACGCTCTTTTGGTATCATGCTAAATATGAATGACAAATGTTTTCCGCAAACAAATGGATTAGGTTGCTTATAAAAACCAGAAACAAGGTTGGCAGTAGAATCGTAATCTGCGGCACTCTTGCGTTGATGGCGTATTCTTCGTACGAAATACTATCAACTACTACACGAATCATTATTTCCTTGAGGAAACACGTGGTCTATCGAGCAGAGCTATCCCCCAGATCATATGGAATTAGTTTTTAGCCAATAGGTTCGCTTTATCGGCCGAGTCAGTAAAGATTTGGTCATCTTTTAAAAGTGTTTGAATTGATGACAATTTCTGATTCTTTAACAAATGTCCAATATTTTTTGCTTACTTTGGGCGGCGAAGAAGAATTTTTTTTGAATGCAAGTTCCGTGCAGAAACTTTTCGAATTTCAAAATTGCATTACAGCGATTCTTTGCCTCGATGCGATGATGTCTTTTGATATCAGTATTCTTGTGGAAACGCTAATTCTGAAAGGCTTCCTCTGTAAACAAGACTGCAATACTGCAAGTCTCATTAAACCATGAGTGATTTTTTGGTTTAATGTTTCTCATCTTATTGGGCATGAAAGACTGCATACCTAATAAAATATTTCCTGTACCATGACAGTGCGGCATTCACATTTCTATCAGCGAAACATAATTTCGAATTGAAGTTGTGATAAAAATTATTTAACGCAGTCCAATTGGCATTTCCATAAAATCACGCAGTCCTCTTTGAGAGTTGTAAGAGGAATACTTAAATAAATTCACAATGATATTTCTACATTTGGATTATACATCGCAAATATCACGTAAATGGAAACAATTATTATTTTTGATGCAGAACTTATATTTTGTTTCTCTTCTTGCAATATGAGAAGAAAACTTTTTAAATAAACGATCCGTCTTTTGTCTTCTGTCGTCCTTTAGATTTTTTGGCCATCAAAATAATTCAGAATTTTAAAAATTTTTGTTTTTCATAAAACCCCTAGTTTTTTATTCAATAATATCTTATATTAAGTTAGAAAGACCAAAAATAAATTAATTGCATTACATTGTTAATTGATGTTCTTAAATTACTGCCAATGACATGCCCATGTTAAAGTAATAATTTATGTAATCCAAAAAGTAATCGATTGCAAGAGTTTTCTGTATTATTTTATTCATTGCCTGTAAGCGAAGTTTTTTATTATTATTATTATTATTATTTATTTTTATTATTTATTATTATTATTTTTGCTAGATATTTTTCCTTAACCCTTTCAGACCTGACGCTAAGCTACTGAGCATTTTTTATGATTTTTTGGAGTAAATGGTCTTTCTATGATATGAAAAAATATTCAATGCCTAAATTTTGATATTTTCATATCCTTCAAGGATTTTCAAGAAGCGAAAGTTTGTACTGAAAAAATTATTTTTGCATCAAATGTTGTCAAATCATTTGAGATTTTAATATATACAATTTTTTTAGTTAAAATGTGTCAACTTTACTAAAATTGCGATATTAGTATTTTAGTCTATAAAAAAAAAACAACTAACTTCTACGACTCATTTAAAAAAAAAAATTAAATGTGACGCAAGAATTTCGTGAAAATTTTAGAAAGGCCAAAATGAACAGCTAAACAATATGAAAGGCAAACAAAATAAACAATAACCTTTAGCCCTCAGCAAAAACTTTTCAGCCCTCTATATTTTGCTGCCACTAAAATTTTGCAGCGAGTGAGGTCGTAGGCCTAAATCAAGTACTGCTCATACGAACAGCTAAATTTTCTAAACCAACATTTTTTCTCTTTTATTTTTTATCCACTATGACTAAAGACTAACAACTGACCACTTTATGATTGCAGTGCTCTCTTCTATTAGGCAAAAATGTGACACGCATATTTCGAATGCTTGTCAAAAAAGCTTTAGTCATTAAAAAAGATTCAAGCGTGCTAACCTAACTGATCGATCTTACCTAGTAAAATAGTAAATAATTTATTTTTGAACTCTATTTTATCGAAATTTTTGCTGGGAATTAATTCCTCCGCCACTGATACGAATGTTTGAACTAGTGCAAACTAGTCAGATGTACGACAAAAACCAAAGTCAATAAAAGACCAAAAAATGCTAACAATGAGCTTAGTAGTCAAACGAACCTTGTCGAAAAACTTAAACGAACAAAATAATGTATCGTTACATTACAATCTTACTGAGCCTTCTGGTGCTCAGTGAAGCCGCCTTGGTCAGAATACCTTTGCAAAAGTCAAATAAACCACGGACTCTAGAAAATGTCAAGGCCGCCTTGGCAGTTGTTCACCACAAATACAGAGCCTTGTCTGGCGATAACATTGCCAGCAATGTAGCCGTGGAACAGTTGACCAACTCTAAAGATTTAAATTATTATGGCAACATAACGATTGGTACACCACCACAAAATTTCATAGTGGTCTTTGATACGGGCTCCTCTAATCTATGGGTGCCATCACACAATTGCTCCAGCACCGATCTGCCTTGCAAGGATCACCAATCCTACAACGGAAAAGCCTCCAGTACCTCGGAAGCTGTGAACCAGAATATATCACTTTACTATGGTTCAGGCGCGATGACGGGTTGGCTTTACCGCGATACAGTCACTGTAGCTAATCTCACTATTAAAAACCAAGAATTTGCTGCTGCCATCTCAGAGGCAGGCACTAACTTTAATGCCTCCAAGTACGATGGACTAATGGGCATGGCTTACCAATCTTTGGCAGTGGGAAATGTCACACCACCGTTCTATAATATGTGGACCCAGCACTTGGTAGGTGCCAGGGTTTTCTCCTTCTATTTGGGTCGCAATGAGAGTGCAAGTCTAGGTGGTGAGCTGATCTTAGGTGGCTCCGATCCAAAGCACTACAAAGGTCAGTTGAAATATGTACCAGTAGCCCAGCAAGGTTATTGGCAAGTAAATGTGGCAAAAATAGATGCGAATGGTTACATAATGATGGATTGTCAGGCCATCGTTGACACCGGCACTAGCATGCTGGTTGTGCCCTATGCTTACTACGCTACATTGCAAACATCCCTGGGATTTTCTTATAATGATGAGGTCGGTTATTTTGTTCCGTGCAACGCTAAAAATAAACTGCACGATTTGACCTTTACCATGGGCGGTAACAAATTCGTGTTGACTTATCAAGATTACGTCACGCCAGCGATGCTTAAAAATAAAACTACGATCTGCAGTTCCGGTTTTCAGCCAACGTTTGGCTCTACGCTCTGGATTTTGGGTGACATCTTTATTCGTAAATACTACACGGAATTTGATATGGAAAACAATCGTTTGGGCTTTGCTGAAACTCTTCCAAGCAATGGAGCGGCAACGCTGAGAGGCGTATGGATCGAACTTTTTTCAATATCTATATTATATGCCCTCAAAGCTTTTAAAATTTAGTTCTAAATTTATTTAAAATTTTTGTTAATATCATCTGTAAATAAATATGTATGTGTATCTTAGAATTAAATAAAATGCATTTTGGATTCACCACGTGGTGGATATTTTTTCTCAGTTTAACACAAAATTGTCTGAAAAGTTTGACTTTTTTGTCATTTTATTCTATTTATAAAAACATAAGCTTAATAGTGCCTTTGCACCAAACCTTCAAAACGTGTTTTGAGGTTTTATCGCATTTAAGAGCCAAAACACGACTTATTTTGAGTGTTTTACCATACAAAATTTAAAACACCTCACAGCGCGTTTTATTATAAAACACCATTTAAACGCTGTAAAGGTCGAAACATATTATTATAAAAATGAAAGGTGGCAACACCTCAAGCCATTTTTCACAAAAATGAGCAATACAAAAGCAAAAATAGAACAGTAAAGGCTTGATTACCCAAGCGTAACGTGAGATGGCGCAGCGGGATGTAGCGTAGTGCGACGTTGCCTCGAGGATAAGCGATTACCGAAATCGTAATCCAACGTACGCAGGCGGCGTAGTGCAGGGCACTCATTTTATTCTAATAGGCTTATTTACTTCTCCTCGTCAATAAAAGATTGCATTCTTTCTAACATAGTATTAAAATTTACAATAATGTGAAGTTAAACAAATTTTTTCGCTTGTAACACAGCTGTCGAACTGTCAAAAATCGTAACGTTGCGTAGAAATCTATTTTCTACAGACTTCTACGCTGCGTCACGCCGCGTTACAATTTCGGTAACGACTTGTACACATTTATCATTAAACAGATTTTAGCTTGACAATTGGCAACGTCGCGCTACGTTACCTTTCGCTTGGGTAATCCAGCCTTAAGAAAACATAAATGTCAAACTAAAACGTGAAAAAGGCAGTGTAAACAGTCGTGTTTTGAGGTAAAACACAATAGCCATAAAACATGTTTTAGCTTTGGTGTAAACGTATTATAAGAACAAAAAAAAAAAATTAAATTCGGAAATATTTCAGCTATCCAGCTTGCTTTTAAGCTTACCGACACCAAATTTCAATTAAAAACCTTCACATTCTATTTAGTCACAATTAAATGTGCAAAAATATTTTAATCGATATTGTTTGATGGATCGCTTTTGAATATCAGTATTAAGTAAGTTTTACCCATCGCAGAAAGAGATAAGAATTTGTGGTCTTCAAAAAAATTTTTAACAGAATGCCAAAACGAGCTAACGATAGCTATAATTTTAACTTTTATCCCAGGGGAACAGTCGCGCTAAGCTATCTGGCGCCTAGAGAACTTAATTGGGGCCCTATTCTCTAACTGTGAGTTTTAAAGTGTACACTTTTTCTGACTGAACTCACCGACTGAAAACCAGTGAGTTTTTGTGACAGCTCATGTACACTTTAAAACTCACAGTTACAGAATAGGGCCCCTGGTCTCAATACCAAAATACACTGCGCGTCACTTGAATAGGTACAGTGCTTTCGACAAAGATCAGAGCTTATTTCTCGGCCTGAAGCAAGCTTTTTTTTGCTAATAAGATTATTTATTTTTGAAGAACTGTGTGAAAAGAGAATAATAATAAACAAGAGTAAAAAAGTAGTTTTATTGTTGCGTCACTTGAATAGGTACAGCTGCTTAAATTAAAAGAAAACAATGGATTAAAGTAGAAAAATTTTTTATTTTAAATTTGTATCTTATTAAAAATTACTTCATAAATTCTATTTGGAATACTATCGTAAAGATATTTTTAACCAATTAAGAAATATTTCAATCCATGTGGCCTTAATTGCAGCAATGAGTAACTCTTTATCTTCGAATTGCCGACCGGACTCGTAAACCTTGCGAGAAAACTACCCCCACACGTTTTCCATAATATTTAGATCCGGAGAGTATGTGGGTCATTCCAACAAATTAACATTTTGTTCACTTATCTAATTCTAGCCATGCTTTGTGAATATGTACGTTATCATGTTGAAAAGTCCACGGAATTTTTACGATAAGTTCCGAAAATTTTGGAAAAGCTGTTTCCAATATCTATCTGTAACTCCAGAACATAAATTCAATAATACTTTATAGCGCCCCAGACCATTACATCTTCTTTGCGGCTGTGGTGATGGGCCAAAAAACGTTCGTCCTTCCGTAAATTGTGAAAGTAATAGTCGAAGCCGTCAGGACCATCAAAATTAAATTTTTTCTCGTCCGAGAAAACAACAAGATTCCACTCGTTCTTCCAAGACATGTGAGCTCTGAAAAAGTTGAAGCGTGCTTTTTTCCGTTGCGGGCTAAGCGGTGGTTTTTGTGCAGTTTTTTTAGCTTCAAATCAAGGTATATTAAACATGGTAGAGTCGTCCCAGAGAGGAAGGTACCGTAGCTGTCAAAAATAAGAAGAGCGTAAAAGACAATAAATAAGAGCTCGAACCAGGGATGGAACTATAGAGACAATTGTGCTATTTTTGGTACTTTCGAGATCAGACGAGAGTTTAGGCAAGTGTGTTTTCATTTCGGACTATTAAAATTTCTCGAAGTTAAAAAATTCAAGTTGCATATAAATGTAATTAATGTAATTTTCAATTTTTGATGCACCTTGTTGCTTATTTTTTACACTTCGTTATTCTTATTGTTGCTAGTAAAGTTACTTACTTACTTACTTAGTTGGCGCTACAACCGTATGTCGGTCTTGGCCTTATCTAAGAATTTGCGCCAGCCATTTCTGTCTTTCGTTTGCTGGCGCCATTTGGAAATTCCAAGCTTCGTCAGGTTGTCCTCTACTTGGTCTTTCCAACGAAGATGCGGTCGTCCTCTTCTGCGTTGACCGCCGCTGGGTACCGAATCGAATGTTTTCTTCACTGGAGCATCGTCTTTCATGCGCTGAACATGACCAAGCCAGCGAAGCTGCTCGATTTTAATGCGCTTGACTATGTCGATGTCAGCGTACAGCTCATACAGTTCATCATTCCACCGTATTCGATACTCGCCATTGACGCAGATTGGTCCGTAGATCTTGCGAAGAATCTTTCTCTCGAATGCTCCTAAAGTCTTTTCATCTATTGTAAACTGCTCAGCGTCCAGGTTTGTGATGCATAAAGTAGGACGGGCATGATGAGCGATTTATAGAGCATGATTTTCGTTCGTCGAGAGAGGGCTCTGCTTCTCAATTGCCTACTGAGCCCAAAGTAACACCTGTTGGCAAGAGTTATTCTTCGTTTGATCTCAATGCTGATGTCGTTGGTTGAATTAATGCTGGATCCCAGATAGACGAAGTTCTTCACAATCTCGAAGGAGGTATTGTCAACGGTAACGTGGGATCCAAGACGCTGGGACTGTTTGTTTGTTGACACCAACTATTTTGTCTTATCTGCATTCACTGCCAGACCCATTCGACTTGACTCTCTTTCTAATTTGGAAAAAGCTGCACTGACTTCGCGCGTATTATGGCCAATGATATCGATGTCACCAGCATACGCAAGCAGCATAACACTCTTGTAGAATATTGTGCCACTACGTCTCAGATCAGCAGCTCGGATGATCTTTTCCATCATTAGGTTGAAAAAGTCGCACGATGAGGAATCACCTTGTCTGAAACCTCGTTTGGTAACAAATGGTGGGGAGAGGTCCTTCCCGGTTTTAACTGCACTGCTGATGTTGCTCAGTGTCATCCTGCAAAGTCGTATTAGTTTTGCAGGAATACCAAATTCAGACATGGTGGAGTACAGGTGCTTCCTTATTGGGCTGTCGAAGGCGGCTTTGTAGTCGACAAAAAGATGCTGGGTGTCGACTTGTTTTTCTTGAGTCTTCTCCAAGATTTGTCGTAGCGTGAAAATCTGGTCGATGGTGGACTTTCCAGGTCTGAAGCCACACTGATAAGGTCCGATCAGTTCGTTTACAATGGGCTTCAATCTTTCACATAAAACGCTCGACAGGACCTTATATGCGATATTAAGAAGGCTTATCCCACGGTAATTGGCACAGATAGTGGGATCGCCTTTCTTGTGGATTGGGCAGAGCACACTGAGATTCCAATCAATCGGAATGCATTCTTCCGACCATATTCTGCATAGAAGCTCGTGAATGCATTTAATTAGAGCTTCGCCTCCATTCTTAAACAGCTCAGCAGGTAAGCCATCAGCTACCGCGGCTTTATTATTTTTAAGCCGAGCTATAGCTGTCAGAACTTCATCATAGTCGGGCAGCGGAACCTCGACGCTGTCATCCGCAATTGGGGTTTCCGGAATATCCTCTCTATTGGCGGGATTGTTGTCAGCGTCGCCATTTAGAAGCTTAGAGAAGTGTTCCCTCCATAACGTCAGTGTACTCTGGACATCTGTCACTAGATTCCCGTTTTCATCCTTGCAGGAAGAGGCCCCGGTTTTAAAACCATCGGCAAGGCGTCTTATTTTTTCGAAAAATTTTCGGGCCTCATTCCTGTCACCATACATCTCAATCTTCTCCTGCTCGCGCTTTTCTGCCTCTCTTTTTTCCGCCTGAAAATATGTCTCTCTTCCCTCCTCTTTTCTTTGTATCGCTCCTTAGCAGCGCGCGTTACAACCGACTGCAGGGTGGCTTTCCTGGAAAAAAGGAAAAAATATTTTCCTTGCCCACCTTAGCGTTGAAGTCACCAAGCACGATTTTTACGTCGTGGTGGGGGCAGCGCTCGTAAGCATTTTCAAGGCGTTCGTAGAAAATTTCCTTGATCTCATCGTCCTTGTCTTCTGTCGGAGCGTGCGCACATATTAGGCTTATATTGAAAAATCTAACCTTGATGCGGATTATGGCAAGTCGTTCGTTCACAGGTGTGAATCGCAGGACGTGGGGCCGTAGTCTCTTGCCAACTACGAATCCGCATCCAAACTCGTGCTTCTCCGCATGGCCGCTGTAGTAGATATCACAGGGTGCATGCCGAATGCAACCCTGTCCCTTCCATCGCATTTCTTGGATAGCAGTGATATCAGCTTTGTATCTTTCCAAGACATCAGTCAGTTGGATAGAGGCACCTTCCCAATTAAGGGTTCGGACATTCCAGGTGCATATCCGTAAATCATTATCATTATTTCACAAAGATTATGCTGGCCTCGCCAGGTTGAGACAGTCAGACATGTTACATTGTTCAATCGCCACCATTTTCCAGTAAACTTACTTGATCATATTTACACTACACCTAAAATTTTGGAAAACTTTCACCATAACAAACAGCGATAACATTTTTTACAGTGAAATTTTTCGTTGAATCCAAATATCGTAATGGTTTTTTCGATTAGCACAAATTTTTTATATAAATGGCAAAATTCAAAAAAATCCACTGTTGAGAGCAATACTTTACATAAACGCTGGTTAAAATTTTTATTTTCTTCCAATGAATTGTTGAATGTTGTAGAGAATAATCAGACAAAAATTTTAGGTATAAAATGTGACAATAGTGTCAGTAATCAAATGTAGTTAAAAAACCGGTTTTATCGTTTTTTTAAACAAATTTAAAGTTTCAAGCCCAATATCTGAAAATATTTTAGGGGTGATAAAAAGTTAGCCCTTCTATCTGATAGAAAATTTCATTACAAAAATTGAATGCATATATATGTCTATAGAAAAGTCGTAATTAACAAAATTATAGCATTTGAAGCCGCACATTTTAAAAATCTTTATTTTTTATGTATGTATTTAGTGCCTTTTGCCTTTTGTTAAAACAAACGCGTTTTTAAAAATATATTAAAAACAAATTTAATAAAAAAGCATACACAAAGGGGATTTCATATAAGATGAGTTTTTTCAATTTTATTTCTGATTCGTGCACTTTTTCAAAAACAAGGCAAAAGACACTCTCAAAATTTTATCAATGTATTGCAAATTGACACATAATGATAGTTGGCACATTTTTCGTAAATTTATATTTTAAAATCATGATATCTGTAAATCTGTTATTGTTTTATTCATGTTTCGTAATTTTTTTAATCATGATATCTGCAAATCTGTTATTGTTTTCATACATGTTTCGTAATTTTTTTCGAAAAGTATTTAAATAACAAGGTCATATAGAAAACTTTAATTTAAATAAGAATTTAAAAATAGAAATAATTTTTAAAAACTTTAACTTCCAAAAACGAGGTGCGTAAAATCCAAAAATGTTATATCTTTCCCAAAGTTTAAATAATTTTTTCAAACCTTATTTATAATTAAATAAAAATCAGTTTTATTGTACTTAAAAGACCAGTTACTTTTCTGTTATACTAAACTGTTTCTAAATGAAGTCAATACCTATAGTATAAGTAAATATATAAGGAAAATCGTTTACAGCTAAAACATGTTTTTTTGGGGCGACCCTGAATCGTTTCGAGTGGAAACAAAACAAAAGTTTTTAGTTGTCTCCAATAATGGGGCATTCAAATTTATTTTTGCTAATTTTTGTCTAAATGGCGAGGCGACCACCCTTGACGAAATTATGCCCTGGATCAGTTTTTGTGAATCATAGTAGCAATTAATACTCATTATTAGCAATTAGTAGAATTAGTACCAAATAGTACTTAAATTTAATTTTTAAATATTTACAATAAATAATTTTATACTTGTGAGCTATTTGCAGCAAATAAAACAATGTTCTGCTTCATTTATTTTAAATTTTTTTCATGTATTTTAAGAATTATAAAATCTTAAAAATACTATTACTTTGATTCCAGAGCACTTAGAGACTTCTAAAAATCTTAAATTGAAGGTGAATAGTACTACTATAACTTATACTAAATACATTTTTTAGTTGGCGCACTCTTTTAGAAAGTGCGATATTCTCACGAGTTTAAAAAAAATTTTCCTAAAATCTGTTCAAAATATCGTCCTGACAAATAGAATTGTATATATATTTATGATTTCGATTTCCTTTACATAGTCTACATATACTTCAGTAATAAAAAAATTGTTTCACTGATCTTCACTTCATACGCTTTTATAGAGACCAATATTTATGAAACAACTACGAAAAAGTCGAATTTTTACGATAAGCGGACATTCTAGGGCATGGCGCCACCTGAAGAAATCAATTGTGGACCTTCTCCTTGCACAGGTTTTTTATTTATGAATTGAAGCACCAGAAAAATGCTATTAGAAGTGAATTAAAAAAAAGATGCACCCTACTCTAGATGTGCAAACTGAACTTTTTATTTCTTAAAAATTTATTTCTTTTTAGTTATAGCGAGTTGAAGTTTGCATGTAATTGTTGTTGTTATGTTGCTTATTCTCTTCTTAATTTCAGCATATGCCTAAAAATATGTGAAAATGAGCCAAATTGTACAAAAACCACGCCTACCTTCCATAAAGAGTTTCCAGCTTTGTGGGAAAGTTCCCATTTTTGGGACATTTTAATTGCTGTGTGGAAATGGGAATTGCCATAGGATTTTTTAGTTCAATGAGGGATTTTTAATTCCTGTGATTTTTTTTTGTCCACGGATTTTTATTTTTTTTCCCCATATAAATACGATTAAATAATTTAATTTATATGAAGATGTTAATGTTTTATGCACTCTTAGGTTTTAATATTAGGGGTATTCACGATTCAGTGAGGACTTGTGCAGTTAGGTTTTCGTGAACTCACCACTATCACTATTTCAAAGCTGTCAAGTGCACTGAATCGTGAATACCCCTATTATAAAGCGAAACCTGCGCAATCTGTTAATTAAGAGGTGGTTCTCACTATAACTTATTTTGACACTTAAGTGTCAACACTTTGGATTGCTGGGTTAGCTTTATCAAATATGAATATTTTACGAACACGCAAATGAACATACCCAGAGAAGAAAATGAGAGCAAATACAAAATTCAAAATTGCGACCGTTTTATATTAAACCTTTAATTAGTTCCTTGTGTTCAAATTGAGTAATCATGTTTTTGGTTTTGTATGTAAACTGCGTTTTGAGGAATGACCTGCGGTTAAAAAAAATTTTTTTCAATTTTTTTTTTCATAAAAGCCTTCTTAAATTCTTAAAAAATAATGCCTTAAAATGATTTTTAAAATTCGAATTATTTTTTGAGTTACAGAGCTATATACATATGTATATATACATTCGCGCCGAAGTGCAGTAATAAAACTCCAAATGCGTTTTTCTCGAAATCACTTTCTTCAAACCAGGGTGTCGTTTTTCTGGTGAACCAGAAGTCGGATGAAGATGCGGCGGGCGTCGTTTTGTAGGTAATCACGTCAGGCAGGTCCTGAACTAGGATAATTGGGTTAACTCTACTACCGGAGGAGGGGTGGGGCAAAAACCCCAAAAAAAATCGCGCCATTTTGTAAATTTTTTATATTTTTGAAATATCCTAGTTCAGGACCTGCCAGACGTGATTACCAACAAAATGCCTCACGCAGAATTTCGATACGACATCTGGTTATCAAGAAAAACGACACCCCGTTTGCTTTCTAATTTTTACGTACCCATTTGGGAGGGGGAATAAAAAAACACCGAAACATAAAAAAGTACGGAAATAGTTAGAAAAATAAGCCTACTTTCACGTGAAAAATTCCCAAAGTTGATAAATTTAAAAACGACTGAGCTACAGCAATTTTAAAAAAAATTTTGATTTTTGTGGGCTTGAACATCAGGTCATACCTTAAAGTATGATTTTGATTACTATAGATAAATGAAATTGTGTTCATATTAAACTAATTTGTTTTTGAAATAGAGCTTGAAACAATTTCATTTAAGTTAAACATTTCATTTAAGTTAAACATAAATGTTTTTAAAGTTTAATTGAAAACGACAGATTTTGTTTTCAAAACAATGTTTTTACTGCAAAAATTCTTTCACTGCAAAAATTTCAAGTTTAAACACATTTATTTAAACGAAAAATTTAATGCAAAAACTTTACTATTTAAAACAAATATTTTAAACCGCCATTTTTTCGATGCCATTTTTTAACTTTATCGAGTTTTCGAAGTCAGATTCGTAATCAGCGACCCCTGGGACCCCCGAAAAAGAAATTTTTTGACTTTATTTGATGAAGTTTGCGTTTCGTTGCGGCTTGAAATATTTTCAATATCAAAATAATTAATTAGTTCGTATCTCATCTTATGTTCAATATTTGTAAGACTAATTCAAAAATATTTTCAAACATTCAAATGTAAAATCGGGGTCTCAGTTGTCTGGCAATAATTTTTAAATGATTCTACTGTACATATTTTTTTTATTCAATCTCTGATAGTGACGTATATTTTGTTATTGTAAAGAAATAATAAGAAAAAATTATACAAAAATTAGAAATGAGCTTATAGTTGAAAATTAAACACGCTTGTATTAAATTTTGTTTTGTAGAAACGCAAATAAGTTAAATTTCTATTTTAAAATTTTTTGTTTAATTTTAAAGTATGTTTTTTTTCTCAGTGTATGTCTATATTTTTGCCACCCCACCTCCCCCTCCTGTTAAATGTGTTTTATGGTGATGGCATCATTTCTTCTGACTACATTTTCAGCGTTGTCACTCTGTTCTTTATCAATGTTACTTTAGTTTTTGTATATATATCACAACTTCATCGAAAAGATTACCGTGAATAGAATGCAGTAATAGTTAATACTTTTATTTTTAATGTGTTATTTGAACAATAGAGGTGAAATATCAAATTTCTACGCCAACTAAATTAACCGACATATTAAAGACAGCGAAATTTAGACATTTTCACTCTCCAATCATGGATGTAAGCTTGGCTGAATTGAACAAACTTTTCGTTTCAACAGCGTATTAACCGAAAGTATTGTGAAAAGTATGCTGGAAAATGTTTTAATTAGAAGTAAGCAGTGCATTGCCAACTCGGTCCCAATAAATTAGAAAAGTTCACACGTCTGAAAAAGTGTTCACACGTCTGTCAAATGATTGAATCAATCAAAATTTGTTGTTGCTTTCCTATGTTAAAAAAATAAACTTTCTGCGAGAGCGAAAATGAACTTCAAACCATTATCGAATCAGTCAAAATTTTGATTGAGTTCCAGAGCTGCATTAATCAGTCAAAGGGTTGCATTTTTTAACTTGTCTGTTGTTTAGCAGCAAATTATTTCTAAAAAAGTACTTATTTGAACACAAAAGCAGTTTTTTGAAGAGAAAAAAGGAAGAGTAGACAGAAAAGTAGGCAGAAGAGTAACAAATGCCTGGATCGGTACTTCAATCAAAAAATCATGTGTGAGCAGAAATAAATCAAAAATTTTAGAGTGAGTAAAAGAGAGTAAAAAATCGCGATATACTTCAATCATTTGACAGACGTGTGAACACCTCTTAACTGTTACTTAATTTAGTTATTTTCGCACACAGCCTAAATTTGCAGCAAAAAACATAATGGTACTTCTAGCACTATTCTTCCAATTTTTCAGCTGGACTTATGTCGATCAACTGTTTACGTCGATAATATTGTAACAGGTTGCTGTATATACTATAATTGGAATTTAAAAAGCGACTGCTATCTTAACTAACACCTTTTTGCTAATTTACATTAACCGCTTTATTTTGTTTAACGAAAATGCACACCAACGACAGGCAAGACACGAGAAGCAATACTTTTTTCTATGCGAAATTCTATTGCTTCTCGTGTCTTGCTTGTCGTTGGTGTTCATTTTCGTTATGCAAAATAAAGCAGTAAGAAACGACTGTACAATTTTTCGCATAAAAAAGAATTTTAAAGATTTAAGAAATTGCATCAACTAACAGACTCAGTTTATTTAATTTTTTATTTTAGACACAAACCAATTGCTATTTTCCAACTGGAAAAACTACTAAAATTACTCTCGAGTAACACCGGGTATATCAGCTAGTTTAATAATAATTGTTAAAACTTCAAATTTTAAAAATAAGTTTTAGATTTAACTTTGCACTCGATGTTTAGAATTTGGTAAACAAAAAAACTAAAAACTGAGTGCACCTCCCATACAAAGTAAAACCTCAGCAAATTGAAAAAATTAATGTTTAAACTTGATATCTTACGCACAAGCTTTGATAGTTAAAATGTACTCATAGTTTCAAACTTGAAATGTTTGGATAAAAACGAAGCCCTTTAAAAGTGACGTCATCAAAATAAAACAACATACAAAACTTCGAATATACTAAAATACGGCTGTGAGGGTATTTTCACTTCCAGTCGGTCCAGTCGAATATAATTCCTTACTAATAGTTTTTTTCAGCATTTACACTCTTACAACAATTTTTATCGCCGCTTATGTACTTTTTAAACAACAAGTTGTAATTGCATGATACTCCGAGAAAACTATGAGTTTAGACGTAATGTTGTCACGTCAATAATAAGTATCCTTCTTTATGGTTTATTTTTATTTTTTATTAAACTACTTTTAAATATATTCTATACATAACTCTATGAAAGGTGCAATTTATTTATTTAAGCAAAAGTAAAATTACAAAGGCAAACAGTAATTTCTGATACACCGCCCATACGAACAAGTCCACTGCAGCGTTACCTGGATCTTCAGTTGTTGAAGTTGGACCAGGTGCTGTTGTGCTTGTTGGTGTCACGTCTGTGGTTGTAGTTGTAGTTGTATCTGCAGACGATGACGAATTCTTGATATCCACAAAACCTATACGACTTCCCGCTATATCGAAAATTGTATAATATTTGGCCAGAAAAGGAGTGCCCAAACGCCAAAGGTCACTGCCTGAATTTTCCAAAATATATACACAAATTGGACCAGTTATATTCTCAGTATCATTTCCGCTAACCATAAAATCGGCTGCATACAACGTTAGGTTAGAATTGCCGATTGTAAATACAAATAACGGGTCAGCCAAATCACAGTCCACACCGCCCTGCACCTGTATGAACTGAGACAGGTTTTGATAGATTGCATCGGGCACAGCGATGGACATGGCGCTGGTGCTTAACTGAACGCTGCCATTGCCCGTTGAAGTGCCATTGACAAAGGTGGAATTGACATTAAATTGCCAGTCGGTGATGTTGGAATTATCCGCATAGATGGGCTGATTTGTCTGAAGACTTGAATTAACAGAGCCCAAGGTAAGTTCGCCCGCGGATGAGTTCTTCGAGCCGTCCGTTAGGAGTAATTGTAGTGAAAATAGTGATTGAGGAATTAAATTTTGAGCAATAATATTGTACAAGGGCGATGACATTCCATTCGAGTCCTGTGCAGTATAGCCTAGACCAAGAACACCTGCTATATTGGCAGTCGCGGCACTTGCCAGTGAAATGACAAATTCTTGCCCGGTAATGTTTAAGCCAGCGATGCTGACCGAGCTATTGGCACTCAGTGCTCCATTCAATGGTAGGTTGGTGTAGGTAATCGATGGATTTTGTTGAAACTTACTCACAAAGAGTGTCAGATTTGTAGCACTTAAATCGAAGAGCACGGTAAGATTTTGTGCTGGTGATCCAATGGAAATGTTGCCTATGAATTGCATTTCGCTATTAACGGCTAATGGTAATGAGCTGATAGCATCGGTTGATATTTCCTCCAGTCCAGACCTGCTAACAAACGCTGCTTCTGTGAGAGCTCCTAGAAGACTCACGAAGATGATGATATAACTGGCACAACTCATTGTCTTTTTTGATTTGCAAATTGTTCACCTTCAGTTAAATACTACAACTGCACATAAAAAAACCAATGTACACCCTTTTATAAATGCTGTTCTTTGGTATTCAAACATTCTTATCAATGTTAACATGGACGCCTGTGCAACCATTTACTTAAGCTATTGAACTCAGTTAAGAGCATTAATACTTTCAGCTTAACAATTATTGGCAATTTATGGCAATAATGCAGAAAACTTGTGATTCACAATTACAAGTGCAAAGAAAAAAAAGAAGCCTACTCCAATTATTGCATGAAATTATTGGGGAAAACCAGACCAGCTTGGTTTCTTTCCACCGCCTTTAAATGAGAATTTCTCAAGTTTTCATTTCTTCAAGCGTACCAAAATAGCAAAAAAGAAATAACTTCTCTCTAAATAAACTATTCGCAGTTTTGTTTTGCCTTTATTATTTTGTTGACTTTATCAACAAAATTATAATTAACCATTCAGACGTATGCTTACTCATTTTGTTATGCCTAAATTATGACTTGAAAAGATAAAAAAAAAATATTATTTCAGTTAGTCAGAATCGACAGTGAGATAGATAACCATCCTATTTATTCTGTATCTTGTTTAAATATACGATAAGTGGACGAATTCGTTTGCAACTTTATAGAGAAGTTAGTCTAAATTTACTCAATGAACTATGAGTACATTTTTCAAATTCATTTACGAATATCTTTGTGGCTAGAAATATTCGTTGAAACCATTCGCAGTGGAAGGATTTTTATATTAATCTTTAAATAAAAATGCTTTTAAAAAATATTCGTTAATGAGTTTGCAAAATATAAATGTAAATCACACTTTTTTTTGTACACAAAAAATGACACATAATTTTATAATTAAAAGTTTGAAGATTGATAAGATTAGGATAACATAATTTTTTGCAATCGACTTGTCGCTACATTCTTTTGTTATGTGTATTTCGTACTATTGATTATGAAATTCGTAAAAAAAATTTTCTATGGATATATTTACAAGATGTAAATTTTTTAATGTTTTCCTATTTCTTTGTATGTGCATTTATATAATTCAAAATGAAATATCGAATTAAAGATAACAACTACAGTTCAATCCGACACAAAGCACACACTGCGAAAACAAAAAATCAAAAACTCACATTTTAAAAACGTTTAGTAAAATTAATATTTTTAAAACATTTTACGCCATACAAAAATGAAAACGCGCATTTTTAAATAGAAAAGTGAAACGAAACGTTTTTAAAACAACTACGAACGTTTTGCCATAGCATAGTAAAATACACAAACAGTACAGTCTCGATAATCCGGACACATATAGTTTTGCCATATGTCCGTATAACTGGATTTGTCCGGAAAACAGAATGCTGAATAAATACTGAAGCCATTATGTGTACATTCAATGGTTATTTGAGCTTTATTAAACCAGTTTTGTAGAAAAATAATAAGAACATAAGTAATAAATAATTATAAATTAACATTGTTTCACAAAATTCTTTTACATAAATGTATACTTAAACATATGTGATTATGAAATTATGTATATCTATAATAAGCATAGCGCCATTACAAAACGCACTGCAATAATTCATTGATTATTTAGTTTTCGGATTGAAAAAGTTGTTACTTTTTTTTTGAGCACACCTTTGTGAATGCAACCGTTCAGCCGTGATTTTAAAATTTTTCAAAAGCAAAATATTTGACAGGCTCTCTTTATCTGCTGTGCCCACTGAATGGCCCTATCAAACAGTTGAATTGCTTTAATATTTGTAACGTGCTGAGAAGTTGAGTCGTCGATTTCTTCTTCTTCGTCTTCATCTTGTTCCTCAATAATTGACTGTAAGATTTCTTGATCCGAATATTCATTTGCAACCTCATTTCCACCAGTTGCCCATGCAATAATATCTTCAGATCTGACTTCAATACCTTTTGAAACTAGTTGGCCTATAATATTAATTCCGAACAAGTCCCATCTATTTGTTGAGGTTCTGGAAGCGGTAAAAGATCATCGTAATCCCATTCATCAGAAGATTGTGACCACAAATTCGACAAACTCTTTTCAAAAATTTTCTTAGTAATGTCATCCCAAGCTGAATTCAGAAGGCAAACGGTATTGAACAAATTAAAATTTTTAAAGATTTCAGAAACATTTCTATTATTGTTTTGAAGAATATGTGTCAATAGGGCCTTTCTGTACGAAACTTTTATATTTTGAATAACATTCTGATCCATTGGTTGGATAAATGCAGTACAATTTGGTGGTAGACTCTGAAATTTGGATCAAAATTTATATCCTCTTCTTTGGAGTGAGATGGAGCATTGTCTACTAACAAAATTGCCTTAAGAGGCTTACTTTTTGCTTCCAAAAACTTTTTGACATGCGGAATAAAATAATTTTGAAGCCAGTCTATAAAAAGAAATGTCGACATCCAGCCTTTTTTTGAAGCCTTATATATAACGGAGCCTTATATATTCCAATTATTAGGAGTGGCAATTTGTGAGATCCTTTGGCATTGGAGCAAGGCATGAATGTGAAACGATCTTTTGATATTTTTCTGCAGGAAGCTGAGGTCTTTTCGTGAACATATGTCACATTTGGAAGAACTCGCCAAAATAGTGCAGACTCATCTGCATTGTATATTTGCTCTTCATCAAGTCCCATCTCTTCAATAATTTTATGAAATCTTTCTTTAAAAGGCTGTACAGCAGCGATATCGCTAGATAGTTTTTCACCGCAAAATTTAAGACGTCGAATTCCATGTCGCTTTTTAAATGTATCAAGCCAACCTGCGCTTGCTAAAAAATCGTCCCTTTTTGTTATTTCTTTATTTAATTTAATTTAATTTTTCTTTGCTGCAAAAACCACACCATCAAAGCTTCTTCTACTTGTGGATGCTCGCCTTGCCTGATATTTTTCCTTTTTCCTGAAAAAAATCATGTTCAATTATATTGCTTTTTCTTTGATTTAATATCAGTTTACCTGATCCTTGGAATGTTTTTGACACATATTTTCGAATTTTGTCTTTATTTTTCTTAATATCAAAAATTGTTGATTTTGATAATTTGAACTTTTCAGCTGCACATCTAATTGATTTTCCAGTTTCAATAAAATCTAAAACTTGACACTTCTCAGAAAGATTTATCGTTTTATGTTGCCTTTTTTTCGCTGGCATTTTAAGGATCTCTTAGTTTCAACATGCACTTTATTTTCAACTGAAAGCCAAACTTGACCAAAATATAACGTGCAAGTAAAAATTCACGACATAGACTGAATGACAATGGCCGCATTCAGCGCAGACAACAGTTGGCAACTGTTGTGTAAAAATTCGCTGAATGGTACAAATTTAGTAGCGCTAACTAAAACTGATAAAGTAGCGAACGCCTTTTAATCGAGCGAACAAATTCTATGCTACATGAACACAACTTTTCAACTCAGATGCTGTTACTGACGCTGTTAAATTAATAAACACAGAAAAAACGCAGCAAATTTAAGTGAGAAACCTTTGCAATTGAATTAAATTTACATAAAAATTAAATTGAATCTAACTTCTGACGTGTACAGTAGCAATACATTCAGAGAAAAATATCGTGAACGAAGGTAGCGCTACCATTACAGTTCACAACAGTTGTCTGCGCTAAATGCGGGAAATATGAATGTAATTATGTACATACGTTTTTTTCTCAAAAAAAGTCCCGTTAACTTAACGAAATACATTTTAAAATAAAATCGACTCGATATCCAGAGTGACAGAGAGGCAAATTGTAAACCAAACATGCTCGAATTTTGTTCTGTCCGAACTATAGAGGTAAAATATTAAAGTGTAGAGATGTCCGTATTACTGGGAAGTCCGGTGTAGCGAGAGTCCGGATAAGCGAGACTGTACTGTACTTTGTTTCAAAACACTTGCTAATAACGAATTGTTTGTTATATATGTTTCATTAACTTATGTATTTGATATTTGTTCAGAAAATAAAATGTTATTCATTCTCGATTTCATCACTCTGCAGTTTGCCTGAAAGAAAGTAATGAAGGAGTTTTAGTTGGAGCATTTGCTGCCACAACTAACAGGTAAGTATTTTAAATAAAATTAATATTATATGACAAAATTCTATTTTTTTATTATACAGTATAATGATCTAAAAAATTTTAACGAGATGAACATAGCTGATGATAAAATAACTAAAATAAAACTGTAATTTGTAAAACCAATAAAGCTTTTTTTAATTATTAGGGGAAATGCGGATTTCTGCAAATATTTTGAATTAATGGGAAATAATGAACATTTTCGTGTTTAAAATATAAATAATTGTTGTACCATTGCATTTTAAAATGTTTATTGTTACAAATCGAACGAACATATTAGAATCTAATTTTAAAATTTTCGTTCTTAAAATGAAAATAAACATTTTACATTTGAGAATACTTATTATTAAAAATCTAATGAACATTTAAGAATCTCGTTTTATAATTTTCGTTTTTAAAATGAAAATAAACGTTTTTTTACAGCATTTTAAAATATCCATTGTTAAAAATCAAACGAACATTTAAGAATCTCATTTAAAAATGTAAGTTTTTAAAATAAAAATAAACATTTTACTATTTCATTTTAAATTGTTCGTTTTTAAAATTAAAATAAACGTTAGAGGTGCAAAATCTGGGGTAAACGTTTTTAAAAGTAGCTCGTTTCTGCCACTTTTGAAAATGTTGTTTTCTCTGTGCAGACTTCCATCTCTCTTCACGGCTTCTGGTAGAAAACCAATAAGCAAGCAAAGAAGACCACACGTCTATCGAAGTTTTCAAGGGCCAGTTTTTCAGTTCAGGTTCAACTTTGTTTGGAGTCTAAAATTTAAACTATTTTTCAGTTTAACTTTAGTTAACTTTCTATATGACTTTCATTAATGATTTGTTGTCAAAAACATCAATAAAATAAATGTGTGAAATTTCGTAAAATCAATTTGAAATTAGAAGTGAATTAATTAAAAATCAAAAAAGAACATGCAGAGAAGATCAATTAAAATTCAGAATAAATCAGTTGAAATTGAGAAAATGTAATTTGAAATACAGAAAATATTAATTTTTTTGGAACGAAGTATCTTTACGTGGCAGGCGGATGGTGTGATTTGGTAGAAATCGTCACGTAACAGTGAGATTGCTGTGTGTGTATGCGTGCGTGTATCGAGCAGACTAAAAACAAGTAGGCAAGTGCGCAAATCTCTCTTTCTCTAATTATCTCTCTCTCCCTCTGTCTCTCTCTCTCTCTCTCTGTGTCTCTGTTTCTGACACGTAGAAATTTTGATAAAACGCCTATGTTATTTTTATTAGTGTTTTTGTTTTACATCGTATGTGAAAATCTTTATTGCAATTAAGTTTTAAGAAATGGAGACTGCAGCAAATTTGTCGCCCTTTGTAGCCCTTTGTAGTGGAGAGTGCGTTAGACTATCAACATTGAGGTCCCTTTTGCGAATCCGGGCACGGGCATGGTTCTTTTTATTTTCTTTGTTCTTTGCTACATTTAAGAATTATGGAAAACTAAAAATCCACAACTAAATTGCGGAAAATGTTGAATTAAAGGACAGGAACAACTAAGGAGTGGAAATGCTTGCCGAGGTTAAGGCATAACACTAGCCTCGGTTAAAAGCAATTCAAATTGTCTTTCACGGTTGTTTCGATTCATTATTAATTTACGTACGGTTCCAATCAATTCCTCTAAATAATCGATCCCTTTGCTTTCAGGTCAAAGACCAAACCTTGTTTGTATAAGGCAAAAACCTTGTTTTAAAAAAAATTATTAAAATTGGCACATGCATGTTTTTATCCTTTTCCTACAATATATATTTGCTTTGCCCACTCGCCACTTGTTTTCAGATTTTGAAATTGGACAAAACAATGAAGTATCATACAGGCTTTAAATTGCTCTAAAATTATGTCTTTCATCGTGAACAAACAGACATACGAACAGACGGACATAGCTAAAGTGACTCAGGAGTTGATCAAGAATTTAAATATTTTTCAATACCTGCCAAGTATTCTTTTTGGCGTTAAAAAGTTTATATAACCCTTACGCTAGGGAAAGTTTAACCAGGACGCGGAAGGAGACGCTTTTGCAACAAAAATTAAAAATTATTGCATGTAATTATTACTCGTTTAGTATAGGTCCTTAGTATAGGTCACCCTAGGTCAACAAATGTTTGTATGGGGAGTCCCCAGGGGGTTCCAGGGGGTGTGCCACTGGCATGGGTGGATTGGCCCTCCAAAGTTAGAAGGGGTCGGCCATACATTTGGACTCGATTGGGGCACTCTAAATGGGTCAAAGAGGGATTTTTCAAAATTTGACCCTACGGAAAAGTTGGGGCATTAGAATTCCTTTTAGAGGTATAGTTCCTCGGGCAAAGTTTCTTATTTTGATCCTTACAATACGATTTTCACTGAGCAATGGGCGCTTTTTTGCCTCCCCACAAATCGACCCGGCCTAGGAAATATACTTTTGAAGTGGCATAGTATATATAGGTTGTATATCTGGTCGAGTATAATAAAACACAGGGTCACAGCCAAGGGGGGCTTTTCGGGGTTCAAACTTCCCCAGATGGTCGAAATTTATACAAAAATTAATGCATTTAAATTGATTATTTAATTGAATTATTTTAATATGTTCTAAGAAAACTAAACAAATCATTAGCCATGTTTGTCTGTCTAAGTGTGTGTGTGACCACGATAACAGACGTAATATTCGAGCTATAAAAACAAAATGCAGTTTATAAGCTAATTTTTAAAAAATAAAAATCAAGTTCGAAAATGAGTTAATTGGGGGGACAACCACGTCTTCCTCCAATATAAAGTGATTTGATCATTACAGTAAAATGTCCTAAAACTCCACACAAAATAATCAATTGACTTCTTATTTTTTACAAAGGCTTTAACCTTTAATATACACTCTAACTATGAAATTTGTCAAAGGCAAATGAACTACGTCTATCTCCCATACATCTCCCATATAAAGCGACATCATCATAATAATAAAACATTCATAAGTATCATGAAACTTAATGTTTTAACGTGATATCTTACACATAAACTTTGATATTAAAAAAGTACTCTGAGTGTAAAATTTTTAAAACTTTGACTAAGAACCATTTGAATTAAAAGTGACGTTATCATAATAATAAAACATTAAAACTGAAGAATACATTTAAATACGGCTGCGAGCTATTTTAACTTAAGCACTGCCTTTAATAATTTCTTAATAGTTGATAGGTATTTTGTTTGATATTACCTTTATAAATAATTTTCTAAAAATAAAAAAAAAATATAAGAGTCCACCTTTTTTAAAATACAATCAAAGTTATGATAAAAATACGTTTCAAAAATATTTTAAAAAAATTCTTAAAAATTTAAAATAAAATTTTGTTTTACTTTCAATTAAAAAAGCACTCAAAATAAACTTAGGAACAAGATATAAAACGCATAACTTATCTCTAGATTCATTGATAAGCCTTCGTGATTGGTTGATTAATTGTTCACTGCTTTGATAATAATAACCGTCTGATGATTGCAAGTAATGAGTTATTAATCCACATAATTTTTACTTGCAGTCTTCACTTTTTAGGAATAAAAAAATGCATGTGTGATTAAATTACAATTTACTTTTATCATCGATGAAATAAGTAAATTTCCTTGCTTTTAGGAACAAAAATTTTTCATCGTGTTTGAATTTCTCTCTGGGATTTTTTTCTTCTTATGTCATGTCTCCACAGAGAGTAAAGGTAGTTTTAACCAATTTTTAACAAAATTTTGCCTTACAGACGTGCGCCAGCGGGTCAAATATTTTGGAATGTTTCGATTACTCGTATATGAGATATTCGTTACTTGACAAGTTTTCATTACACACGTGAGTCGGCGGGTCAAATATTTTCGAATTTATTTTTTTTAAAGTAGATAACTATGTAAATATACTTTCTCAACTGTTTACAAAAATCGTAACCTTCTCCAAATGAATTGTAGACAAAATCGTTTGCATCCCTGTTTGAGGGTGACAGCCTATTTAAACTTTTTCTTAAACATGATAATAAATAAAAAACTGGTAACTCTATTACACAAAAACTTTCGTATTGCATGCATCAGGGGATTATATGAAATATAGTGCATGTCAAACTGCTTATACAAAAACCGAACACTTCAGCCTCACACAGGGTGGTAAATAAATGATTAAATTTAGAGAACATAAATTATTCCTGTGGTGCGTTTATAGGTTTGTTTCCGTACTAACTTCATAGAATAAAATACATAGTAACATAGAATTATAATAGAATAGATGTGACATTTTGCATGTTAGGCCTTTTCCACACTTGGTCAACGCAATTCCAACACAACTTCAACGCAACAGCGAAAAAGTTGAAAAGCAATGCAACTATAAACCGAATGGATGGATGGTGTAAGTTTGATTTGTTATTAATATTTTATATTTATTTCTGTAAACCCCTTTAAAACTTAAACCCCTTAATAAAGCTTATCAATATAAAAGTCAATGGTGCAAGAAAAGAGATTTTTAGCCATAACTTTTGATTGGATAGAGATATTATGTTAATTTTTTCACAGAAACTATTTTTCACATATAGACTTAAATTTTTTGTAAAAATATAAAAACAACATTTTGGAAAAAATATATTTCGGGAAAAAATAATAGGGTACCCTTGTTCTTTCGATGACAAAAAAACACTACAACGATTTTTGAGCAGAACTGAAAGAATTTTTGCAAATAAATGCTATACCATATGAAAGGTAAACAAAAATAACATTTTTACTTGTTTGATTTTTTAGAACAAAAACAACGTTTGAGTCAGTTTTTAACTCAAAAGTCAATATTTTGGACATTTTTTGGAAGAAAAAAATAACGATAAAGCTCTTAACTATTTTTGTTAAGTGCTTTTATTGAAATTTTGAACAAAAACAATTTGAATAAAACACACGCTGTCAAAATATAAAGCTGCCATATCGTGAAGTTAAAACACGTAAGTTTTATATTAGGTCTGTTTCCGTACTAACTTCAAGTAATTGTAATAGAATAGAGAGTGACATTTTGCATGTTATTCTTCTCTCTCCAGCTGCAAAAATTTGTAAAATAATGCTTTCAAGCAAAATAAAGTTACTTGAACCAAGTACGGAAATAGGCATATTATTGCAAACAGCAAAGTTACGGCATTTATTCTCATCGATTTTTTGTTCATTGAAGAGGGAGAAGAAATAGCAACAGACGGCAGCAAAAAATTAACTGTCGAAAATCGTTAAGAAAAATCTCCCCGTTTGTATATTAACACTAACAATTTTTTTGCCTTTAACACATACTTGTGCATTTGTATGCAAATCAAAAACTCAAATATACAACAACATGAGGGAGCCACTTTTTTACATACAATTTATCAGAAACATAAGCTACTTATAAAAACAGATAAAAAATAAAAATAAAGTTATTGGGAACAGTACATTAAAAATAATAAACCTTTAAATTTTTTCGAATTTCATTTTCTAAATTGACGTTCTTGGTATTGTAATTTTGCATAAGCACACATTTTTAATAATACGAGCAGTAATGCATTTTATTAAAATCTAAACACATCGTCTTTAACGTTAGAGCAAATTTGGTAAATCCAATAAAATTGCAATGCCTCGGCATTAAAAAATTTAAATTTATATGTTATTAAACACTAACAAAAAACTAAGGCATTTCTACGTATTATTTTGTTTTCATCCGATTTCATCCTTTATCTGATTAAAAAAGTCCCAACATTGTTTCCGACAAAATTAATGAATTTAAAAGGTAGCAGTCAGTATTGATGCTGAGTTTGGCACTTTATGGGAATGGGTTTCTAGGAACCACTCGAATAAGTCTACCTGCGCAATTATACCATGGCAATGTTTTACCTTATATATTTCTCAATCAAAGCAAATGTCAAATTTGACATATGTCGAATTGTCAACTTACTATAAAGATCTTAATTAGAGAGTTTCATAACATACATATACACTTGTTTTCTTCCGGTAGAATTTAGCAGAGTCGTTGAGCATAACGTCACGACCAGTAGAGAATTTCTCATTTGAGTTATATAAACACACCACAGATCTTATCTGTTATGTGCTAAGCCATTATCTGCGGTCACCATTCTCAAAGAATTGGCAAACGAACGGTAGCAAACAGCGTTGGAACTACAAAAGTGAAATAACGTCATCAATACCCACATGTTGAGCACCTCACTGATTGGCATATAGTAGCTCCTGGCCACGTTAATCACAAATCGAAGTCATGAAAGATACTGGTTTTCGAATCAGACCTAGTTCACGTGCCCACGAATAAAGAATATTAATAAAAATATTGCTTATCTGCAACAGCAGCGTAGATGTCAAAAATTGTTATTTTCTGTTGCATTTTTCTAAATGTATTTTCTATTACTAAACAAGCCTTAAATAGGTGTCTAAGGAAATCTATTAAATAACACTGCTTATCTTTATATTAAATTTTAAATTGAATAGCTAAGCTATCAATTAATAAGTCTTATGATTGCATTATATGTAATAATTTATCAGAAAAAATAAATAAAAACTTTATAAATTCCGATTAAATAAATTTCTTTAAGGTTACTACAAGCCTCAAGTCATCTTAAGTTTTTGGGGAAAGTTGTAACACCTGACTTTCTTTGGACAAATAATTTCTTTTAAAAATCAACAAACATTCTCATTACTTCTTTTTTTAATATCGTAAATTAATATTGGGGCTATAATAAATAACAGTTGTTATATAAAATAAATCTATTTTTAAAAACTTATTTACAACTAGCCTCTAGCGAATTTTATGTTAATTTGTTGAAAGGTAGACTAAAAGTAGACTAAAAAGTAGATTAAAATATATTTTGTTATTAGATCTACGCACATTTATGCATGGTTAGTGTTAACGTCTTGTAACGTCCTTGGGCTCAACTACTTTATTGGTGGGTAAATTTTTCCAGCATTGAATTGTTTTGAGTCATTTGTATTAGTTGCGTTGAAATTTCTTTCAATTTCTACTTGAGCTGTAACTTCAAATGAGCAAATTTTGTGAAAGCGCGAAAAAGCTGTATTGGCTTAATTCTATTATTATTGCATGTTGGCATAAAACAATTTCTTCATTTATTTACTCAAAAAGGATTGACTTAACAAATAACCTTTTGCAACAAAAAATTATTGAAACTAACCACAGAATGTGCTTCAGTTTTTATATTTTTTTTATCAAAAAATCAATTGCCAAACTGTTTAATCCAAAAATGAATCTAAAAATTTTTCCACTTAATCAGCAAATTCCATAATTGTTTTTTATTTTTCTAATGAATATTGACTAAAAAATTTTTTTTAAAAAAAGTTAAAGCTACAAAGCTTGTATTCATAAATTTGTGTACTTCACTTAGCGGCGACTGTGTTATCGTCGTAAAAAAAATCACAAATCTTAATGCATACAGCAAGGGATAGTGCATGTCAAACTGTTGCTTCAGGTTACTTTAAATCACATCACAGGGTGCTCAAGCAATAATTAAAACTTTACGAGTATATTAAAATTGAAAGGCATTATTTTTATTGGTTTCTGTTATCCGTTTCGAATAATATTATGCATTTTTAGATTAGTTATGTACATATTCAGAGCAAAGACATTGTGAGCAAAGACAGTGTTAGAGCTGTCTTAAACATACATATAATGAATAACTTAAAAATAAAAAAATAAAAACATTACATTATCCAAAGAAATGGTGGGGGATTTATTAATGCTTACAAAAAATCTGACTTTTTCATCTATACGAACCCTTGATGAATTTACTAACGATGCCATCAGAAGTTATGGCTCTTTTGGATAGGAACATTTTTGTTCCTATTGATGATTCCATTCAATTTAACATAAATATTTATTTTGAGCAAACACTGACCCTTTTGTGTTTCCGATTTTTTTGAAACATTTGTAAGTTAGTTGTGCCCTTAAAAATGATTTTATCTGTGTTTTTTTTTGCGAAAAATTGTTTTTTAAAAGTTATGCACTGTCAAAAATATAAAAAAAATTAAAAAATTTCATTTCGTGCATGTTTTCAAATAGCTGTCTCTTTGAAACCATAAGTCAAACAAAAAATACGGAAAAATATTTTAAAGACCTTGAAGGGTCTATTTGGTAATGTATTTTTTGTAGCAATTTTATGAAATTTTTTTTTTAATTATATTAACTTTATAAGATTTAAATAAAAATTCTAAATGTTTGATAGTTTAAATCATACTTGATTTTATATACAAATTCTAGTTGTTTGATAGTTTAAAATCGTTTATTGAGCTTAATTTTTTTTTAAGCTAAAATTTTCAGTCACTTTTTGTATGGTCTTCGCAACAAATTTTTTATTTTTTTAATATAGGGTCGTATTACGGCATCAATTCTTAAGGCTTACACAAAATTTTAGGTTGAACCTCTAATGATTACTGTTTTTAACGAATTTTTGAAAACATGCCTTCAAAAGATTTCCTATTTTTACACTGAAAATTCCATATTTTTGATGTTAATACCAATGAGCATCCAAAATGTTATTTCTTATTATTCAAATAAAAAAATAACATATATTATTTTCTGTACAACTTACGGTTTCGAAGAAACAGCTATTTTAATACATGAACAAATTGTATTTTTTAGGATTTGTTGATATTTTTCACAGTGTATATCTTTAAAAACAAATTTTAAATTAAAAAAAGTACGCAGATATAATATTTGTTAATAAAACTGTACACCTGGAGAGTTTAAAAAATTTTCAAAAATGGTGATGTCCGAAACGAGTTTGCTTTTATATGAAATCATCGATATTTGTTCATATCTGACGAGAGATACTTTGAATAAATGAATTCATTGGGGTCTATATCCTTTAACTCTTACGATATTTTAAATTACTGTATATTCGAAGAATCGATGAAGATTTTGATGCTGGACTCGATGGAACTCTGCCACAGTGTTAACTCGATGTGGTTTCATTTTGTGTCAACCTCCTTCTTTACTTTCCAATAAATTAAAGTAATTAACTGTAGTAATTTTTCAGTTTTTAAAAAAAAATTCATTTAGCAGTCGTACTCGTATTTATAAATAAGTTTCGCAGGAATGACGTAAATAACTATAGGCCTTTATCTTAACCTTCAACAATTTAAAACTTTTTAGTCAATTTCTGTTTATTTTAGCCATTACTGATGCAAGCAAGTTAAGTTTTGTCCCCAAATTTCAATGTGTATGTGGAATTGATAGTTTACACCTTTAAAGTTTTACCATATTATGGTTGATAAATTTTTCTTACTTAAGATTGTTTAGAACCACTTTTATCATATCGTTGAGGTATTTCAACGATCTTTGGGTTGCGTTCTTAAAATGATCTTATGTTGAGCTAGTGAGAAAAAAGTGTAATAGCTGAACTCTATTATTACATAAAAATATATATTTTCTTACCCAAAAGAGTGATCCGTAAACATTTGTGAGCATAATTGGTTTCTTTGCAATGTGATTTTATCTATTGAAAGAAACATCGTAATATTGATTATTTCTCTTTTCGCTTATATTGTATCTGGCAAAGCTGTTTTTTGTTCACTATGAACTTTATTGTTAAACTAAAGCTTTAAGTTGTAACTGAATGCAATGTTTGTAAATGCTACCCATTTTTTGTAACGGCGTTTTTATAGATTCAAACTGATAACAAAAAAATGTATGCTATTTTTGCTTTATGCTTTATTGAAAATAATAATTCAACAATTTTTTTGGATTTAATTAATACCAAATAAACCCTTAAACAGCTGGAGCAAAGCCCACACGGTTGTTGTTCATGTCAAATTCAGTATAGAACTTGCCAATGAAGACATCACCCAAGATCCAGAAGTTGGTACCAATTGACTGAAAGCCAGACATGCACATAGTCTGTCCCTCACTCTCAGCACTGATGATGTAATCATTACCGGTCAATGTGAAAGAAGAGCCACCAATAGAGAAGGTCAGATCAGGCAAACTATCAATGGAGTTGCAGTCAACAAAGTATTGACCAAAATAGTTTGTAGCGCCGATAGCGTTCTGAACGGTTGTGTAGACATTATAGGGAACAGCGATGAGACTGGTGCCGGTATCAGCGATAGCCTGGCAGCCATTGCAGACGTTTACACCGTTAACATTGGCTGAATCTACCTGGAACTGCCAGTAGCCTTCGCTGGAGACGGGAACATATGTAAGAGAGCCGGAGTAGTGTGAAGGATCGGAGCCACCAAAAATGAGCTCACCACCATTAGAAGAGGTGCCATCGCGTGTCAAGTAGAAGGAGAACACATTATTGTTGACCAGACCTTGAGCGTACATGTTGTAGAAAGGTGGTACTACAGAGTCTACCGCAATCGTTTGATAACCCATGCCAAAAATACCGTCGAATTGAGCATTGACAAAAGTGCTGCCAGGTTCTGAGGTCGCAACAGCGAAGACTTGATCCTGAATTGCAAGATTTCCAATTGTTACCGTATCCTGGGCCAAAGAACCAGTCAAGCTGCCTGTGCCATAGGCAATGGAGAAGGCTTCACCATTGGGTACTGCAGTACTTGACGCACTGGCATCGTATTGATTGTGATTCTGGCATGCGTAGTCCGACTGACCGCAATTGCTTGAAGGCACCCACAAGTTGGAAGAGCCAGTATCGAAAAGCACTTGGAACGGTTGTGGTGGTGTTCCAATCGTAATGCTGCCATAGTAGGTATCATCTAGATAGTTGGACAATTGTTCCGCGGTTACTTCAGCAAAATTGCCTGCGTGATATTTGCTACGTAAAACTGCCAGCTCTGAGGCAACATTCTTGAGCGAACGCTTTGCGTTTGGTTTCTGCAGTGGAATCCTGACGAGAGCTGCATCTGCCAGCAAGGCCAGACAACAAATTACAATGGCTATTTTCAGCATATTGGTTTGTGGTCACTTGGTATTTAATTTCCTTAAACTCTGCAATAAAACTTAATTGCAGTGAATGATATTTTAATGAACAACGTTGAGGCTTTATATACCCAAGTAGGCAAAAGACAATGCAACCAATTTTGTAGTCTTATCAGCTACGCTAAGTCTTGCAAAATCAAAAGGCAAACACTTGATTTTAAGATATGGGAATGACTTCAAAATTTTTGGCGTGACACTCATTAGATGATTTTGTTTATATGTGCAATTTAAAAAGGCTTAACTTAATATTTATTTGCTAATTGTTGTTAAGCCCTTTGTAAAGCTGTAATAATGCCCCTTAATAATATTAAACATTAGGCGCGATATTAAAAGTTGCTGTCAATCACTGTAAGTAAGAAAGGGTAGAATTAAAAAAAATACTAAAAGTGTAGAAATGGTTGCCCAGGGCAGTAAGGAGAGTAAACAATCAGTTACAGAAAAAAATTTATCAAGAATTAAAACAGATAAGAGAAAATAAGTTAGAATATGGTCGGACAAATTTTCTCTTAAAAAATAGCTCTTATTTTTAACCAAGGTTGCGAAGAAATTTTTGAAATAATTTTCACTCAAATCGAAGCCTGTTCTTATTTATCAACTGTTAAGAAAAAACCAATGTTCATAATTTTGTAAGTGCCCTGTTACGGTGGCGGTCATGGGCTCATCATGGTCATGCATTGTTGTTGTTTTAATGTATATTAAAAATTTGAGAGCGAGAGCAAGAGAGTAAATTTTCACCACCATGGTCACCAAATGATTCGACAAAAATATGAAATCATGGGATCAAAACAGTGTTGCGTTGTGGAATTATTCACAACATTCGTGTTTAGGCACGAAAATAGTACACTTTTAGTACGAAATGTATGAAAGCAGTGATGAAACCTGCTTAATAGCAACACTCATCGGTTGAAAAAATACTAAAAGTAGCAAAAAGTGACCATCAGCATAACATACTTTCGTCACACAGCTCTTCTAACGAAAAAAGAGAGTAAAAAGTGTCATGACCAGGGATCAAATGACGACCACCGTAACAACACCCTAAGACATTAATAACTATTTGGTTCTTATTAGCTTTGATCCACCCTGTGAACTATAGATTGCATACAAAATACTGGAATGCAACACTGCAACTGTCAATGCTAGCTGAAAAAATTAGTGAAAATATTTTAGTGAATAGCTATTAAGAAGGTGATGAAGACCATATTAATAAAATCGTTAGTTTTGTGCATTTAAAAGAAATTTATTGTGTTTTTGTGAATGTAACAGAATTCCGAGGCTGTATGACCTATAACTTCAAAGCTATTCGATATCACGAATTTAGGCTGTTTAGACGACCCCTTGAAAAATGCCATAAAATTTTATCAGTAAAATTGCATGTGTAAATTGAGGTCGAATACTGAATTTGGAAACTGTGCGACCTATAACACAAAAACTATTCGATATCGCAAATTTGGGCTGTATGGGAGGTGCAACGCCCCCTTGTCTAACGCCCATAAAATTAAATCAATGAAACTGCATGTGTAAATTTTGGTCGAATACTGAATTCCGACGCTGTGCGACCTATAACTCCAAAGCTATTTGCTATCACAAATTTGGGTTGTAAGAGAGATGCAACGCCCCTTTGATCAACGCTCATAAAATGTAATCAATGAAACTGCATGTGCATTGAGGTCGAATACTGAATGTCGTCGCTGTGCGACCTATAGCTCAAAAGCTTTTCGATAATGCAAATTCAGGTTATATGGAAGGTGCCACGCCCTCTTGAGATACACAATAAAATATTATCACTGAACATTTTTTTTTAGATAAAAGATCAAAGAACCAAGGCATGCTCCTTATACAAAAAACGTTTGGTCTTTGACCTGAAAGGAAAGGGATAGATTATTTAGAGGAATTGATTGGAACCAAATGTGAATTATTGATTAGGCGAAACAAACGTAAAAGACAATTTGAATTGCTTTCAACCTAGGCCAGTATTATGCATTAACTTCGGCAAGCATTTCCAGTAATTAGTTGTTCCTGTCCTTTAATTCCACATTTTCCACAATTTAGGTGTGGATTTTTTTTTAAAATAGGACAAATGCGAAAATGAGCCAAATCATACAAAAACCACGACTACCTCCCATAAAGAGTTGCCAGTTTTGTGGAAAAGTTCCAATTTGTGGGACATTTTAATTGCTGTGTGGAAATGGGAATTTCCATAGGATTTTTTTATTCAATGAGGGATTTTTTAAGTCAAGTCCTCAAGTCTTAGGCTCCAGTAGAAAAGCACATATTTTTGACGTATGTGTATTTTTTTTTAAGTGCACAAATCCTCAACTGCACTGGCAAGTGCACTGAATCGTGAATACCACTATTATAAAGCGAAACTCGTGCAATCTGTTAATTTAGGGGTGGTTCTCACTACAACTTTTTTTATTTTGACACTTAATTAACTATATACTATATACGAGCTTTCTGTTTCTGAAATCAAAATGTTATCTTAAGATGGTAGAAACTGAGGTCCGGTAGGTCAGTAGTATAATTGATAAACTGAGGTCAATGCATTTTAAACACTAAAATAGGTCTTCTTGAAACAAAAACATAGACATATCAATTTTTAAGATCAAACGGTAAATACCGAAGTTATAAAGAAATATGTCGATGCGCGACCCCTATGTTCGGTAAAAAAAAAATTTGTTTTAAAACTTTCTTTCAATAATGCTTTAGATTAGCTGATGTTAGGTGAAATTTATTTTTTCGATACGGTCTAATAAACATTCTTGATCAGCATCACCTCCTGAGTCGATTTTGTTATTGTCCGTCTTTCCGTATGTCTGTTTGTTCACGATAACAGCAGTAATTTTAAAGCTATCGTAACCAAATTCAATATATAAGCTTTTTATTTAAAAATCTATTTATTCAAATAGCGATCAAGTCCGAAAAAGAGCCAAATTGAATACAAACCACGCCTACCTCCTATAAAAAGTGAGTTTATGAAAACAGTTAAAACTCTTTAAATTCCATAAAACTAGTACTTCAAACTACTAAGCAGTGCTTCGCAGTTATTTTGTGACGAAAAAAATATCGGGCAAACTTCACTTTTTATTTTTGCTTTAAAAAATAAAAATCAAAACTTACTAGTTATTTTGTGACCAAAAAAATATCGATTTTTGATTTTTATTTTTGCTTAAAAACAATAAAAAGCAGAAATAATTATTATTTTTTTGCTCAAAATTGTAAAAATCAATATGAAATCAAGTTCTACTATATGAGAGCATTCCAATGCTACCTTCAAAACGGCAGTGCGACAATTTTTTCATAATGCTTTTTTGGTTTAAAAATCTAAAAATAATTATTATTTATAGTCTCTGATAAAAAAGGTAATTGTTAAAAGGCTTTTTTAGCTTTTGAATAAAGCCCAACGGAATAAAAAAGAGGAAATGAAAGCAGGGGACACTTGCCCCTGGTGCATGGTCGGAAGGGTGCACAATTTGCCAAAAAAGTATATAACTATATAAATTAATCAAATAATTAAAAAAAGTTGTTTTGTATAAAAGCTTTGTTAAAACAAAAACAATATTCACCTTAAATGCTAGCGCTACATAAAAAAATAAATATGTAATTTAGAAAAAAGAAACATTCCTCTAATCAGAGAATGATCCTAAAACTCTTAAAAGTGAGTTTTTTTCATAAATATTCCACAATCGGTAGCATAAAGCTGCATCCATGGAAAAACTTTTAAAACTAGCATTGCCACCTAAATCATAGCATTGCCACCTAAATTTTTGGTGAAAGTCATCTTTGGTGATTTTTTAAAATTTTTTTTTTGCCGTAAAATCTTATCGTGCATTTTTTTCAACGTAATTTCAAAACCCCGGTAGGGAAACCGGAGGCGAACCTTTACAGGGCAACATGTCTGACTGTCTCAACCTGGCGAGGCCAGCATAATCCTTGTGAAATCGACTCAAGTCGACTCAAACCTCCACGTGGTGTTTCCTGGGCAACGTCAAAACTAACAACCGTTAGTTTGGCGGCTAATCTGAACGGCGGGCCTCCCTAGGCTTAAAATAGGTTGTGCGTCGGGTTTGAAGCCCACCCGTAAAAACCCATTTCAATGAAAACTAATAAGAATAGAAGAAAACTGATCCCCAAATCTGATGACGACTACCGCAAACGAAAAACTAATAATGATTTACGGATATGCACCTGGAATATCCGAACCCTTAATTGGTAAGGTGCCTCTATCCAACTGACTGATGTCTTGGAAAGATACAAAGCTGATATCACTGCTATCCAAGAAATGCGATGGTAGGGACAGGGTTGCATTCGGCATGCTTCCTGTGATATCTACTACAGCGGCCATGCGGAGAAGCACGAATTTGGATGCGGATTTGTAGTTGGCAAGAGACTACGGCCCCACGTCCTGCGATTCACACCTGTGAACGAACGACTTGCCATAATCCACGTCAAGGTTAAATTTTTTAATATAAGTCTATTATGTGCGCACGCTCCGACAGAAGACAAGGATGATGAGATCAAGTAAATTTTCTACGAGCGCCTTGAAAATTCTTACGAGTGCTGCCCCCGTCACGACGTAAAAATCGTGCTTGGTGACTTTAACGCTAAGGTGGACAAGGAAAATATATTTGGCCCAACAGTCGGAAAGTTCAGCCTCCACGACAACACCTCCGATAACGGAATGAGGCTGATTGACTTCGCCGCAGCACGAAACATGGTCGTAAGTAGCACTAGATTTAAGCATCTCAATATTCATAAAGTCCCCTCGATGTCCCCTGATCAAAAAACAAAAAATCAAATTGATCACGTTTTGATCGACGGAAGGCACTCTTCCAGTGTATTAGATGTACGCATGAGCCGTGGTGCAAACATTGACTCGGATTACTATCTTGTTGCAGGCAAAATCCGTACACGTCTGCGCGCAGCTAAGAATATACGCAGCCATACACAGAGAAAGCTAGACGTCGACAAGCTGCAATCGAAACACACAGCCGATACTTTCGCCACTCGACTCTCACTCCTGCTTCAAAGCACTCCTCCAGCGCGCAGTGGATACACATTTCCAACTCCATGCGTACGGCTGCTGAAGAGGTGATTGGCTACCACCGCCTTCGTCGAAACCAGTGGTGCGACCAGGAGTGTCGCGACGCCACTGCAGAGAAAGACGCCGCCTACAAAGCCACCCTGCAGTCGGTTGTAACGCGCGCTGCTAAGGAGCGATACAAAGAAAAGAGGAGGGAAGAGAGACGTATTTTCAGGCAGAAAGCGGGAGCAGGAGAAGATTGAGATGTATGGTGACAGGAATGAGGCCCGACAATTTTTCGAAAAAATAAGACGCCTTGCCGATGGTTTTAAACCGGGGCCTCTTCCTGCAAGGATGAAAACGGGAATCTAGTAACAGATGTCCAGAGTACACTGACTTTATGCAGGGAACACTTCTCTAAGATTCTTAATGGCGACGCTGACAAAAATCCCGCCAATAGAGATGATATCCCGGAAACCCCAATTACGGATGACAGCGTCGAGGTTCCGCTGCCCGACTATGATGAAGTTCTGACAGCTATAGCTCGGCTTAAAAATAATAAAGCCGCGGTAGCTGATGGCTTACCTGCTGATCTGTTTAAGAACGGATGCGAAGCTCTACTTAAATGCATTCACGAGCTTCTATGCAGAATATGGTCGGAAGAATGCATTCCGAACGATTGGAATCTCAGTGTGCTCTGCCCAATCCATAAGAAAGGCGATCCCACTATCTGTGCCAATTACTTTGGGATAAGCCTTCTTAATATCGCATATAAGGTCCTGTCGAAGCCCATTGTAAACGAACTGATCGGACCTCATCAGTGTGGCTTCAGACCTGGAATGTCCACCATCCACCAGATTTTCACCCTACGACAAATCTTGGAGAAGACTCAAAAAAAAAACAAGTCGACTCCCACCATCTTTTTGTCGACTACAAAGCCACCTTCGACAGCCCAATAAGGAAGCACCTGTACTCCACCATGTCTGAATTTGGTATTCCTGCAAAACTAATACGACTTTGCAGGATGACACTGCAAATCGGGAAGGACCTCTCCCCACCATTTGTTACCAAACGAGGTTTCAGACAAGGTGATTCCTTATCATGCGACTTTTTCAACCTAATGATGGAAAAGATCATTTGAGCTGCTGATCTGAGACGTAGTGGCACAATATTCTAAAAGAGTGTTATGCTGCTTGCGTATGCTGATGACATCGATATCATTGGTCATAATAAGCGCGAAGTCAGTGCAGCATTTTCCAGATTAGAAATAGAGTCAAGTCGAATGGGCTTGAAAGTGAATGCAGATACGACAAAATACTTTCTGTCAACAAGCAAACAGTCCCAGCGTCTTGGAACCCACGTTACAGTTGACAATACCTCCTTCAAGGTTGTGAAGGACTTCGTTTATCTGGGATCCAGCATAAACTCAACCAACGACATCAGCATTGAGATCAAACGAAGAATAACTCTTGCCAACAGGTGTTACTTTGGGCTCAGTAGGCAATTGAGAAGCAGAACCCTCTCTCGACGAACGAAAATCACGCTCTATAAATAGCTCATCATGCCCGTCCTACTTTATTCATCACAAACCTGGACGCTGAGCAGTTTAGATGAAAAGACTTTAGGAGCATTAGAGAGAAAGATTCTTCGTAAGATCTATGGACCAATCTGCGTCAACGGCGAGTACCGAATACGGTGGAATGATGAACTGTATGAGCTGTACGCTGACATCGACATAGTCAAGCGCATTAAAATCGAGCGGCTTTGCTGGCTTGGTCATGTTCAGCGCATGAAAGACGATGCTCCAGTGAAGAAAACATTCGATTCGGTACCCAGCGGCGGTCAACGCAGAAAGGACGACCGCATCTTCGTTGAAAATACCAAGTAGAGGACAACCTGACGAAGCTTTGGAAACAAGCGAAAGACAGAAATGGCTGGCGCAAATTCTTACATGAGACCAAGACCGACATACGGTTGTAGCGCCAACTAAGTAAGTAAGTAAGTAACTAACTTCAAAACCATACATTGAACAAAGACGTTTTACGCAAAAAAAATGTTTGTAATTAAACAAGATAAAAAAAGCATCCTTGAAAAATTTTAAATAAAATTTGTGCGATTAAAATCTAAAATCATCAAGTCTGATCAAACACCCTGGTTTTCAAGCTCAATTAAAAATTTAATTTTCAAACGAGATGCAGCTTACAACCGCTGGAAGAGGTTTAAGACTCCATATCTTTGCACAGTTTTTAAAGAGTGTAGAAGAAATGTCGTGAAAGCGTGTAATGACGCAAAATTAGCACAGTACGAACACAAATTTGCCTCAGCCGTTGGTGGGAATCAAACTTGGAATATTATAAAGCAGATTGGAGTGGGCACAGTTGCTATGCAAGCTTGTAGCAATGTTGACGTCAATGAACTGAACCAAAAAATTATCGATCTCCCTCTTTCTAATCTTGTCGCAAATCTATTTCCAATATTAGAAAGTACCTCAAGCCAAGATAGTGTTTTCAGTTTTTACCGCGTCACTCTAGTTAAAGTTTATCGGAGTTGCTTAAAAGTTAAATCAAATGCAGTTGGTTTGGATAAGATACATCCTAAATTCTTAAAAATTATTTCGCCAAAATTACTCCCGTTTATTGCTCATCTTTTCAGTACTATTATTATGTCATCTTCATTCCCAACTAGCTGAAAAAAACCAAAATTGTCCCAATTTCCAAAACAGACAACGAATTCCGTCCAATTGCAATCTTACCATTTTTATCAAAAGTGTTTGAGTCTCTTATTTACAAGCAAATAAATCAGCATCTTCTTAAAAGTACTTTGCTTACTGATAGGCAATCTGGGTTTCGACCTAAGCGAAGCTGTGTTACTGCACTAATGGATGTATCTGATGAAATTCCTGGAAACCTTGATCGCCACGAAATATCATTCTTAGTTCTACTTGACCATTCTAAGGCATTCGACACCGTTGATTATAATATCTTATGCGCGAAACTATCACACATGTGTAATTTTCGGATGCCACACGTTTTCTGTTGTCATACCTGTCCAGGCGTACGCAATCTGTAAACATTGGCAGTAATACTTCAAATTTCCTGCCAGTTGTTCTTGGCATTCCTCAAGGTTGCATCTTGGGACCTCTTTTGATTACAGTTTACGTTAACGACTTACCAAATATTTTAACATCATGTCATGTGCAAATGTACGCAGATGATGTCCAGCTTTATATAAGTAGTCCCTTAAATCAACTTGACAGATGTGTGGACATCATTAACCAAGATCTAAAGCGAATTTACAAATGGGCTTGTGCCAACTGTCTTTGCCTAAACCCAGAAAAGTCAAAATGCCTTATTATTAGCAGAAAACCAACCAATCAATATCTCATAAACACTATGGTCCAAAAATTTTTATCAATGATTCATGCATTGAAAATATGAGTTCTACTAAATACCTGGACATTGTCTTCAATAGTTCGCTAACTTGAACCAATCACATCAACATTACAGTAAGAAAAGTTTACGGTATTCTTTTGGCTACGCAACATTTTACTCTTAGGTTGCCCGCAGAGTAAGCGCCGAAGCAGACAGGCAGGCAGACAGGCACAGGAAAACTATGTGAACAAGAGAGAAAAAAGATATTTCTATCTTGTTTCTTCGCAGGGCCTGTCTGCCTGCCTGCCTGCTTCGGCGCTTACTCTGCGGGCAACCTTAGGATCAGAATGCTTTTAGCAAAGGCATATCTAGTACCTACCCTCCTGTATGGAAGTGAAATTTTTGCTTGCTGCGATGCAATAAGCAAGCGGAAAATGAATGTAGCGTACAATAATATTGCTCGTTACATTTTTGGTCTTAAACGAAACGATCATGTTTCTCATTACGCAAAACAAATTTTCAACCTAACATTCGACAATCTGCTCAACTTAAGTACTCTGGTAGGACTACACAAAATAATTTTTGAATTATTATCAAAGAACCAGAACATCTTTTCCAAAAGCTAAAATTTTTGCGGTCTAATCGTGGTAATCGTTTATTACAAACAAAATCTGCCTGTTTAACGTCCGAACGTCAATTTTATGTTAATGCCATACGTCTTTGGAACTGACTTCCCTATAATATGCAGAGTATTTGCAACGCAACGCAATTTAATGCAGTCTATTGTTACTTGTCGTAATGATGATATTTTACACTAAAACAATTGTGAACTCTCGTACAAAATGTGTGAATATTTTTGTTTTTTAAACATATAAATAACTTCATTATTATTTTTTGTATTTGTGTTAAGAATATTTCCATTTTTATTTCTTCTCATTTCATTCTTTTATTCAAAATCATATCATACTAAAATAATCGATTTCTTAAACTAAATGTGTGAATTCTTTGTTCTACAAACCATATATGTAACTATTTTCGTATTTTTTATTAATATTCATGTAATAGTGTTAGGAATAACTACATGTAATTTTCTTTACTTTCCTCAGTTTTTTCTAAATATTAAATATTTGATAAGTGTAGTTAATATTTCTATTCAGTTCAGTATCATTTACTCAATTGTCACCTTAGTTTTTATGCTTATTAATAAGATTAAGTTCTTGTAAGCATAAATTTGAATAAATAAACAAACAAACAAACAAACAAAGAAAATATGCTTTGTCGCCTAAATCGATATTTTTTGTGAATTATTTTCGTTTTTTCGCTATAAGATCTAAACCATACATCGTTTAAAGCTGAGACCTTATTTTGGTAATGAATTAAGCTTATTTTATCGATTTCTAGTCTCGTTTTTGACTTATCGATGTAAAATGTTGATACCAAATTATGCTTTGTTGTCTTAACCGACATTTTTTTGGGAGGTAATTTTTGGTGAATTATTTTCGCTTATTCGCTATAAAATCCAAACAATACATTGTACACAGCTAAAAACATTATTTTGGTCAAAAATTTAGCTTATATCAAGCCTAGCTTTCAAGAAAATTGTTTCAGAAAAGTTTTTGATATGAAATATCGTTCTTTCTCTTCTGGTTTGGGAGATATAAGTAATTGCAAGTTTTGTTGCGGACGATTTATACACCAAAATGTTTGTAATTACAGTGGCTCTTTTGGTAAAATTTCATTCAAATCAAAATTTATGTTATTTCGATGGTCCAAACGATAAGAATTTGTATAAACTAGAGTTCGCCAGTGGTCGAAATTCGACCTACACTGTGATATTAATTTGCTTATATTATCAGATGAGCGTAGAAAGAGGAAAAAAGGACTATATTACTTTTTCAGTTTCCCGCTCAGTGTCAACCAACAACTTTTTATAAAAAAATGCGTTGTACTGAGAAAAGCTACAGTTTTCGAGATATTATCATAAGTTTGATGTGAAAATAACGGGAATTTTTCAGAATTTACTATTTATGCGAAATTTCAACATCTTTTAATATATTCAAACGTGTTACATAAAAAAAATGCTTAGTGCAGGGTATCCCTAAGAGATAGCTAAAAATTTCTTGCATCTCTTATAGCTTAGTTTTATTTAAAAAATTATATTTTAATGCTCATATTTAGGGCCAAAGATCAAACAAATATTCACTGCACTCCTTCCTTCTCCCTACTCTTATTCATTTAAAAGAAAAATTATCCAAATCGGTTGAGAAACACTGGAGAAAATGGTACCAAACTGTTTTTACTGCGGCTACTTCTATGTATAAATTTCTATATACTCTATATATAAAAGAGTTTGATATGGATAATAAAAAATAATTATAATAATTATGAATTAACGACTATGTAAGTGAACTATTCCTCAAAATTGTATTGAAAAGCCTCTCGTCGTGTTTATTTAATGATCGTTGTTCACTTAATTTATTAAAGTTTTCAATGAATAATATTATTAAAATTGCATAATAACACTGCGTGCTAAAATAACATCACTTAAACTGAAAAAATTTATAAAGACATTATCCAAAAATTTCAACACAATACGAGAGGTAGATGAAATTGTTGCTCGAGCTCCAACTACTGTATTTAACATAATAAAACGAAATGAGACCAACTTATAAAATAAGCCTAAGCCCAGTAAAAAAAAAATATTAAATAAGTCTGACAAAAAGTGATTACTTCGACAAATTAAGCGAAAACCTAATTAGCTAATTAAAACAAAATTAGCTGCTGAGAAATATCTGGGGAAAAAGACTAATCCACAAATTGTACGGATCATTCTGCGAAAGCACCAGTTTCATGGCAGACTGCTAGGAGGAAACCGTTCATAAACCAGGCGAACTAAAAGAAACGCATCGTATTTGTCAAAACATGCCATCACAAGGACTTTTCTTATTGGTAGCAAGGTCTCTTCACTGATGACATAAAATTTAATGTTTCCAGGTCAGGTGGTCGATCCTACATGTATAGAAAGGTGAAGGCGGAACTTGATAAAAACAACATTTGATTTGTAATTGTTTAAGGTGGCATGTCAGCTGTAGGTTCTGGAAAGCTTCACATCACGATGGTAAAATGGATCAATGCGTATACCTTAATATATTCAAGACAAATTTGAAGGAAAGTGCGAAAATTGAATACTAAGAGTTCACTTTCATTTACCAAGACAACGATCCTAAGCACAAGGCCTATCATATGAGAAGCCAAAAATAATATACAATATATATTATTCTTGGTGAGAAGCTGTCTTCTTTATAGTTGTCCAAATGTCTTAGAAACTCCACCTTAATCTTCAGACCTCAATTCCATTGAGCACGTATGAAGAAGAGTGGGGAAATATGGAGCCGTCCTACTGATGAAAACTGGTACAATTAAGCCAAATTGTCTGGGAACAGTTATTAAACAAATGGGCCAAGCAATACAGCGTATTAGGCTTAACACATTATTTTGGTAATGAATTTAGCTTACTTTATAGATGGCTGGCGTCGTATCTCCATCTAGAATTGACCTATTCTGTATGTTAATTGATCTTTTCTGCATTTCAATTTATCTTTTCTGAACTTCAATTTATATTTTCTGAATTAGAAACCAGAAAACAAAACACAAGAATACAGCAGCTACTAAAAACGAAGCCTTCTCAAGAGCATATCAAAGAAGAAAATCATAACCACTTCATAACTTTAAAAAAGTCTCTTTACTACTTAAAGCTAAAAAGTTCGACATTTTTTTTATTTAACTTTTTTATTATTATTTTGTTTTGCGTTAGTTTGATCATTAGACAGAAAAAATAAATAAACTAAAAATGAATTCCTGTGAAATTTTAGACAACTGGAGCAAAAACTACACGGTTGTTACCCAAATCAAAATTCAGAGTAGTATCTTCCAATGAACACATCACCCAAGATCCACAGAACGCCTTTCATGAAATTTATACTTGATATGCATAATTTGTATCCATCTCTTTCAATGTGAACTATGTAATGAGATGGATCCAGATCAAAGTTTTTACCACCAATCATAAAAGATATGTTGGGCAATTGATCAAAGTAAGAGCAGTCAACATAGTACTTGCCATCATCTTGGTGCTACACTAATTAAATCATTCAGAGCATCGTAAGCATCCTGAGGTGCGACAATAAAACTAGTGCCGGTATCAGCACAGTTTGTCCATTTACTGTGATTATGAAAATACCTATCCGAACCACTAAAGATTATTTCGCCGCTAACTTTAGCAGAGCCATGGCGCTTTGCCGTGGAAAATACTTCACGGTCCAATAAATCTTGAGTCCACATATTGTAGAATATAGGAACAACGCCGTGGGTAGCAATGGTCTTGTAGCCCATGCCTAAGATACATCAAAACCAGATTTGACAAAGCTGTGACCAGGTTCAATCATAGCTTCGGCAAAAGTCTGGTTCTTGAAGTCACTAATGTGAACAGTATCGGTGGAAAGGAAGCCAGACGCGCTGCCTTTGACATAAGTTACGGAGAAGTCTTTACCGTTAGCCTGATAGGTGCTTGAGGCCAGAGAATCATACTTGTTGTGATGCTGGCGGTGATATTGCTACCGAGGCATTGACTGGAGGGCATCCAAAAGTGGGATGAGCCAGTATCAAAGAGAACTTTAAATCGTACATGATAATGTGACAATATTACTCCATGTTAAAGCGATTGGTTAAGACTTCCTTGTGCATGCAGACATATATGTGATGAAAATTGTAAGACTGGGCCTTACCAATAGTAATTTTAATGTCGACTTTAAATTTAGTATAAGCTTTTTGACAACAAATTCTATAGAAATAATGTCAGAAAAGCTCAGACTAAATTTAGAGTAGGCATTAAATCGACTACTGGTAAGGCCCTTTGTGTATTTGCTTTGCAAAACAGCCAACTCAGCTGCAATATTTTCAGCTGTCTTCTGGAATTCTGTTACTTCCTACACTGTTAGAAATCTTGTACTAAAATTGAAACTTTTCTGTACTACATATAAGTCTACACCAGCTTTGGTTTCAAATCTAGTATTTACAAAATACTAAAAAATGGTTCTAATACAGCTTTGGTTTCAAATTTAGTACAAGCTTGGATTAAATTCTAGTATCCTAATATACTAAATTTTAGTAAAGTCAGGGTTTAAATTTTAGTATATTTTGGTTTTAAATTTAGTACAGGCTTGGATTAAATTCTAGTATTCTAAAATACTAAATTCTAGTACAGTCAGGGTTTAAATTTTAGTATATTTTGGTTTTAAATGAAGTACAAACTAGGATTAAATTTTAGTATTCTAAAATACTAAATTCTAGTACAGTCAGGGTTTAAATTTTAGTATATTTTGGTTTTAAATGTAGTACAAACTTGGATTAAATTGCAAATTTTAGTATATTTTGGTTTTAAATTTTATCACACGGTAAGCAATACATATTTCCATATTAAAAAATATTGCGACGTTCAGGCTTCGTTTCGTTTTACATAAAAATGCGGTTAGTGCTATTGGGCAATAATAAATAGTATAGGTATTTTATAATAAATAATAGAAAAAAGAACAACAAAAAAAAATATGAAAGGAAGAAAAACTGACCAATTGACACTGAAATCTCATTGCCTCTGTTGGTGCAGTGCGCTAAAATGAGCTGCAGGGCGACATCACAAAGATTTCTGATGAAGCCTCTAGCAGGGCCGAAATTGCAAATCAGCAAATGATGTTTTCTTTTTCATATTAAATGTTTTTATTGTTGTTTCTTTGGAAAAAAATTCGTTAGAGGAATTAATTGTTCTTACCTGACCTTAAGCTCAATAAACGACTTAAACTATGAAACAACTAGAATTTGTATTTAAAATCAAGAATGATTTAAACTATCAAACATCTGGAATTTGTATTTAAATCATAGAAAATTAACAGAAATATTATTGCTTTGGTTTAGATTTCAGTCTTTTTTCATACTGCATTCTTATGGAGTAGTTATATTATAGCTATTGTTGAGGAAACATTAGAAAAATTAAAAAAATAAGTCAACAATATGGATCTGTAATGAATTCATGATATTTTTAAAATAAAACGAGTCTAAGTTGCTTTTTGTTAAAATTTTATTTAATTTAACAGTAATTTTTATAACGTATACGGTAAGGTAAAAAACTTATATAACACAACTTTTTATTTATTTAATGCTTCTCTTATAATATACTTTTTGTTGTTTACCAAAAGTAATTCTTTACTTTTATAAAAAATCTATATTTTCATATTTAATTATATTAAATTCATCAGACTCTTTCATTTCTGTACTATATAATTCCATAATAAATTGCAAGATATTAAAACACTGAATATAAAAATACACATCACCTCGATACAAAATTACTTCTTTAATCAATCCATATTCACCTTCTAATTCATTTCTGTAGTGGTACCCGAAATTAACTGTCAACCATTTTATAGAATATATCAATTCACCTCCTCGGTCTGCAAAGAAGCTATAAAGAAATTGATGACTGCTTTTTGATAAATCGAAATTTATCTTTTCTATTTTGCCAGATATAAATTTTTTTTAAAAATTCATTTTTTTCCATTATTAAGGCAGATTGGGTTTCATGGCGTCTTGCAATGGTAAAACAAATATTTATATAATTATTTGAAATTTCAGAGAATTTTATAAGAGTCTTATGTTTTGATTCATAACGCATCGCCCACACTCAGAAAACAACACTTATCTTTTTGTGATAAAAAATTTCTCTGTTTTCAATAATAGAAATTTTCTTTATTTCAAATAAAATTTACTTCAATTATAATAAATTTTCACATATTCGAAGAAATATTTTCTTACTTGTGGGAAATGAAAATATTTCATGTCTCTAATACTGATAAGTATTTTTCTCTCACTGAAAAAATCTCATTTATAGAGAAAAATATATAGAAAATGAAAAATGTTCTCTATTGTTGATAAATAATTCACTATGCGAAATATTTTCTTCAGTAACAACAAATCCTTTCTCAAAAATTAAAAAGACTTCTTTTCAAAAATCGATATATTTTTCTTATATTGAATGAGATACGAAAAAAATAGAAAGCGTGAGATTGATTAATGTTGTGAAAAGCAAGTGCTGCATATTCTGCATATTATGACGATTGTTCTTTCAAAAGGTTTTTTTGTACTTAACATAACTACACAAATTGATGTTGTTTATTACTACTGTTTCTTTGGATGCATTTACAAAATCGTTTTTCAGAATAAATTTCTGGAATATTTATAAAGAGTCCCGAAAAACAATGCCACAACAATAATTCTACCTCTTAACACATTTTTAACAAATATTTTTAAAACCGAATCACAATTTGATATTAATACTTCTACTTTGGGTAGAACTGAGTTAAAAAAATTCTTTACAAAAATAATTTTTTAATCGTAGTTGCGGATATACTTCTGTGTTCTTAAGAAAAATGTACGCAATAAAGAAATATGCTGTATCAATGTTAAGAAAATATATCTTTCTTTCAAAGAAAGTGTTCTTTTTTGTGAGAAACTATAAACGTAACTTAAAGAAAACATTTATTAAAATTAAATAAATAGTTCTCTGTTTTCGGGAAAAATTTATACAATAAAGAAAACGGTTAAACGTATTATAAAGAAATATTTTTCTATTCAAGAGAAGGTGTCTTTTGTTAATGAAAAAATAATTCTCTTTTTTATGGAAGCTTTTTGCCATTTTTAGGGAATTTTTGGGATCACATTTAGAGAAAAGCATTCTCTGGAGCAAAGTCAATACCATTTTTCACTTAATATGATGCCTTTTTTCTCATATTCCGATAAACTTTTTCTGAGTGCAGGTATGAATTAGTGGTCCCATTCTTTTAATTACAGATGGGTAGTGGGTAAGAATAGAAGTAATTTAGATTTATACGTACAATATCTCGTATGTGTTTCAAGTGTGCTGTTATTAAAAACTGTAATTTACATATATCATGCAAAGATATTTCCCTTGAAAGAAGGATACTAGTTATTACATGCAATGACGTTATAAGTTCTCACAAATGTGGAACCTTGTTCGGAAACTCAAAAAAATTAGTAGGAAGTGCAAAAACAAACACAAGTTTTCAGAAGCAGTGAATCCTATTGAAGTCTTTCCTTTATCAAGAGTAGGATATTTTTTCTTTGCAAGTAGAATTAAATGATTTTATTTTTCTATTTATGCATTCTATGTTTGTCATCTTGCAGCTTACAATAGTTTTTAAAAACTATTAAATAGTTTTTATTGGAAGAAAATAATAAGAGAAAATTATACAAAAAACAGAAATGAGTTTAAAGTTGAAAATTAAACACTATTGTTTTAAATTTTGTTTCGTAGAAACGCAAATGAGTTAAATTTCTTTTATAAAGTTTTTTTATGTTTAATTTTTAAGTATGTTTTTTCAGGGTACAAAACGGCAGTTTGGAAATATAGACTGTTTTAATAGTAATGCCTAATGTAAACTATGTGTTATATAAAACAAGTGAGAAATGTTATTTACAATATTTGTAAAAAGTACTGGAATAATCGCGGGAGCACTGCGGTACTTTTGAAAAGCGAAAAGTACTGAACTCAGTACTTTAGTACTGAATTTATCATCCCTGAATGAGTCGCAGCATTGCCAGGCCAATTTTTTACGGGTCTTAATCCAAATTTAGTATCCACATGTACTAGAATTTAGTATTATTTGTATTAAAAACAAAAAGTAATACAAAGTTGTACTTAAATGAATCTTACTTAAGCAATAGAACACAGTCTGTTATTTTTAAGCTCAAGAAATCACATGAGTTTCCTGTTACTTCAGGAGTACCTCAAGGAAGTCATCTTGGGCCCCTTCTGTTTCTACTTTTTATAAACGATTTGCCATCTGTCATAATGCATTCTAGCATCTTAATGTTTGCTGACGACGTCAAACTCTTCCTTTCTTTTAAAAACGATAATGACGCTGTATTTTTGCAAGCCGACATTGATCATCTTCATAACTGGTGCAAAACGAACCGTATGAACCTCAACATGAAGAAATGCAAGCATATGTCTTTCTCGCGCAAACCACCAATTAAATGTACCTTCAAAATTTGTGGTTATCCATTGGAGTCCTTAGATATTTTCAATGATCTTGGAGTTACAATGGATCCTAAACTACACTTTAATATTCATGTAAATAAAATAATAAATAGAGCAAATAGTACTTTAGGATTTATTAGACGTTGGGCAAAAGAGTTTAATGATCCATTCATAACGAAAACCTTATTCACTTCCCTAGTGCGGCCTATCTTAGAACACGCTTCAGTTGTTTGGTGCCCACGATACGGTTGTTACATAGACGACATTGAATCAGTGCAGAAACAATTTCTTTTGTTTTGCTTAAGCTATCTTTATTGTAATACTGATTTTCACTTACCATCTTATGAATATCGGTTACAACTCTTAAATCTTCCTTCTTTAAAAATTCGGAGAATTATGATAAATGCTTGTTGGATTACAAAACTTTTACATGGATATGTCAACAGTCAATATTTATTGAGTAAAGTATATTTTAATATTCCTCTTCGTCCTAGAAGATCTTTTGAGTTACTCCACATGAACTTTTGTAGAACTAATTATTTGCAAAATGAACCTCTTAGAAGCGCTAGCGGTGATTTTAATTTTGTATCTGATGTTATATCCTTAAGTGAATCCATGGACTCAATCAAACATAAAATTATAGATTACATGCAGTATCGTCGTTGATTATGTAAAGTTATTTCAAACATATATCTGATGCATCTGGTGATTTGTAAACACATTATCATTAATATAACAATCTAAATGGATAAAGGGACCTTAGCGTAAAATTAAAAATTTGGTAAATAAACATCTAAATAATCTGAATGGACCTAAACCTGGGATCTTCAGTTGCCTCATATCTTCATAATGATTGTAACTACACTTGTCGACGGTACCGTGGTGTCTTGGTGTCTTTTTACCTCTTGAAACACTACGTTAGATCGATTTGTAATATATTAATATGAGTGGCCGATAAGACCTAGTCTGTCTTGGTACCTGCGTTCGCAACTGGTTTTCTTTATTTTATGAAAATCGGTTTGGTAAAGTTGACCTAGTTTGTCGAGTAACCACCCTGTAAGCCTGGACCTCACCGGCTTCAGGAAGACAGAACGATATATATTATATATTTACCTATTGGAGTGGTGTTTTATTGGGTATGAGACCTTGTTTGTCACACGACTCCGCCGGATACAAAAATTGTTGCTAACTTGACCTTGTTTGTCTTGAAAACGCAACCCTGCTTTGCTGTCTGATATTATCGATTTTGACTTAACTTTTTTTTTGTTATTTTTTATACTTTAATAAAATTATATACTTTAAGCAATTTATTAAAACTTTTTAGTTTGTTAATAATACATGATTTCAATCAAAATCATACTTTTTATTTTTGAATTGTATTAAATATCTTATTTTATAATTTTAAATTTGCTATAAAACCTGTTAAGGTTTAGCAGTCAAATAAATAGATAAATAAGTAATTTGAAACCAAAAAGACGAAAATTGAAACCAAAAAGCTAAAATTTAAACCAAAAAGCTAAAATTGATGCTGTAATATTTCTTTTGGTTTCAATTCTAGTACAGAAAAGTTTTAAATATGAGTTAGTATTTGAAAAGTTTCAATTTGAAACTGCAAGGTTTAAAAACGTGCAGTAATATTTTAGTGGGACTAAAATTTAGTCCAAGATTTCTAACCGTGTATGAAGAAGCATTCTGATGAGATCAGCATTGGCCCAAAATATGGACCAAAATAATGCACATTTTTAACATAATGAAGCTGTTTGGACAAATAACATACCATTTTGTGAAAACTCTTCAGCTTCCTATTTTTCAGCTTCCTATTTTTTTATGTTTTTATCACACACTTTTGAAGAAGTAGTCTTATCTAATAGTTTTTGATTGTGATATAAAAATGTTTAAAACAGGTTGATTGAACGGTTTTTAAGCAAACTCATGTCGAAATACTGCGATCATTTGTAACTAGTAATTAGTTTAATTTTTTATTTTATGTGAAATCGGCTTAAACGTACTTAAACTCTTGATAACTTATGATTGTGAAGTAATTTTAAGATGAAAATGAGGATCTTGAAATCTTAAATAAATAGGAAATGTACCTTCGTATATTACAATAAATGATTTATTGTAAATTGGTCCAAGGTACACGACCTTCCTTTACTAAAAATTCGTATATTTTCATATATCTCTAAAATCAGAATGGAAAATTTAGACACTTTTGCCGGATTCTATCTCTTGGTATATTATTTTTTAAGACCCTAAAGCATCTTCTAAACGAAAAATTCGATTTTTTCGAAATTTTACTTAGGTTCCCCTTTAATTTGGTAAAGCGCTGAAACTTAATGTCGATACTTTATTAATATGTAAAAAAAGATTTGAAAAAAAATCACCATAACATCCTTTTTTCTATATGACAACTTTTGCTTCATACAGAGTTGAGGAGTTTAGTAGCTAGGGAGTAAAATGTTGATTACGTTCGCAACACTGTTGTCGGGCATTCTATCAACTGTAGAAACCTGGCCCGTGTCTTATATAGAAAGCTTGGAAAAAACGAATTTCCTATATAGAAATAAAGCGAAAGGTATGTTAGTTTTTGTGTATTTCTTTTCTGAACTGATGCAAGTCGCATGTCCCAGTAGTCACACAAAAATATATAAAAGTTAGTTTCTTAATCTGAAATACGACTTTATAAATTTAATACTTCCTAGAAGTAATAATTAACATGTAGTGCACTACTTAAACATCTTTTCACAGTAAAGGCGATCATATTATGCTTTTGAAATTGTTTTGAAATGTGTGCCAGCAGTCACGGTAAAAAGCCTGATTTTATTTCAATGCCGTTTTGTATAGCTGAATTTACTTTTCTGAACAAAAATGAAATAGTTAAAGCATCTTTATGTCTAACATGAGTGTTAAATGGCTGTTAAAATCCACACTTGCCGCTATTTTAAATCCCAAGGAGATAAATGTATTAATCAAGCCCTTTTACGACCTCGATCATGCCCTTTAACGAAGTGATAGCGCACTTGATTGCTGGGAAATGGTTTCACATCATCTTATAAATTCGAAAATGTTTTATTAATGCAAAAGGGAAATTTAAACTACCCTGATGTGCACCCAAGAGACAGCGATCAGGAATTGAATGTATATCCTAAAGATATGGTTGGGTCAAGTATAAACGAAAAAGTAAATTCAGGTACTGCAAGTAACTCTCAAGGCTTCTTTTGTAAAGAAGTTCTCAAATTGAAAAGGAGGAAGATGAAGTAATATATTGTTTTTAAGATCGACTTCGGGTAATGAAGCAAAGTTTTTAGTTTAGTTTATTTTAGTTTAGTTTAGTTTAGTTTAGCTTAGTTTAATTTAGTTTAGTTTAGTTTAGTTTAGTTTAGTTTAGTTTAGTTTAGTTTAGTTTAGTTTAGTTTAGTTTAGTTTAGTTTAGTTTAGTTTAGTTTAGTTTAGTTTAGTTTAGTTTAGTTTAGTTTAGTTTAGTTTAGTTTAGTTTAGTTTAGTTTAGTTTAGTTTAGTTTAGTTTAGTTTAGTTTAGTTTAGTTTAGTTTAGTTTAGTTTAGTTTAGTTTAGTTTAGTTTAGTTTAGTTTAGTTTAGTTTAGTTTAGTTTAGTTTAGTTTAGTTTAGTTTAGTTTAGTTTAGTTTAGTTTAGTTTAGTTTAGTTTAGTTTAGTTTAGTTTAGTTTAGTTTAGTTTAGTTTAGTTTAGTTTAGTTTAGTTTAGTTTAGTTTAGTTTAGTTTAGTTTAGTTTAGTTTAGTTTAGTTTAGTTTAGTTTAGTTTAGTTTAGTTTAGTTTAGTTTAGTTTAGTTTAGTTTAGTTTAGTTTAGTTTAGTTTAGTTTAGTTTAGTTTAGTTTAGTTTAGTTTAGTTTAGTTTAGTTTAGTTTAGTTTAGTTTAGTTTAGTTTAGTTTAGTTTAGTTTAGTTTAGTTTAGTTTAGTTTAGTTTAGTTTAGTTTAGTTTAGTTTAGTTTAGTTTAGTTTAGTTTAGTTTAGTTTAGTTTAGTTTAGTTTAGTTTAGTTTAGTTTAGTTTAGTTTAGTTTAGTTTAGTTTAGTTTAGTTTAGTTTAGTTTAGTTTAGTTTAGTTTAGTTTAGTTTAGTTTAGTTTAGTTTAGTTTAGTTTAGTTTAGTTTAGTTTAGTTTAGTTTAGTTTAGTTTAGTTTAGTTTAGTTTAGTTTAGTTTAGTTTAGTTTAGTTTAGTTTAGTTTAGTTTAGTTTAGTTTAGTTTAGTTTAGTTTAGTTTAGTTTAGTTTAGTTTAGTTTAGTTTAGTTTAGTTTAGTTTAGTTTAGTTTAGTTTAGTTTAGTTTAGTTTAGTTTAGTTTAGTTTAGTTTAGTTTAGTTTAGTTTAGTTTAGTTTAGTTTAGTTTAGTTTAGTTTAGTTTAGTTTAGTTTAGTTTAGTTTAGTTTAGTTTAGTTTAGTTTAGTTTAGTTTAGTTTAGTTTAGTTTAGTTTAGTTTAGTTTAGTTTAGTTTAGTTTAGTTTAGTTTAGTTTAGTTTAGTTTAGTTTAGTTTAGTTTAGTTTAGTTTAGTTTAGTTTAGTTTAGTTTAGTTTAGTTTAGTTTAGTTTAGTTTAGTTTAGTTTAGTTTAGTTTAGTTTAGTTTAGTTTAGTTTAGTTTAGTTTAGTTTAGTTTAGTTTAGTTTAGTTTAGTTTAGTTTAGTTTAGTTTAGTTTAGTTTAGTTTAGTTTAGTTTAGTTTAGTTTAGTTTAGTTTAGTTTAGTTTAGTTTAGTTTAGTTTAGTTTAGTTTAGTTTAGTTTAGTTTAGTTTAGTTTAGTTTAGTTTAGTTTAGTTTAGTTTAGTTTAGTTTAGTTTAGTTTAGTTTAGTTTAGTTTAGTTTAGTTTAGTTTAGTTTAGTTTAGTTTAGTTTAGTTTAGTTTAGTTTAGTTTAGTTTAGTTTAGTTTAGTTTAGTTTAGTTTAGTTTAGTTTAGTTTAGTTTAGTTTAGTTTAGTTTAGTTTAGTTTAGTTTAGTTTAGTTTAGTTTAGTTTAGTTTAGTTTAGTTTAGTTTAGTTTAGTTTAGTTTAGTTTAGTTTAGTTTAGTTTAGTTTAGTTTAGTTTAGTTTAGTTTAGTTTAGTTTAGTTTAGTTTAGTTTAGTTTAGTTTAGTTTAGTTTAGTTTAGTTTAGTTTAGTTTAGTTTAGTTTAGTTTAGTTTAGTTTAGTTTAGTTTAGTTTAGTTTAGTTTAGTTTAGTTTAGTTTAGTTTAGTTTAGTTTAGTTTAGTTTAGTTTAGTTTAGTTTAGTTTAGTTTAGTTTAGTTTAGTTTAGTTTAGTTTAGTTTAGTTTAGTTTAGTTTAGTTTAGTTTAGTTTAGTTTAGTTTAGTTTAGTTTAGTTTAGTTTAGTTTAGTTTAGTTTAGTTTAGTTTAGTTTAGTTTAGTTTAGTTTAGTTTAGTTTAGTTTAGTTTAGTTTAGTTTAGTTTAGTTTAGTTTAGTTTAGTTTAGTTTAGTTTAGTTTAGTTTAGTTTAGTTTAGTTTAGTTTAGTTTAGTTTAGTTTAGTTTAGTTTAGTTTAGTTTAGTTTAGTTTAGTTTAGTTTAGTTTAGTTTAGTTTAGTTTAGTTTAGTTTAGTTTAGTTTAGTTTAGTTTAGTTTAGTTTAGTTTAGTTTAGTTTAGTTTAGTTTAGTTTAGTTTAGTTTAGTTTAGTTTAGTTTAGTTTAGTTTAGTTTAGTTTAGTTTAGTTTAGTTTAGTTTAGTTTAGTTTAGTTTAGTTTAGTTTAGTTTAGTTTAGTTTAGTTTAGTTTAGTTTAGTTTAGTTTAGTTTAGTTTAGTTTAGTTTAGTTTAGTTTAGTTTAGTTTAGTTTAGTTTAGTTTAGTTTAGTTTAGTTTAGTTTAGTTTAGTTTAGTTTAGTTTAGTTTAGTTTAGTTTAGTTTAGTTTAGTTTAGTTTAGTTTAGTTTAGTTTAGTTTAGTTTAGTTTAGTTTAGTTTAGTTTAGTTTAGTTTAGTTTAGTTTAGTTTAGTTTAGTTTAGTTTAGTTTAGTTTAGTTTAGTTTAGTTTAGTTTAGTTTAGTTTAGTTTAGTTTAGTTTAGTTTAGTTTAGTTTAGTTTAGTTTAGTTTAGTTTAGTTTAGTTTAGTTTAGTTTAGTTTAGTTTAGTTTAGTTTAGTTTAGTTTAGTTTAGTTTAGTTTAGTTTAGTTTAGTTTAGTTTAGTTTAGTTTAGTTTAGTTTAGTTTAGTTTAGTTTAGTTTAGTTTAGTTTAGTTTAGTTTAGTTTAGTTTAGTTTAGTTTAGTTTAGTTTAGTTTAGTTTAGTTTAGTTTAGTTTAGTTTAGTTTAGTTTAGTTTAGTTTAGTTTAGTTTAGTTTAGTTTAGTTTAGTTTAGTTTAGTTTAGTTTAGTTTAGTTTAGTTTAGTTTAGTTTAGTTTAGTTTAGTTTAGTTTAGTTTAGTTTAGTTTAGTTTAGTTTAGTTTAGTTTAGTTTAGTTTAGTTTAGTTTAGTTTAGTTTAGTTTAGTTTAGTTTAGTTTAGTTTAGTTTAGTTTAGTTTAGTTTAGTTTAGTTTAGTTTAGTTTAGTTTAGTTTAGTTTAGTTTAGTTTAGTTTAGTTTAGTTTAGTTTAGTTTAGTTTAGTTTAGTTTAGTTTAGTTTAGTTTAGTTTAGTTTAGTTGAGTTGAGTTTAGTTTAGTTTAGTTTAGTTTAGTTTCTTTGGAAGTCTTTGAATACAAAAATTCTTACAGACTATATAAAATTAGAGAAAAACTAAAATTAAAAATTTATAGTAAATATATAATCTTAAGACTAGGTTAAGTAAATACTGTTAACAAAATTCCTTAACTTTTGTTTCGGAACAAAGAGATCAAAGTCATTAGATTCATTCAATTCATTACACAGTAACAAAGCTCTTGTAATTGGCTCATTTAAGGCATAGTTAGTTCTACAATATTTTACATAAAATAATTTAGAAATTCTTAGATTTCTTAATGGAATATGAAAAGGTATAAGTTCCAAGAGAGATTGACAGTCAATTAATCCAGAGATAATATCATAAATAAACATCAATGATGCAATTTTCAGCCTGGAATCAAGCGATTTAAGTCCTAAGAGCATTAAACGAGAGTTATAGGGTGGCAAAGGTTCACAAAAGTTAATTGACCTCAGGGCAAACCTCGTGAAATTTTTATGTATTTTTTCCAGTCTAAAAGAGGTAGACATATAATACGGGCTCCAAACAATGGATGCATACTCCAATCTAGATCTCACAAACGCATTAAATAACATTATTAGAGTATGTGGATCAGAAAAGTCATGGCAATTTCTTCGGACAAACGCAAGTAGAGAGTAGGCCTTAGGAATTAGGAAGTTGACATGGTCCTGAAATGAAAATTTTGCATCAAAAATTACACCGAGGTCTCGATATGAAAACACAGTTTGAATTTTTGAGTCAGAAAGAGAATAAGAGTTAGATAAGGTATTAAGAGAAAGTTTGGATAGAGTAAGATGAAAGCATTTAGAAAAGTTTAAAGGAAGGCCATTTGAAACACTCCAAGCCAAAAGTCTGTTAACATCATCTTGTAAGTCATCTATATCTGAAGAAGATGATATTTTTTTAAATAATTTAACATCATCAGCATAAAGTAGAAAGTGAGAGTTAAAAAAATGTTTAGAAATATCATTCATGAAAATAATAAAAAGCAAAGGTCCAAGGATACTACCTTGAGGGACACCCGAAGAAGCAACAAATTCGTATGAATTATTATTATTTAAGCAAACAAAAGAGGTTCTATCCGACAGATAAGACTTAATCCAGCTCAAAAAAGTTGAATGAATTCCCATATGTGATAGTTTCCACATAGGAAACGGATTCGCCACATAGGAAACGTATGTGTACTATGTCCTTTTATAAAACTCTTGAGATGTAAAATTTTACAAATTTGGAGAAAAACTAAATTTTTTTTAAATAATAGAGTTAGAGGTAATTTTTTTCGTGACATCTGATTTATTTTTTATCTTTTACATAAAGATATATAAATAGTTACATTAATTGGATTTAAGATAATAATAAAACGAATTAAAATAACTTAATATTAACACTTGTTTTACCCGCAAGTCACAAAAACCTGTCCCAATAGTCACAATTTGCAATATTTTGTCTACTTTTTCTACTAATTTTTTATTAAAATGAACATTTAAATGGTTTAGTTAAAATTCTTGATTCAATGTTCAAAGGTAACTGAGTGAGATTTTTCGGTGTCGCAGTAGTCACATTCATTAAAATAATAGTAACACAAGACTTAGAACATTTCTTCCTTTTTTTAAAGAATATTACACAATAAATATTTATCTGTGTTTTAAAAAATATTTCACTGTTATACAAGTTATGATGACAACGTTATAACTCATTGTTGGTCAAATTCTTTAGTCAAATGCCCCAGTAGTCCAAATGGAATGCCCCATAAAGTTTTCAAGATATCTTTATTGTTTTAAAGTCATATCAAATCGGCGTAAATTTTCGAAAAAGGTTTCGTTGACCAATATTTCTTTTTATGAATGCTTATTTTTGTTTATTTTTTTACAATATCCTCACCAGTCTTTTTGATTTCAACATAATGTAAATTTTTTTAAGATTACTTTATGTTAGAAGTTTTAAAATATGCTTAATGTGGGGTATCCGTAAGAGATGTCAAAAGTTTTCACCGAATTGTTTTGTAGACCTAATAATTGTCTAAAATTCCTTGTTACATTGTTTTCTTGTATCCCCTTCGTTTTTTTAAGATTTTAAAATGTTTGTACTATAGCGCCTTCATGTATTCCACCGATCGAATTGTAACATTGCTATAAGCAATAAATTCGATAAAAAAAAATAAAGTGTAAATATGACCACAGTCGGGCTGTTCGAAATTTATGAGATGACAAGTAAACGCAACAAAGAATTAATTCATTAAGAATTTTTTCCAGCTAGCCACATGTCCATTCTTCAAAACGAAATCCTTTAACTTTCGAAAGATCAAAGATGCTTCTTTAACAATATCATACGATACGTTACCGATTAGAGATGATATTTCCACAGAAGATGATATTAAAAATATGTGTGTAAACCAATAATTTATTCAAAGTAATATTAAATTAAACTTTAATTCAATCGAAAGGCAGCAATAATATTATTATTTCATTTTAAGTTATTTCTTTACTGATTCCATTGTTTTAAGCTTGCACAACAAATACTATGGTACAGAAAAGTTAAAAAGCATTGAAAGCTAAAATGAAAAAAGTTAATTTTTGAATGTAATAAGTTTTATTTAATATAATCTCCCAATATACTTATTCCAATGATCCTCCAATAATTATTTACCATCCCTGTTATAATTTTCTGAAAGCTCTGCAAAATACTACTCCACAGCTGTAAAAGCTTCTTCATTCGACGAAAAACACTTTCCACGAAGCAATTGTTTTAAGTTTTTGAAAGAAGTAGTAGAACCTGGGAGCCAAATCTGTTGATTTAAAAGTCATTTAATGTGGGGTGATTTTTTCTTGGGCTGATGGCCTTAGCCAAGCAATATTAAGAATTTATTTAAGATTTCTACATTTTTGCCCTTAAAAAGCATATAAAAATTATAAGTTCTATTCGATATGACATCAAATGAGTCATTTTCGGATCTACGTTGTAATTTTAATTAAGCTAAAAAATCTACTCTATCAAATAAAGGTCTGACTAGAAATCGATCGATCAGCCTGTTATGACCAATTTCATATCAAATGAAAAAAAGGCATTTTATGATAAGAGCAAATTTTGTATGGCGTGTGGCTAAAAACAGAAAACGCAAAACGGAAGCCAGCTTTTTTGGCAAACATCTTAAAAGTATAAAAACTTTGTGAAATTAATGTTTGTCATTAGTTGGATCTAAATTTCCAATCAGACACCAAACATAAAAAGGTAAGCTTCTGCTTTTTTGCTAAGAGCTGTATTTTTATTTCTAATTTCTTTTAAAATTCTAGTACTATGTTGAAGGTTTTCATTTTATTGGCCATTGCCGCTTTGGCCAATGCCGAGCTCATCAGGATGCCTATTCAAAGGCAGGAAAACTTCCAGAAAACACGCGAAAATATTGCTGCTGAGTTGGATTTGTTGCATAGCAGATACACAAAGTCAGTTGGCCATTACAAATATGCCTGTCTCCACAAAGAAGCTTTAACCAACCATATGAACATGGAATACTATGGCCACATTACCGTCGGTACACCTCCACAAAGATTTGAAGTTATTTTTGATACCGGTTCATCGAACTTGTGGGTGCCCTCTAGCCAATGTCCCGATAGTAACATTGCCTGCCATCAACGCAACGAATACAATTCCCAGGCTTCAAGCACCTACCAAGCTAACGGTGAAGACTTTTCCATGTCTTACGGCACTGGTAGCTTATCTGGCTTCCTCTCCACCGATACTGTGAACGTTAACGGCTACGCCATCCAGAACCAAACCTTCGGTGAAGCTATGATTGAACCTGGAAATACCTTCGTCAACGCAAGTTTCGATGGTATCTTGGGATTGGGTTATTCAACTTTATCCGTCGATGATGTTGTGCCTCCATTTTACAACATGTGGACTCAAGGATTATTGGACAAAGAAGTATTTTCCTTTTATTTAGCTCGCCGTGGCTCTGCTAAGGTTGGCGGTGCATTGATCTTCGGTGGTTCCGATAAGTCTTTTTATGAAGGTGAATTCACTTACGTTCCTGTTTCGAATGAGGGATATTGGCAATTCGGGGTGGATACCATTACTGTAAATGGACAATCTGTATGCGACAACTGCCAAGCTATAGCTGATACTGGCACTAGTCTTATTGCCGCTCCTCCACAGGCTTGTGAAGATCTGAATGGCTTAATTGGCGCTACCCAACAAGAATATGGTGATCCCAACTACTATGTTGACTGCTCTACCATTGATGAATTGCCCAATATTTCGATCGTTATTAGTGGCAAAAGCTTCGTTTTAACTCCATCCGATTACATCGTTAAATCGAAAATTGATGGATACACTTTTTGCATGTCAAGTATTAGTGCCATGGAAGGCGATCTGTGGATCTTGGGTGATGTCTTCATTGGCAGATACTACACTGAGTTTGATTTGGGCAACAACCGTGTAGGTTTTGCACCAGTTAAGTAAAAATTTCGCTATAATGTTGTATTAATAAAACAACTCGGAAAGCATTATAATATAAGTCAAGTGTGTTTAGTTATCTTTGTTGTTAATGAAATAAAAACTGATAAAAATTAATTTGATTACTAAAAACACTAATATAAAGGTATACTGTTTTATAAAAATTAAATTCAATATATTTACCATAAAACCACCAACAATTTTGTGTATGTCTCAATAAAAAGAAAAAAATATTGATTTCATATAAAGAATCGATTTCATACAAGGCCCGTAGTATGAAAATTGTATAGGGAATGAAATTGAGTGTTAACAAAATATTCAAGCGTTACGTTTTCCTGTTTAACCATATTTCCATAAATTAATTCTACACCAGTGATGCCAACCCGCAGAGAATAAAAATCCACAAATGCGACATAAAAAAATCCGTTTTAGCAAATTTATATAATTTTTTCAATTTAAAACAAACAGCTTATAAAATTACTCAATTGAAGTCATTAATAGTTTTTTACAAATTTGCCGGAACTGTCAAAATGAAGTTGACAGCCCATACAAAATGCGATAAGAAAGCAAAAATAGGCAAGAATAGCAAAATGCTTGAGTTTGACAATTTTGGCTATGAGAAAAAGAGAGCAGTCTGAAATGCATATACCTTCACTAGCTCTACCATGATTTCAATAAATTCCATGTTGCTATCTATTTTTCTATTTCTCTTTTTCTTTCTGCTCAGCTAGCATAGCGCAACAACAAAAAACTGATGAGCCTCGAGCAAGGCTTATTTATAAGGTTGTGGCACTTGAGAGCGAGCTCGGTCAAACTGTCAGAATGGATGAAAAGAAATGAAGAAAACGAATGCTTAGAACAAGGAAAAGCACAATGACAGTTTGAGAAAGGCGGAAAAATAGTGCATTTCTCTCAAGTGCCACGACCATGGAACAATTACTGACAAGGTTGTAGCGTAGACTGGTTTTTTTCTCACGAGCTGCGATCGGAAGTTGTCAAATTAGCTGTTCATGCAGTGTGTCGACGTCACGATCGTTCGTACTCCGTTTCTTGCTGATTTTCAGTTTTTTCTTATGTACTAAAAGTCACGTAAACTTACCAATTGAAATGAATAACCTTATGTACTTTTGTTATCAAATCTTATCTTTTGTATTGAACCTTATGCTTGTTTTAGATTTTTTCGAACTTGTATTGGAAGTGTAGACTGAATATCGTCTTAAGCTAAGGCTGCACTTCCCTTAATCAGATTGATAAGGTTGTCATCGTTTTCTCCAATCATAGATTATCTCTAAAATCTTAAGGAAATTTTCAAAAATATTCTATCATTAAATACTCTCGAAAACTGCAAATAAAGTAGAAGAAATATTCTCATTTTATATTCTCATAAATTACACGAAATGTTCTATCATTAAATACTCTCCAAAAATCTTATTTATACTATTGTTAACTTGCCAATTTGGTTATTCTGAAATACATGAAATATTTTATACAAAATTCTAACATAATATTTCATCCCATTAAATATTCTCAAAAATCGAAAATAATATTGGAGTTTTGGTTTTCCAACTGGATGTCCTTATCCAGTAAGATTGTTTCGAATAAGATTGTTTCGATTATTAAGTTCTATATATGTCTGGTTGGTCTAACTAGACTTTTACACCTAACTAGATTCTAGGTTGGTCTAACTAGATTATAGATTCTATCTTGCAATTAGAAAGGAACGATCCATCTCCTGGACGCCGCGATATACCGATTTTTAAACACAGTGAATCAAAGAAAAGTGAAAAAAGCAACAACTTAGACATAGCTAGTCAACAGCAGTCAACTACAACTCCTGTAGCTGTTTTTGACTACTCCTGATCGCTATGGAGTGATTGCGTGAAAAGAAAACGATTAAACAAGGCTTGTCAAAAATATACTCACAAAGAGTGTGCCTACATTTCTTAATGGCCGCATTCAGCGGAGTCAACTGTTGTGAACTGTTATGGTAGCGATACCTTAGTGAGCCATGTTTTTACCTAAAGATTTTTTTACTCTAAATGTAGGAAAAATTGTAAATTATTTTATTAAATAATGTAAATAATTAAATTGCAAAGGTTTCACACTCAAATTTACCGCATTATTTCTGTGTTTTTTTTAGACTGAACCAACAATCGGGGGATGCCTCCTATAAATGTGTAAGCATTGTGTTGATTCGGAAGATGGGTGATGGTTAGTTTGAGGGTTAATAGATGGAGAAGTTTAGGTGAAGATTTATTTTAAATTTGCACAGCTCAAAACTGACAGGAAACACGCTCGAAAGAAGATTATTCCACAATTTTACCGTGCGACATAAAAAAGAATTATCTCGGTTGCGTGGTTCTGTTGGACGTCGAGGAAATTGTAAAGGTCTGGGCTTAAACAGCTGCCCGAGTGGACCTAGAAAACACACAAGCTAGTGGCGTCAGGCAATGTATCTCCATTGAACTCTTTCTATGGTAATTTTTATACAGAAGGCTGAGGCAATAAACATAACGTCGATGCCCAAGAGAATTGAGAGAGCATAAATTACTTTCATCCCCAATTAAATATATCGCACGACGTTGAATTCGATTCAGAAGCTCCAAATAAGATCTTGAAGCCCCTGCGCAAATGTACGATTTGCACTCCATTTTCGGCCTGATAATGAGGTGTAGATTATGCGAAGATCCGCTGGAGTGAAATATTTTTGCACTGTTTTAAAAAACCTAAGCACTTGGCCGCTTCTTTCGACACATCGAAGATATGATCATTCCAACGTAGATCAGATTAGATCGATATGCCCAGAACGTCAATAGCGGCTGATTTCACAAGATCCAGACCATTAATAATGAGGGGAACTAAGGGGCAATCCATCCGCCCATGAGTTAACAGATAGATTTGGGTCTTGCTTGCATTGAACTTTTTTTACTCTATTAGCAACACTCTACTCGGAGTCTTTTTGTGAATCATTAAGAAAAGTGTCATTCATATTTTGCCCCTTTATCTCAATCTCCATAGAGCTTGGGCGTTTTTTTTATTGAATATTAATGACAAATGCTGCTGTCGTCCGCAAACGAATGTGTTGAAGCAAGGTTGGTGATAGAACTGAATCCTGCGGTACTCCTGCGTAAGACATGGGTAACGCTGCGCTGCGTTGCGCTTTTGAGTTGAAGCACTTTAATGCGTTACTGCGCTGATACTTTTGTTTTAAAAAAATTAACGCAATAGCGCAGTAATAACACGCTTAAAGAAAAATGAGGAAATACTTATTCAGCTAGCAAAAATTGCACAAATTTTACGACGCCGCAAACATAGCGATAGAATATTCGAAGCGAGCATTGTTAGCTTATTTAAATACGGAAAAGGAGTTGCGGGAAAGATGCTGTTAAGCATGAGTGTTTGGAGAGCGTTGATTGTTATGATGCTTTGCCATTCACGGAATGGTTCTTCAATATGTATAACAATATTTAAACGTGTTCGTAAGCGTCAATATTTAATATTTATTATTATTAAACGTAATATTTGAACGAAAGCGTAATATTTGTTTTTGCGTTGAAGATGAATATGGCGGTAACAGTTAAAAGTAACGCAAAACCGCATCAATATTAGTTCTTTAAATCAAATATATTGTTTCAGGATTTGTTAAATGATTCCATTTATTTTTCCTAAGACAAGGCAACTTGCACTTAGGGGTCGTCCATAAACTACGTTACTGATTTTCCGGTTTTTTTTACCCCCTCCTCCCCCTGCGTTACTTTTCGTAGTGCTTTTCAAAACCCCTCCCCCCCCTCCATAAAGTAACGTGACATATGAAATTAATTCATTCGAATGATTATATATTTTGACTAGCTCTGACAATTTTCACTAGTATTAGTGACTAGTATGACTACATACATTAAAGGAACAATTGGAAAAAAATCAATAATTAATATCATCTGTAAAAGCTATTCCATCTGCGATCCAAGATTCGATGCTCTCAATCACTGGGATAGAAGAAGCTGGTAGCTTTGTTAAGGATTCTTCAAAATAGAATTTTTCATCGGATTCTATGTCGACCCATTCAGGTGAATCCTCATTTCTAACGCAAAGAAATTCACCTGGTCTTTGACAGAGTGCCCTTAAAGGCTGCACCCGAGCTGCACCAAGTTTTGTGTTTTTGTGTTAATGCTTTCTGAAAATTGATTTATTTAAATAGTATTTTTTTATTCCGATTTATTGCAAACGATATAATACAAACTTATGGCAATTCATAGAAGTTTTAAAAACTAAATACAAGCCGCAGGTAGGACACGACCTTGAACCGATTTCTTCTTTCTGAGAAGGACAGTACATGTCATACGGTATCTCCTTTGATCAAGAACATTCAGGCCTTAACGTCAAAGCCTTGTGCAAAAGCAAAGACCCAAATTTTTCAGACGTGTGGTGAGATGGTGAAGGAATACCAAAAGGTTCCTGTGTCGAGGGAAAAGGTGGTGGAAGAAATCGTTGAAACAAAAGTTAACCATCAATTTAGACGATCAAACATAAACATGTAAGGTTAAAAATTTTTGAAATGATTGTGTTATTAATTAGAGGTTTTTTGTCGATTTTTTTAAATTTTGGTAACGTTACAATATCTAAACACCTCCCCCCCCTACCGTTACTTATCGTAGTGCATTTCAAAACCCCTCCCCACCCCTAAATTGGTAACGTAGTTTATGGACGACCCCTTAGGACAAGACACCACAAAACTCACCACATTAAAAAAATACCACATAAAGCAATGCGTTATCGAACTAAAAAAACATCCTGTGCTGATCAACATCGTGTTAATATAGATATCATAGCATTTTAAGCTACGTCACACAGTGCTTTGCGTAGTGGAAATAAATCCGAAAATTTTTGGTCTCCGAATAGCGCAAATTTGGCATCATTCGACAGGTAATATTCTTATGACGATAAATCTGAACAATTTTGAATAGCTATCTGTTAAAAAACAAGTTGACTAATTTTGCACGAATTTCATAGGTGGTGTCACATGTATTCTAAGGCTCAAACAAAAAGCTCTTAAAAATAAATTTGGCAGCTAAAAATAAAAAAATTTTTTTAAGAAGAAAACAATGCAAAATTTTGGTTTTTTGAGTTTTTGAAAAATATTAATAAATAGAATTTTGCTAAATTTTTAAACTTTAAAAACAAAACCAAACTTTAAACCAAAAACATAAAAATTCGCAAAACGCATGTATCAAAATGTGGATGCTTGTATATGCCGGTTTTCTTTTTTATTCATAAGATTGCACCCTTTGCTAGCTGGCTATGAAAAAAAAATTCCGCATATATCCGTAATTTTTAAAAAACTTATTTTGAAAAAGTCTAAATCTGTAAATTGCTTTAGAATTGCTTAAATATAGGTTCAAGGGAGGTACCCCTAAAACTAATCGATTTGAATGATTTTAAGTAAATATATATAACTTAAAATGATAAGCCTTTTGACCAAATTTTACTATGATTGGTCATTTTTTTTTTCTACCTCCCATACAAAATTATGTAAAAATTTAATATAGGTCCAAGGGAGGAACTCCTAAAAACTAATGGATTTAAATCATTTTCAGTATACATCTATTACTTTATATTTTAAGCCTTTTGACAAAATTTTATTAAGATCGGTAAACTTTTGTGTCTACCTTCTATACAAAATTATGTTAAAATTTAATATAGGTCCAAGATAAGGACCAGCCGATTTCAACCATTTTCGATATTTTTCTTAGATAGCTTAAACTTACTATGTATACAAAATTTCATTATCATAGGAGCACTCCTTCTATTTATATCCAAATTTGTATGAGCGCAAAGCACTGTGCGTCATGACGCAATTGCGTTAACGCATTACGCTGATACAGTAAGATGGGCTTGAGTTGGTGTATCAGCGCAGCATTTTCTGATGCGTTACCCATGTCTGCCCTGCGTTGCTGGCGTTCTCCTCGGATGAAATGAAACTACGACACGAATCATTCTGTCCTTAAGGAAACACGTGATCCATCTAGCAAAGTTACCACCAAAACCATATGCAATAAGTTTCGACACGAGCGCTTTATGCCACACTCGGTCAAACTCTAATGAAAAATCCAGAGCAACAACTCTGCTCTCGCCGAAAAAGTGAACGCATTGATTCCAATTCTCAGTTAAGAACGCCATAAGATCACCAGTAGAGCGAGCCCTACGGAAACCATATTGACGGCCATTGAGTCGTTGGTTGCGCTCCAAATAGTTCATAACGTTAAAGTTTATTACGCTCTCTATAACTTTGGAAAGCGTAGAGCAAGCATATCGCAAATGGTCGGTAGTTTGTAGGGATTTGCCACCTTCCAACAATATAAAAATACACCTGCTCTGTGGGAGATGTTGAAAAATTTGCGCAAATTCCAAGCCAGCGAAGAAGCACATCTTTCTAACACAATTGGCGGTATGTCATCAGGACAAGAGACTTTGTTTATGTTGAAATTTGTAAAGACCCTTTTTATAACTTATAAGGGAAGTTCTTTTTTTTTTTAAATGTATCATTCAAATTGATAAAAAAGATATTGATTTTAATATGAAAAACCAAAATGAAAACATATTTTTTCAATTTGTTCGGATTTTATTTAAAAAAAAAAAACGAGTTATACAACAAAATTTCTGAACACGTTTTGGCCAAAAAGTGCACCGTTTTTTATAAATTGTAAACATTTTTAGCTAATTCAATCAATTTTTAATTTTTGGAACATTTTACTCAGTTTTGATGTTAAGCCCGTATGATACCTAATTGTTTTGACCAATTTTTTTTAATGACAATGAAACTATAGAAGTTGAAATAGTGCAAAAGCTAAAATGCAAGCAGTGTGAGTGTATACGCATATAGTAAGAATTGAAAAAAAATGTTCGACAGACAGCGTTTTTAATGCATTGCTCTTGACGTCCGTCACTCGTTAAGTTGCGATCAAAAATTAAGTGTCAAAAACAAGCTTGAGCTCTTTCTTCCGCAGCCAATAAAAATAATTAGATAAGATAGTAATATTGCGGAGATGTAAAAAATTGGCGCGATGTATGTTTTCATCCTTTTCCTACAATATATATTTGTCTTGCTCAAGCGCCACTTGTTTTCACATTTTGAAATTGGAAAAAAAATTAAGTGTCATACAGGCTTTTCCACAATACTTTGTATTTATTCTTTTAAATTTTCTGTTTTTTTTTCACATCAATTTTTGATCATATATTTTTTTACGAATACGAACCTTATATGATAGGTAAAAAAAATTCCAGTTATTTTCCCTTTATGTCTTAGAATCATATCATGTAAAAATTATTTATTTGCTGTAAATGGACCATAAAGTGTTTAACTAGGAACTTATTCGATTTGTTACAGTTTTGCTACACGGCCATTCAAAGGGTTAACTACTCTCGTTCAAAAGTAAATCTCCTGCATTGCAGAAGAACTACTCTCAACAAAGAGCAGTGGCTGATTGCTATCTGAGAGAGTGGAGTTTTGTGCAAATAATCTAGAAATTAGGTTCGCTTTATCAGCCGAGTCAGTGAAGATTTGGTTATCTTTTAAAAGAGTTGGAATCGATGACGATATCTGATTCTTTACTCTTTTAACAAATAACGAAAAATTGTTGCTCCCTTTGGGGCAGAGAAAACTTGTTATCGATTGGGAACTTCGTACAAAAACTTTTCGCATTTTAATATTGCACTACAGCGATTCCTTACCTCAATGCGAAATTTTTTTTTTTAGTATCGATATTCTTGTTAGAACGCCAATTCTGAAAAGCTTCCTTTTTGGACCTGACTGCAATTCTCCAAGTTTCATTTAATCATGAGTGTTCTTTGGGTTTAATGCTTCCCAGCTTATTGAGAATGAAAGACCGCATACCCAATAAAATAATTTCTTGTACAATAATTTCTTTCCAAAACAGCCGCGGCATTCACATTTCTATCAGTTAAACATAATTTCCAATTAAAGTTGCGATAAAAATTATTTAACGCAGTCCAATTTGCCTTTCCATAAGACCATGCAGTTCTCCTCGGGGCTTTAGGCGTAAAGTTGCAGTGGTAGAATATGGAAAAACAGCGGAGATGTTTGGCTCGACTGATCAAGAGTTGCGTTGACAGTCACATCATATTTTTCATGATGCGAAGTCAGAAAAAGGTCAAGGATACAATCGCGTCGGAAGCGAATTTCATCTGGGGGGGCAGTACAAATGGGGGGGCAGTACAAATGGTGGTGCAAAAAAATTTCACCAAAATTTCTTCACATGAAACATGAAGAAGAGAGAAAGAAGAGGAAAATATATAATACAAAAATGTTATCGTTGTAAAAAAACTGATACTTTGAATAACTTTTCCTTTTAAATTGTTTATCTAGCTAAAAAAAGTGGGGGGGGGGGCAACTGCCCACCTTTCCCCCCGCTTCCGACGCCAATGCAAGGATATAATGAATATGCATAACAATTTGGGGAAAAAAAGTGGGTTCCTTCACTAGTTGAATCAATTGGTTTTGAGAGCGTCTCTTCTATCCTAGCCTACCTTATTATTATGCAATTATTACGTTAAAAGTGCATTCTCGCTCTCGCAGAGAGTTCATTTTTTTTTAAGCCGAAAAAACAAGAACAAATTTGGATTCATTCAATCATTTGCTTCTCGTCCTTAGGACTTAGATATTAAAAACTGTATTTGATGCTGTCAATATTCTATAGATAAATAGTCTGTTAAAACTTTAAAGCATTGTAACTGGGGACGTGATGGATATCCGCATTCGTGTGAACGTCCGTGAAAAATTGATGCAGATTCTCCCCAAATTCTTTTGGGAATGTAGATGTGCGTCACATTACATAGTTTTAACTGTTTCTTGAAATATAAAAATTAATATTTCTTATATTGCCTGATTTAAAGGTAAGCATTTGAGTTCGACTAGCTTGTGATATAATTTTCCATTTTTCAGTCATTTTCACTAGCCTTAGCCTCGTCTTCTTATTGAAAACCCACTTTTCCACTAGTTGAGTCGCAATTATTTCATTAAACGTATGGTTGACACCTAAACGGGGCTGATAAGCTGCCATTGATTCAATTCGTCGATTCTATCGCTAATTATTTTAAGTTGTACGCTTCTAAAAAAACATTATCATCAATAATGCTGTCACCCTGTCATTTGATAAAAGTATAAACATTTTATTAACGACACGTGTTGTACTGACGACAATCATACATATATATATCTTGTGTGTGTGATCAAATTTTTCTAGAATAATTCCAAAAAAATTATGACTTTGGGCACCTGAAAGAGTGAATCGAAGGAAGTCGAACTTCTTGATCACATCGGAGCTCCGAGATATAGATATTTTTAAATTTGGAGTGATTGCAACAGTTATTTACCTATTACAGCGTCAGTTCGAATCGAAAAAGATACCCAAATATACTTTCACAATGTAAAATTAGTCGCTAATTCCAAATAAATTACATTTTTGCGAAAAAAAGTTTTCACTATGATTTTTGGGTGCGTACGAAGATCATTTTTCTTAGCAACAGACGGCAAGGGGAATTTTATATAAAAAAAGTGTACATTTTTTTAAAAAATGTTTGGTTTTTACAGATTTTTTTTAAATTACTTGATTGAAATAATCAAATTTATTTTTCAGCGAGGAACTAACAAAGAGCCGCTATAATATAAGTCGACTTTTTTTCGTTATAGGTTTGCACACATGGGCGTCCACTAGGCAGGCTTTAAATTAAATCAAAAAAGTAAGTTTAAAAATTTTACGAAAGAAACAAAGAACTTTCTAAATTATAAATTGCGCTTTAACTTAAGGCTTTTAGAACTTTGTTAATAAAAACGTCGTTTCTAGTTGTAGAAGTTTAACATTTTGCACGCACATGTATTTTGATAAGGTGCATCATAATCAATCAAAAAGTCAATTTTGAATTTTTGACAATATGTTCATTATGTATTAGGGTGTCCCACAAATATATATTTTTATATTTTGACAGATGTCCGCGGCTTTAATACTACCACTTGACCTTCCACCCTCCACCCTCTGTAAAGCGCATCTCAAATGTTAAAATTTTAGAGGTCGCGAATTCATTTTCTAATATTCCCATACGATTTGCATGGAGAAAAATCAGTTTTGCTAGTAAACTGAATTTAGAGCCATTATCTTTTAAGCAAAATGGTTAAAAAAAGTGTTCCCTCAAATTTTGTCTGTTATGACATATCCAAATTTAATTGTCATCGGATTATTTATTGGAAAATAATAGAACATATTCCCAAAATGAATTTGGGATTATGACCGCCTCAAGAGAGGACATAATCCCAATTTTTTGCAATCTTCTTTGTACACGCTCAAAAATCTTGGACTAAATTCTAATAAATCCTGTATTGTATATATGACGATACCGAAACTGTATTAAAATTTAATCAACATAACAATTGCTTTTTATTCTCTCATGGGACTTAATTTTAATACATGCTTGTATTAAAATATTTTTTACAAAAATAAAAAATTAACGAAACATATGGGATTCGAACCCACTACCTTTAGGCTATAAGTTTTTGGCTCTACCAACTGTTCTATGAAGCCACATGTATAAAGAAATGATAAACATGCATAAGAACCGAACCAAGCTGAACGCTGTTTTTAAAGACTAATCCAAACTGTATTAAATATTATTCCAGGTTTTATTAAAAAATGTCTAGTATTTTGAAGAGTTTGAATTCAAATAGAAAATGTATTAAAAAATGCATGATTCCAACGATTGGATTAAAAATTAGTCCAAGATTTTTGACCGTGTAAAAACGTTTTTATTAAGGCCGCGTTTATAGAAGTGTACACTTATTTCTAGCCAAGCCGGAAACACATTGGAGCAATAGAGAACGCCAGTCATGCATCTCTTTTGTCCTAATGCGTTTTTGAGTTTTAGTTCGGCTCGGCTTAGCAATAAGCATCCACTATAAATGCGCCCTAAGATACTATCGAGCTAGAAACGGTATTTTAACAGTTTGAGTAAGGTAAATATGCCTGAATTGACAACTTTCCGTACAAAGGCAAATTATTTCGTCACAAACAAATTTATTTGCCCTTGTGCTATTTACCTATTACTAATTTAATAACTATAATAACTATTTACTAATTTACAATAGTAATAATATAGTAATAATATATAATAAAGTAATAACTATTTACTAATTTACCTAAATGATCGAAGAAGAAAGCGCCGGCGCTATGAAAAATAGCCCAAAAAAATGAAAAATCGCCCTTTGGACTTACTGAGGGCTTGAATCCCTAAGCAGCGGCCGAAGGCCGCCTATTAAAAAGAGAATTACGTCCAGAAATACTGTAGACAGCGAATCCGGTGTTGGACTTACTGAGGGTTGTAATCCCTAAGCGTGAAACACAGCTGCAAAAATAACTCAGATCTGTCTTAAGTCAATCGATCTTCGCTGGTTATCGAACAACGAGTATCGAACGTTAAATTCTTATTATGAGCAGTGCAACCCTATCGAAATGTTCGTTGCTCATCGAAATTTCAGTCGAATAGGATTTTGCTTTCGATGCGATGCGTGCCCTGCACAAATTGTTAAAAATTTAAGGATATTGTGATTGTATTTTCCTTTTTAAAGACTAAAAACTAATATTGAACTATTTTTGTAAATTTTATGCAGATCTAAGCAATAAATCGCAGTTAGAAAACTGGTCTCATTGGTGGAGGCAAACTTTGACTGCAAAGGATATTTGTTTCAAAGTTCAGGCGAAAAATAAATGGGAAGAACTCACGCCAGAATTAAATTGCTTAGGACCACCAGTTAGAACAACAGCAAAGTGGCTTAAGATTAGCTAAAAAAGCATTGCTCAATAGTTTTCTACTTCAAGCCAGTTTCGTCAAGCTTTATTTTATTATTATTTTAATATTATATTATTATTTTCGTCATAGTCATAACTTTTCTGTCTTATTTTTTGCAATCAACTTTCGAACCAATCATATTTAGTTGAAATAAAACACCGATCACCTGATAGAAATGTACTACCGTGAACAAACAATATGAACGAAATTCACAATAGCGCTACTCTTTGTCGAAAGCACGTTATAATACCAAATGAAAATTCGTTCGATCAGGCCTTTCGACTACAGTCGAAGATCGAACGCAGCTCATAATAAGGGCCATAATTCCTTTCTTAATAGGCTGATAGGGATTACAACCCTCAGTGAGTCCAACACTGGCTTCGCTGTCTACAGTAAAAATAGCTTAAGTTGACTTAAGACGGATCTGAGTTATTGATGCAGCTTGTTCCACGCATATAGAACTATAAGCACACAAAATCTGGAGCTTCTAGCATGACCTTAGCCAAAATTATGACACAACAATAAAGGACTCTTCCATTTAACTTGGAATGGCGATTGAAAACTTTGAAGCAAGATTTTTCGAAACTTTGAAATCAGACTTAAGCTATTTGCTTATCGACACAGATATCAGTATTTATTGAAACCACTTGGGACTATGACCTCTTAAAGGCGGACATAGTCCCAAGGGGTCAGAATTACGATTTTTAAAATTTGGGATTATGTCCCTTGGGGCTATGTCCCAGCACCGGTATTGATATCTTCCCATCCCTTAACACTAAACGTACCGGACCACTTTTTGTATTATACCATTTCATTTTTCCTCTGGCTACTACTAGGCATTTTTTAAAATAAATGATAGTTTTGAAACCTTAATAATATGCATTTGGTTTACAAAATCATTAATTGAGCTGAAGAAACCGAAATCAATATATTTGTATTTTTAAAATCTTGAATCCGGTAAAATGACTGGGGTCGGTACGTTTAGTGTAGTAAATTTTAATCGGAAAATTCCTTCAACAAAGCATAATGCGCACCTTACACGGTCAATCATCAGCGAGTTAGATCGAAATGAACTAGAAAAAAATTTTGTTTCACTCAACAATGGTTTGAGTCCGTGCTGATTTTGATACTAATGAACGGTAAAAAAAACTTTTTTGCAAAAACAAATTTTTGTGGCAAATATTGTGTGGAATGCCACATATGTAGTATTTTTATGTAAATTTCTTCTATGTCCGCAGTTAATGATTGATTCGGTCATATAGTTCGTTTCATTTTATAGATCTGATCATGAAACAGCAAACAAAACAAACTAAAAGACCTATTGAACTAAAAAATACAACGAGCTAACATACCTAACGATCTGAAACACCAAACGAACTATAAGACCTAACGAACTAACAACATGAATGAGTGCACGAAACGAACTAAAAGAGCGAACGAACTAAATGAACTAAAAGAACTATATGAACGAACTAGTTCATTAAACTCAACTGAACTAAAAGGAGCGATCTTTTTAGTGAACTAAAATGCCCAAGCCTAATGTGTACGTGTGGATTAATGCTAGCCGTTACACACATCAATCATATCGTCAAATTTTCATTCTGCATTATGGACTGGATGACCATTTTGCAAAGTGGATGTTAATTCTTTTAGTTGCTAAAAAGCGCATATATTTTAGAGTTTTTTCATATTAAAATAAAAACTAATAAACAATTTAATAGTAAAATATTAATGTTGAAGGTTTATTGCATATTAAAAATTGAATTGTTGGTAATGCGGTTGTGGCTGGTGGCTGCTGCTTGCTGGTGTTGCTGACGCTGGATTTGCAACTTGTGGGATTTGCTTGTGGACTATGCTGGTGGTGCGGGTGACTGCCGTAACCTGCATTTGTGCCGAGAGGAGCTCCTGGATTTCTGAAAAATTGAATATATTTAAATTTGGTATAAAGAAATATAATTATACAATTGCCGTATTGCTTCACACTGTCAGCGGTGGATTTGACGTCGACGCAGCGGTTGTGGCTGTGGCATTAATAACGACTAGGATGAATAGCCCTAGATAATAGCCCATTTCATCATGTACAACACAGCCACAGAATAACGAACGACTGCAGAAGATTAAAACTACGATAAATCTCGAGCCAAAAATGTTAGGTTTAAACACTCATCAAATCGTTGAAGCAATGCAGCAAGATTGGCAGGAAGTCGCCAAGCGTTCAAGAACAAGACGCTCCTCAGGTAGCAGTGTGTCTGTTGAGGAAAACGCCCCTCCAAAAAGAGATAATCGCTTTGTGATTTTTAATGAAATTGCTCTTAAGGAGAATTCAAGTAAGCAGATGCAGAAACAGTATCCGGTGTTGCAGAGTGAGGCGCAAGCGGAGGCAGCAAACGTTGAAGCGGTCAACAGCAAAGAAGAAACCAGTGACGTAAATCCGAATATAAGGATTTCTCAAGGAAAAAAAGGTAGGTTTTGTCCACCAATATTCATCAAAAATTTAGATGTTAGACAACTTGTTTTTGATTTAAGGAAAAAAAATGTTGTTTTTAAAGTTGTTAACTTGGGACAAAAAAGTAAATTGTTTATTGAGGACAGGTTGATCCATCGGGCTCTGCTCGAGAAGATCAGAGTAAGTCCTGGAATTCAGGCCTATTCATTTACTCCTAAGGAGGAAAAAAATGTGAATTTGGTTTTGAGAGGTCTCTCATCTTGGTATGAGGAGTCAGAGGTCCTTGACGAATTGCTTTCGTTAATTCTTGGTGGGGTAGAAAAGGTTTCTAGACTGGTTACGCCTCGTTCTCGGAGAGAGCAAAAAGAGTATGACTTATTCTTAGTAAGACTTCCTTCAGGGAAGACTAAATCTGAGGTGCTGAAAATAAAGTTTTTGTTTAATACGCAGGTGCTCTGGGAAAACCCGAAAGGTAACTCAGGGCCCATTCAATGCAGACGATGTCAGCAGTTCGGCCATATGGCGATGAATTGTGCCGGCGATTATAAATGCATCAAATGCAATAACGAGCACCTTCCAGGGGAATGCAGTGTAACGGTCGAGTCTGGGCAGAAGCCTTTTTGTGTTAATTGCAAGAGGGACCACCCTGCCAACTACAGGGGCTGTGAGAAGTACAAAGAGTATTCATTGTACAGAAAAGAATTGTTGCAGAAGGCGAAAGCTAACTCAAAAATGAGAGCCGAAAATGTTTTCATTGCTTCTAAAGTGCCTCCGCCCTTAACGGTGTCATACGCTAGCCTCTTTATAGGGCAGGATGGTCCCTCTTCAATTGCAATACCAAAGAATGTTAATCATTCTAAAGATAATGTGTTGAATCAATTTTTTAATCCTTCAAAGGACTTGTTTGGAGTGAGTGTTCAGGGTCTCCTGGGAAAAATTGAGAACTTCATGAGAAATATTAAGAGCTGTGCTTCTATCCAGGAAAAAAAGAATGTCTTATTTAGAGCTTCTAAATGAAAATATTCTAAATGATATATAATGTCTTTTAATTATGTATATTTTGTTTTCTTCGCCTTGCCGGTCTGATGGTGTGATGACGGAAGATCTCTTATGGATCACCCGCCGGATCACTCGCCGAGCTCTTATGGATCACCCTTACCTTACTTTTTGAAAGCTCTTCAGGGCAAAACCAGGGATAAATTTTGTTTCCCTTTACTTCATCTTATTTAAATTCGTTTTTTTGGAATATTTTAAAAGAAAACACTAATGATGTTGGTGGACAAAGCCTACTTTTTATTAATATTTTTACTAATATTGTGATAAAACTCAAGTACCTGACTTTATTAATTAATATGTAAGTATATGCCTTATTGTACTGTACGATGGTTACCGTAAGTTGAAAAAAGAAAAAAAAAACAACTAAAGAGAAATATGCAATTATATATTTACTCTATATATTTACAGTTATGTATAGGTAACTATAACTGAATTATTGAATTTTAAATTTATTAACTACATGTATATACATATCTGTTCGTCAAAGTTAAGTAATGGTTTCCATGAGGAAACATAATTGCTGTTCATGTTTCAATCTTTATACTTTTGCTAATATTGCACTATTGATTTCAAAGACAGTGTATAAGATAAAACTATGAATTATTAGCGATAGCTATTCTGCTTTGTTAAAATTATATGTTACGAAAGCTCATCGTATTTTCCTTGTTTGTAATTGTTACACAATTTTGCTGTGTATTCATTTTTAACTTTAAAGTTATACAACTGTATTGACGTATCCATTATTGCACTCTTTTACTCATAGCAATCTCAATCGAGAAAGTAGCAACGACTTTGTATTGTATAAAGTAGATTTAATTTTAGCATGCCAAACTGCCACGGTCATGCTGGTCGTTGTCTTACTCTTTCTTATGGTAGTTTTTAGAAATTTGTATATTCACTTGAATGACACTCGTCATATGTTATAATTCTATTACTCAGTGAGCAGGAGTAAAACTTGTCTATAATAAGACGTAAGCCATGTGGCATTCAGTTTATTAATTTACTTGATAAAGTAACCGATTGTGCAGGCCATACTATAATAGCCGCTAAGTTTATAATTAAGCAATTGTTTGTATCTTCTTGTATTATCGATTTGTATAAGACTCAATAAAGTACTACTACTACTACTACATTCTGCATTATTTTTTATGGAACACAGACTTGCGATGAGTTAAACGGACGATTGTATCGCGCATATTGCATTACTTGCTAATCAAGTAAATATTAGCTACGCATTCAAAAGCGTAAAAATAAAAGGAAAAGAGTCAGTAAACTCTGCCAAAAAGTGTTTGTCCTCATAAATTTATTATTTACAGCTCTTTTTTTTTTGCTGCAGTCATGTTTACTGCACGACGAAAGTAAACGAAATGACGAAAGATTGATCAATCAAGAACTTGCACACATCCAACCGCTTGACCAGCATTGCAAAATATCTAAAAATTTAGATTTTGATCAATCAAGCCATCAGCGTGTATGTGTAACGCATACAAACAAATATATTCAAACACATATACCTGATTGACGTCAAATTATTGACCGTGTAAGATGCGCATAAGTCTATGTCTTCCGATATGCAAAAATTTGTTATCGTACATCCAATTTCTACAAAGGAAAACGATTCTTTCGATTCTGATTTTGATTTCGATTCAGAAAGTACGTAATATTGTAAATATTTCTTTATGCTTGTGTATCAAAATAAATCTCTCTTTAATTTAAATGATCTGAGTATGAATGTGAACTGAGTTTTTATTTTATATTGCTTCAATAGAAAAAAAACTAGAATTAAATAACCATTTAAATAGTTAAACAATCACATAATCTTCACAGAAAACTGTTTAAATAAAAATCAAATCAAAATTATTCCAAAAAGATTAGCTTTTTACGTTAAAAATGGCACTTTTACTTTACACTAAGCATTTTCCGCCCGTTTTTGTTTTTACAACCAAAATTGTTGAACTCAATTGTTGAAATAAACAAAGTTGTATAAGTATTTACATGTAGAAAATAAAATTTAAATTAAAATTGATTATGTGTATGTGAAAAATTGCAGTAAAGTAAACAAAAGTAACATTATTTTTAGAGGACATAAGCATAAAGACTAAAGTAAAGTAAAAATACAACAAATGTGAAAATGTGAAATGGGAGAAAAACTGAGAAATTGAAACTTTAAATCTCATCGCCTCTGTGGTGCAGTGCACTAGTGCGCGCCTGCACGGGTATCACAAAGATTTCTGATGGAGCCTTTAGCAGGGCCGAAATTACAATAAAATCTGCTAGTGGTTTTTTACTTTTCATATTGCAAAAACGTTGTTGTTGTTGTTGTTGTTTTTGTTTCTTTGGAAAGGATTCGTTGGAACAATTAATTGTTCTAACTTTGACCTAAAGCTCAATAAACGATTTTAAGCTATCAAATAACTAGAATTTGTATTTAAAATCAAGTATGATTTAAACTATCAAACATTTAGAATTTGTATTTAAATCATATAAAATCAACATTTTAAAGGAAATTTTATAAGAAATCAAAATTTGTAATAAAAAATAAATGCAGACAAAGTATTTTTCTTATAAATGCACTTGAAACTTAAAAAAGTGTATTTTTCACAAAATTTGCTAGTGTGAGCACTAAATACTTCTATTTGTAACACAAATCCCTACTAGTGTTGGATATCATTGGAAAGATCATGAAATTATATTTCTAAAACAACTTTGCATAAAGATTTACTTAAAAAAGTTTCGTTGCAGGAGCATATTTAGTGAAACAATCTCCGGAAAACACAAAATTAGCCCAAAACTCCGCAGGGGGTCACAATAGACTCCCACTTTCTGTAGATTTTTTTGCTTGGTTTTAGCATCCTCTATCGTTTAAAATAATAAAATAATTTATTCCGCCTAACTTGTATGGAACGGTTCACGGTGCGCTGTTGGGATCCCCATAAAAATAATTATAAGAAATAGTTATATCTTCACCTAATTTACCACCAGATTGGTGGTAATTCACAAATGCTTGACTTGGCCCTATTATTTCGTCACTCCCAACATTTCTCTTGAACATAGTAACCCCTATCTCCCACCCTTTTGGAGGTCGTAATACCAAAGTTAAAAAAAGAATGTCGAAAATACTTCATATCTCTTCTAAGCTCACCGTTAAGGGGTTCGAATGTATGAGATTGTCCCATTATTTTGGCTTCCCACACAAAAAAATTAGGAAAAATGTCGAAAAAAGTCCATATTTCACCCGAATCGACCCCCTAGAAAGGTCAAAACTGCTCCTATTATTTACCCCTCTTCCTCACAATATATCTTCTTTACATACCTACCCCCATCTAAGACACTTTAAGGGTGTTATCATACAAAAAATTAAACAAAAATGTCAAAAATAATTCCTTTTTAACCCGCATTGAACCCTACAAGTGTCTTATGTATGTCACTTTGAACCCTACAATGTCACATCTCATATTATTTTTTCACCACCAACATTTCTGTTTGTGATTTTTATCAAGCAATCAACAAAGGAAGGTGTGAGAAGCTTCTCTTCAATAAACAGCAAACAATAATTTGGCAACATTACAAAGCCGCTTTCGATAAGTCTATCCTTCAGTTATAATATTATAGACAGGTGAGTTTCTTCTCCTGAGACTTATACCTATCCTGAGACTTATACCTAATATCCTAAGAAAAATAATATTTTTTTAAAACTGGAACCTTCTGAGTTAATACTACTCAGATAAGGGCTAGTAACATAAGTTTGAAATACACGAATTAAAAACACAAAATGTACATTATACAACTTTATTCATATTAATTTTAGTTAGCTATTTATTTAACTGGAGCGAAACCAACACGGTTGTTTCCCAAATCGAATTCGGTATAATACCTGCCAATGAACACATCACCCAAGATCCATAGATCTCCACCCATGGTGCCAATGCTAGACATGCATTCGATGTTTCCAAAGTTGTTAACCTTAACGATGTAATCAGATGGAGCCAATTCGAAGTTCTTGCCTCCAATGACAAAAGAAATGTTGGGCAACTGATCAATGTCAGAGCAGTCAACATAGAAGGTGCCATCACCATACAAATCATTTCCGCCAATTTGTTGGTTTATAGCGTAGGCGGCCTGTGTAGGTGCGACCAGCAGACTGGTGCCAGTATCAGCGATAGCTTGGCAACTATTGCATACAGATTTTTGTCCATCTACACTGATGCTGTCTACTGTAAATTGCCAGTAGCCCTTGGAAGAGACAGGCACATAACTTAATTCACCTTCGTAGAGAGCCTTATCCGAACCACCGAAGATAATTTCACCGCCTTTCTTTTCGGAACCACGACGAGCCAAATAGAAAGAGAACACGTCTTTCTCCAATAAACCTTGAGTCCACATGTTGTAGAATGGAGGTACAACACCATCATTAGCCAAGGCTTTGTAGCCCATACCTAAGATACCATCGAAGTTTGCTTTGACAAAGGTATAACCAGGTTCGACCATGGCTTCAGCAAAGGTCTGATCCTTGATTGTTAAGCCATTAACGTCAACGGTATCAGTGGAGAGGAAGCCTGATAAGCTACCAGAGCCATAGTAAATAGCAAAATCTTCACCGTCAGCCTTGTAGGTGCTTGAGGCCTCTGAATTGTAACGATTGTGGTTCTTGCAGGCAATGTTGCTGTCGGGACACTTGCTGGACGGCACCCACAAGTTGGATGAACCAGTATCGAAGAGAACGACAAACTTTTGTGGGGGAGTACCGATTGTAATGTGGCCATAGTATTCCATGTTCAAGTGGTTGGAAAGAAGTTCCTTGTGAACGCGACCATACTTGTGTGAGACTGGTTTCAGGTATTTGCTGCGCAGCATAGCCCACTCAGCGGCAATATTTTCGCCTGTCTGCTCAAAGTCTTCTTGTCTTTCTAGTTTCATCTTGATGAGGTCGGCATTGGCCAAAGCGGCAATGGCCAGAACAGCAAAAATCTTCAACATGATTGTGCTAAATAGGTGGACAAATTTAATATTGTGGTTATAAAAAATATTAAGGTGCAAACTTACATTCGAAAGTTTAGTTTGTGTTGAAGAAGCAAGATACAACTAATATTGAATTTGATTTTCTTCACGTTTTTATACCATTTCGCCAATTGGCAAAATTTTATTGGATCCGTTTGGAATTTTGCGATAACATTACTCACTTGAACAACTTTACTTATCTACTGATTCCTTTATTTTGATATGAGATTGGATTTAACTGGCTGATCAAATGTTAAGTTTAATATGTGTATAATCAATGTAGGCGTTGTCAAAACACACGTTGCTTTGATTTGATAGTAAAAGTTGTCAGAATTTGTATATTTTGTCCAAAATCGCGATATACTAACAATTGAGTTGTTATATCTAACGGAAGAAATCTCTTCACTTTAAAGTACTTTTTTAATAAAAGTGATTAAAAAAATAAAAACTTTTGACACCATATGTATATTTAGAAATTTACGCTTATACGCATAATATGAATGTAGGTATTGAATTTTAATTTTATGATTAAAATTTGCTTACTGACGTTACAGATCGACGTCATAGTATTTTGTTTTCGAATAATAATTTATGAATTGGTGCCTTAAATGTGATAGCTTTTATAAACAAATTTCTGATTGACAGCAAAATATATAATCCATATTAAACAAGGACACCTGACAGCTTCGACATAATTCTGTGTCCAGAAATGGTCACAGGAATGATCCACACATTGTGGTAAAGAAAATAAAATAAATTTATAGGCATTTCGACGTTTAAAAAGTTTACGTCTCAGCTTAACCTGTATTAGCTCACCCCCCCCCCCTCCATTTTTAAAACACCTTATAATTGTAAGCTTACATAAAAATTAATTACTTATATTCCGAAAAAGATTTAATTTTATGTAATTGTGAAATGTGGTAACACCTACGAAAGCTTTTTTTTGTACATTGCCCCATTATTGGGGCGCTGAGCACGGCAGAGTACCTACTAATTTCGTATGAGCATCGCATTTTTTCCTCAATAAAATTTATTTTTAGCATGACTGTTGCCAAGATTATTGATATATTGGAGAATGAAGAAGATGTTCTGAAAGGAACCATCATTACGTGCCCTCCCCCGACAACCACATACTAAGTGCTTAGGATAACGACGAAGGAGGTGCGATTGAGGGCGATTTGAATCACTTAACTGGAAATCAACTGCGAGCAGAAGGCCAGATACAACTCGTTCGAAAAGTGGGAGATAGATTAAAAAAACAATTTGTTGGAGAGGAATATGAAATAAGCGATGAGAGCAATGACAAAGTTCCGGTTGCAACGTTGAAAAAATATAAAAGAAGTCCTCAGCCGAGCAGAGATTGGAAACGGAGAGATCTACCTGTAAATAAGAGACAAGAATATAGCAAATCTGATTTTTTGAATACAAATAGGTCACTTGTAGAATGATTTGAATTATTTTACAATGATGAAATAATTGATTTGATTGTAAGTAATTCAAAAAAGTACGCTGTTCACCAAAGCAACGAACAATTTGACGTAACCAAGGAAGAGACGCCTCATACTTGCTATTTTTTTATTGAGTGGGTATTGCGTTTATGCGAGATATCGGATGTTTTAGGATACTGGTGCTGATACTTGCCAGCCTGGCGTGGCTAATTCAATTTCGAGAGCTCGCTTCGAACAAATACTTAAATATTTTCATGTCAGCGATAATAGTGCTTTAGATCCACAAGACAAGTTTACAAAAGTTCGGCCGTTGTGGGATAAACTAAACGCAAAGTGGATGAAATACTTTCCAAATAACATCGAAATTAGCATTGATGAATCGATAATTCTATACTATAGTCACCACAGCACAAAACAGCACATACATGGAAAACCTATTCGTTTTGGTTACAAGGTCTGGAGCATGGCCACTCGCCTGGGATATCTGATTCAAGGTGAACCTTATGAGGGAGCCCTAACAGGTAATACGAATCCAAACTTAGGAGTTGGGGGATCTGTTGTAACAAATCTGGTTTCCAAACTACCAGACGGTTTTTAAGTGCACGTATATATGGATAACTTCTTTACTTCACTTCGTCTGTTGACGGCTCTGTGTCAATCTGGTCACCAAGGTACGGGCACTATTCGAGAAAATCGTGTCGAACCAAAGTCTGGTATCACTTTGGTTCGCTACAATGATAACAATGTGGTTACTGTGGTCTCTACTTGCGAAGGAGTAGCCCCAATGGGATCTGTACAACGCTGGTCAAGTAGGGACAAAAGAAGGAGAGCTGTTCAACAACCATTTAGCATTCAACAGTATAATAAAAACATGGGCGGAGTTGACCGCTTAGATCAAAATGTTGGATGCTATCGAATCAGTATCAACCGCAAAAAGTGGTACTGGCAACTTTTGATGTGGCGTTTGAATGTATCGAGTAAAAATGCATTCCAACTTTACAGACCATCTCCTGATGGGGAAGACAAGGGTCATTTGGCATTCATACGAGTAATAAGTTCAACTTATCTAGGTCAATAATCAAACCAATTTTTAATTCACATTCATAGAAGCCATAACTTCCTCTTATATCTTTAGGAAAATATGGAATTGAATGCTCGCTGGGACGCCCAAAGTCGAGCACTAAAAGACGAAGAGTGCCTAATGGTGTCCGTCTGGACGGCCAAAAAAATGTCGTAAGTATGATGTTGGTTGCCATACCAATTATTTTGAATCATTTCATACATAAGTGTTTTATTCTTACTTTTAATACCCGTAAATTCATTAAATAAAATCTTATATACATAAAAATGGTGTAAAAAATGTATAGTAATACATCAATTGAGAACGGCTAGGCCGAATTGGCTCAAATTTTTTTTAAGTTGTTTGTAATTGCCAGGAGAAGGTTTTTACGAAAGAAAATTTTGGGAAAATTATTTTAGTTTTTTGTTTTAGTTTTTCTTATTTTCTAACTTATCTACTTTCGTTCCAAACAAATATGCTTTAAACTATGTTCTTTCTTTCTTCTTCTTCGTTTTACTATTTTGTAAAGATGTTTGATTGTACTGTTTTTGATCTTCATATGTTGACTATTATAAAAGATTTTTGCTATTCGTCTGACTATGTTGTTAGTTGTTCCTATGAATTCTAGTGCTTCTTATGGTGTTGATGTTAATTGTAAACTATTAATAGATATTTTGTGTAAACAGCGTGATGGTTTGTCTATAGTCCATTTTAATGCTAGAAGTTTAAACGAGTCAAAACTTGATTATGTAAGAACCGTTTTTGCAAATTCAAATGTGGACGTTATTTGTGTCTCCGAGACATGATTTATTTCCGATATTCCCAACGCTTACTATAATATCCCTAATTATACTCTGTTTAGAAATGACAGAGCTGGTAGACGAGAAGGCGGCATTGCTATTTATTGTAAATCATTCCTAAATTTAAACCTTATTAACAAGTCCTGTGATTCTGAGGTTGAATTTATAAATGTAGAAATTTTTGATGCCAATTTTAAAATTTTTGTCTCTTGCGTCTACAATCCTAACAGAAGTTATAGTGTTGAACCTTTTTTCGTTGATCTTTGTAATCGTGTGACTGATTTTGACTGTTATTCCATATGTGGTGATTTTAATGTGAACTTGCTCAACAAGGATAATGTATCTGATAGTTTTTATGACAAAGTCAATGCGGCTGGAATGACAATAATTAACTCCTCTCTTTGCTCCTAATGTTTTGCTCCTAATGCAACCCCTAGTCTAATCGATGTTTTTATACTTTCTGATGAGTCCTTGCTTCTACTTTTTGACCAAATTTCTTTTATCTCTGACCATGATCTACTTTTTTGTACTATTAATTGTAATGCTTGTCGTAATAATGTCCCAATGACTATTTCTTACCGTGACTACAATTCTATTAATTACTCAATGTTGTATGATAATTTGTCTCATATCTGTTGGAATGATTGTTGGTTCTGCGAGAATGTGGATGATAAATTATATATTCTTGTTTCTCATGTCTGCTGTGCTTTTGAAAATGTCGTTCCTCCTCGTACTTCAATAATCAAAAATCACGTTCACGTCATTTGTTAGTTTACCCATAAAAAAAGGAATAAATTGTATAACAAATGGAAAAAGCACCATAATGCTGAAAATTGGGAGCATTTTAAGCGTGCCCGCAATGAAGCTGTATCAGCAATCAGACATTCTAAGAAAATATTTTTCCAACGTAAATTGAATTCTAACCTGCCATCCAAGGATTTATTGGAAAATATACGTAGTCTCCAAGTGTGATATCAATCCTAATCAGTTAAATAATTTCTTTCTTTCGAATATCATAGCATCGAATAATAATTATCAATGCGTTGATCATCAATTTCGTGATGAAATTTTCTTTTAAGCATGCTACTGAAACTGATGTTCTTAATTCTTTAATGAAAATAAAATCAAACGCCATTGGAGATGACGGTATTTCATTAAAATTCATTAAAATCATATCACCCTTTATTATAAAACCATTAACGCACATAATAAATCACTGCTTTACTACCTCTTGTTTTCCATCTTCGTGGAAACTATCCACAGTTATACCAATTTCTAAAGTAACTCACGCATCAACAGATATGAAAGATTATAGACCCTTTAGTATTCTGTCTTCTCTTTCAAAAATCTGTGAATCTATTATGGCTGGCCAAATTAATCAGTATTTAAAATCAAATAATCTCCTATCATCATACCAATCTGGCTTTCGATCCGGACATAGCTGTGCAACAGCAACGTTAAAAGTTCTTGATGATATTCGTTCATCTTATGATGCAGGTCATATTACTTTGTTATGTCTTTTGGATTTTTCTAAAGCATTTGACTCTGTGAACCATTTTGTCTTAATTAAAAAACTTAAGTGTATGTTTGGTTTTACTAGTAGTGCTTTTAACTTTATTGCCAACTATCTTAATGGAAGAAAGCAAAGAGTAAAGATTGGCAACTATTTTTCTGATTATAACGATGTTAAAATGGGTGTGCCCCAAGGCTCAATTCTTGGGCCTTTGCTCTTTAGTATTTTTATTAATGATATTTTTAAAGTGTGCAATAACGTAAGAATGCAATATTCAGTTATATACATCCAATCGCATCGGACTTGTTGAGGGCTTATGTTGTAGACTAAATGAAGACCTAACTACAATCGCAAAGTGGGCATCAGATAATGATCTATGCCTTAATGCCAAAAAATCATATGTTCTTTCTATCTCCAGGGATAAACGTGACCACCAACAAATACCACCGATCTTTTTAAGTAATAATTGCCTACTAATGGTTGATAAAGTTAAAAGCTTAGGTTTTTATATTAACTGTAGACTTTCATCCTCTGATCATGTTAACAATATTATTCAACGAGTTTACTACACGCTTCGATGCTTGCGAATGTCTGCTAAATTTACTACGATTGAGACAAAAAAGAGGCTTGTTGTACAATTAATACTTCCAATCATATCTTACTCAGAACTAATATACAGCAATCTTGACTCGCACTCTTCGCATAAAATTCAGGTTACCTTTAATGATGCAGCAAGATACGTGTTTGGCCTGAGACGCTTTGACCATGTATCTGAAGAGAGTAGATGCATTTTAGGTTGTAATATTATAAACTACTTAAATGCGAGAAATTGTTTATTTTTGCATAAATTAATTTCCTGTTAAACTCCCGCATACCTCTATGAGAAGTTACGCTTCAGTGTTTCTACTCGAACACACAACCTTATAATACCTAAATTCAATTCCCTACATACTAAGCGACTTTTCTTCATCAACGCCATCAAACTCTGGAATTCTTTACCTTATAGTTTAAAATCTATTGTCAGCACGAATAAATTGAAGTCTTATGTTATGTAATACTTTTCAAACATCTAACTATCTATTACTTCTTTTTTTTAATTATTTATTTTGCCTTCTTACTATGTTTCATCTTTGTTTTTATATTTTTAAGACTGTCTATTTATTAAAATCATAAATAATATATTTAGTATTTTAAGTTATTTTAAGTTGTCAAATTTTAAGTAGACAGTTGATTATACATATATATTTGTTGCACTATTAAAATAATAATTATATATTAAGTATTTTATGTTATTCTAAGTATTTAATTCTATGTTAACTGTTGATTATGCATATAATTCTGTTGTACTGTTGAAAGATCTCCTGTATCTTATTGTACTAATTAATATCTAATAAATATGAAAATATGAAATATGAAAACCCTCCGGGAAAGTCGGGAAATCGGAAAAATATAATTTGTATGAGATTTTGTGCGCAATTGTTCCGGAATGGCTTTTCAAATGGAAAAATATAAAATTCTTAGTGAAAAACTCGGAAAACTCGGGCAAAACACAAAAAATTAGAATTTTTTTTGAAAAATTTTTGCTTTTTATCGCATGATTTCATGATTTTTGACGATGTAAACGTGGAAAATTCGTTATGAAGCTTAGAAAATTTCGGATAATTGTGAATTTCATTTCAATAAAATACTTTTGCGTGCATTTGGCGTGGAGAAGTTAAGTGTTTGGCATTGCCGATCCGAATGCAAACGACAAGGGGACGAAATTTTAACTTGGACGTTACGTGAGTTGTAACGAGGCAATTTGGCGGCTGTTTTCATTTCCAATTCATGAACGTCAACCGACTGTCGTACATTTGGCAGTTCACTTGGAGACCGCCAAGCATGTCTACTTTACAGACGCAAATGTAGCGCAAAGAGCAGAATGGAAACCAGCGACAACATTGACAAATTTCTTTTCGACATGCGAAAGCGATCCGTTCGCAAGGACTTTACTCTATTCGGAAATGCCACACTTTTTTACATGGAACGCTGCATCGAAGAAGTTTGAACATCGGAAAAAAGGTGATGCTGTTGCTGGCCTCGCTGATGTCTATTCGACTGATGCCCTCGGATGAATATTCAAGACGAATGCTTCTATCTTCTCTTGCTTTTGGTGAATATTAAAAGCCCTATATCCTTCGATTCCCTGCCTACCGTGAATGGTGTGCTGTGCGCCAATTTTCGGTAGGCTTGCCAACGTTTGAATTTGCTCGAAAACGATAAACATTGGGAGTCAACGCTCGTCGATGTAACTGTTTCTGCACCAGCGAATCAAATTCGTACATTGTTTGCAATCATCATAGCCACATGTCATCCGTTGAACCCGACCACATTGTGGGACAAATACAAGGACGAAATGGCTGATGACATTTTGCACAGAGTTCGCACGACAACTTCGAATTGCGATCTTGAAATTAACAACGAGATGCCCAACGAAGCGTTAATTTTGGTCAAAGACATGTGTGTGCTCATGTGCGGCAGTCTGCTGCCGACATTGGGAATGCTAGCGCCAAATCGATCGATGCACGATGCATTCAATCGTGAATTGCAACGGGAGCAAGACTATGATCGAGATGAGCTGGCCGAAAGAGTCCGAACAAATGTGCCGCTGTTGAATGCCGAGCAGAAGAACGTGTACGATTCGCTGATGAATATTGTTGACGATGGAACGGGAGGCATTTACTTTCTCGATGCTCCCGGTGGGACAGGCAAGACATTCGTCATTTCGTTGATTCTGGCAACAATTCGGTCAAGATCTCAAATTGCGTTGGCTGTTGCATCCTCTGGCATTGCTGACACATTGTTGGAAGGCGGTAGAACTGCACATTCCGTTTTCAAGCTTCCGAGGAATCTTCTTATGGTTGACATGCCAACGTGCACAATGACCAAGAATTCGGCGACAGCGAAATTGATGCGAGAATGCAAAATCATCATTTGGGATGAATGCACGATGGCGCATAAGCGAGCTTTGGAGGCAATTGACCGAACGATGAAGGCTTTACGAGGTGAATCAAGACGATTTGGTGGGGCTATGATATTGCTCTCCGGAGATTTTCGTCAAACGCTTCCCGTCATCCCGAAATCTACTGCTGCCGATTAACTCAATGCATGCCTGAAATCGGCGTCTTTGTGGCGGCATGTCAAGAAGTTGAAATTGACCAAGAACATGAGAGTCACATTGCAGAACGACCCATCGGCTGATGAATTCTCAAGACAACTGCTGCCTCTTGGCAATGGTCAAATTCATGTTGATGTTTTGACTGCATTGATATCGTTCCTAGCAAATTTTTGCGAGTTCACATTATCTAAGGAGGAACTCATCACTAAAGTGTTCCTCGGCATTGCACAAAATTATAAAAATCTCGATTGGATTAGTGAACGGGCAATACTAGCAACGAAGAATAAGGATAGCTTGTCGATAGCTTGAATTTCATTATTCAAAGTCAAATTTATGGAGAACTGCATTCATACAAATCAGTTGACAGCGTGGCAGACGAGTATGAAGTGACCAACTATCCGACGGAATTTTTGAACTCGCTTGATGTGCCAGGTACTCCGCCGCATAGTTTACAGCTGAACGTGGGATCAATCAAAATCATGCTGCGGAATCTGAATCATCCGAAATTGAGCAACGGTACGCGTTTGTCCGGCAAGAAACTAATGAACAATGTGATTCAAGCGACGATCATCAAGGGCAAATTCAAAGGAGAGGAAAACAAACAACGAAGACGGTTTGCCAACACGCGAACAGGCAACGTACAGCTGCCCGTGCAAAAAACAGGGAAATTCGGGATTAATCCCACAGACTTTTGATGATTGGCCTAGCGATTTATTGATTGTCATCGCAAAAGCCAATCGAACAGGGAACTGAATACGCTTGAATTGGAATGAAAGATCAGTTGGAATAATAGGAATTCGGGGGATAAGGAAGTCGTTATCCCCCGCAGCGATAAGGAAGTCCTTATCCCCCGCGTTCCTATTATTCCAACTGATCTTTCATTCCAATTCAAGCGTATTCAGTTCCCTGTTCGATTGGCTTTTGCGATGACAATCAATAAATCGCTAGGCCAATCATCAAAAGTCTGTGGGATTAATCCCGAATTTCCCTGTTTTTTGCACGGTCAGCTGTACGTTGCCTGTTCGCGTGTTGGCAAACCGTCTTCGTTGTTTGTTTTTCGCCGGAAAACAATTAAAAAAACATTGTTTATCGTAACGCTCTCTACTGATTTAGATTCTATTCAAATAAATCACATTGAAATTTGAACTATCTGTATTTTATTATCATTTTGGAGTTTATATGAAGGCGTTAAATTGGGGCGAGACTAAGTTCCCCGGGTCCGCTAGTTTGATATAAAATGATAATTTTATAAATACAAGCGAGTAAACAAGCGGTTATTCATATTTTACGCTCCCTCGCATGTCTAGCGCCGCATTTTTGGGGCGGCTCTTTTAAAAAAAACTAGCAATAACATAGGAATAATTCTTGCACAATATGCTTTTTGTGGCATTTTTGCACCCCCCCTATTAATTAAAAGCTTACTATATATCGTTAGAAAAAAGTTGGACTTATACGGGTTAATTTACTCTACTAAATGGTTTTCCAATAAGAACATAACTTTTTTTGCGGCCACTGACTCAAAATTGCGGTAGTAGTTTTTATTAATTTCAAAACGTTGCTCGTTTGTGAACTTTACAACGATGAAAATGTTAATCTTGACTCACGCTATTACATGGACAGACCTAAACAAATACATTTGAGTGCTTCCGTATTAAAGAACATATACAAAAATACAGCCACAAATATGTTATTAATTTAGTTATATAACAAAATTGTAAGGTCCTTATCAAAAAAACCTTTACAAATAAAAATGTCTCCTGTGACAAGCAAATGCGCTAAACAAAGCTTTATTTGTTTTAATAACAAGGTTTTAGTATTATTACAGGAGTTTTCTATTATTCAGAATAACTAATAACATTCGTAAAAATATATATAAAGGGTCCGCCATCTAACGTTTTTTTTCAACTAGTGCTTATTTCGTGAATGGTAACACTTAGCTCATGTTTGATTTGACAGATAATTAGTTTTTTCCTTCCGCTGAACGAATATGGTGGTGTGTACGCTTGAACCACGCTGGGAAGTGGGCCTGCGATCGACTTACAGAAGATGCCGATTTTGCCAAAAAAATAATCTTTTCAAATGAAGCTCATTTTGATCTTGGCGGGTATGTAAACAAGCAAAATTGTCGCATTTGGGGCACAGAAAAACTGCACGCATACATTGAAAAGCCGCTGCACCCAAAACGAGTCACTGTTGGTGCGGATTTTGCTCCAGAGGCATAATTGGGCCATTTTTCTTCGAAAATGAAGAGGAGTGGCCGTTACAGTCAATGGTGATCGTTATCGGGCCATGTTGTTCACAAAAATTGAAGAGGAGGATATTGACAACATTTGGTTTCAACAGGACGGCGCTACGTGCCACACAGCCGAAGCTACACTCGATGTTTTGCGCCCTGTTTTTGAAGATCGCATTATCAGCCGCAGAGCTGATGTCGTTTGGCCACCTCGAAGCTGCGATATGACACCCTTGGACTATTATTTGTGGGGTGCCCTCAAAGATAAGTGCTACGCCGAAAAGCCAGAGACAATTGACGCTTTAAAGGACAATATTCGTGAAGCCATTGGTGAAATACAGCTACACACAATCGATAATGTGCTTAAAAATTGGACCGATCGTGTAGGCTACTGCATGGCCAGCCGAGGCATCCATTTGTATGAAATTATTTTTCATTATTAACCGGAAGGATTGTACTTTCAAATAAAAAAAGAAATTTGAGAAAATGTGCAGTAGTTTTTTTAATAGAATTTTAAAAAAAAAAAATTATTTGGCAGACCTTCTATGTAAATAACACCTCGCATCTTGCTCTCAAAATATCGGTCTTAGTGCTGTGCCAATCAATCTGTCGGCACCAACACTTCTTGCTTAATCGTCGTCTAGTGCAATCTTTGATCTTTTTCCTTCGCACTTTTTCGTTGTCTCTTTGGCTGTCTCTTTGGTCTTTCATCGTTTCTGCATCGTGTGTACCTACTTTATGTCTCCGTCACCTATGCTGACCCGTCAACAGCGTCAGCAGCTCGCTGCCCGTGCCGTGCCCTAGGCAAAAGTGAAGGTACGCCAAAATTGAGTTGCAGTAGCACCGCCTCGTTTGGAGTGCAACTCACTGCTCTGGAATCGCTGCTCAAAGCAAGTGCTAAAGAAGATCTCAACAATTTAGAAGAGCGTCTTCGGCAGCACACAGACAGCCTCTTCAATCGTCTTTCTGCTGACATTGCGATCAAGTTTGGGAGCTTAGAGAGTGAAGTGACGGCAATTAAGAGTGCATTGAGTGCTAAATTTGCTCATTACGATAGCATAATTAACTCATTAGAAGCACAGCTCAGTGCCCTCTCGTCGCGCTGTGACGATCTTGCTGAACAAATATTGAATATTAACAACAATAACTTGAACAATAGCGGCAATAACATCAATAGTAGCAACAACAAAAGCGCAGATTATTCATCAGATGCAGTACTATTTAGAGTGCCGTTCATCTCAGGGGACAACTTGCAAAGTACTTTCAACCTCATTTGTCGATCTATTGAATTCTTGTCACCCCAGCTAAGGGATATTTTCAGAGTCAAGCCTACATCGAACAACGCAAATCCTATAGTAACAGTTAAGTTATACACGCCCTTTGATCGCAATCGTGCTTTGAAGGCTTTTGGGGACTATTGGAGGCGAGTTAAAAAGCTATTAACCTCAGAGATGCTGGTCTTGACTCTGATAATAATGTTTACCTGCACGAGAGCCTCCCTATCGATACAAGAAAATTACTGCTAGCGGCAATCGCATGCAAGCGTAGAAATGCAATTTTTAATGCGTTCGCTCTTCGAGGGAGTGTGTACATCAGGCGATCTAAAAACGGCGACTGTATTAAAATTAACAAAGAAGCTGAACTAACATCATCTGTTTCTGATGACACCAATGCAAATGAATACTGTGGCTGCTTCTTATATGTTGAAGTTATTATTATTATTATTATTGCTTTTATTTTCTAAATCTACTCTTTTCATCTCTTTCAACTTTAACTTTACATTTTTGCTATTTTTATTTCTATTGCTTTTATTGCCTAAATTATCTCCTTTCATTTCTTTCAACTTTAACTTCACACTTTTACTTAACATCTCTTTCGTACTCGCTCAATGCTTGCAGGATTGCTCTAACTTAATCTTATGCCAGATATAGGTACATCTGATTCTGTCGCGTATGAAAATCATAAAACAGTTGTGGAAATTTTATGCAAACAGCGTTCAGGCTTAAAAGTAGTGCATTTTAATGCGCGAAGCCTGAATGGCTTTAAAATGGATTATGTAAAGCACGTATTTGAAGACTCCTCTGTTGACGTAATATGCGTTACTGAAACCTGGTTTAATGAGGAAGTAAGTAGTTTCTTCTATAATGTTAAAAATTACCAACTGTTACGTCATGATAGACTTGCTAAAAGAGGCGGTGGGATTGCTATCTACTGCAAAAATTATCTAAAAACCAAAATTCTTAGCATGTCGTGTCAATCTGGTGTTGAGTTTTTAAACGTTGAGTTGTCAGGTAGTAACCATAGTAAAGTTCTTTTGTCCTGTGTGTATAATCCTAGTCGTAATTGTAGTCTTGAGCACTTGTTTGCAACATTGTCTTACTGTATTATCGACTATGAACATTCTGTTTTATGTGGGGGATTTTAATATAAATCTGCTGCACTATGATAGCGTGTCAAGAAAATTTCTTGACAATTTATCTGAATTCGGTCTTAATTTAGTAAATAACTCGATGCCAACTCGTTTTGCAAACAATGCTCAACCCAGTCTATTAGACATTTTTGTCGTGTCAAATCCATCATCTGTTTTACTCTTTGATCAGATATCTTTCGTATCTGATCACGATCTCATCTTTTGTTCATTAAATGTCTGTATCGCACCTCATGTCCCTGAAACTAGTGAAATGTACTTTTCTTATCGTGATTTTAAGTCCATAGACTATGCTCTATTGAATACTGATCTAACTCTAACAAACTGGACGGATTGTTGGTACACCTAATCCTGTTTTTGCACGGTCTTTTTTTACACGATTTTGAAATAACACGGTCGACAGAAATAAACTTATCCTGTTTTTACACGTTATTTTCACGTTTTGATTTTTTTTTACACGATATTTTCTGGAACGTATGTACCGTGCAAAAACAGGATTAGGTGTATTTAAATACGGTGAATGAAAAACTGAGCTTTTTTATCAAGAAGATTAATACTATTTTTGATATGCATGGACCCGTTCGTACGCATCAGATCATAAATACCTCTTGTCCTTGGTTCACACCTTCTGTAAAACAAGCCATAAAAACCCGTTTTAAAGCTTACAACAAATGGAAGCGCAATCTCACTACTTTAAATTGGGAAGCATACAAAACAGCAAGAAACGAGGCTACCTCTGCTGTAAGATTATCTAAATCTACGTTTTTTATGTCAAAGTTTGATCCCTCACTGCCCTCAAGACAGCTGTGGAACAATTTGAAAGGTATCGGAGTATGCAAAAAACAATCTGAAAACTGCAGGATTGACCCAAATCTGATGAACGAATATTTTGTTGCTAACTCCTCATGTGATAACTCAAACATACTCAATGTTGTTGATAGTAGCTTTACTGTACCTGTAAATAATAATAATAATGATTATAACGAATTTTATTTTAATGCAGTAAATGAGCTAGATGATGCGCGCTGCCTGAAAAAAGTCAAATCAAATTCCTCTGGGGTGAATGGTATTTCAATTAAATTTATTAAACTCTTGTTGCCTTTCGTTATTGGTCCGCTCACCCATATAATAAATTATTGCTTCACTTCTTCATCCTACCCTGAAATTTGGAAAGTAGCAGTTATAATTCCCATTGCAAAAAATCATTCGTTTGCCAAATATATGACTTTCGACCAATAAGTCTGCTATCTTGTTTGTCTAAAGTTTGTAAGTCGCTCATGACCGAGCATAATTCTAATCATCTGTACAGATGTACAGCTGTTCGACTGCAATGGTCAAAATCAGAGTTCCGTATGATATGGGTCACATCACATTACTTTGTTTGCTAGACTTTACAAAAGCTTTTGATACAGTCAATCATTCAATAATATGTAGAAAACTTTTGCAAAATCTTAGCTTTTCTGCGGCTGCCGTTCGTCTAATAAATAACTATCTGGTAGGTAGATCACAAAAGGTTAAATCTGGGTAAAATTTTTCAGAGCTTAAAACTATAGGTAGCGGAGTGCCGCAAGGCTCAGTTCTTGACCCATTGTTATTTACAATGTTTTCCAATGACATCTTCACCAGGTGTCAGCACGTTAAAATGCACGCTTACGCTGATGACCTCCAGTTGTATATGTCCAGGCCAATCGGTCTAATAGAGTATCTTTATGCCAGAGTTCATGAGGACTTAAATATGATAGTTGAATGGGCAAAGAATAATCTGCTCATGTTAAACCCTTTAAAATTACATGTTTTACCAATCATGAAAAATATGCTTTTTGTTCAAGATTTGCCTCCAATTCTTCTCAATAACGTAAAGCTCAATTTGGTTAGCAAAGTAACTAACTTCGGTTATATAAAAAATTCAACTCTGTCATGCGAGGATCATATTAACTCTTGTGTTAAAAAAGTTTATTTTGACCTGCGAAGCATGCGAATAACTGAAAGTTTTGTGAACGTAGAAATTAGACGAAAATTAGTATTGCAGCTCTTGTAACCTTTAATTACTTATTCGAAAGCAGTATATTGCACGCTTGATTCGCGGTCGGCGCATAAGCTTTTGGTTGCCTTTAACAATGCTGCTCGCTACGTTTATGGCCTAAGGAAATATGACCATGTAACTATGTTTTCGAAAAATTTACTTGGAAGAGGCCTATTAAATCATCTCGAAGCAAGAAGCTGTGTATTTCTGCATAGAATAATTATCACACAGAGCCCTAGATACTTGTTCGAAAAACTATCTTTTTGTAGATCTAGCAGAGGCATGAATATTTTAATTCCCAGATATAATTTTATCAACCCCAGTAGATTGTTGTTTGTAAGCGCAATCAGATCGTGGAATTCTTTACCCACAAATATTAAAAATATTACCAATAGAAATACTTTTAAGCATTTAGTTTTTGAACACTTTTCTTAAAAACCTAATATTTCTTTTTAAGCTTCACTCCTTTAACTTCTATTCTTTTGCTATATTCTCATGATTAACTTTGAAGTGCTTTACATTATGTTAAACAGTTTTAATTGTTATTAATTCTTAAATACTATATTCTCTTTTTAACATGTACAATATAAATTTTGATGTTAGTTTAAGTTAGTTTTAGTTAGTTTTATAATATATAATGTTGTTATTTCCTATATAATGTTGTTATCTATGTGGCATTCAAAAGACTTAATCTTATTTGTCAACAATATAACCCAAATGCAAATACAAATACAAATACAAATTATTCGTTGTTGCAACAATTTCCAATCAGAAAATAAGCCAAACAATACTTACTTAACTATCATGTCAAATCTAGCGTTAAAACGGTAGCACTTGACAGCTGTATGCCATACATTAAGCAAACAAAACGATTGTCGTTTAGAAGATACTTAAATCGAAGGTTACGTGATGTTAAAGTATCGTCACAACGATATCGTCAAACGACTCTAGTCATGTATGATGAGAGTCAAGATAAAGAACAATGAATCATCATTTGACAAAAAAAGCTTTCTTATTTCACTTCCATAATATTTTCTACTGATTTCTTTTTTAAATATTTTTTTATAATATCTACTTTTGTGGTTTGGTACATAGATTTAGTTTTGTGGAATTAGCGTGCAGATATTCCGTATAATTAAAAAAAGTATTGTTAAAGTAATATCTAAGAATTGAAAAACAACAAAAATCATATAGTCGATCCAGATAACTCTAGATAATATCACAAAAAAAACAAAATCATTAAGTAAAAAAAAAGACACAGTTTCGATAGTATCTTAAATACAGACGTAGAATTCCTTTTTCTACAGTAATAGAGAAAAATTCTGGTTTTTTTATTTATATTTTTCAAAACTTTTTTAAAACATTTCATCTTCTAAATAAAAATTTGTTGTTGTTGTTGCCTTCTGCAAACTTACTTGATCTAAAAAGCTCACAATTAAACTCATGTTAAAATTTGTTTTGTTTTATAAAAAGTTTCGTTTGATATACATTAGGGCGGGTCAATTTGTATGGACGAATTTTTTGGATGTCTGGCTCAGCGAAATTCGTAAAATACATGTAATTTCAAGACTTTTTCTCCACTACAGCATATACAAATTCTGAAAAAAAGCTGTGCGGACTTTCGTAAATAGATTTTGTTCTCAATTATAAAATATGAATGTATGAATGTATGTGTATGAATCTATTTACGAAAGTCCGCACAGCTTTTTTTCAGAATTTGTATATGCTGTAGTGGAGAAAAAGTCTTGAAATTACATGTATTTTACGAATTTCGCTGAGCCAGAATTTGACCCGCCCTAATATACATATATATTATATATGTTTAAGCTCTTTACTTCAGGAATAATAAATAATTCAAATTTTTCCGATATTAATTTCCATTTATTAAACATAACTTTGAATTACATTTACTTTTAACCAACATAAAAAATTAACAACAAATTCATCACTAAAAATATCAAACGAAAGCTTTTTATTAAACAAAACAAATTTTTACATGAAATTAATTAGATCAAGTAAGTTTAAAGAAGAACAACAACAACAACAACAAATATGTTTTTAAATAATTTTTATTTATGTAGAAGATGAAATGTTTTAAAATAGTTTTGAAAAATATAAATGAAAAAAAACCAGAATTTTTCTCTATTACTATATAGAAAGGAATTCTACGGCTATACTTACGATACTATCGAAACTAGGTCTTTTTTTTATAGATATTCTGAATTTCTACTCTGGAAATTTGGTAGCTACAGTCGTATGACAATCGAAGTATGTCATATTAAAATAGAAATCAATTTATTTAAATATATATATATTATTACAACGATTTGTTTTTAGTAAAAGTGGTACCATAACGGAAATATATAATTCATATGTATGAACATAAAGTTAATTAAATAAATTGAAAGCTTATGTATATATATGTGTATATATATGGAATTAACTTTATGTTCATACATATAAATTATATATTTCCGTTACATATATATTATGTAACGTTCACAAAAAACATGATAAATACATTTATATAAACAGTAGTAATTGAATAGCTACATTCACGTATCACAAGCGTTATATTTTTTAAACAGTTTACATCAATAAATTATATATATGTGTGTGTGTGTGTCGGCAATGAATAACGACTAAACTCAAAATATCGTAAAAAAGCTATATGGCATTTTCTTCGTTGCCAATCTTTGATAGAATGCAAGAAAACATTTTTTGCACAGAATAGATTACCACTTAATTCTGCACTTATTACCGTTTGTAACGTTTCATATATTTCAGAAAAAAGGTCGGAATAAGTACAATAAAAATATCGGTTTTTACGATAATTTGAGCTTAGTCGTTATTCCTTGTCGACACAGATATATTTATATAAGCTGATATAATTTTTGTTCAAAATACTTCGATTGTCATATACTGACTGTAGCTACCCTATTGCCAGAGAGTAAGAACTAAGAACATATAAAAAAGTTTCATAACTGAACCAACAACAATTACCAAGCAAATCTAAAACAACGACGCACAGAGAAGAGCATGATCACAGCGGTTGAGCAGCGTTAGAAGGGATGAACCGAATCGTTCACAGAAAATAAACAGAACTTTGCTTACTATGTCCCGCTTTTCACTCGGCAATTCTCGAGCAATGTCACTTGTCACACACGAAAATTCTCGAGCTTGCGGCGAAAACAAATATTGCTCCGAGAGCAATTATTCTCTTGCTCTGGTAGCAAGATCTCTTTGTCCCGCTTTTCACTCGACAATAATTGCCTTTGCCGCAAGCGACAAACTGATTATTCGCCTGCATGAGGGGGTTAACAAAAGTCCCCTTTCAACCCGAATAGTCAACAAACTACTTGTGGCGAAAGCAATTATTGCTCATAGAATTGCCGAGTGAATAACGGCCCTTTGCAGTGCAGAACCAAAACAACAATATCAGCAGCTAGTAGCAACGTTGCCAGTTATGTTGGAAAAATCAAAATCGTGGTAATTTTTGATTGCCTCTAGGAATTTTTGTTTTTGGGAATTCCTATAAAATTTTTTAATTCAGCGTTGTTTTTTTTTAATTGGCGTATGAATTCAGCTGGGTATTTTTTTTCCGTGGGAGTTTGGTAATATTCTTCTTAAAAATTTTTTTTTGTTTTAGTAAACAAAATTTCTTTGTGGTATTTCTAAATTTTTTTAAATTACAGTTGTAAGTTATCTATATGACCTTGTTATTAATTATGTTGATTTTCTATGATTTGTATACAAATTCTAAATGTTTGATAGCTTAAATCATACTTGATTTTAAATACAAATTCTAGTTGTTTGATAGTTTAAAATCGTTTATTGAGCTTAAGGTCAGGTTAGAATAATTAATTGCTCTAACGAATTTTTCCAAAGAAACAACACTTTTAAATTGTTTGTGCATATGGGATTTATTGTGGTATTTTGTTATGCGAATGATATTTTTGTGGTAATTTTAAATGTATATGGAATTTTTGGTGGTATTTTTAAAACGCGTGGAATTTTTGTAGTAATTTTTAATGATCCTGTTTTTTTTTTTATTTTTTATGTGGAAACTTTTTTGTTTATCTTTATCATGGTAATTTTTGTTGTATTTAATTTATGTTAATGTGAAAAAGTAGCTTTTTGTCGGAATTGTTTCAAATTTTAACTGGCAACCTTGGCTTGTAGTAAAACATTTTTTGTAGCCACATACTGGCTCTCTAGCTACATGCATATGTATTCTCTATTGTATTACAACCCAACAAGCCATGAATGTGACTGTTCCAGCTAAACGGTACTTAAAATGGCAGCGTCTGATGTGGTGGTATGAAAACGACATGTTTTTGTACCTTTAAGCCGTTCCCTATATAATTGTAAAGACCTTTTTTATATTTATCAAGATTCAAATTTGAATTTATGCCATATTCGCTTGATGCGTCTTTTGTTCTTGTCTTTTTTTCCCTCTCTTTTTCACCCGTTCGACAAAAAACTCTGAAATATGCATTGAATCAGTTGATTTGCCGTTTATTCTTTAGTTTATTGTGCAACTTAATAAAAACTATTTTAAGAAAAGTTTACAATTGTTTTACAACAAATAAAATTAATATACAACTTTAAGTTTTCTATATGACCTTGTTATTTATTATGTTGATTTTCCTTGATTAAAATACAAATTCTAAATATTTGATAGTTTAAATCATTCTTGATTTTAAATACAAATTCAAGTTGTTTGATAGTTTAAAATCGTTTATTAAGCTTAAGGTCAGGTAAGAACAATTAACTGCTGTAACTATTTAATCAAACAGATAACTAATTAATCAGCTAGTGATGTTTTCCTTATCATATTGAAAATGTTGTTGTTGTTGTTTCTTTGGAAAATTATTCTAACCTGACCTAAAGCTCAATTTTATTTGCAATTTCAACGATTTTAAAGTATCAAACAACTAGCATTTGTATCTAAAATCAAGAATGATTTAAACTATTAAACATTTAGAATTTGTATTGAATCATAGAAAATCAACATTAATATACAACTTAATATATGGTACGCTTATATGAAACACACATTGCATAGTTTACTGACAACGCAACGGTCCGCTTCAGTGCTTTTAAAAGTGCACACCGTTTTCAACCGAGCCGATTGGCTATCTGGGTAAAAAAAAAATTAAAGCAACTCATGAGCATTTATATATGTATGTTTTACATACATATTAATAAAAAACAACAACAACAACAACAACAACAGCACAACAACGAACGACGTGATTACGAACCAAACAAGCAAACACAACAACAACAACAACTTTAAAAACAGCATAAGCAGCTACTGCAGCTAAGCAGCTTGTGCATTTCTCATACGAATATATGAATTTTTCATCTTCTTAGATTTTGCTATTTTATTAGATATTCGTTTTATTCCCACTAAAACTGATATTTTGGCATTTTTTTTTTTCTTTGTACGATGAATATTAAAGGCTGTAGGTATACCCCAAAGTGTCAAATATCACTTTGAAAAAATTCGTGAAAATGACCCCCATACAAACCGCGCTGTAAGACGTAATTCTACGTCAAAATGTTGTAAAGGCGTTAGAAAAAGAAGGCGAAGGATTCACATATTTGGAAACCATTTTTGCAAATCTTTCTGATGCCAATATAAAATAAGGTGTCTTCGTTGCACCGAAAATAAAAAAGGTGTCGAACGATCTTCAGTTCGCAGAATTATTTTCACGAGTTGAGGCAGCAGCGTGGGATTCTTTTCGAATGATTTTTTTCTAGCTTCCTCGGGAACAATAAAAGTGAATCTTATGACAAAAAAGTCAACGATTTGCTCAGGAACTATAAAAAATGGGAGTAAATATGTCTTTGAAAATTCATTTTCTGCACTCCCATTTGAATTTTTTTCCAAAGAATCTCGGCGACGAGGGAAAGATTTCACCAGCAGGTGAAGTCAATTGAGAATTAGTACCAAGGATTTTGGGACGAAGGTATGATTGGCGACTATTGTTGGTTTCTCATCAGAGAGACGGATCCCGAATTAAGTAAACGACAAAACAAAAAGCGTAATCATTTTTAATACAATGTAGTCGGTGTAAAAAACAATGTAAGCTATTAAAAGAACAATAAAAACAAAATAAAAAATATATTTACAATGTAAATGTAAAGAATAATGTAAATGATGAAAAGAAAAAGAAATTAAAAAAAATTCTAAATGTTTGGTTATTTAAATCATACTGGATTTCTGCAAAAAAAGAAACAAAAATCTAAAAACAATTTCAGTAACCATGCTTTGCTAGTGGAAGACTGCCAGCAGACTTTTGGACTCCATAATAATAACATAAGCATAAAGACTAAAGTAAAGCAAAAAATACAACCAATGTGAAATGGGAGAAAAACTGAGAAATTGTTTAAATTCTCAGTTTTTCAGTTTAAATTAATATATTAATTTAAAGTTTCTCAGTTTAAATTAATATATTATCATAAATATATTAATTTCTCCATGAATATAGAACCTTTAAAGCCGCAGCGTTTATTTTATAAAAGTCTGATTATATAAGCGCCGACTTTAAAGGTTTTATATTCGTGGAGAAATTAATATATTTATGATAATAACACAAAATAGAAAAAATTTATGGTCATAAGATTTCCAATTTATTAATATATATAAATAAATTAACAAATTTGACCAAGAATTAATGTGAAAAGTAATTTAAAATTATTGTTTACTTTGTGGTGGTTTTGAAGTTGGATTTTTTTTGTTAAAAAGTTTTTATTTCTTCCTTCTAGAGATTATGATAACAATTTTCCCATTCTTGTAACGAATTACCTTAGTGTCAACATTAACTGAAAAACAGAGATTTTTCTTATATTGCCACTACCTTTTGTCCAGCAACGTCCACTTTCTTGACCGTAAATTTTCATAATTATGCCTACCCCTGTACCTAATTTCAGTATCGGAATAGTGTGAATATTATTCGGTTTATGGTTTTTTCTTATACTGCCACGCCTTTGTCGAACAACGCCGTAATTTGTAATAATTTGACCGTAATTTGTAATAATTGTTACAACCCTAGGTACAAGGGTACCCTAGTGTCAATATTATTCGAGTTACAGCGTTTTTATTATATTGCCATGCCCTTTATCGAGTTACGCCCAATTTTTTGACAATAATTTGTAATAATTGTTCCTAACCCTGTTCCAATTTCCAGTACCCTAGTGTCAATATTAACTGAGATACAGTATTTTTCTTATATTGCCACGCCCTTTCGTCCAACAACGCCCACTTTCTTCACAGTAAACTTTTATTGTTATGCCTACGCCTGTACCTAATTTCAGTACCCTAGTGTTAATATTATTCGAGTTACAGCGTTTTTATAATATTGCCACGCCCTTTATCGAATAACGCCCACTTTTTTGAACATAACTTTTAATAATTGTGCCTTCTCCTGTACTAAATTTCAGTACTCTAGTGTTAATATTATTCGCTATACAAAGTTTTTCTTATATTCACGCCCCTGTGTCGAATAACGCCCACTTTTTTAAACGGCCACCCCGCGTCTGATATCTCTATCTGTTGACAAAAAAATTGTGGCAATCGGGCAAGTAATTTAGGAGTTATCGATGCACATGCCTTAAAAACAAACCAACCAAATTGAGAACCACGTCCTTATTGAAGCCGGTTCAAAAATCGAATGGGTCTGGCAGTGAATGCAGATAAGACGACATACTTGGTGTCAACAAACAGACAGTTCCAGCGTCTTGGAATCCACGTTACAGTTGACAATACCTCTTTCGAGGTTGTAAAGTACTTCGTCTATTTGGGATCCAGCAAAAACTCAACCAACTACATCAGCATTGAGATCAATCGAAAAAAAACCTCTTGCCAACAGGTGTTACTTTGGGCCCAGTTGGCAATTGAGAAGTAGAACCCTCTTTCGACTAACGAAAATCGCGCTCTATAACTCGCTCATTATGCCCGTCTCTTATGCGTACTTTATGCATCACAAACCTGGATGCTGAGCAGTTCAGATGGAAAGACTTTAGGGGTCGTCCATAAACTACGTTACTGATTTTCCGGTTTTTTTACCCCCCCCCCCCTCCCCATGCGTTACTTTTCGTAGTGCTTTTCAAAACCCCTCCCATATGAAATTAATTCATTCGAATGATTATATATTTTGACTAGCTCTGACAATTTTCACTAGTATTAGTGACTAGTATGACTTGATACATTTAAGGAACAATTGAAAAAAAATCAATAATTAATATCATATGTAAAAGCTATTCCATCTGCGATCCAAGATTCGATGCTCTCAATCACTGGCATAGAAGAAGCTGGTAGCTTTGTTGAGGATTCTTCAAAATAGAATTTTTCATCGGATTCTATGTCAACCCATTCAGGTGAATCCTCATTTCTAACGCAAAGAAATTCACCTGGTCTTTGACAGAGTAGCCTTAAAGGCTGCACCCGAGCTGCACCAAGTTTTGTGTTTTTGTGTAAATGCTTTCTGAAAATTGATTTATTTAAATAGTATTTGTTATTCCGATTTATTGTAAACGATATAATACAAACTTATGGCAATTCATAGAAGTTTTAAAAACGAAATGCAAGCGGCAGGTAGGACACGACCTTGAACCGATTTCTTCTTTCTGAGAAGGACAGTACATGTCATACGGTATCTCCTTTGATCAAGAACATTCAGGCCTTAACGTCAAAGCCTGTCGCAAAAGCAAAGACCCAAATTTTTCAGACGTGTGTTGAGATGGTGAAGGTATACCAAAAGGTTCCTGTGTCGAGGGAAAAGGTGGTGGAAGAAATCGTTGAAACAAAAGTTAACCATCAGTTTAGACGATCAAACATAAACATGTATTGTTAAAAATTTTTGAAATGATTGTGTTATTAATTAGAGGTTTCTCGTCGATTTTTTTTAATTTTTGGTAACGTTACAATATCTAAACACCTCCCCCCCCCTAAATTCGTAACGTAGTTTATGGACGACCCCTTAGGAGCCTTCGAGAGAAAGATTCTTCGTAAGATCTTTCGATCTTATGTTTCGCTGAATGTTTCTGTGTTTTTTGCTGTAGGTCCTGATGATGACTCAACAAATTTAGTCGAAATAACGAAAAATGAATAAAAACTAAAGCAAAAAAGATAAAATTAATTATCAGAAGTTAAACGAAAGTTTTAACGTTTACAACGGAAGTCTGTGAAATTTTTGGGTTTATTTTACTTATTATTTAAATCTAGCAAACAAATTTATAAATGAAATAAATTTTTTATCAACATGTTTGCTCTTCAGTTTTTGCAGTTATTTCATTCATTCACTTTTAATTTTATAAGTATTGTAGACTTCGATTCATTAAAGATATATTTATATCATCAACTTTGTGCAAATAATTTAAACGATTACTCTAGAATTGCATTTGATTTGATTATCACTGAAGTAAGTTTATTAACATTTCAGCTAATCGTTCAGCTTTTCAATGAAATCATTTTTATCAAGCAAAACGTCAAATGATACAAAAACTGCGTTTTTAATATTATGTGTCATAAATATATTGCAAAACGGTTGCATTTGTTATCCTTAAATCAATGCTAATCGTTTCAAGCGCATGTCTATAAAATTACTTTTTCTTTAACATTTGTTCCCTACGATATTGGATGAAAAGAAATTATTTAATTACTTATAACAACAGCTGCGTTCAATTCGCTTCAAAATAATCCAAATTATTTACATGCAAAACAACACAAAAATAATAAACCTATAACAAACAGGATTATTTTTGCTATCCATATAAAATTGTGATATAGCCTTTTGTTGAGCTGGAAAATGCTAGATCCTTCAAATTTAAAGCAACTTCGGGCGTGCCACAAGGAAGCTTACTGGATCTTTTATTTTTCATTTTGTTTATAAATGACATTAGCTCTTGTTTTCAATTTTTTACTGTACGCCGATGATTTGAAAGTATTTAAGACCATTCGTAACAGTTTTGATGTCTTTCTACTTCAGTTAGACTTGAATCGTGTTTACAATTGGTGCTTGATAACACATTTCGTTTGCTAATACTACAAAAGTTTTTTCATCTACATATTATATTGGAAATACTCAACTTAAATTTGTAGATGAGATTAAAGATTAAGGGGTAATTTTGGACTCAAACTTTTCTTTCAACAATCATTTAACGTGCACACTTTCGCGATCATATTCAGTATATGCATTTTTAAGAAGAAGCTGTTCAAACTTTTCGGATCTTAAAAAATCTTTTCATGAATTTTGTAAGGTCTCGTTTTGAATATGCATCCTTTATATGGAACCCATATTACTTGGTTCATATCATGAGAATTGAGCGTATTCAAAAAAAAATTTTAAAATTTGCTTTAAGATCATTTAATTTTGTTGAACCACTGCCATCATATAACGCTCGTTGTTTATTATTGAATTTGAAGTCATTGGAAACGAGCCAAAAAATACAATCACTTGCTTTTTTATATGATATAGTTTGTGGTAATATTGATTGTTCCTATTTACTAGGCATCATTAATTTCAATGTTCCTAATAGAAATTTAAAAAAATTTAATTATTAAAATTAACTTATGTATATCGAACAATTTGTTGTTTGAACCTATGAATATATGTTTAAGTGAGTTTAATTTACTGAATTCAGAAATAAGTATTGATTTTTCTTACTTTAAAAATAAATATATGTATGCACTTAATCTGTATTATGCTGATTAATTTATAATTTAATAATTTTAATTTTATTGTTTGCTTGTCTGAAAAAATTGTAAAAATTTGACAGTAAACTTAAGCTATAAAAATGTTAAGCACAGGTGCCGCAACTGTATATTTTTATGAGCTGTCATCTCATTTTTTGAATTAACTGTTTGCATGGTACAATCACTATTAGGTTGTCTTGACAGCCACCTATTTTTTCACAAACTGCGATCATCGAATGTTAAACAAGAGAAAACAAAATAAACAGCGTGTGTCACATACATTGGCCACATTCAGTGGAGCCAACAATTGCACCTAAAGTATTTATACAATAATAATTAAATAATTAATAATAATTAAATTAAGGGAGGGTTCTCCTGGATTTTTTTTGGATTTGGCCGAAAAACAAGCAAAATTTGAGAATGGTTTGTGGGAAAATGAAAAGACATACGAACTTATGCTTTTGAACTTTGATTCGTGGTTTATTGACGAGTAAAAAAAAAAGATATTTGAAAAATTCAAAATGGCGGCTTTCAAATTTATTAAAATTGATAACATTTCATATGCCTGGAACCTAACTTCAATTAAGTTTGGTAAAAAAAACCAATTTTATGGACTTTTAAAAAAAAAATTGAAATTTTTTGTTTTTTTTTTTACTTAGATCTCGTTTAAAAATTATAAATAAACAATTTTTTATGCCAATGTTAGGTTCCAGGCGTACAAAAAAGTATATACTTTCAAACATTCTTTGAATGAAGGAAATCGGATCAATAGAACAAGCCCTGTGCTGTCCGTTAGATTAGAAAACATGGTTCCGAGAAAAACGCGTTTAAAGTTTTTAGAAAGTTGGTACGCGCGCGTGACATGGGTACGTTTGACACGCTCTAGCTCAAGAAATACGCGTAGTATTGAAATATCCCTTGGCACAAACATTCTACATATATGTAACTTTCATTTTATGTAAAAAAAAAAAAATGGATTTTTTCAAAAAAATCCAGGAGAACCTTCCCTTAAATAAATTACAACTTTTCTGACGGAGAAAAATATCTTTCACTAAAGTAGCGCTACCATAATAGCTTACAACAGTTGTGAAGGACACACGTTCCCATGACACCATGATAGTTACAGTATCATGATTGTTTGTTTCAATTTAATTTTGACTGCATCGGTAGTGCCCTTGCCGTTCCTTTGTTATCGCGATTTTGTTATCGCGAATTTGTTATCGCGATTATATTAAGGCGAGAGGAACGCAGCTAATCTTTAAATATTTTTTAAAATAATAATATTCAAAAATTTAACTATAAGATACATATGGTATATCATATAAAAATAAACTAGTTCAAATATCAAAATTTCTGTAGATAAAATAGGGATATTGAATACAATTTTTTTCCAAACAATTAAAGCAATTTCTCTTAAGAAACACTTTTGCTTTAGAAGTAAGATGTAAAAATTGCTTTTCAAAGAGTCATTTAGGACTTTTTTAACTATTTGTAAAAACTTCTGCTGCGAAAGTTTTAATCGAAATGTTATAACAGCTGATTTGTATCCTTTATTTATATAAAATATGGGTATTTCCAAACAGGAGTTACGTACGATTAGTAAGAAGAAAAATTAAAAAAATAATGACAAAGTCTTTTTTTTTAAGGGATGTTTTATATTAGCGTAGTCATTAAGTAGTACCATATTAAAAAAAAAACTATGAATACAATTGACCTTAAGGATTTAAAGGTATATGCAAAAATAAGTTCTGGCGTTTCGTTACAAGAAACGGAAGTAATTTTAGACTTAGGTTATAAAATTTGCAAAACTCTCTGAATTGGGCAGAAATTTATGCACAAAATTTTTTTTAGAAGGGTTTGAAATAACATTAGTTTATTTTCCAAGTGATAAAGTTTAAAAATCTTCACTGTTTTTTTGAATAGGCTTTTTGATCTGGCGTTACGTTACTATAATTTCCATTATAGTTCAGTTGGGTAATTAAGTAATTAGGTAGTTAAGTAAATCAATACTTTAGTAGTTAAAAAACAAATTTAATATATATCCTTAGCTAATCCCTTCCATTTTTACTAAAACAAAAAGTTTACAAAACATTTACTAAACATTAACGAAAATAAAAACTGCATTTGTGAAGCAGTAGTGGAAACGATTTGATCATCATGGTAAATGCATTTATGTATAAATTACTTTAATTAATATAATGAAAATGTTTCTCTTAGATAACATCATAAAATAACAAGTTTTTAATAAGTTTATATTTTTTGGTCACGGTAACTTTTCTGTGGAATGCCCATATAAGGTCTCTTCGCCAAATAAGGCCCGATTTCTAATACGCACATTTATTGCATTCCCTGCAAAATGATTTTTTGCACGTTTAAACATGTTCATATCTGCATCACGATGCAAAAAAAATTACTTCGATTGCGCATCTGTGAAGCGAGTGACCAGTGTTGCCATGAAAAATAATTTTACAGCGTAACTTTTGCACTATGCTCGTCGGATTTCTCGTCGGATTTCTCGTCGTATTTGTGAAACTCTGAAAACTAAGAATACGATACAAGAACTAAGAAATTTTCAGTCGCATTTTGCAACAAAGAAGACAAATAAAATATTGCATTTTATTAGACGTATGGCGAATATTTAAGGTTTATTTATTTAAATAAAGCACATTTATTTTCAAAACTCAATTCAATAATCATTATAAATATAGAAAATATATTATAATAAATTACATTTTGAAAATATTTTTGAACACACAAACGAAGAGTTAAAATCAAATTAAATACATTTGCAACACAGTTTGGTTTAATGTAGATCTCTTAAATCGGTAAAAATGAAATACATAGAGCTATAATACATAATTTTTAAATTTTAACTCTATAAATGTAAAGTTTTTGCTACAAGTAAATTAACGAAAAAATGTTGTTGTTGTAAGCATCCAAAAACTGCAAAAAAATTAAATTTTAGTGAAGAAAAATATGTATAAAAAAATATAATTTTTTCAAAGTCATATATATATTGCTTTATTAAATTTGTTTATCAATTTTTTATCAATTTCAAGACTAAAACAGTTAAAAGATTTCATATGCACATAATCTTTTGTATGCAGAGTTCCTTCCATTGTGTCTAACTCTAATCTATTGCGAAATTTAGTTTTATTAGTATTTGTTTGACCAAAAGTTTGCTCAACATTAGCTGAGGAATTCGGTAAGCTCAAGAATTAAAAAATAAATTTTCCCATTATTGGAAATGCAGAAGTACCATCGCATCTTTTAATTTTAAAGTTGCCATGAATTTTATTATACTAATTTTGTTCTTTTCATATATATATGTAAAGGGTGTTTTTTACTGTTTTATTTGACCACCCATTTAAAAGCTGATAGTTGCTTTTTGTTTAATTTGCTTTGACATTTTATAATAAATCAACTTACGCCAGAGCAACGCGTAAAAATTGTGGAAATTTTTAATCAAAATAATGGTTCTGTTCGTCAAACTTATCGTGCACTTCGTCCATTTTATGGCGACATAATCGTCCTTCAGAGCTGCTAATTCGAAGAACAATAGATCGTTTTCGAAAAACATTTACTGTTACTGATAATGTGTATCCCGTGAGATGCCGAACAGTGCGCACTGAAGAATCTGTAGCCGTTGTACAGGAAAGGATTGAAGATGATCCTAATCAATCATTTCGTCGCCGTTCTCAGCAGCTGGGGTTGTGTCCTTCTACTTTATGGAAGATTTTACGAAAAGATATTGGCTTAAAACCTTTCAAGATTCAACTTGTGCAGGAATTAAAGCCAAACGACCATCGTATGCGCCGCCAATTCGGCGAATGGGCTGAAGCACAAATTGATATAGATTTTGAATTTCCATGGAATTTGGAGTGAGGAGAATCCACAAGCTTTTGTCGAAACACAATTGCATACACAGAAAATTACTGTTTGGTGCGCTTTATGGGCTGGCGGAGTCATTGGCCCATATGTCTTCAAAAAGAATGATGGTCAGAATGTTACTGTAAATGGTGAACGGTATAGAAACATGATTCGAAGTTTTTTCATACCTCAATTGGCTGGCAATAATCTTGCTGATATGTGGTTCCAACAGGAAGTAGCCACATGCCACACAGCAGGCGCTACAATTGATTTACTCAAGGAAACTTTTGACGAAAAAATAATTTCACGAAATGGCCTAATTAATTGGCCCCCAAGATCATGTGATTTAACCCCATTGGATTATTTTCTTTGGGGTTATGTAGTGTCACTTGTCTACGTCGATAAACCACAAACTATTGAACACCTGGAAATCAACATTCGAAGAGTTATCGGCGAGATACGGCCGCAAATGCTGCGAAAAGTTTGTAAAAATTGGTGTTCCAGATTGCGCCTTATACGCGCCAGCCGTGGCGGCCACATGGCGGAAATCATATTTAGACATTAATTTCATAAAATTTTCTATCCAATAAAGATCATTTCATTGATATTAAAAATATATAACTATGTTTTATTATGATTTAAACTTGTATCACTCTATAAAAAACACCCTTTATATAAAAATATATGCAAAATCGGACGTCGGATCTACTTTTTCTGAAATCGTAACATTTTGAAGAATTTTGGTCAAATATCGCAACGTCGGATTCAAGTATTAAAATCGTAACATATCCGATATATCGGACCATATGGCAACGCTGCGAGTGACAGTCGAACGAAGTCAGCGGTAGCGTCAACAACGTGGTTGATGTAATATTGTGATCGCAGTAAGAGTCTGTTATTCTAGGAATTAACTATTGCCTATGTCCAGCTTTGAATTCAAATCAAGAGAGGTATTTTAACGAAAATAAAAAGGTTAATTGATCAAATCTAACTGTGGTGTATTCCGAGAAAAACTTGATTAATGAAATTATATTGAGAGCGCCTAAAAAGGCCCAAACATTTTTTTTCTTTCCGGCTTTCTTTTTCCGATCTCATGATCACACCTAAATCTACTGGCAGAAAAAAACTACGAAAAAGAAAGCCCTTAACTATAAAGGTCAGCAAATTACCAAAATTTTCTTTAAAAAGCCAGAGTAACTTTATTTTAATTTTCAAAATGAACTTTTGGAAATAAAAGTGTTTTTTGGAAAAAGTTTTCATAAAAAAAAGCTATGAATAGCATTTATGTTTAGTATAAATGTAAACCAACATTTGTAATAGCAATATGTGTTCTTATTTTATTATTTTCTGACTGTTAAAACCGTTATATATTGGGCCTTATTTAGACATGGTAGTCCTAATATGGCAAAAATCAGACCTTTTTAAAACCTTCTGAGCTGGATATATTTTTTACTTTTTCATGCTTTATTTTTATGTTTTTGAAAAAAGAATTGAATAAACAAAAATAAAAAATTGCAAAATAAGTTAAAAAAAACCCGTTTCTCTTCTGTCTGGTAAAACCGTTAGGTTGGCCTTATTTGGGTAACTTACCTTACATTGGTGAATAACTCGTGCTTATATTGTCAATGTTTTATTCGAAAATAAACTTCTGTTAAATTATAACATTTTCATGTGACATGATTTAGCCACTGAATTATTCCAGCAAATAAAATTCTAATTCCATTTGCCTATAATCATTAAATTAAATAAACATAAGTTGTAAGAAATTAACTTAATATTGAACAATAAAATGTTCGCGTGTCTTTTATCTTATCGCCGCGAAAAACTTTCAATACAAATACTTCAGGTTGCTTTAGACTCAAACTGATTTTCATCTAAAAGTCACAAAAGTAAACAATAAAGTATTGATTTTGATCAAATCGACGTGCACATTTCTGACAGTATTATTTGCAATTGACGTTTGCAATACTTTAATTCTTGCAAAATTGAACGAAGTCAATAAAATAATTAAAATAAAATTATATCAATAAAGAAATTAAACTTTCTTTTTTAAACATTTTGTTTTTTATCGAAACGTTATTTCATTGCAATGATTCTTGAAGAGGTAAATTGAGTTTGTTAACTTTTGCCAAAGCTAAAATTACAAGGCTATCAGTTGTAGTCAATGAATGAATAATGATTTTAACTAAAATTGAAAGAAATATAATTACCCTAATCAATCACAAAGCATAGAAATATCATACCTAAATAAACAAAGCGTTTAAAACATAAGTAAAATAACTCAAGATAGTATTTTTTTTTCAAGAGTTAAGAGTTTTTTGTGCGTAATTGATTTCAGTACTTGTGATAAGCTTTGTATGCTGCTTGAAAATTGATTATTTTGTTCAAATTTTATGACGTGAAACCCTACCACCACAGAATATTCTAGTGTTAATGTATGAATATACGAAAGTTAATTTTACAAAATGGCCCGCTAGTGCAGCTTTCAAAATTTTTTCTTTCAAAACGAGGCTTTCGGGTTCCTTCAGCACAGCTTAAGTTAATTTTTAAAAACGTACAGAATTTGAATAATATTTTTGTATGTGAAAAAATGTGGTGTATTTTGTTTTGTTGATTTTTTTGTTTGTTTTAATACCAAAAAAATGGTTAAAATTTTTTTTTTTTTTCGTGACTTTTATTGAAACATAAGGCCATAATCCTACATTGAAGCCAACAATGTTTAAATACTTGCTCAAAAATACCGGCACCAGTTTAGCTTAAATAATTTTTCATTGCGTGATGTGGTATTTTTCCTGTGTTGATGTCGTAGGAAAAGACAATTGTCCTATTTTCGATATGATTTCAGCTAGCATTTTCGTTAGTTTTTTCTTTTCTTGACTAGATTAATATTAAATAGCAAATTTTTTATTTAATTTAATGACTATTTAGAGTGCGTGGCCCGTAATCTAAGGAACTGCGGTAGCTCGTTCTTTATCTTTATGACGTCTTTGCGGTGGAATGACCAGTGTCCGACCAAATATTCGGTTTCGGTTTCGGTTACGGCCTTTTTTGTCAGTTTCGGCCAGTTTCGGCTATTCGGCCATATTAGCCGAAACGTTTGGTGAAAACTTCTTGCATCAGTCATTTAAATCAAATACAAAAATATTTACAACGCATTGTACAAAACAAGAATTATGAAGTCTTTTATAATTTTATTTATCGTGTTAACGCAAAACGTTTTGGTTAATTTTATGCGTTCGATACTATCATTTTTTATTTTATCTTTATTGCAATTAATATTAAAGTTTTATAGGTACTGAAGCCAAAAATTGGAATAAAGGAAAAGAAAACGAAATATTTCTATTTTTATTATACTAAGCCTTTGGCGGCCGTAGCCTAGTTGGTAGAGTGCGTGGCCCCTAAGCTAAAGAACCGTGGTAGCCCGGGTTCAATTCCAGCTCAGACAGAAAGTTTTTTCAATTGAATTAATTTTTCTGTTCGATCGTCACCTCTCTGCAGACAATGGCAAACCTCAGAGAGTAAAAACTGCCATGTAAAGCTTCTTGAGAACATAAGCCGTTCGGAGTCGGCATAAAACACGTAGGTCCAGTTCTCGATAATTTGTGATCAAACATTTAAAAACACGCACAACACAATTGATCAATAGAAGCTAGGTCAGAGTCCTTCCAAGGGCTGAAATGGCCAGTTTATTTTTATTTATAAACCTTTAAAAAAAAAACCAAAAATACTTTGTTTTGCAGTTCTAAAAAAAAGTACATTGTAGGTGCATACTATTTTGAGTGTGTACGGAAAATATAAATTATGCAATACTTTTGTAATAAAAATAAAATAAAAAATTAACTCATTTATTATTATAGTAAACTTCAATTACAGTCCGGTTACACAGGCCTGTGACAATGAAAGTGCAAAAGAATACGTGTACTGTACGAATGATTCGAAAAATTTCGAACTTTCATGCTAGTAGCAAGAGGTGCTACACATGCACGTGAAAGTTCATTAAAAAAATTCTATCGAATGCTAAGGTTCTCGCTGCTATTGCAGTTTGCGTGTGCTTTATAGCCGATACACATTGATAGCCGATACACATTGACTGCGACTAGCGACGAACGCCAATTGTCAAAAAATAGAACGCATGTTTTCTTATGAAGATGTATTTTTTGAAGACGGTACGACAAAGAGAGAACACGACCACAATTGTTGCTGCCGCAGACTTCAATATATTTCTAATTTGATAGATGACAAGAGCGAACATAGCAGAGTTTGTTTATGTTTTGTATGAAATACTGATTGTCACTGTTGCGTTCATTATAATCAAGTCGTCGAGAATACTGCGACATTTCTCTCTGACTTCAAGTTTTCGTTTTGTCGGTGGACGACTGTTGCAGTCAATGTGTATCGGCTATTACTTGTTGTTTTGTTTGCTTTTAATTGTAAACAAGCTATCAGTGTTGCTTCCCGTACGAAATCGACGAAAACCGAAATAAGCCCACCAAAAGTAATTAAAAACAACACTGATATCCCCATTTTTGACATACACTGGCCGCTGCTGACAAAATCCATTGGCTCCGAAATTTCGTTGCCAGTAGCGATGAAAGTGGCGTGAAAGTGAATCCAGTGTGAGTGCATTTGTAAAATAGTATGAATGTATTGAGTTCTTCGAACTACAGAGACAGTATACTGGCCTGTGTAGCATGCCTATTAATTATTATAGACTTCAATATTCAAATAATACTTTTTTTATATTAAATTTTTTTCTTTTATGTTGACTTTATATGATTTAAATACAAATTCTAAATGTTTGATAGTTTAAATCATACTTGATTTTAAATACAAATTCTAGTTGTTTGACAGTTTAAAATCGTTTATCGAGCTTAAGGTCAAAGTTAGAACAATTAATTGTTCTAACGAATTTTTCCAAAGAAAAAACAACAACAACAAAGTTTTTCAATATGAAAGGAAAAAAACCACTAGCAATTGATTTTATTGTACAATTTCTGCGGTGCTAAACGCGTCATCAGAAATCTTTGTGATTGCCCGTGCAAGCGCGTTGACGCACTGCACCATCGGGGCGATGAGATTTTGAAGCTTCAATTCTCATTTTTTTTCCTCAATTTCATAATGTCACATTTTGTTGTTGTATTTCTGTTTTACTTTAGTTTCTATGCTTATGTTATTATATGTAGTCCAACAGCCTGCTGGAAGTCTGCACTAACAAAGCATGTTTACTGAAGTTGTTTTTAGAATTTTTGCTGATTTTGTTTTCAGCTGTTTCCGTTTGGTCGAGCTCTACCATTTGATTAAAGTTTTTTCTAAATGACCTCTATATTTATTATGTTGACTTTATATGATTTAAATACAAATTCTAAATGTTTGATAGTTTAAATCATACTTGATTTTAAATACAAATTCTAGTTGTTTGACAGTTTAAAATCGTTTATCGAGCTTAAGGTCAAAGTTAGAACAATTAATTGTTCTAACGAATTTTTCCAAAGAAACAACAACAACAACAAAGTTTTTCAATATGAAAGGAAAAAAACCACTAGCAATTGATTTTATTGTACAAAGATTTCTGATGACGCGTTTAGCACCGCAGAAATTGTACAATAAAATCAATTGCTAGTGGTTTTTTTTCCTTTCATATTGAAAAACTTTGTTGTTGTTGTTGTTTCTTTGGAAAAATTCGTTAGAACAATTAATTGTTCTAACTTTGACCTTAAGCTCGATAAACGATTTTAAACTGTCAAACAACTAGAATTTGTATTTAAAATCAAGTATGATTTAAACTATCAAACATTTAGAATTTGTATTTAAATCATATAAAGTCAACATAATAAATATAGAGGTCATTTAGAAAAAACTTTAATCAAATGGTAGAGCTCGACCAAACGGAAATAGCTGAAAACAAAATCAGCAAAAATTCTAAAAACAACTTCAGTAAACATGCTTTGTTAGTGCAGACTTCCAGCAGGCTGTTGGACTACATATAATAACATAAGCATAGAAACTAAAGTAAAACAGAAATACAACAACAAAATGTGACATTATGAAATTGAGGGAAAAAAATGAGAATTGAAGCTTCAAAATCTCATCGCCCCGATGGTGCAGTGCGTCAACGCGCTTGCACGGGCAATCACAAAGATTTCTGATGACGCGTTTAGCACCGCAGAAATTGTACAATAAAATCAATTGCTAGTGGTTTTTTTCCTTTCATATTGAAAAACTTTGTTGTTGTTGTTGTTTCTTTGGAAAAATTCGTTAGAACAATTAATTGTTCTAACTTTGACCTTAAGCTCGATAAACGATTTTAAACTGTCAAACAACTAGAATTTGTATTTAAAATCAAGTATGATTTAAACTATCAAACATTTAGAATTTGTATTTAAATCATATAAAGTCAACATAATAAATATAGAGGTCATTTAGAAAAAACTTTAATTTTTTTCTTTTGATAAAAAAAATTATTTGTAAGAACTTAAATTTTTCATATTTATAACCAGTTTCGGTTTCGGTTTCGGTTTCGGTTTCGGCCAAAATTCCGGTTTCGTTCGGACACTTGTTATGACGTCATAAATGTTTTGTCTATTTTATGCTCTTGAAAACAAAAAAAAAATATTGTAATGGTGTGTTCTTAGCAGTGATGTGATTTTCATTTTACTAAATATTACAAATCCATGTGTAAAAATCCCTTTTTGGTCACTTTATCTCTTCCAAAATAATCTGAAATCCCGCAAAAAATCTCTCCATTTTTAATGTCAAAATAAGCAAAACAAATAATGTTTTTTTCTTTATATGTACGATTATTGCGTTGTATGGTATAAGCACAGCACGTATATACAGCTGTGGTCAAAATAATAGCAGTACTATTTTATTCACACATGTTTGTATAAACAATACTCGTCTACAAACTTCGGATCCGGTAAACCCATTATTGATCCTATATGTACTTTCATCGCTGGTTCGAAACCTGTATATTGTACTCCTATAACTCCTATATTGTAAAATTTTCCAGATACAGGGTGTTTTACGTTTTTGGCAAGTGTTTAGTATTATTGATTTAGAATAAAATCAATTAGACTCACCATAAAATAAAAAATAATATTTTGTATTTTAGAAAAATTATCAAATTTTCCATCAATATATCAACCACTATCGTGTCATGTGTTGTAGCAGGACTAAAATTTTGAGATTATCAAACGAAATATCAACAAATTTTGTATCTTTTGTTTTAGCGGAGCTGTAATCCTCCCAATTAAAAATGTCTGTTTTTCATGTAAAAATACACTTAATCAACAGATTTTTTCTAAATTCTAACTTTGGATGATAACAGGCTCTGCTAAAATAAAAGATACAAAATTTGTTGATAATTCGTTGGGTAATCTGAAAATTTTAGCTCCGCTACAGCACATAATACGAAAATGGTTGATAGATTAATGGAAAAGTTGATATTTCTTCTAAAATAGAAAATATTCTTTTTTATTTTATGGTTAGTAGTTTAGATTCTATATAAATAATACTAAACACGTGCCAAAAATGTAAAACACCCTGTATCTTGAAAATGTTACAACATCGGAGAAAACTGTTTACAAATTTGGAACGAGTACTGAAAGTACATCTAGGAATGATAATCGGTTTACCGGATCGAAAATTTGTAGACTAGTATTATTTATCTAAACATGTTTGAATATAAGAGCCGTAAACAGAGTCTGCAATAGTAAAAGGAGCCTCAAAATATTCATATATTTGTAAAATTGAAAAGTATACCCCTAATTTATTTTGACCGCAACTGTATATAGGTGCCTCGACTTGCATAGGGGAAATTTCATTAAAATTCAATTAACTTCTTTATTTCTAATGCGATCCTCACTTTAAAAATATCGTTGGAAAGGTTTTGAGTGCTTGCATTGTTTCCTGGTCAGAATTGCTTTTATTGTTACAAATTAAAGCTAAAATATTTATTATGAAATAAACACCAACTGTAAGATATTTTAAGAACTAAAAACTAGTAAGGAATTATCTTCAACTGGGCCGAAGTTAAAATACCCCCTCGGCCGAATTAGAGTATATATAAAGTCTTAAGCAAACTGTTAAATAAATTTAAAGAGATTTTCCCGTTTTGGTTAAGTCACTTTGTATGGGAGGTAGGCGTGGTTTTCATCCGATTTTTACAAATTTAATACTCAAAATAAATATTCAATATTTAAGACACTGTGCGAAATTTGAAGTCATTAAATTGATTTTTGTGGAGTTTAAGAGATTTTCCCGTTTTGGTGAAGTCACTTTGTATGGGAGGTAGGTATAGTTTTCATCTGATTTTTACAAATTTCATGCTCAAAATAAATATTAAATATTTAAAACACTGTGCGAAATTTGAAGTCATTAAATTGATTTTTGTGGAATTTAAAGAGATCTTACCGTTTTCATCCGATTTTGCTCAGATTAGAACTTGACCTCCATTTTTGTATAAAAAGCTTATATTTTGAATTTCGTTATGAGAGCTCAAAAATTACGGCTGCTATCGTGGACACAGACGGACAGATGGACAGACGGACAGACGGACAGACGGACAGACGGACAGACGGACATGGCTTAATCGACTCAGGAGGTGATGCTGATCAGGAATATATATACTTTTCTATACCGGCCACGCCTCCTTATCGGCGTTACAAACGGAGTGACAAAATTAATATACCCCCATTACGTTTTATAAACGTGAGGGTATAAAAAAAGTAGTGCTGTTATTTAAATTTGTATTTATTGAAATCAAATAAAAAAATATCAACAATATGTGAATATACGAAGAGCATTTTCCGGCCTTTATTTTCTGACATTTTATGTTTTTACAATATTATACCACTATTACAATATTATACCACTATTACAATATTATACCGTAAATATATTACGAAAAACATGTTTTTTGAGGTTTTTTCAAAAAGCTTTTGCTCACTGACGATTATCGTAAAATCCAAAATATTTTGGAAATATCCTTGGACAAATGGATGGTATAATAATATTTTATTTATTGAAGCTGAGTTATGAATGAAGTTAAATAAAGTTTGAATCCAAAATGGGGTAAGAATCTGGAATCAAATCATTTTAATTCAAATTTATTGAGAATTTTTTTAATCAATTACCAACGAAAACTTAACGAAACAAAAAATTGAATCGGCAAATGTACAAGATTACAGGCATAGTGATGCCAAACAGTTCTTTAAAAGGATTTCAATCTTTCAAAATTTTGACGCAGTAAAATATCAATAAAAAAAAACTTGAACTCTTGTATATTATTAATTTAATTCATTTATTATAAAGAAAATTAAAATAAATTATTAATACTAAAAATAAAAACATAAAGACCTCCAGAAAAGAGAGATTAACTAAAGTGGGACAGGCCCATTTTTAGTGCACTTGCCGAGAGTAACCATATGAACTAAATTACAAAATTTTTGTCTAATACGACCCACACCGTTGAAATAAAACATTTTCATTGGTTTGCGGGCGGTAAAAGGGGGGCATGGAAACCAATTTTTAGTACAGTTGCTGACAGTAACCGTACAAACTAAGCCAAAATTTAAGCTCAATCGACTGAATTTTAATGATATCTCAAAAAGTGGGCGTGGCTATATAGCGATAACGTCAATTTGAGTACAGATGATGAAAGCAACCATACGAACTTAAATACCGAATTTTGCCAAACTGCTGAAAATATAGAATTTTCAATGATTTCTGGGCGGAAAACGGAGGCGTGGAAATCAATTTTTTGTACAGTTACTGACAGTAACCATACAAACCAAATTTAAGACTTATACAACCAAAACCGTCAGAAAGAAAGCGTTTTCATTGATTTGTGGACGGTAAAAGGGGGCGTGGAAACCCATTTTTAGTAGTTGCCGGCAGCAACCATACAAACTAAATTACTAAATTTTAGCCTTTTATGACCCAAACCGACTGAAATATAGCATTTTTATTGATTTGGGGCGATAAAAGGGGGTGTGGCAAATTTTTGGCTATCCTAAACCATCTCGCACCTGAAGCAAATTGACTGCTAAAATCCCTATAGGAACAAACTAACTTGTTTTTAAAAACAACTAATTAAAAAACTAATTTTAAATAAACTATTGTAGTTTATGAACAACTTTGAATTATATTAAAACGGCATCCACTTCAAGTAATACGAGGAAAAAATTTGAAGTAATTGAAAAACTACTTCAAAACAAGTGGCTTAAAAACTACTTTGAATTATATTAAGGCGGCGACTACTCTGATTTTGACATGTTTTTATAGCAAATTTTTATTAGATTACAAGTTAATATATATTTAACCATGCTTTTTCATTAAATATTTTTAAATATTATTTCATTAAATATTATATATATACATAAATTCATATTAGCTTTCACTAATTGTATTTTTCAAAACAATAAAATAAATTATCTCTTTGATGTATAGAATTTAAAATTTTAATGCTCTTAAATTCATCTTCAGTAATTGGAATATTAACTAGTTTTCAATTGATTTATTTTAAAGTAATTAAAAAAATAATTTAAATTTAACTAATTTAACAAGTGGTGTAAAATATATGCGATTTTCAATTGATTTATTTTAAAGTAGTTAAAAAAAAATTGAAATTCAACTAATTTAACAAGTAGTTGAAAACATATGCAGACGAAAGTCAATTGACTTATTTAGCGGACATCACCATACAAAATATGTTAGTTCGTTCTATGGAAAAAAGTTAGAACTTCAACTAGTTGTGGATGACAAAAAACTACTTTTTCAACTACTTTAAAATTAGTTGATTTTCCTACAGAGTACTTTGCTTTATATATATATATATATATATAGATAGAGTTTTAAACTCGATTGCTAGCTCTGAAGAAGTAAGATTAGAACTAAATAACATCCATAACAAGGTATAATTCAAAATAAATGCGAATTTTAAGATTTTAAATTGGACAAATCTTGTTGTTGAAGTTGGACAAATCTGCTTTTGAATTAACGAATGTAGGACTAATCTGCTTTTGAATGTACGACTGTAGAACATATTTCTTTTGAATGAACATGTATAATAAAACAATAAACTTAATAATTTATAAACGTTTTCATTTCTTCCAAACAATCACATATAGCTTCGTTCTCTGCTTCCGTACTTTTAGAAGGAGTTTCAAAAAAATATTTCGTTTCTTTGAATCGTTGTATAAATTCTTTCTGATTACTTTGACATCTGCTTGTGTTATTTAAACGCACCAAAAATGTTTCCTCCTGGTCAGGAAATGGAAATAAACATTAACGAATAGTTCGTTTTTGATCTGTTCGACTCAAATACTACCCCTAGCAGAAACGAAGAGAGAGACCGAAACAGAATGGTAGCGTTCTGTTAAGCAAACACTAAACTTGACTGCTGCTTTAAAAAAGAAAACCGTGGCGTCAACACATTATTTTGCAGAATTTTAATTTTGAAGACGTGGCAGCAGCAATAACAATCGGTGAAGCGGGGTACAATTGTCACTGTTTTTGTTTTGTTTACGACCGCAAGCAAAAACCACAACAGCAAATCGTGTTTTGTGCGTGTTTAACACAACGCTGCCATTCTGTTTCGGTCTATCTCTTTTGCCTGCTAGGGGTAGTGTTTGTGTTTGATTCGAAGAGAGATATACGGAATAGAAGTAAATAGAGTTTGCTGAGTTTGTGCTTTTGTAGCGCTACGTATAAGGCACGGTTTTTTTCAGTCCCTGCTCCTGGTTTTGTGCTTGCATGCAATAAAGCTGTTTAACCCTTCAGGCAGTGAATATTTATACCTCAAACTGTTCTGTATTTTATTTTTTTTATATGTTTTGTTCTTTAAATTAATACAATTTGTTAGTCATTAATATCATATAAGTTTTTTTTTGTTTATTAACAATAAGGGTATTAACAATTGTGTGGTATCGTGGTATTGTGGTTTTTTTGCCATAGTTGAAAACCACAAATATGAGCACCTTTTAAAATAGAATTTGTGGTTGGGAACAGGGTCGTAGTTAGGATTTACCCATGCGGGGTTTTGATGAAAATTTTTTTTTATTCAAATGGCAAAGGTTTCAACTTGTACCCCTCTAAAAATTAACCTTGTTTTTTTATGACGGTTCTAAAAATATTTTTGCTGTATCATTTTTCAAAAACCTCAAAAAATAATTTCTTTTCGTATATATATTGGGCAGTATTAATAAAGCGAGTCGAGTGGAGTGAACTCAGCTCCACTCGCTTTTACTCTGCTCACTATGAATAAAACATATTAATAAAAATAACTTAACTCCACTCTACTCATGTTTTTATTTGACGTTGAGTGTTCACTCAGAATAAACATCGCAACTTTCAGTACACTCAGTTTTTGTTTTTTTCATATCAATAAAACTTGAGATCACTCAACTTTTATGCTATCTAGCTGCCTCAGCCTTACTCAAGCTATACAAATATCATATTTTGCCCATTTCACAATGAAGTATAATACCTATTGCACTTTTCATTTCCTGCTTGGGTCAAATTGTTTTATTAGAATCCGAAGTTATAAATTTTTAGAATCAATTTTCGCTGCCTAACTAACCTTTTTGCAATCTATTTGAAGTGCAAAATTTAAAACTTTTGAAAAAATTGCAATAAGTTTACACAATTTTAATTTTAAAGTTTACTTATTGAAATTAAGAAAATCTCTAGGATCTTCTTCATGCATTTCGTTATCCTGAACTTCATCAAGTTTTAGCGCTGTATTTTCATCAAGTTCTACCTTGAAATTGCAAGCAAATAGCTACAGATGAACGAAAATTTTGCATACTTTACAGTTAATTTATTACTTACTTTGGATGGCTTCGAAAATTACATCGATTTTAATTAAAATCAAACATTTTTAAAAATGTACTTATGTACTATGTATTTTGTTGAGTGACACAAAGAATTTATTATTGAAAAACAAATTTGGCTGTCTGACAGCTGCTGACATGAATGAACACTCAAACGATGTTTTTTTTTGCCCTGAGAGTGGTGTGGAGTTTATTTAATACGGATCGGAGTTTATATAATAACTATCATCGCACACTCAAAATGCACACTCAAGCACTTCACTCCACACGTTCACTCAGTTTTTATTAATACGTCCCCATTATCATTAATGCTATTGTAAAACTTTAAAGTTTTAAATTTTTGATAAAAAATTACTTGGGAATCCCCCCGAATCAAAAAAAAAAAATCAATTGACTTTTTGTTATTATCTTTAGTTGTAAATTATGTAATATTTACAAAAAAAATTCGGTTTCAAAACAAGATGAACGCGATTTTAAATTTTTATTGTAAAAATCAAACACTTGTGTTGTCAAACAATCCAAAATCACCTTTTCTGTCTGTTTCACTCATCCTTAAGTTCTACAGCTTTAGCAAAATATTTAGACGTCATGTTCACCTTGTTTTTTTACACCACGATAACGAGCAGGGAATGAAAACGAGTAAAATTGAGAACTAAATGCGTAGCAAAATCGGAATAAATTCAAAAACTTTGTAATAAATTGGATTCTCCAATGTTTAAGAATATCAATAGTCCCTCAAGAAACCCCTAAAAAATCCCATTCCACTTTTGCGCCCTAAATTTAGGGAAAAAACTCCTTAGCAGGGAACACTGACTATTGCTTGTAAATATGCAAAAAAGTTATAAATAGTTGGCAACGTAAGCAATGCTGAGCTGTTTTAGACATGTGAGGAAAAATAAATTTCAACAGAAAGTGTGTGACTTTGC